>PVHT021183617.1:12589471-12742691 GCA_004024745.2 Catagonus wagneri
AATGCAAAAAAAAAAAAAAAAAGTATATTGCATACCCTACAGCGGATTTAAAACATCAGAACTGTGGTGGGAGGGAAGGAGAACATGTAACTTAAAAAGGAGCTTTGTCTGAACAAATTAGGATAGTAAGCCATCATCAGAGAAAGACAGCTAACTGATTGTGTGTCTGTATCTGTGTTTTAGTTCCTGAGTTCTGTAAACAGAAAAATAAAATTGTAAGGTAAAATATGGAGAATCAATTCCAGATCTACTTAGGTAGAGGAGCGAAGTATGAGGATTTTAATCTATATTTAACATAAGTAATCATATTTCTATATACCAGGAAAAGTTACTTGGAAATTAAAATTTAAAAAATACTCATGAAAGATACTAATTTTTTTTGAAAAGTGTTATGAAGTCTTTAGTTGTATACATAAAATCTTAGAATTAATAAGTAAATTTAATGGTATTACTAGAGCAAAGTACGTATATAAGAATCAACTATATTTCTATATGCTAGCAGGATCAACTTGAAAATAAAATATAAAATACATGTGAAAAAGCAGACATTAAGATTCAGAAAGATTTTAAATAGAGAAGTTTTAAATATGTCTTCTGTAGAATTTTCTAAAACCTAGTAGATACGTCATAGCAGTAACCTGAATGAGAGATCATTGATTTCAAGAATAAATAATTTATCTTTAGAAACCATTAGACCTTGACTTTCCTACTTTTTCAGCATCAGTTCATTCTCTTAATAGCATTTTAAAGCAATCAGTTATCTCGATATGTGTAGCAATATTAACTACTATGAACTGAGTGAGCAATGTCTCTGCCTCTCCATAATTACATATCAGATGTCTGAATCCCAGAAGTAAGATTTAAGCTTCAAGTAACTTAAATGAAATGTGGACTAGACAGTTGCAGTTTGCTGTTGGGGTGCACACTTGCTCTCTAGGAGCAAAATTACAGGAGAATTTTTCCACCATACACATGATCTCAGGAAAAAGGAGAATAGGAACTGGTAGACGCAGCATGACAAGTTCATCAAGTAGTAAGCAAATGACCACTACATAAAAACAGAGTTCTATTTTGTAATACTACTTCACTCAATGTTTCTCCAAAATTCACAATGATATTGATTTACCATTCTGGGCAAATCAAAGCTGATTGGGAAATTTAAGATTAAAAAGAGGAGTATACTCCACACGTACTCAAAGGCTGGACAAGCAGGTTAAAAGTTTAAACACACTGTGAGTATGGATATAAGATCTGCAAGATTGAGAGTCCTAAAATATGCACCTTCTTTAAACTGCAAATAACCCCTCACCTCTCATGGTATTTTCCTCGCCTATGCTAATTCATATTGGGTCATTAATTCAAACACTGTATTCCAAACTATGTAATATTCTGTAGTAAATGCAATTTGGGATGACCATTAAAAATATTTGATTCCAAGGAGTAAAATTTGGGTAGGAGTTAAAAGCAGATGTACAACAAAGTCCAAGTACACTGAGATTTCAGCTGTTGATGCTAGAGTTCATATTCTTTGAAACATCACAGCCTGATCCCTACCTATTTTCTTATGATTGTGAAAAATAGGGCTGCTTAACCCAATGCAATAGAATCTCTAGATATATATTCCTTGCCCTCAACATCGAGGCTCCAATTTTCAAGATGCCACCAGTTTGTCATTTTCCTCCCAAGAGTAATTTATAGCAGGGGTACTCAGTGTTTTCAAGGAAAACATGCTGTATTATTATAGAATGTGCTTGAAACCCATGTTCCAATATAGTTCTCAGAGTCTGATTTTCTTTAATCTTAAATATTACAACATGTTAGACTCAGAATCCAGCCCAGAAAAGATTGTAACAAAACTGGTTTTAGTCTAGTTAAAATTTAGCCTGAAAGGCATTTACGTTCTCCATAACCATGATACTTCTAGTTTGATTCTGGTCTCACAATCTCATGTCAAAAAATGCTAGAATAACAGGACCTTATATCTCCTAAGATAACTGTCTTCAAACCCCCAAATTTAAAGAACCCTCAACTGTAAATTGATCTTTCAGAACTTAATAAAAAATGTTAAGACTGCTAATTATACACTCAATTTACATATAAGCTAAAATTTGCACTTCTAATTATGAAGCTTCTACTTTCATATTAATGAACTGGTCACTTTACGCCAAGAAATGGCAGTTGTATTTGAAATACATTTCTGTAGCAGAAAGCAACCTATGGTGCTTTAGAATTTTGCTTTTGTTTACATTATTGATGTCTCCACTTTCTATAAGAAAAAATTATCATATTAATAAATCTTAATACAGTCTACCCTGAAAGTACAAGAATGTATATAAATATATTTACATAAAACTATAAACTTGATCCTGAAAATGGAACTTTTGATAGATTCTTAAGCTTTAAATCTATTCTTAATTTCCATTTGATGCTGGAATATTAGGTTTCTTGTGTGAAGAACATGAACACTTATAAATGTAAAATGATAGCGCTTAGATAATCTCCTACATTTCATAGACCTTCTCTAGCATTTTAAATGGAATTTGGAAATGGCTTCTCAAGATCATGTGAAAGTTAATTTATCTCATTTTCTCTGTCAAATATTTCTATTTTATCCTAGACTATTTTTGAATACAGCTTGGAATCCAAAGAATAGTAGTCTTTCATAAAAGTAAGTCTTCCTGCATAATGTCTAATACTTAGATTTATCCCTGAGGAAGGATGTAAATTCATTGCAAATGATACTTTAATGGAGCCAAGCTTTTTTGTCATGCAAAGAGATCTAAATGAATGTGGCAGCCAGAAGCAATTCCTAGGGGAAGCAGTGCAATGTGAAGCAAGTGATATTGTCAGAAATAAGTAAATAAATACCTCTAACTTTCTCATTCTAAGATTTAATCCCATCAAAGAAATGCAGAACATGATTTACATGTTGTTGATAATATTTTTAAAGAACAAGTCCATGTGCTAGGGCTTGTTTGCACTTATTATAATAAATCTGATAGGTATTTTATTCATAATATGCTGGAGAAAGTACAGGCTCTTAGAAAGTTGCAAAATGTTCATAAGTGAATATACATTCATTTACTTTAGCAAAAGTGTTCCACTTATTGTCATGGGTTATTTTAATTTGTTGAATATTCCTTCTAAAGCACTGTATGTTATTTTTTACATATATTTTCTTGTACATTTGATCATACATTATAATAGGAACATTCATGGCTCTGAATGAGGTTATAGAGCCACGAAATTTTAAGAGGAGAAGGAGGAGAGGTAAAGAGAAGGGAGGAGAAAGGGGAGGGAGAGGAGAAGGGAAGGAGGGGAAGGAAGGGGGAGGGGAAGGAGGAAGGGAGAAAGAGGGAGGGGGAGGGGGTAAGGGGAGGGGAAGAGAAGTGGAAAGGAAGAAGGGGAAGGTGGAGGAGGTAGGAAAGGGAGGAGAAGCACACAAAAATGATAAAAACACACTCCCAATATCATGGCTAACAATGGCAGGTAGCTACTTCATAGAGAATTCTTTAAAATTAAACATCTTTTAACCTTACTAAATTAATATAGGTAGTAAGTTTGTTGTAGTGATTTTAAGGACTATTATTTGAAATTATTTTGACATAACCAACAAAAATACCATCATATTTAATCTAATAGTGAATTAGTAAGGGAATGGAGTGCTGTGCAAATTTCCACTGACAATGGTATAAAGTCCAGAGCTTTGTAAAAGTTTTATCTGATTCTAAGGTCTTTAGAAAGCAGGACAAGCTTGACTGTCCATGGATACATGAAATACCTGACTATAGTTAACATTTTCTTCAGGAGAGAAGCAATTTCCATGAGAGGCAACTGTTGTAAACTCAGTAAGAGTACAAATGGTTGCAACAGACGATAACAGTGATTTTATATTGGAGTTAATGTTTTCAACAGAAGTCTCATTATAGAAATTTTCTATGTTGTTCATTTATTTATTTCTATTTTACTATGAGACATATAGTCCATAAATAAAAGCATATAAAATAGATATATGCAACTTAAAGAATAATTATAATATGGACATATATGTATTACCACACAAGAAATGGATATTGTTAACCTCTCTGAAGCCCCTTAGAGCACCTGCCTTTCTCAAGATTAACCAAGATAGCAACATTTGTGATAACCATTTTTCCTTCTTAAGAATAATTTACTCCCCTTATATATTCAATAGTGATATAATTTAGCTTTTAAATTACTTTAACAATCTATATTGTTGCATGTTGCTGTGACTATTTTTATTACTGTATAGAACTCCATTGAATGATAGTTATTCATTCTCTGTCTCTTCCAGCTTTAATAAATACTGAGATGTACCAATATATGTATATGTGTGTGTGTGTGTTTGTTTGCAGGGGCAGGAGAGGGCTGTGCAGAGTGAGAATGAATTTTCCACAGAGCAGTGGTCTTCAAAGGGTAGTCCCTGGATTAGCAGCAACAGTATTGCAGGGGGACTTGTTAGAAGTAGATATTTATACCTCAGATGTTGTTCTTCAGATATTCTGAACTTGGGGTCCACCCATGTGTTTTATCAGGATTTCTAGCTGATTCTGACTGTAAAGTTTGAGAATCGTGGATAGCAGGAAGTGGAATTGTTGGATTATAGGATGTGTGTATCTATAACTTTACCATGTCAATAATGCGTGACAGTTCACATTTGTTGTGAACATGGAGATCTACTCCCAGATACTCCTTCAAAGACATCATTGGCCCAGCTGCTGGCAGGACTGACAGTGGATAACCTTCAACTGTGATGCCTCAGGGATTGGCTCAGATGTACAGAGCTCTATCACCATGGTCACACTGTTAGGTAGGATAGCCCATATCCAGTGACTTATCAGGTGAAGATGCAAAAGCTTGGGCAACTTTCATCCTAAGGGCAACCCTGACGGGACTTTTTTTTTTTTAACTACACAGTACTCTGTAGAGTCTATGGAGACAATCTTCTGAGGGTGCTTCACAGCTTGACTTTTTTACCTCCCAGTCTAGCTTCTTCACAACTAAATCAAACATTTTGTTGGTCTTGGAATTTTAATAATGCTTAATTACACTTTGCTGATTACTGATAATGTTATGCAGTACCTAATTTAGAATTTCTCTTCTGTGAATTTATAGTTCAAAAGTTCTGTCCAATTAGCTATTGTGCTATCTTTTTCTTATTAGTTGGTAGAACTTTTTACATATTCTAGATACAGGATCTTAGACATTTTTTATTAAAAACTGGACAATAAATTTTCTTACTTATCATTAATAATGGCTAATTACTAAATTTTAAAGAGTTTGAGTTGATCAATCTTTACATTTATGGTAGTAAATATTTTAAGACATTTTCTAACCCTAGGACATGAAAATCTTGTATGGATATTTAGAGGCAGTAAATGGAATAATAATTTTGTGACAACAGAAATCTTCATCATTTTTTTTGCCTTTGTTTTTTTGTCATTTTTGGCACCACACCCATGGCATATGGAGGTTCCCAGGCTAGGGGTCGAATTAGAGCTGTAGTTGCTGGCCTACACTACAGCCACAGCAACGCAGGATCCGAGCCACGTCGGCAACCTACACCACAGCACATGACAACGCTGGATCCTTAACCCACTAAGGGAGGCCAGAGACCAAACCCGCAACCTCATGATTCCTAGTCGGATTCGTTTCCACTGTGCCGCAATGGGAATTCCAGAAATCTTCATCATTTTTAATCATTCAACCAATGAAAATGATGTATCCTTCCATTTATTTGATTCTTTTCTCCTGCCTGTGCCTAATACTTCACATAATCTACATAGAACTTTTGCATGCTTTTGAGAAGATTATTCCTTATTATATTCTATTGCTATTATACATTTTGTATATTTTCATGTTAAGGTCTGAAAGTACATGGAAACTTTTAAAAATTATTTATTTTAGAAGCACAAAGAGAAAACTCATATGCACATACAAATATGAGAAGGTTCTAAAAGCTGGAGAGGGAAAGGCAGATGGACAAGAGACCTTGGAATCCACGGAAAGACATGATGGTGAATTTTCTTTTTGCCTTATATTTCCCAATGTGAAGTTGAAGTCAGCAACCCCAAAGTACCAACAGGTGCAAGATAAAATAAGCTTCAAAAATAATCTACTCTCTAGGCAAAGAACTAGGCAAAGGACAACCTAGTAAGACAAAAAACAAAAACAAACAAACAAAAACCCCCAAAGCTATTAAACAATAACTGGTCTACTCAGCTAAGCATCAAGGAAAACCTTATGGCAGTGTCCATGGATATATGCTGTTATTTCCTTTTACAGAATATATTTTGGAGCAGTTTTAGGTTCTAAGCAAAAATGAGCAAAAAGTACAAAGAGGACAACAGAGTGATATATTTGTTAAACTGATGAGCCTACATTGATTGACACATCACACAAAATCCAAGTTTACATTAAGGTTCTCTCTTGGTGTTGTACATTCTATGGACAATGAAAAATGTATAAGGACATGTATCTACAGTTATAGTATCAAACTATCACTGCACTAAAATTCTTCTGTGCTTTACCTATTAATCTTTTTCTTTTCCCAACCCCTGGCAACCAGAATTTGCCTTTTTATTGTGTCCCTTTTTTTGCCTTTTCCAGAATGTCATACAGTTGGAACCAGGTAATATGTAGCATTTTCAGACTGGTTTCTTTCACTAAGTAATATGCATTTAAAGATTTCGCCATGTGTTTTCACGGCTTTATAGTTCATTTTCTAACACTGAACAATATTCTATTGTATTAGTGTACTACATTTTATCCATTCATTCATATCTTGAAATCTTGACTGATTTCAAATTTGGGCAATTATAAATGGATATACTATAAACATCTATGTTCAGATCTATGTATGAACATAAATTTTCATCTCCTTTGAGTACATACCAAGGAGTACAACAGCTGGATAAATATGCAAGAATATGTTTAGTTTTTTATTGTACTATTTTCCAAATTAGCTGTACCATTTTTCATTCTTTCCAGCAATGTATGAGAGCTCCTGCCACTCCACAACCTCATAAGGATTTGGTATTTTCAGTGTTCTGGATAATGGCCATTATAATAGGTGTGTAGTGGTATCTTATGGTTTTAATTTGCATTTCCCAAATGGCATATGATATGGGGCATCTTTTCACATGCTTATTTGCCATCTCTATATCTACTTTGGTGAAGCACCTTTTTAGATATTTCTCTCATTTTTAAATTAGGTTGTTCATTTTCTTATTTTTGAGATTTAAGCATTCTTTGCATATTCTGGATAAGACTTTCAACACATAACTTTTAAATACAACTATACCATTTCACAGATTCTGCAATTACCTTATAATAACAAATCGTCTTTAACTCCTCTCTCCTTCCATTGTATCACTGGGGACCATCATTTTAGTCATATATAAGTTACAGTCATTCAATAAATTTTTATTATTGTGAACAAATTATTCTGTTAGATCAAGAATTGAAAATTTAAAGTATATATTTTACCTTCACTTAGTCCTTCTTCAGTGCTCTTCCTTTCTTTATGTGGACCCAAGTTTGTGACTTTTATCATCTCCCTTACCTCTAGAGAACCTCTTTTAACATTTCTTGCAATGGAAATCTACTGGTAACAAATTTCCCCAATTCTTTTTTTTTTTATCCGAGAAAGATTATTTCTCCTTTACTTTTGAAAGATGATTTTGAAGAGTGATTTTGAAGAATTCTAGGTTGGGGAATATTTCTTTCTGAATACTAAATACTTAACTCGTTTCTCTTTGCTTGCACAATTTCTGAGAAATCAGATGTTCTTATCTTTGTTCCTCTGCAGGTAAGGTTCCCCCCACCCTTCAGCCCCTGGACTGTTTTTAACTTTGATTTTCTGCAATTTAAATATGATATTCCTAAGGGTAGTTTATTCACCATTTATTCTGCTTAGCGTTTCCTAAACTTCTTGGATCTGTGGCTTAGTGTGACATTAATTTGAGAAAATTAAGTCATTATTTCCTCAAATATTTCTTCTGTTCCTTTCTCTTCTCTCCTTCTGGTATTCTCAATATGCATATGATATACCCTTTGTAGCTGCCCTGTAGTTCTTGGATATTATGTTTTTTTTTCCTTTTCCATCTTTTTTCTATTTGCATTTCAGTTCAGAAGTTTCTAATGACATATCTTTCTTCGCAGAGATTTTTCTCCCTCAGCTATCTCCGGTCTTATTAATGAACCCATTAAAGGTCTTTATTTCTGTTATAGGGTATTTTTTTAATGTCATTAATACAACTTTTTCTTCCTTATAATCTTCCTTATAATCTCCATTACCTATCTTTTCTTGAATGCTTTTTTTTTTTTTAGTAGAGCCCTTACATGCCAGTAAGAGCTGCTTTTTTTACAGTCTGATATTTTCAAATTCTCTGCAGTATGTGAGTTTGATTCTGATGCTAGCTGTGTTTCTTCCAAATGTGTTTTCTTGCCTTTTGGTATGCATTGTAACTTTCTGGGTGAAGCCTGGATATGATGTACTAGGTAAAAGCAACTTAGGTAGGTAGAATTTTAATAATGCCTGGTAAGGTATGGTGGGGGGTTATGTTATTGTATTATGTTGAAGTATCGATCTTTTAGTGAGCCTATGCTCCTAGGCTATGAATTTTATAAGTGCATCTAAGTTCTTTTGCCTTAGAGGGAAAGGATGGTTGGAGGGGGCTAGAGCTGAGTATTTGTTTCACAAGGTAGATTAGAGTCTGATAAAACTCTAGTAGGTTAAGCTCTAGAAAAACCATTTCTTTTGAGGGCAGACCTTTTTTTAAAAGAACAGAATGCACTGAGTATTTCAAAATGGTGACTTTAATCCCTTCCTCCTGATAGAAGCCAGAATAGATTTTTTTTTCATAGTCTCTTTAACAACCTGGTAGAACTCCAGGGTTTACTCATGAAATTGTGGGCTCCTCTGCAAGTTTTTACCTCTCATGCTATCACACTGAACCTCCAGCAATTCATCAACTACAGTTCAGATTTTGCTACCCGAACATTGGTTTCAGGGGAGATTACAGTTTGTGAATTTCTTCTTAGCTAAGTTGTAATTTTCTGTATCTTCCTGTCCAATTTTTGAAGACACTGATTTGCCCTGTGACCTCATTTATCTGGTAGAGCTAAAATAGTTAATTTTTCAGTTTGTTCAGCTTTTGACTTGTTAGTATAGAGTACTGACTTCCAAACTCTTTTCCAGGAGTCAGGAGGTCTTTTGTATGTATTATTTTTGTGATTTGTTAGTTGTCTTAAATGTATGGATTAATTTTACCAACTCCAGAAAACTTTCAGATGTTCATTCCCTCCAAATATTGTATCTACCCATTCTTTCCCTCATTTATTTTTGAATATCTAGTTAGTTATCTGTTAGATCTTTACCTCATCCCTAATTCTTTTTTACTGTTTTGTTTTTCATCTTTTTTCACGTGTATCATTCCATAAAAATTATTCTGACAAATCATCTAGCTTGCCACTTTCCTTTCCATGTGTTTCTGTCTAATTTGATATTAAATAAATTCATTGGGAGATTTTTATTTCAGTTAGGTAGATATATAAGACAGATACATATATTTCTGGAAGGCTTATTATTTTCAAGTACTTTAGATTTTTTTTCACAGAATATTTTTAAAACATTTTTATTTGTATATGGTTAAGCATTATTTTTAGATAATCTGTGTCTGATAACTCCATTACTAAAGTATATTAAGGTCTAATTCAACTCTACTATTTTCGCTATTCTTCATTGACTAAGAATCCTTAGTCGTGATGCTTATATGCTTGTATATTTTTTGTATATTTTCTTAACATTTTCCTCACGAAACTGTTTTTGAGAAGAGCTTTATTTTTTTGCATATTTTACTTCTTAATTACTGGGAATCAGGCAAAGAAACTAATTTAAGAAAAGGAAAGAAGAGAGAGGACGATAAGAGAAAAAAGAGAGAGAGAAAAAGTATCGGTGTATACAAGATACCCATGTATATTTTGAATCCAGATATCTGTACCATGTGAAGCTGGTAACTCTGCAATTTGAGGGGGGGTATTCAATTTTTTATTAGAACTATTTCTGAAGATTCTGTTTTCATGACTGCTCCCTATGATACTGGGATGTGCATTTTTTCTATATGTATGTTTATATTAACCTATGTAATATATTCACTTGTAGCTCTGTCTCATATAGGAATTAAGTATTAGATTACTTTCTCCTCAACCAACACATACCAATTACAAAAGAAAAATGTCTTCAGTTTTCTAATTAGCAGTTTATATCTATTTATATTCTTTTAAAAACCTCAGCAGCAGATACGAGTACATGCAAAACATGTATATATTAGCCATAATGAATTTCTGCTATATACATACAGAACAGCTATATGAAAAGTTAAATTCTCCAATATGTTCATTCCCTCCTTAAACATTTAAGTTTTCTCTCCAGAGCCTTTATAAAGCAATCCACTTATAATTTAGCACACTGTTATCCACGTTAATCTAGTATTTTACCCGTCTGAATCTTGCTTGTTCTTACCTCATTCCAATAAAAAAGCATTACCTCCTGCCCTTGTTCTTTCTCCTTATCATCCAAAATTTATGCTTCAGCTATGTTGATTTATTTTACTCTCAAACTCCTGCTACTTTTAAGCTTGTCTACCACACCACATTCCTAACAAGAGGAGAAATTAAATGTGAGGCTCCTCATTTTTTTCAAAAGTAAAACTACAGAACTACCTACTTTCATGCATCTTTTACTGTTTTCTTCTATTCACAAAAGAGGAGCTGTCCTGTGTCTCAGAGAAAGCATCATTCTTATTGTATCCTTTAGAGACGATCTACTTCAAGCATTTAAGAACTGTTCCACTATTAATTATTCCTTCTTTTTTAAACTTTTTCTACCCTTAATGTATTCAGCCTCTGGAAGACAGGAACATACTGCTTCTTGCCTTCTTCTATATATCAAAACTGATTGGTTTTTGTCCTACCTGAGATCTGTTCAGTGCAGACTTCTAAATGATAGATTGCCACAGGGCCTGTCATCTGGCATTTTTTCTTTTCTCTTTTTGCTGCCCTTTGTGCAATACCCTGACTTTAAATAAAGTCCCCACCAATAACAAACCTGATCACATTTCTCAATAATCCCCTCCTTTCTGCTCTGCTCCAGACACAGTGGTCTCTATTTTAGCTTTCTTTACCCACATGAACACAAACTTCATTGAAAAAATTATTTATACGTCCATATTCCTTACTTACTCCTACCTAATTTCTTTCTAACTCTTAAATTTACATATTTGCCAATCGTAGGCATTCACATGATTTTAGTTTTATTCTTTAAAAAATTTTTTCAGCTTCTCCTATAGCACGTGGAAGTTCCCATGTCAGGGATAAAATCTGACCTGCAGCTGTGACCATGCCACAGCTGTGGCAACAATGGATCCTTAACCCACTGCACTGGAGCAGGGATCAAACCCATGCCACCACAGAGACAATGCTGCATCCTTAACCTGCTGCCCCACCTGGGGACTCCTATTTTTATACTTATGTGCACATGAACTTACACATGTATTTCTCTAGCCCAGAATTCGTAATATGAGCTGTGGCAAGTATACTCCATTACCAGCCTCCTTTACATTTCCCCTCAAATGTGAAAAAGGCACATTGAACTACAAAAACCCAAAACTGGAAATAATCACTTGTATGGTGTCTCAACCCAGGCTACCCCTAGAATCCTCTAAGTGAATGCCAAAAATATCTATAATACTAAAATATTAGGATCTTCCTTGGCTCCACTTTACCCATTTCTGTATGAAAAGTATTTCTACGTTTCGTTATTTAATAACATTTATTTTACATGAAAGTACAACATATATAAATATGAGACTGCAAATCATCAGTATACAATTCAGTAAATTATCATACAAAGCACTAGAAAAACCTATTCATGTCTTGGCCTAGTTACTAGTCCTCTATCTTCCCCCAAAATAAATACTATGCTGATTTCCAATACCATGAATTAGATTTTAGTAATTCTGAACTGTATAAAATGTATTCATATAGTACGTGTTTCTATGTCTTTTCACTCAACATTATGTTTGCAACATTCATCTATATTTTTGCTTACAGCAGTGATTCATTAATTTTCATTTCTGTATGTTATCCCATTGCATGATTATACAAAATTTAATTATCCATTATTATGTTGATGACATTATAACTTATTGAGAAATTTTGGCTAGTGTTAACTTTTTTTTTTTTTTGCTTTTTAGGGCAATATACTTACACTTGTACCACAACACATCTAAATATGCTGTGTCATACTCACCATTCCTTGCTTCCTATACAACCACCAACACAACCACAGCATTTGTCTAACAACTCCCAATCTTCTTTTTAAATCATTGCTCATATTTATGTATGTTAATAGCACAATGTACATAATACAGATACGATTAAACATTACTTTGATTCTTTTATAATGCCTCTCTGCTACAAGATTGTAATCTCTGTGATGGCAGAGACTCTGTATTAGTTTTCCTCCAACTTTGTCTCCCTAATACCTAGAATAATGTATAGCACAGAGTAGGTGTTTAAAATAAATTGTTCTTGAATGAATGCACTCATGCCTGAATGCAAAAATAAATGAGTGCTATGGATCCTGCATGGAAAACTTTCTCGTAGCTTATGTATTGTTGACCAGGCTATCTTTCAGAATCAAAACTTTGGTAAAATCTCCCTCCACAGTGGTTTACTTGCAATCAGTTTTTCGTATTCTAATTTAGCATATTATGTAGCCATGTCTATTTTCTTTCTATTTCCCTCACCAGTTTATAAGCTCCCTGAGAATCTGTATCATTTTCACACATGCACACACACACACAAAATTTATTAAAATAAATTAAAGCAATTTAAATTTTCATTTTCCTGACTTGTATTTAGTTTTTTTTTCATTTAAAAATTTAAATAATGTCTTCAGTATTATTCAATATAAGAGTATCCTATGATTCAATGCATTAGTTCCAGATTAGAAATATGAAATTACTTCAGGCATGACAGTGTCAAAAGTAATTCATTATCTAAGAAGTAAGATGAAGAGAAAGATGAAGAAGAGTAGGGGAAAAGGAAGAAGAGAATAGCGTAGAGGAGGAAAAACAAAGGAAAAAAGAAGAAAAGAAGGAGTAAGAGAAGCAGAGAAGTTTGTAGTGAAAGGATAAAAACTATTTTCCCTCCTCATCATTTTTTCACTTGTATTGATCTCAGGCTTCAATATTTCTAACTTTCATTGCTTTTTCACTACAAAACTCCAACAATAGATTACTATAAAATACCAAAAAATATATTATTTTGAAGTGTGTCTAACTTACCCCTGAAGAACAGTCTTAAGACACACACAAAGCACACACACATACATGTATATTTATATATACACATATAGATATATTTTCAGTTTATATAGCAGTTTTACCAAAGAGTCAGTAGTCATGCAATTAAAATGGGACTTTCTGTCTACATCTCTGAAATTTAAATAGCCCCATTTCTAGAAATGACTAAAGACTGAGTGGATCAAATGAACAGGTAAATATATTTCATGAGACCTTGATTTATATTTATATAGAGTCTGTAAAATTATTTTATGGTTATTTTATACAATTTCAACAAATTACAAAAACACATTAGTATTATTAGCCAATAAAAATATTTTCTCAAAATTTCAAGAATTTACACATTTGCTCATAATTTGCTATGCACAATTAAATATATCCCATGATGTTAAATTATGCCACTGTTATTAGTTTAAAAGAGAGGGAGAGTTCTTACTGCACAGAGAATATCAATGTTGGTCAAAATGGGAATATATACTTTATATAAAGATAATATTTTTCCACAGATGGCAAAGATCTACTTAGTGGATGACGGCTAAAATACAGAGGGAAGAGTAACAGTAAACAAGCCATAGTTTATAGAGACATTAGAATATTTTAAGGGTTAAGAAATCTCTGAGAAGCTAGTATCAATAACTGTCACTAATTTATATTGATTAACTATCTATTAAGCATATGGTAAAGTACTGGAAGACTGCACTATGAAATATATCCTCTGGACAACAGAAAAAACGTTAAAATTTGAAGGGAAAAGATGAGGTTGATTCCAGTTTGATTTACGCTATTTAAACTTAAAAGATTTTCCATTAATGGTTGCTTTCAGAATTAAAAGGATCACAAAGGAAACTAAAAGCATAATTATTAACAACTATTTTCTAATAAAATAATACAGTTGTTAATTTGCATTTGGAATTTTTAATCTTAAAATATGTATCAGGGTAAACAAAAAATGCAGAAGAAAGTGAGATTATATGGGAAACAAATGGCTTTTGCCATTCAAACATAAATATTTATTACTGTTATTCAATATCATCAAAATACAATGTTATCCTTCTAGGAGATTAGAGGAGCCATAAGAAAATGCAAACCCTCTAAAAATAACAGTATAATGCTAGTTTCATCAGTAAGTTTAAAATATTAATACATTTTTCTCAATAAAAATGTGTCTTACCAATTATTTCTACATGTTACATATTATATGTTTATTTTCTTTAGAATCCTTAGCTTTATCCAAAGAACACATTTTTATTCACCTCATGAATTCAATTTGGGAAACAATATTTAGGCGAACTTCTGTATGTAATACAGATCTATTTTTGTTCATCATCTTCCAAAAGATGGCCATATACAGTATCTCACAGACTTGAAGCTGTTGATCGATTCTGAAAATTTATTTTGCTATTCTTGAGTATAGATAGAAACTAAACTTTTATCTCTGTGATTATGCTAGTACAATCAGAAATCCATGACTCCTAACACAACTGCCTGACACATTTTATGCTTTGGTCTTCATAGTACTTTAAAATTGAAGCAAATAAAACACAGAAGCCCTTTGGATAACCTCATGCTCTCATTTTTCACTTGTGAACATCACTGCTAGGAATCAAATATGTGGAGCTGATACTGTACAGTTCTCATAAAGAAAACTCTGAAGGCTGCAAAATATGTACCTACTCTTGTACATGTAATTGAGATCACATCTAACGTTGTGTCCAAATTACCTGGAAAGGCATTTCTTCTAATCTCTAAACTTTTGTCATAAAAGTTAAACTTTTTGTTTCTTCTCTCTATAGTTGGTAATCCTCAAATGGTTATTACACATGTTAGCAGCAGCTGGAGATTTGGTCTTTAAACATTCATATAAAGTTTTGTATTGACATGTCCATCTTGTCAGGCCCTACTGTGAGGATATGTATGATCATGGTGATATTTGCCAAAAGTTGTATTGAACTACACCAATCATGTGATGCAACTGTATTAGCAGAAATTATAGGAAAGAATAAAATGTATAGTGAAATAGCAATACGTTAAAAAAATCTGTTTACTCAGATACATTCACCTTCACTCACAGTGTTATGAAAATTCAGTCATGGCAGTAAATTCTACCAAAAAAAAAAAGTGAAGAGTAAAATGATGAAGAACCAAAAACAATACTATTTCAAATTGTTTAGTAAAACTGAGAATGCTGAAAACTGATGATTTACTACATGAGTACTGGGTTAAAAATTGACTAGTTTTCAGATACAAGTACAGATCTAAGAAATTCCACTTCTACTTCATATCAGACACACTTTTTAGTATGTGTTTACATATATACTCATTTATAAAACTGGATTGGCAATACCTATATCACAGAAAAAACTGTGAACCTGAAACGGCTTAAAGTCTGAAAAATAACAGAAAATAAATACGTTTGCTTTCTTCCTCTCCTCTTCAGAGAAGTAATCAGTCTTCCAGAGATAAAATAAAGTTATGTTTCTCCTGATTCACTGTGTTAGTTTAGTAATCTGGAGCTTCCATAAGAATACTCAAACCATTCATCAAATAGAGACAGATAATGGGAATCGAATTACCCCTCAAATACATGAATAGTATGTATGTTTGAGTTAATGGGTCCTATCAAATAATTTGTTGGATACAGTAGTTGCTTTAACTTCCTGTGTATTTCCTGAGATATAAAATCAGAGAAATAGAACAGACCAGAGGTCTGCAAACTTCATATCATGGGCCATATACAATATATTACTTGTTTTTTACATGGCTTTTGGCACCACTCCAGCAATTGACTGGCCCATCTTCCCCATAGGACCCTGGTGCCTGCTTCCCTGGCAGTTTTGTCTCACTGCTATCCCAAGCCTGCAGAGGCCACTGTCTCTGCAATGGGGACTTGGCAGATGGGGCAAGGGCCCAAATTTTGAGTTTGAAATTTCGAGTCAAGGGCAATACCTCACCTCCAGCTCAATTGCACAAACACAAGAAGCCAGTCTCTCTAGAAGGAAAGAAGGGTGCACTGTGGGGATCTGGAAATAATAGGGCAGAAACTAAGCACGGTGTCCACACTCCCACCCACAGTCCCCTTCTCTTTATCCTGGCCTTCTTTTATAAATAATGTATCCGGCTTATGGCCACTAAATGCAAAGTTCACACTACCCATAGGAATCTATCCCATGCAAATAAGGTGGTTAAGTGATTCTCTTATTACCTAAAGTACTTCTGTTTTGCCTCGTGGCCTGCAAATCTTAATATTATTTATTATCTGCATCTTTACAGTTTTGGATTATGAGTAGAAATCCTTTGACAGCTGCAATCTCAGCAGTCATAACCAGATTATGAAGGGGTGTTTTTTTCTGAGGAGACTTGGTTCTCTGTGGCTGAGTCCAACTACCTAGGACATAAACTGCATTTCCTTCCAATGTATATTTGGGCTTCTCCTTCTCTCTTTTCCTATCAACAGAAGAATAAACTTTTACCATGATGGAGGAAGAATGCAGGCATCTCTGAGTTAAGGAAACCCTAAGTCCAGGCCATGACAGAAAAAAAAAAAACTTCATTTCTTGTTTTTCTTGTCACTTTTCTAAATCGATTGGGTTGGCACAGATATTACATAGGCATAAATATGTCTTTATCTTTTTTTGCAGAACAAAAACCCTACAATTAATATCACAGCCAATGGAAAAATACTGCAGGGGCCACTGCCTAAATCAGGAAGGAGCTTAAGAAGCCTTCTCTTATCACTTCTATTCAATATGGTGCATAATATTCTAGCTAGGTCAGTTGGCAGGAAAATGCAGTGAGAAAAAATGTAAACCTTTGTTTGAATATAACTTTATCATACATGGAAACAAAAAAGCTACTAGAACTAGCAAAGTTATTGGTACAAATTCAAAAGATATATATAAATTGCATTTCTATAAGCAGAATTTGGAAGTAAAATCACCATTCCATTGAATAACAACAAAAATATGAAACTCTTAGGGATAAATCTAACATGCTATGCAAGGCTTTTACAGTGATAGCATTTCATTTAACGATCAAGTTTCTTTAGTCTCCCAAATGTTTGCTGTTTATAAGCCACCCAGTCTATAATAATTTGTTACGTAGCTTGAATGAACTATGACAATTCTGTAGCATTTTTAATTGGTATTAAGTATAAGAACAAACACTGGACAGATATACAATAACTTGTAGAATTAAAGTTATTTCTCAGGAGGCAGGAAAGAGGGAACTATGAAGCAACAGAGAAAGTCTTTTCTTTCTGTACCATTAGGGCTTTATGAATAAATCTTACTAAAATTTGGGACCTGAACTAAAAGACAAGACTTTGAGGTTAATTTATGTTTGGATAGTGAGAACTCCAGAGAGAGGTGTGTGCTACATTTCAAGGGCGGAAGAGTGGCAGGATCATAAAGACACTGGTCTTCTTCCTCTCCTGCAGAGACTTATTTACTTTCCATACTGTGAGGACCCAGGATTATTCTCATTACATTTTCAAGGATATTTCCTTAGAAGCTGAGGGTAACAGCTGCCTCTCTCCTATGTAATCACCAAAATTCTTTTTTTTTGAGGGCTTTTTTTTTTTTTTCCTACTGCAGACCCTCTTACACGGAGGATGACATCTGACTTTCACTGAATCACCTGAGGTGTAATAATTGGGTCAAAAGGAAAACTGCACAATTACTGGCTTTAAGTAAGTAATATCTTTCGCCCCAGAAATTTCATTTCGGAATTCAGCGTAATATTAACAAATATAAGTATACAAAATACATTCAGATAGAGGTATACATAGGCATAGAACTGTTTCTGTATTATTTTACAAAATAAAGTCTGACTTGAGGGCCTTATGCTAAATGTAAATAGGCAGATTAAGAGAAATACTCAGAAGTGGGATCTTAACAACACTAACTTACAGAAACAGAGTTTAGAATAGTGATTGCCAGGAAACGAGGGTAGGAAAAATGGAGATATACTGGTTGAAATACACAAACTTCCAGTTATAATAAGTTCTGAGCAGCTAGGTACAACACAGTGACTGCAGTTAACAATACTGTATTATACACTTGAAGGATGCTAGGTTAATAAATATTATTTAAGTATTCTTATTACAAAAATATTCTATGAGGTGATGGAAATGTTAACTAACCTTACTGGGGTAATCATTCTGGAATGTATCTGCATATCAAATCATCACATTATACACCTTAAACTTACACAATGGTTTATGTCAATTACATCTTAATAAAGTGGGAAAAAGTTAAATGTTTAAAAGAATTTTCAAGAATCAAAGAAAGGTTTTAGCTTCAGGCACACACACACAAATATGACGGCAGTAATTTCACTCCAAAATATATAAGGTAATTGCTTTTTAAGGGAGCAAGATGAAGAGCTTTGTACTTAACACTTTGAGGAAATAATTAATAGGGTATTTATTATTCTGATTTGGAGGCAGCTTCCTTGGAAGACTATAATTTTAATTAATAATTATTTTAATAAATGATAATTTTTTTCCTGAAGAAAACTGATTCAAAAAGGCTACTGTCTTCTTGGAATTAATGTCAAAAGTTTTGAAGTGGATGATTTTGGCTGTAAGGATAACATTGTCATAAAACTGGCAAAGAAGTCAAGTGAATGAGCACTTGCGAAATTTATATGTCACATGATGCTCACCAAATTCTAAAATAGTTATTAAGTAACTATAAGAGATCCTATGCTTCCAGGTACAGCTGATGAAACTGAGGATTTCCAAATGGAAACTTTTCCAGACTGGGATAACTTCCCTTGAATAGTTTAATTACCAAACGTGTACCCACAGCCTATCCATTAATTACTTGAACTGCTCCCAAATCATATGGCTAGTCATTATTTTTAGCTTTAATATGATTGAAGATTTACCTGTGGGGATCCATTAAGGCAAAGGAAAATTTAATCATACAGCTTGATGATTCTTAAGTCATTAGTCAGCATACTCAGTGCATCAGTTACTAATGTGTTCAGCCAGAAACAGTAGAAGTTTATATGAACCACCAAAAGGAAATCAAGAATGACAGAGTTCAGCAGTCATATTGTGTCAGTGATGTAAAATTGGGACTCATAATCTTTTTTTTTTTTTTCACTAACATTAATGCACTAGCTTCTATTCTTATATTTAATGCTTAATGGTCTCCACATGACTACTGCTGTTCTAAATCATACATTGACATTACAGGTAGAAAGATAATTTTTTGAAAAGAGGAGGCAACTAAAGACTGAGCCCAGATTTGGGGAAAAACTTTCTAAATACCCTCAGCTTACATTACATTGAGCAGAAATGTGTCATGGGCTTCCCCAAACTAGGGGAGCATCAGAAAAATGATAATTTGGCCTCAGAATATTGCTGCACTGTGCAGAATTGAGGCTCTGTTAGAAAGGAAGAGAAATTGACATTGGATGGGATTTCAACAGTATAAAATAAAATAAACATCTTCTCTGGATCACAATGAATTTGGATTATTAAAAATAAACCTCATTAAAAGGATATTGAGGAGGCAGATCAAGATGGCAGAGGAGTAAGATGCCAAGCTCACCATCTCCCACCAACACATCAAAAAACATACCTACATGTAAAATGACTGACACAGAACATCTACTGAATGCTGGCAAAACAATTTAAACCTCCAAAAAGAGCAAGAAACTCTTGACATAACTGGGTAGAACAAAAGAGAGAGAGAGAGAAAAGGAATCAGTACAGGACTAGCATTCCTGAGAGGGAGCTGTGAGGGAGAAAAGGAACTCACACCTTGGGAAGCCACTGAACCAACTGGGAGATCAGCTGAGACAGAGGGACCTCAAAGTCACCGAGAAAAACGCAACATCTAGACTGAGGAGGGTAAAGTAGAGTGAAAGCGACACAGAACACCTGCACCACTGGCCTGGATGCCACAGCCTGAGATGATCAGGCAGGGGCTGGGTGCTGAGACTTGGGTTCCAGAGGTTAGTCAGAGGGAGAGGACTAGGGCTGGCTGTTTGGGATAACCTATGGGGCTAAGGAGCGCTGCGCCATGGGAGGGGGAGCAGTGTGCTATAGGCTGGGGAGTGGAATGCCATGGCACAGGGAGCATGGCAGTAGGTCTAGAGAAGCAAGGTGCCATTGTTGGGAGGGTGAGAAGAGGAGGGGCGGAGAGCCATAGGAATCTCCCTGCACATTCACACTAACTCTCAGAGGGCAGGGCATCTCTGGTAAAGGTTCTGGGTTGGAAGAAGCCACTTACTCTGACTTCAGGAGATGGGGCACTTCTTGTTCAGGCTACAGGTGGCCAGGCACCTCTTGTGTGAGCTAAGGACAGCAGGAGGCTAAGTGTGACGTGGTGCCTCTTGCTTGATATACAGGTGGCAGGGACTGACCATGGAGGTCTTCTCCGAGGCAAGAGGGAGGTGTGGCCTGCCACCACTGGAGGTCTGTGAGTGGGCTCCACCTGCAGCCCCAATTACCTTAGAGGTCAGCAAAACAAACAGAGGGCACTGCAACTAAGCGCCATACTTCACTGCTCTCAGCCCCCTGAGAACACACTCGCCCTGCAGCTGCCACTGCCAAATGCTCTGGGCAGCATCCAGATGCTTGATCTGTCCCTTCCCAAGACCCTACAACTAGGAGTAGCTGGTGTTTTGCCTACATGGGCTAGACCAGATGGGTTGCTGCTTCTGTGGTCTACAGGTGGTGGGGGCAAACCATCACAGTTATCTCAGACTCCAGAAGTGGGCATGGCCCATTGCCACTGGGGATCCCTGAACAAGAACCACTTGAAGCAGGCACCATAGAGGAAGACACTGGGACAGAACACCATCTGCTGCTGCTCTCGCTCCCCTGGGAGCACATCGGCCCTGCTGCTACCACTGCCAAATGCCTCAGGCAGTGCCCACAAGCTTGATCACTGTCCCTTCCAAGGATCCTGCAACTAGGAGCAGCCTGTGCAGAACCTCCTGTGTGGGTAAAGGGAGACAAGGTACTTCCTGCATGGTCTGCAGGTGTCACGGGCAAAGCACTGCAGTTATCACTGACTCCAGAGGTAGGCATGCCCACTACCATTAGGGGTCCCTGAACAGGCACCACTCGTGGCCCCAGTCACCTCAGAGGAGGGCACTGCAATCAAACACTACCTGTTGCTGCTCTCACTACCCTGGGAACTCACAAACCCTGCTGCTGGCACTGCCAAATGCTCTGGGCACCTAATAAATTGGCCTAAGGCTCATTACAACTTCCCAGGGCCCTGCAACTAGGAGTAGCCTGTGCCACCTTCCTGCAGGTCCTTGATGCTGTTAAGAGCCTAGCAACCAGGCACTGAACACTAGCCATACCCATTGCCTCCTTCTCCTTGGAAACACACTCAGCAACCTAGGGATAACAGCCTGCTCACACTAAAGAAAGAGACAGCAAGGATTCAAAAGTAAAAGTAAATAGTAAACCCCCACAAAATAAAAGGAGTGCTCTTGCATAGGAGCAGCCTTCCAATACTACAGTTTGGCTTCCCTAAACTCACAGAGCAAGAAAAACATAAGCAAGATGAAGAAGCTCAGAAACCATTCTCAGTTAAAGAACAGAATTCACCTGAAGCAGCAAACAATGAAACATACCACTTCAGCCTGACAGACACTGAGTTCAAAAGGAAGATAGTGAAAATACTGAAGGAATTAACGCTGAATATCAAGGAATTAAGCGTGTATACGAACAGTTATGCAGATTCCCTTAGAAAGGAACTAGAAAGTATAAGGAGGAACACAGAAAAATTAGAAAATTCATTTGCAGAGATGCAAACTGAGCTAAAGTCACTAAAGAGTAGAATGCATAATGAAGAGGAATGAATTAGTGACTTGGAATATAGAATAATGAAAATCACCCAATCAGGATAGCAAACAGAAAACCAAATGAAAAAAAAGAATGACAGCAATATAAGAGATCTTTGGGATAATATAAAGTGAGCCAATCTACACATAATAGGAATTCCAGAAGGAGAAGAAAAATAAAAGGGAATTGTATATTTGAAGAAATAACGTCTGAAAAGTTTCCAAGTCTAAAGGAAAGTGATATCAAGATACAGGAAGGACAGAGGGCCCCAAACAAGCTGAACTCAAATAGGACCACACCAAGACATATTATAATAAAAAATGGCAAAAGTTAGATAAAGAGAGGTTTCTAAAGGCAGCGAGAGAAAAACAAAGTGTTAATTATAAGGGAACCTCTGGCCAGACTCACCAAGAAGAGAGACAAAAAACCCTAATGAAATAAGAAATGAAAAAGGAGAAATCACAATGGATACTGCAGAAATATAAAAAAACCATAAGAGGATACTATGAACAATTTTCTGCCAACAAACTTGACAACCTAGAACAAAAGGACAACTTTCTGGAGACTTACAGCCTGACAAAACTGAATCAAGGAGAAATAGATCAACTGAACAAACTGATTGCTAGAAATGAAATCGAGTATGTCATGAAAACACTCCCTACAAATAAAAGTCCAGGACCAGATGGCTTCACAGGAAAATTGGACCAAACATACAAGGAAGAACTCATTCCCATCCTCCTTAAAATTTTCCAAAAGGTTGAAGAAGGAACATTTGCAAAGACATTCTCTGATGCCACTGTTACGCTAATACCAAAACCAGACAAAAACACCACCAAAAAGGAAAAATATAGGCGAATATCTTTGATGAATATAGACGTAAAAATTCTCAACAAAATTTTAGCCTGCCAAATCCAACAACGCATAAAACAGATCGTACACCACGACCAAGTGGGATTCATCTCTGGTTCACAAGGATGGTTCAACATACACAAATCAATCAACATCATACACCACTTTAACAAAAGAAAAGTAAAAAACCACATGATCATCTAAATAGATGCAGAAAAAGCATCTGACAAAGTCCAATATCCATTCATGATAAAAACTCTTACCAAAGTGGGTACAGAGGGAACATACATTAACATAATAAAAACCATTTATGAAAAACCCACAACAAATATAATACTCAGTGGAGAGAAGCTGAAAGCTTTCCCACTAAAACCTGGAACAAGACAAAGATGCCAACTATCACCACTGTTATTCAACATAGTATTGGAAGTCCTAGCCACAGCAATCAGACAAAAGAAATAAAAGGTATCCAATTTGAAAGAGAAGAGGCAAAATTGTCACTGTATGAAGATGACATGATACTATATAGAGAAAACCCTAATGACTCAACCCAAAAACTGCTCAAACTGATCAACAAATTCAGCAAAATAGCAGGATATAAGATTAACATTCAGAAATCAGTCACATTTATGTATACTAACAATGAAATATTAGAAAAGGAATACAAAAATACAATACCTTTTAAAGCTGCACCCTCAAAAATCAATGACCTGGGAATAAAACTAACCAAGGAGGTGAAAGATGTATATGATGAAAACTATAAAACATTAATTAAGGAAATTAAATAAGATGCAAAGAAATGGAAAGATATTCCATGATCCTGGGTTAGAAAAATTAATATTGTAAAAATTGGTGTACTACCCAAAGCAATCAACAGATTCAGTGCAATCCCTATCAAATTACCCATGACACTTTTCACAGAACTAGAACAAACAATCCAAAAATTTATATGGAACCACAAAAGACCCAGAATTGCCAAAACAATATTGAGAAACAAAAACCAAGCAGGAGGCATAACTCTCCCAGACTTCAGGCAATATTACAAAGCCACAGTAATCAAGACAGTGTGCTGCTGGTACCAAGACAGACAGAGAGACCAATGGAACAGAATAGAGAACATAGAAACAACCCCAGACTCTAATGGTCAATTAATCTTTGACAAAGGAGGCAAGAATATAAAATGGGGAAAAGACAGTCTTTTCAGCAAATGTTGCTGGGAAAACTGGACAACTGCATGTAAATCAATAAAACTGGGACACGCCCTCACACCATGCACAAAAATAAACTCAAAATGGCTTAAAGACTTAAACATTAAGACAAGACACCATCAAACTCCTAGAAGAGAACATAGGCAAAACATTCTGTGACATCAACCTTACAAATATTTTCTCAGGTCAGTCTCCCAAAGCAACAGAAATAAAAGCAAAAATAAACCAACGGGACCTGATCACACTGACAAGATTTTGCACAATAAAGGAAACCATTAAAAAAAAAAGACAAATTACAGAATGGGAGAAAGTAGTTTCAAATGATTCAACTGACAAGGGCTTAATCTCTAAAATATACAAACAACTTACACAACTCAACAGCAAAAAAAAAAAAAAAAGAAAGAAAAAAGAAAAAACAATTGAAAAACGGGCCAAAGACCTGAATAAATATTTCTCCAAAAAAGATATACAGATGACCAAGCACATGAAAAAATGCTCAACATCCCTGATTATTAGAGAAATGAAAATAAAAACTGCTATGAGGTACCACCTCACACCAGTCAGAATGGCCATCATTCATAAGTCCACAAATAATAAATGCTGGAGAGGGTGTGGAGAAAAGGGAACCCTCCTGCACTGTTGCTAGGAATGTTAATTGGTACAACCACTATGGAAAACAGTATGCACGTACCTCTGAAAACTAAATATAAAACTACCATATGATCCAGCAAGCCCACTCTTGGGCATATATCCAGACAAAACTTTCTTTGAAAAAGACACATGCACCCATATATTCATTGCAGCACTGTTCACAATAACCAAGACATGGAAACAACCTAAATGTCCATCAACAGAGGGAATGTATTAAGAAGATATGGTATACATACACAATGGAATACTACTCAGCCATAAAGAAGAACAAAATAATGCCATTTACAGCAACACAGATGGAACTAGAGTCTCTCATGCTAAGTAAAGTCAGAAAGAGAAAGGCTAATATCATAGGATATCACTTTTGTCTGGAATCTAATATATGTCACAAATGAACCTTTCCACAGAAAAGAAATACATGGACTTGGAGAACCATTTTGTGCTTGCCGGAAGGAGGGAGAGAGAGTGGGATGGACTGGGAATTTGGGGTCAATAGATGCAAACTATTGCCTTTGGAATATATCAGCAATTAGATCCTACTGTATAGCACTGAGAACTATATGTAGTCACTTATCGTGGAGCATGATAATGTTTGAAAAATGAATGTATATATGTATGTGTGACTGGGTCACCTTGCTGTATAGTAGAAAATTGACAGAACACTGTACACCAGCTATAATGGAAAAAATAAAAATCATTATAAAAAAGGATTTTGATTTATATGGGTTCAAGTATAACAATAGCTAATATTAATTGATAGCTTAATACTTCCAAAAAAGATGTCAACTCTTTATAAGTGTTAAATAATTAAAAATAAACACTTTATACAATGGGAATTATTACCTCAAGCATACAAATGAGTACCTGAGACCTAAAAATTTTTCTCATTATTACTCAGCCAAGTACTGAATCAGAGGACTAAAAGTAGGTATTAAACTTCCTAGATTTAATGTTTTCATTTGAACTACAGAGAAAAAATAGTACATACTCAAAGTGATGTGGAGAGGATCAAATAATATCATAGATGAAAATATCTCAAAATGGTAAGTTCTCAGTAAACTCCAGCTATTATGACTATTTAGCTGCTTTGCCACATTTTTAAGCATTCTGAAAAAAAAACCTCAACTGCCTAGATTAGCTTTCCATGTATATTCAGTTCTACATTTGAACATTTAAAAGCATTCTAACTTTCTGTAAATGTATTTAAAAGCAGACTTATTAAAACATTAAGACAGGTAAATAAACACGCAAAGCAGGATGGCTACAAAAATTGAATTTCCAACTGATTAAAAGTAAATTATTTCATAAAAATTCTCACTAAAAAGTACTGAAAAACACAAAAATATCCACTTTACAGCACTTTTATAAAAATTTACAAACCGTCTTATTTAATCTTCACAATAACTAACAAAACAGGCAAGTAGTTCCCATTTCATTTTTTAAGAAATAGTAAAATTAAAACTGCATGATTAAATAATTGCCTAATTCAAATCCTTTGAAACTGCCAGAGGAGGGGACCAGAATTCAGTCTGTTGTGCTAAATTGTATCCAGTGCTTTAAATATAACTTGCAATGAAAATCGTAATGACATCTCTTACTTTCATACACATGTTGATTCAGAAATCAGGTAAGAAATTGAGCATTCATTCAAATTACAAAAATAAGAATGATTTCTCTTTCTCTTTTTTTTTTTTTTTGGCTGAATAATCTTTGAATATCCTAATCGTTCATGTGAATACAGAATACTTTTTGTACAAAACAAAACTTTTGACTTCTAGCTTTTACGTGCTGAAAGCCTGACAAAAACAAGTCAATAGAAAATTAGTGCAAGAATTGAAACTTTTAGTTTAAATATTGCTTCTCCAATTGATTTGCCGAATGGCCTCAGGAAAATGGTCCAATGCATTTATATCTGTTTCGTTTGTAGAATTGGAAGTAAATGTTTATTTTCCTACCTCACATGGGTATTATTTGAACTAATTAGTCAAGTATAATTAGTAGGTAATGGCATGTTTTCACTAGTTACTTCTACAGAATAGAGAATTGATTGCTCAAGCTTACTAACACTTGCAAAAAAGTAATACTGACTGAGAAACAATACAGGCTTATCATAAGATATATTAGTAAATTTAAAACTCATTTGCCAAAAGAAATAAATACTGAATTGTGTTTGTCCTTTAGAAAGAATATCCTTGGTTTTCTAGAGAGTTACAGACAAATTACAACCAAAGAGTTTACTAGAATTTCTCTGTTACAAATACATATATAAACTTATGGGACATAGATTCCTAGCACTAAAATGGACTTTTCATATCCTATAATTCTACCATGTTTGAATCATCTTTTTAATTTACCGGACACATCCATTTTTTGACTATTCCAGTGAACCTATTATAGTTAAACATGAAAAGTTAAGTTTTATGAAGTAAAACACAACAGCAAAAGTGAAAAATATAAATGCATAGTTCATAAGGTAAAACTCAGTGAATCGTCAGAAAGTGAATACACATGTAACATTGATCTGAGTAAGAATAAAGCATTTTTAGCATCAACTAAGTCCTTTCAAACCCTCCTCCTATTCACATCATCTATAGTTTCCCCAAAACAGGACTGCCAGATAAAATACAAAATGCAACAGTCAAACGTACTAAACAAATTTTCATTGTTTACCTAAAATTTAAATTTGATTGTGTCCTATATTATTTTCTAAATCAGACAACACTTTTAAAAGTAACCTCATCTTAATTCTAGCAATATAAATTAGTTTGGCCTTAAATAAGTAAAATTTTATGTGAAATAAAATCCTAAATTATGAACAGTTTTCACTGTGTTTTACTTTCTGTGCATGAGCTTTATATATTGTTCAATTTTATTTGAATATACCAAAGTCCAGTCTTCACTATAATGGGAACCGACATTTGAGTAGTATCAAGTTTGAGCAATCATAAGCAATGATGAAATGAATATTCCTGTTCTAATCTACTGGTGCTCATGTGGATAACTATTCTTTAATATCATTTAACTGCTGTTCAAAATTCAAATTTCTTGAATAACCTCAAAAATGGCCTTTTACAGGTGACTTGTTCAAATCAGTTTCTGAAAAAGATCCAACAATGCAATTTGTGAATATTTCCCTTATGCCTTCCCCCTCTTTTTTGTGGTAAAATACATATACGGTTTAACATTTTAACCATTTTTAGGAGCATATTTCAAAGATATTAATTATATTCATAAAGTTGTGCTATCATCACATCACATTTATATTGGCTGTATATTTGGACGTAAAACTGCTTGGTCAAGAAGATGCATATATTCAATTTTTAAAGACATTTCCAAAGAGTTATTCAGAAGCTGTGCCAATTTATATCCTTCCCAGCAGATTATGAGAAGTCTTATTTCTTTACATTCTTGTCAATACTTGGTATTTTCAGGCTTCTTTTTTTTCAATTTTTTTACTATAGTTGATTTACAATGTTCTGTCAATTTCTGCTCTACAGCAAAGTGATCCAGTTATATGTATTTATGTTCTTTTTCTCCCATTATCCTCCATCATGTTCCATCACAAGTGATTAGATATAGTTCCCTATGCTACACAACAAAACCTCATTCCAGTCTTCTTAATTTCAACTCTCCTGGTGAGAATACAGTGGAATTGCATCATGCCTACAGTTTGCATTTCTCTGATTTCTAATGAAGTTGAGGCCATACTCATGTGGTTTTGGGGCTATTTTTACATCTCTTTTCTTCAATGCCATTTAAAATTCCTTGTCTGCATTTTATATTAGTAGTTCTATCTTTGATAGGGGTTGTTTACATTTTCTGAACACAAACATATACATATATGTATGCATGTGTGTACGTATATATAAAATGGATAACTGTGTAACAAGTCCTATATCCTTGCTTTATTTTATCTAGAAATTTTCTTTGCTAGCTCTGAATTATGCCTTTTCAAGTAAAATTAGGATTTAACTAAGAAATGTCCTCTAAAATTGTTTTGAATATTTTAAGAATTATAACAAATTTAAAAATCAATTTGGAAAAAAAATTGGCATCTTTACACATCTTTCAGTCAATGACATGGTAATATTTTCATTTATTTAGATCTTGCAGTAGGCAGAATAATGACCTTTCAAAGATATCCATGCCTTAATCCTCAAAATAAGACTGTGTGTCAGTGTCTATGGCAAAAAGGACTTTGCAGGTATAATTAAGTTATAAATAATGAAAGTGAGCCTAGGTTAATCTGAAGAGTTCTTATAAGGGGTCAGAGAGCTCAGAGTCAGAGATGACATACTGGCTTCTAAGATAAAGGATGGGGCCGTGAGTCAAGGAATAGAGGCAGCTAGAAAAGGCAAGAAAATCGCCATGCCAACACCTTGAATTTATGGCCTCTGCTTTCTGGAACTATAAAGTAATAAATTTGTGTCTTATGCACAAAGTTAACGATAATTGGTTAAAGCAGCAATAGCACATTGATACATATATTTGTATCTGGAAATGGAGGTGTACTGTAACATAAACCCCAAAATTTGGAAGTATGTTTGGAATTGGGAAATAAACAGTGATGCAATGTGAGAAAGTGAAGTACTATTGCTGGCTTTAATTAAGCAAGAAGGTACAGTGAGGCAAGGACTACTCATGGCCACTAAAATTCTGAAAAGGGAAAGGAATGGGTATCTCCAGAAGAAATGGGGCCCTGCAGATATCTTGATTTTAGCCAGTTGGAACTTATTTTTGACTTTTAACCTTCAGAACTATGATTTATTACATATATTAAAATATTAATTTAGGTTTATAATCTTTTTCTATAAATAGTATCTTGTAGTTTTCATTATAGAGGTCTTGAAACATGTCCAAACTGTTTAAATGCTATTGTAAGGAATTTTTTAGATTTATTTTCATTTTTGTTGAGAATGTATAAATTCAGATTACAGAATAAAATTCTCTTCATTGATATTCTTCCAGTAAACTTGCTAAACCACACAATAATTCTAGCAGTTTATGTGGGGATTAAAAAAAATTACAAACCTAATAATAACATTATTTCTTCCTTTCCACTGCTACTACTTTACACCAAAAGCAGTGACAAGACAAAAAAGAAGGTCATTATATAGTTAATATAAAAGGATCAATTCATAAAGAATACACAATAATTTTTAAAAACATAGGAACTCAACTTTGGAGCACCTAAATATATTAGCAATGTGTTTTCAGACTCCTACTGGTAAACTGTTACTTGAAAATTCTAAAATCTTTATCATAAAGAAACAACGTGTTTTCAAACTATTATTGGTAAACTGTTACTTGCAAATTCTAAATGTACTTATGTTGTGCATAGGAGTCTCCTTATTCATAGTAAGTGTTGGGGTTATCAATCAAGCATAACAGGCTTGATTTGATAAACTTAAAACTCTCATATAGAAATCAAAGTGATCTAAAAAGAAATCTTTGGAGCTGTGGGGACATTACCAGGCTAGAACCACCCATTGTCCTCAATCAAGAAGCACCAGAATGGAACAACGAAGTGACAAAGTCACTCACTGCTGTTTATTTGTAATAGACAAATAATCTAATAATATTAATAGAAGTAATGTGGAAAATATACAAAATGCACCAAAGAGGCCATGCTTAGGCTTAGAATCCAAACAATAATTTTAGATGGTTATTTAAACAATCTAATTGGAATAAGGTAGACACTTTTCCCTTCAATTAAAATATCTAATAGTTTGAGGGCAATAATTTTTTATTAGAGATTCTAAAAATCTGCAGATGATACTCTTTCTGTGGAGATGGTTTTGTAATGTAATGCAATTAAGTGGCTGATCACATAAGAAGCTACAATCTTAGATTTACTAAAAGACAAGTAATGTGTTAATCACTTCCTGCCAGAAATATATGGCATTATAAGAACAAAGTGAATAAAGCAAGATAAGTAGAATGATTAATTGAAATATCACACTCTGCTGCTTAAAAATATCCTGCATATTATCTCATGTTTACTTTCTCTTTGTAATTGCTCTATGTATACGGCATAATGTCTGGAATGCATTTCATAAACACTTGTTGGGCAAATTAATAAATGAATTAATTTATATTTCGTATTTTAATAATAATAACTTTTTAGTTTTTTATGTTAAATTATAATAATATTTCCCCAAAATTGTGTAGGTGTGTAATTTCTAGAGGGAAAAGAGGTTAGTGTAGATAAATCTGGAGCTACCGAGTTATGATAAAGGTGAACCGAAGCCCTCTCAGTTTTAACTTCATAAGTGACTCCAACATTCACTCTATTTAATAATGTCTTCTGTACTATCAGTAATTTTGTTTAAAAATTTCTTAATTTTGGCTAATAAACTAAAATGATTTTAATTCATAATAATACATGAGGGGAGTAGTAAAAACAAAAGAGCAATAAAATTCTAAAATAAATTTGTGCAGGTTTAAATATATTGACAAACTTTTTTTTTTCTTTTGTCTTTTGTTTTTCCAGGGTCACACCTGAAGCATATGGAGGTTACCAGGCTGGGGGTCTAAATGGCGCTGTAGTCACCGGCCTACACCACAGCCACAGCAACGCAGGATCCGAGCTGCATCTGCAACCTATACTACAGCTCACGGCAACGCCGGATCCTTAACCCACTGTTCAAGACCAGGGATCGAACCTGCAACCTCAAGGTTCCTAGTTGGAATCATTAACCACTGAGCCACAACGGGAACTTCCCTGCTGTCATTCTTATTGTAATGGAACTATATTAAATTATAAACTGAGAAGTGTTCAACTTATGGCTTAAAATTTAATAACTCTAACTTGTATTTTGGGTATTAGTAACAGAAGCTGGAAGACAAGGTAGGAGGTTATTCTAGTCATTTAGATGAAATAAATGACAAAATAAAAGCCCTAAAGATAATATTGATGCAACGCATGTAGACTGTTCCACCAGGAAGGGAAGAGCGTGTAAAGAAAATAAATTTAGTAAAATGAGAAAGATGTTAATTTAGTGAAAAGATTCTACCTTGAACTTAGAAGACGCTCTTGTGAAATTTTTCAAGAATTTTTTACTGGAGAAATTAAAAAAGGAGTCTTTTATATAATAACTTTCATTCTGAATGTTTCAAGAGTTTCTCCACTGACTATGGGGTGGGGACTGCTCGACACTTAAAGACAGAGCACAAGGAATTGCTGAAAAAAGTGATAGAAACATCCAACTGGGTGCTGGGTATAGCTGAGGCAAGGAGCTGTTACACTTGAGAGAAGCTGGTTGCTTAGTATTTTACAAATACAGTCTCACTGAAAATTCCGTGAAGTAAGAACTATCATGTCAATTTACAGAACAGGACAGATTAAATAATGTGATCATAACTGTTGACTGTCTCAATGGTGGATGTATTAGAATCTATCTTAGATGCCCCAAAGTCTGAGCTCTTAACCACCACTTTATCCTGTTATGTCATGATTGATTTCCGCTATCTACAAAAGACCAGCTTTTTCAAAAGGGGTAAATATGAAAAAAGGAATATATATATATATATATATGTATGTATGAGTATGAGAGGGTCACTTTGCTATACAGCTGAAATTTTCAGAATGTTATAAATCAACTATAAAAAAAATTAAAAAGGAATATGGTGAACCTCTGCAGAACAATGTGCCAAATACACACACACACACACACACACACACACACACACACATATAGAGAGAGAGAGACTTGTTATTGCAGGGGTACTTCCAGGTTTTAGATCTGCATATTGCCTAAAAGTAAGTGAAAAGCTGAACAGACTGAAAAATTAACAACCCTTCTTGACTCAGAGAGAGAGGAGGGGAGGACAGAGGGCAAACTACCCCTCCAAGACTGGAGAGACAGACAGGCAAATATAGAAGTTTCAGCTTATTAGAGCAGAGATTTACAAGCAGAAACCTCTACAGGAAGCAGTGCCACCAGGCTATGAAAACTGGAAAGGTAACTGACAAATTGCTGGAGGCTCAATATAGATAACTCTTAGAGTTAAAAATTCCAGGGGTGGGAGTTCCCTTCGTGGCTCAGTGGTTAACGAATCCGACTAAGAACCATGAGGTTGCGGGTTCGATCCCTGGCCTTGCTCAGTGGGTTAAGGATCCAGCGTTGCCGTGAGCTGTGGTGAAGGTTGCAGACACGGCTCGGATCCCGCATTGCTGTGGCTGTGGCGAAGGCCGGCAGCTACAGCTCCTGTTAGACCCCTAGCCTGGGGACCTCCATATGCCGCAGGTGCGGCTCTACATAAAGGCAAAAAGCCAAAAAAAAAAAAAAAGAAAGAAAAAAAAACGTCCAGGGTTCCCCCAATATTGGAGGGTTCCACGATCTGGAAATATTGTGAGATTTACCTCCATGATCTGGACAAATTTCTCAAAATGAGTACCAGAGAAAAATCCCCTCATGTTCTCATGTTTTCAACAGGAAAATGGAAAAGGAATTATTTTGAAAAAAAAAAAAAAAAAAAAACAGGGCATGGTGTTCTTCCTAACAAGGCCTGACCTCAGGAGAAACTAGTTAACCACAGCATCAACTACTGGAGTATTATCAGAGCTTAACTGAGCTGGAGGAATGTAAACACCCAACTCCAATCAGCTCTACCCATGCATGTGAGAGAAGAGAAATGCCCATTCCAGTGATCTTACCCTACCCAAAGGAGAGAAATAACTGAGAACACTTGGGAAGTTCAGCTAAGGGGCATATGGTCACTGAAAGACTGAGACCTAATCCCAGGACCAAGGAATGCTTGCCCTCCCTCCCATCTCACCGCCACATTTCAAAAGGCCTATTCATAGTAGTTCCTTTTATTTGATAACTCATATCTAGCTCTCAAACAAACAAACAAAAGATTGCTGGGCATACCAAAGTCAAAAAACACAATTTGAAGGGACAGAGCAAGTGTCAGAAACAGACATGGCCAGGCATATGGAAATTATCATACTAGGCGTTAAAACAACTACAGTTAGGGGAATGAAATGATCAAGATGGCAAAGCAGATGACTCCCAACTTCAGTCTACCTCACAAGAAAACCAACTAGCAACTATATGTTTATCACCCCAAAAAAGCCCATTAAAAATTCCCAGTAAACAAAAGTAGAATCTGGGTAATAAAACAAAGTCTAACAGTTTTTTTTTTTCCTTTGTGCTTCTTCCAGTTTTACTTGCTCACCTAGTACTGTATCCAGAGACCTTGCCCCCGCACTTCAGGCCAGAGTTCCTAGTGTGAAATGGCTGTGCCACCAACACCTCAGCTCAAGGCCCACGTGAGGAGTGCTGCTCTGACTCTGCAATTCAAGATGGCAGTGGTGGGCCGCGTGCAGATATACTGCACCTGGCACTGCATGTGGTCTGGAGGCCCCAGCATCATGCAGCACAGCTGTGCTGGCCCAGGAGAACTCCACACCTCTATCCACTGACAAATACACAGATCTGGGAGAGCATGTACTCTAGAGCTTAAGTCCATACCTTTCCACACTCTGATTAAAGAATAAACTTTGCTTTGCTTTAAAACCAAACTCAGACCTTTTCTTTTGCTTTGAATGACACCTTGCAGGAGGACCCTTATTGAGCACCAACACATATGAAAAATTTGTGAAAATCCCAGGACTAGCAGATGAAGCTAAAGCTCACAACTGGACCACAGAAAGCTAGAAGGACCACGTTAGCAGGGTAAGACGAGTCATTTCACGTTCATATCTCCCCTCCCACAACCAGCACAGTGCTTTACTGAGAGGCCACTCCTAGTCATACAGTTTCTCTAGTGGAACGGAGAGAGCCCAGCATGGATGTATAGCTTGTCCAGCATTGTGGGACACTTCCTGAGAGGTCCACTTGAGTCTCAATTTATGGGGACCACTGGGACTCAGAGACTGGAGAGGGTGGTGGGAGCTAGAGCAACCAGGACTTACTGTGTTTGGGAGTACAGAATTAAGTCCTACCTGACCAAGATGCCAGGCTAAAGTCCTATCCAATCATGAATTCAATTAATAGTACTATCTTGCAGGGGATCACAACACGGAAATCTACATGAAAAAAGGTAATTGCAGAGTCCCACTTAGGGCCATACCTGACCGCAGAGCATGCCCAGCAGCCCTACTTAAACATGGAATACAGCCAACTGCTCCACCCAACCATCAGCTGAGACAGTGACACCCCCTGACTTCAGAGTATAGACAGTGGCCTCACCTAACTAGAGAATCTGACAGCAATTCCATACTGCCTGTAGACACTACTAGCTCCCCCATTCAGAACTCCAAGCTCAGCTGAGTGATAAGGGTCTTACCCTGCTGAGGGGGTATGTGTACAGTGTAGAAGAGAACACTGTATCCTCAAACGCACAGATATCAATGCAAAGATACAAGGATCACAAAAAATCTGCTAAACATGACACCACCACAGGAAAATAATAAAGCCTCAAGAAATGATACTGAGGAAACAGACATCTAGGACTTGCCTGACAATTCTCAATAATTCTATTGAAGAAATTCAGTGAACTATGGGAACACACAGAGAGATTACAACAAAATTAGGGAAAAATACATGAGCAAAATGAGAAGTTTAAAGAGAAATGGAAATCACTCCCCCCAAAAAGGCCAAAACCCTAGAATTGAAGAATATAATGACAGAACTGAAGGACTTAATAGAAAGCTTCAAAGGCATATGAGGTCACAAAAAGGCTACCCAACCACACCACCCCTATTCAATGTAGTACTACAAGTTCTAGCCAGAGCAATTATGCAAGAACAATAAATAAAAGGCATCCAAATCAGAAAGGAAAAAGTACAATTGTCTCTGTTTGAAGTGATATAACCTTATGTATAAAAAAATTCTAAAGACTCAACCAAAAAACTGTTAGAATGAATGAATGACGTCAGTAAAGTTACATGCCATAAAATCAACATGCAGGAATGATTTACATTTCTACACACTAACTAGGAACTATCTGAACATAAATAAAGAAAACAGTTTACCACGGCATCAAAAACTAAAAATACTTAAGAATAAAGTATTATTGAAGGAGGTGAATAATTTGTGCACTGAAAACTATAAAGCACTGATGAAAAAAACTGAAGACATAAATGAATAGAAGGATATCCCACGATCATGGACTGAAAGAATTAATATTGTTAAAATGTGCATAATATCCAAGGTGATCTATGAAGTTAATGAAATGCAATTTAAATTCCAAGTTTTTCACAGAAATAAAAGAAACAATCCTAAAACTCATGTGGAAGTAGACCATGAATAACCTAAGCAACACTAAGAAAAAAGAATAAACTGGTCAGCATCATATTTCCTGACTTAACCTATGTTATATAGCATTAGTAATCAAAACAGCAGTGCACTGGCAAAAAACAGACACACCATACAACAGAATAGAATGGTGAGGTCACACATAAACCTATGCATATACGGTTAAGTAATGTTTGACAAGGGTGACACCAACAGACAGTGAGGAAAGAGTACTTTCCTTAATAAATAGTTTTGGAAAAACAGAATATACACATGCAAAAAAAAATGGATTTCCATTTGACATCATGTACAAAGTTAACTAAAAATGGATTATAGACTTAAAAGACCCAGTACCATAAAACTTCATGAAGAAAGGAAAAGATGGAGCAAAAAAGCTCCTTGACATTGTTCTTGCCAGCAATTTTTAGTTTTTGTCCTTTTATCATTTAGGGATGCACCAGCAGCATATGGAAGTTCCCAGGCTAGGGGTCAAATTGGAGCTGTAGCCACTGGCCCTGCCAGAACCATAGCAATGTGGTGGGATCTGAGCTGCATCTGCGACCTATACCACAGTTCACAGCAATGCCAGATCGTTAAGTCACTGAGTGAGACCAGGGATCGAATCCACATCCTCTTGGATGCTGGTCGGGTTTGTTGACCACTGAGCCATGACGTGAACTCCTAGGCAACAATTTTTAATGTAACTCCAATATATCATATTTATTGAATATTATTCAGCTTTTATAAAGAAGGAAATACTGCTGCTTGCAGCAACATGGATGAATCTGGAGGTCATTATGCTAAGTGAAAGACACCAAACAGAAAGACAAACACTGCATGATATTATTTGTATACAGAATCTTAAAAAAAAAAATTCAAACGTACACTTAATAGAAAATGCAAAGTAGTTGCCAGAGGCTGGGGGTGGTAACAGGGGAAAGAAGAAGAGGGTGGTAAAAGAATACAAACTTTCAGTTACATGATGAATATGATTTGAGGTTCTAATGTATAACATAATGGTTATAGTTGATAACACTATATAATATAGTTGAAAGTTGCTAAGAAAACAAAAGTTAAATGTTCTCTCCCTCCCTCCTCACCCCCAACACAGACACACATTCAGTAAATGTGTGAGTGACAGATGTGCTCATTAACTACATGGAGAGAATTTTCACAGAGTATATCAGATCAAGTAGTATACTTTAATGTCAGAAATTTATTTGTTATATATGCCTTAAACTGGAAGGAAAATATGGTATTTATTAAACTGGAATATTATCCAGTCATTGAAAGAAGGAAATCCTACCATATGCAACAATACTGATGGACCTTGAGGGCATTAAGTTAAGTGAAATAAGCTAGACAGAGAAAGACAAAAACTGTACAATATCACTTTTATGTAGAATCCAAAAAGCTGAACTTATGGAAACAAAGTAGGATAGCAGTTGCCAGAGGCTAGGAGTGGGGAAAATGAGAAGATATTGGTCATTAGACATAAACTTTCAATTATAAAATGAGGAAATTCTGTGGATCTAATATACAGCATAGTGACTACAATTAATAACACTGTATTATATACTTTAGCAATAAGGGAGTAGATTTTAGATGTTCTCACCACACTCACACATAAAAGGATAATTATGTGAGGTGATGGAAGGAAGTGTGAGCTAACTTTATTGTGGTAATCCTTTCACAATACATACGTGTATGGAGTCATTATGCTGTACATCTTAAAATTACACGTTATATGTCATATCTTAATAAAGCTGAAAAAATTTTAAAAAGTGATTTTCCTCCTATCAAATACACTTGTCTTTCTACCACATATACAATATTGATTAGAATAGCAATTTATTGGAGTACATGGTTTCAGATAATACCAAAGAATCAACACAGACTGACTAACTCTTACCTAAATTCCCTGAATTACTAATACATAACAAAATTAACCAATAATACACCGGAAAAATAAGTATTCTTCCATAACAGAATATCATTAAATAATACAGGTAAAAAGGCACAAATACCAGTTATAAGTTAAGCAAGTTCTGAGTAGTGTATGGCTTGGTGACAAAAGTTAACAATATTTTATTGTGTATTTGAATGTTGCTAGACATCACAGAAATACAAAGGATCATAAGAGACTACTATATGCAACTATACACCAATAAAATGGAAAACCTAGTAGAAATGGACAAACTCTTAGAAAAGTACAATCTTCCAAGACTAAACCAAGATGAAATAGAAAAGATGAATGGACAAATCACAAGTTCTGATATTCAAACTGTGATAAAAAAGAAAAACTTCCAGCAAACAAAAGTCCAGGACCAGATGGCTTCACAGGCAAATTCTATCAAACATTTAGAGAAGAGCTAATACCTATCCTTCTGAAACTCCGCCAAAAAACTGCAGAGGAAGGGACACTCCCAAACTCATTCTATGAGGCAACCAACACCATGATACCAAAACCAGAAAAGATACCACTAAAAAAAAAAAATAAATTACAGCCCAATTTCACTGATGAACATAGATGCAAAAATCCTCAACAAAATACTAGCCAACTGAATCCAACAATACATTAAAAGGACTGTACATCATGATCAAGTGGGATTTATCCCAGGGATGCAAGGATTCTTCAATATCCACAAATCAATCAGTGTGATACACCACGTTAACAAACTGAAGAATAAAAACCATATGATCCTCTCCATAGATGCAGAAAAAGCCTTTGACAAAATCCAACACCCATTTCTGATAAAAAACCCTTCAGGAAGTGGGCATACGGGGAACCTACCTCAACAGAATAAAGGCCATCTATGGCAAACCCACAGCTAACATCATTCTCAAAGGTAAAAAGATGAAAGAATTCCCACTGAGATCAGGAATAAGACAAGGATGCCCACTCTCACCACTACTATTTAACATAGTTTTGGAAGTCCTAGCCACAGCAATCAGAGAAGAAAAAAACATAATAAAAGGAAACCAAATTGGAAAGGAAGAAGTAAAACTATCACTATTTGCAGATGACATGATACTATACATAGAGAATCCTAAAGACTCTACCACAAAACTGTTAGAGCTCATCAATGAATTTGGCAAAGTCACAGGATACAAAATTAATACACAGAAATCAATTGCATTTCTATATATTAACAATGAAAGATCAGAAAGAGAAATTAGGGAAGCAATCCCATTTACCATCACATCAAAAAGAATCAAATACTTAGCAATAATCCTTTTCTAAAGAAACAAAAGACCTGTACTCTGAAAACTATAAGATGCTGATAAAAGAAATCAAGGATGACATGAACAGATGGAAAGACATACCATGTTCTTGGATTACAAGAATCAACATTATCAAAATGACTATACTACCCAAGGCAATCTATACATTCAATGCAATCCCTATCAAATTACCAAGGACCTTTTTCACAGAACTAGAACAAAATATTTAAAGTTTGTTTGGAAGCACAAAAAACCCAGAAGAGCCAAAGACATCCTGAAAAAGAAAAACGGAGCTGGAGGAATCAGGATCCCTGACTTCAGACTATACTACAAAGCTACAGTCATCAAAGCCATGTGGTACTGGCACAAAGACAGAAATATAGATCAGTGGAACACGATAGAAAGCCCAGAATTAAACTCACGCACCTATAGTCAACTAATCTATGACAAAGGAGGCAAGAATGTACAATGGAGAAAAGACAGCCTCTTCAATAAGTGATGCTAGGAAAACTGGACAGCCACACGTAAAAAAAATGAAATTAGAACACTTCCTAACACCATGCAGAAAAATAAACTCAAATTGGGTTAAAGACCTAGATATAAGACCAGATACTATGAAACTCTTAGAGGAAAACATAGGCCAACCACTCTCCAACATAAATGACAGCAACATCTTCTCAGATTCACCTGTTAGAGTAATGACAATAAAAACAAAAATAAACAAACGGGACTTAATGAAACTTAAAAGTTTCTGCACAGCAAAGGAAACCCTAAACAAAACCAAAAGACAACCCACACAATGGGAGAAAATATTTGCAAACGAATGGACTGACAAGGGATTAATCTCCAAAATTTACAAACACTTCCTACAGCTCAATCCCAAAAAAACAAAGAACCACATCAAAAAATGGGCAGAAGATCTAAGCAGACAATTCTCCAAAGAAGACATACAGATGACCAGAAGGTTACTAATTCTTCATTTAATTTTTTAAATAGATATATGACTATCTGCCATACCCGTTTTTTTCTTGTGTGAGTTTTTGATAGTTCATATTCTACAAAGAAGTGGCCCATTTAATATGTTATGTAATTTACTATAAGAAAGTTATTTACAGTATTCCGTTTTTTTTTTTTTACCATAGCATCAGTAGTGATGACCCTTTTTTTTATTTCTGAGATCAGAAATAGGTATATTCATTGTTTTCTTCTTGGTTAGCAAATCAAAATGCTGGTCAGTTGTACTGATTTTTTTCGATAAAACAAGCATTTGATTTTTATCAATTTTCTCAGTTGTTTTCTTTTTTCTCAATTGCATTGATTTCTGATTAGACTTTTATTTCTTTTCTTCTGCTTGATTTAAGCTTTCATATCTCTCATTTCCTAAGAAGAAAGCTTAGTTATTGATTTTAGGCCTTACTTCTTCCTAACAGATGTACTATCTAGTGTTACAAATTTTCCCTCTAAAGCATTGCACTGGCTGCATCTCATAAATTATGATGTATTTTTATTTTCATTTAGTCAAAATACATTAAATTTCTGAGACTTTTTAAAGTCATGTGCTTATTCATTGTCTTTTTTTATTATTTTTAAACTAATATGTCTTTGTAAACAACAGCTTCACATGTAGTGCAGGTATCTTTAACATAATTTCCAATTCTTCACTTTTATCCCTTGTGATATTGTCGTAATTCAATGAACTTATACATATGTTATCATCAACCAATATGCTTTTACAGTTTCTCTTTATACAATGTTATTTTTACACCAATTAAGAGTAAGAAAAATATTTAATTTACCTTCATTTTCCCTCTTTTCTTACATTTTATTTTTATGTAAATCCAAGCTTGTTTCCTTCTGCCCAAAGAACTTACTTCTGCATTTAGTTTATTGGAAACAAAGTTCTTGAATTTTGTTTTCATTTTTGAAAGTTTTTATTTTTCATTAACTTTTCAAGGATGATTTATTGTATATATAATTTCACTCTGTTTTCTGCTTGCATGGTTTCTGACAAGAAGTCCACTAGTAGTACATCCTTATTTGACTAATGGAAAACTGGTTTTTCCCTCTGGTTTATGATTTTCTCTCTCTCTCTTTGTTTTTTTCCTTTCTTTCTTTCCTTTTTTCTTGATTTCCTACAGTTTGATATGATATGCTCAGGAGTATTTTTCTCTTTTTTTTTCTAATTGCAATGTGCTCTTTCTTATGTTGTCTGAGGTAGTTTGGTGTCTTCTCTTAATTTTAGAAAATTGTTTCCTATTATTATTGCAAATATTCTATGTACACAATTTTTACGAAAAAATAGATAAGATCTTCTATATCTTCTCATTCTGATTTTCCAGTTATGCATATGTCCTACCTTTGAAACTGTCCCACAGTTCTTGGATGTTTTGTTTATTTTTCTGTTCATTTCAGTTTAGGAGCTTTCTGTTGACTTATTTTCAAGCTCAATGTCTTTTCTCAGCCTTGTCAAGTATTCAGATAAACCCATAAAAACATTTTTATTTCCTAATACTCTCATTTTGATTTCCACCATTCCCTTGTGGTACTTTCTTATAGTTTCTCTCTCTTTATATCTCTGTCATACATATTTTATACTTTTCCATGATTCCAATATTAAATATAATTACTTTAAATTTCTTGTATGATAATTTTAAAATAATATTTTAGTCAGGGTCTGATATTTACTTTGTCTCTTCACACTGTTTTCTCTTGCCCTTTTGTATGATATAAATTTTTATTGTGAAGTGGGCAAGCTGTGTTGGGTGATAGGAACTGAGACTAAAAAAGATTTTTGTGCAAACATTTATGTCAATATGACTAAAAGTGTGACAATGTCTAATTTATTTATTTATTTTTCTAATCATTTTATGGCTGCACCCTGCAGTATATGGAAGTTCCCAGGCTAGGGGTTCTAATCAGAGTTCCAGCTGCAGGCAAAGCCAGATCCAAGCTGCACCTGCAACCTGTGCTACATCTTGTGGCAACACTGGATCCTTAGCCCACTGAGTGGGGGCAGGGTTCAAACCCATATCAAACTATGTCAGGTTCTTAACCTGTTGAGCTGCAAAGGGGAGTCCAATATTTACTATTTCTATAACTGACAGAGTCTTTAATTTCCTTTGGTGGCCTTTTTTCTGTTTCCCCTTTTGACTTTCAGCTTCTCTAACTAATCCTCCTGAAAGAGTTTGTTCTTGTACCTCTATCAGTGGAATTGACTATTGTTATTATATTGGAGTCCAGTTATATTACACACTAAAATCTTCCCATTAAATCTCAGAGTTTTAGTGGGCACGTTTCTTGGTGTCTTGAAAATTACAAGTGTTTACCCGGAGATATGTATCTTTCCTTCACTCTACCCTCTACTTTTTCCTGCTGTGACATTCTCTATTTCCTTGAAGACGACCAAATTTGAACATGAAGTTTCTCAACTTAGGTGAGACAGAAAGGCTAAAGGCCGGGGGCGGGGGTGGAGTTGGAAGAATGTCTTTCCCTCATCTAGGACAAAGATCCAGCAAATTTTTCTCCCCAGAACATAGGCCTTTGGACTGGAGAAATCTCTAGACCTGTTTCACAATTACTATCCTTTGCTTCCCCCTGCCAAGATCAATAAAGGACATTCTCAGGATCTTTATCATGAGAACCACGCATGATTACTTGACATTAAGCTCAGAAAGATGAGGGTCATCATTCACTCACACACTAGTGCACCTTGAGTCTCTAACTATTAGTCAATATTGCCATTTAAGTGTTCCTATCAGTTTATGACTCCAGAGTCTCCTGCTGCAGGTAATCCAACTTGGTTATGTCTCTCTGGATGAACCTGTCTTTCCAGATTTCAAGACAGTAGTTTGCCCGAAAATTTAGCTTTCTTTTAGGTCAAAGAAAAGCCATTAATTTTCAGCTTGTCCTACTTTTTCTTGTCATAAGACTGGGATTGAGAATTTTGAAGTTTTTTATGTGCCAGACATGAAACTGAAATTCAACATTATTTAATCTTAAAATATGTTCAGTGAATAATTTTTTAGTGACATTGGAAAATATCTACAATGTAATGCTAAGTCAAAAAAGTGAGATAAAATGGTATATGGAAATGTATAAAGCATGATTCATTCATGTAAGACAGTTGTTATGTGGTTGAAATATACAAAAATAACCATTATTTCTACATAGTGATATTATTGGAGATGTTACATTATTTTCCCTAATTGTTCTCTAATAATTACTTGTTATCATATATTACAAATTATAATCATTATATATAGCATGTTTACACATATATAACATTTACAATATTACATGTATAAACAATTATCTATAAATGTATTTGATAAGTAATTAATACACAATATATAAATAAGAGTATTATATATAACAAATGTTTACAGATATATAATTATAAATAATTACATTTATATAATTTATTTATTATATACATTTAACAATATACTTATCAATGTTTACAGTATGTTTCATTAAATTATTTGAGAATGTAAACTTCTTTATGTCAATACCTAATCTGCGGATTCCTCCCTTTAATCATATAAAATAAAAATACATTACTCTATAAAATACCACAATTTACCAGGTTATTAATCAACAAATATTTATCCTATTAATGAATTTTGGGCTGAAACAGTTTATCAAGTTTGCTAGAAATTGGGTCAAGTTTTGTATAAAAGTCAAGTGATAATGTTAACAGAAGAGCTCTATCTACCATCTATTTATTTACTTCTTGTTTAAGTAAGCTGCCATTGTTCTGAGGAGAATAAAAAGCTGTGTAGAATTGCCTGTGAATGCACTTTGTGAATTATTATCATAGGTTGCTTAAGAACAGTTCCTCCCTCTCCTGAAGTGCTAGTCCTTTGGCTTCATAACACACCCAATTCCTACAGAGCCCCATAATTTATAGTGCTTAACTATCTGTCATACATAATGAGAAGAGATTGTTTAATATATCTGACAATATTTCAGCAAGTTGTCAAACTAGATTATCAGCTCCATTAAAATTCAATCAGACACAATAAATGAGATGCTTGATTAATTTCACCATATGCTGGCTGTAGTTTGACCAACTCTGGGGAAAAAAAATATATGTATCCAGAGACGATACACACACACACACGCACAATTATTTCATGAGAAGTTTTATTTTAAATGGAAAGCCAGTAATAAATGTGCATAGCAGCTTTATTATTCAGTTATTTTAAATATTGTAATATATTTCTTATCTTAACATGAAATATCCATTGACTTCTCCACATCTCTTATACATTTCCTTTAAAAATGACAGGCCAGATTTCTCATTCGTGACACAAGGAAATAAATCTTCCTTTGTCTCTGTAAAATAAGTGGCTTACATGAATGTAGATTTTCTCACAGAGCCAAATGGGCCACAAGGCCTACATTTTTATAGTGCAAGAAAAATTTGCTAGCTATTATATTTATAATATATTATACTTATAATATTTTTAATCTTGAGAAAAAATAAGTCACAGAGAAAATGATTTAATTTTTCGGAAACATTTGTATGACCTAGATCATTGACAGTTATCAGGGTATTTTGCTGGGTTTGCTTTGTTTTGTTTTGGCATATGGAAGTTCCTGGGCCAGTGATCAACCCCCACCACAGCAGTGACTGGAGCCACAGCAGTGACAGTGGAATCCTTAACCTGCTAAGCCACTAGGGAACTCTTGGCGGATTTTTTCTTTTTTTTTTTTTTGAGAGATGGTTTTTGGCTTCCATAGAGTTAGTATGTTAAGATTCTATTCCTATCATAAAAAGTGAGAACACATCTATCCTGAAATAAACCATTTCTTTAAGATTCCAAAGAAAGGCTAGCTATTCAGTATCAGAAGAGCAGAGTTTAAACTCAAGCTCTTGCACTTACTATTTGTTTAACACTCATCAAATTTTTTAGTATTTCTGAGCTTTAGTTTTCTTTATCAGTAAACTAGTTTAAGTAAAGCTATCTCACATTGTTCTTGTGAACATTAAATACAATTTTTCACATGAATAAACTTTCGAAGTTTTAAAAGGCTATGCAAATACAAAGTAAAATTATAGCAACAATGTTGTTACTGATTTCATATGGTTCATTAATCAAAAGCATAATTGTATACTCAGAGTATTTTGTCAGTGACTAAAACCATTTACGACCAAAGAAAATTTAATATGGATATTTTTGGTAGCACTTTTCCAAAAAAGAAGCTCCAGATTCTTTCATACATCTCCTATCCCTGCAGGGCAAAACTACATTACATCTAATGTCAATTTTTTACATCATAGAAAGTATATGGATTCCATTCTGTACAAAAATTTGTATAGTAAGAACCAGCTTTACCTGAGTGACTACCTTAATTTAGACATGCTCCTGAGCATTTTCCTGGACCCATGTTTTGAAGATTTAAAACCCTATACTTTGTTATTATCACCTTAATTTTACAGAGGCAGAAACTGAGGAATAGAGAGATTAAATGATTTCCTCAAGTTGGTCATCTTCTAAGTGAAAAAGTAAAAAATTAAACAATACCTGATTCTAGGATCCACAGTTAAACAGCATGCTACACCATTTTTAAAATTACTGAAGTGAGGGACTAAACTAAGATAACCAGATTTTAACTACTATTTTATTTCAAAATTCATGACAGGCTAAATGGTATGCCATGCCATTAGCAGGAAAAAAAAAAAAGCCAGACCTATAGGAATAATAGCTGAGAGACTGAGACATATGTTAATAACTTTCATGACTATTCTCAAGTAATTCTTATAGCACTGTAGCTTTTTAACCTTCCTTGATGAAACAGGATATATTTTAAGAATTAAGTAATTCCCTTTAATCATACAACTAGTGATGAAGTAGCTGAGATTTGAGCCAATGTTTCCCTTGCATTTACTATACCATCACAGTAATCAAAGCTACAATTCATTTGCAGCCCTCTTTAAAAATAGAAGGCATCCTGGACTCCAGAAAATAAATTACACTATTCATTCAGTGTTTTCACAAATTTTTATTCAGTATCTACTCAGATCTAGATTCTGTAGAGGTACCAGACATGTAACAGCTGATAAGGCAAAGATAAACTTTGCTCACTGTGGTAGCGAAAGTAAATGTATATTTCAAACAATAATTCAAATTTTTAAACAATGTGTACAGGTCTGAGTTTTAAAAAAATCAGTTTTTACATCAGTATAACTGTGATCCTTGATATCACCTATGACAAAGGCATCATTTTTTTCTCTCACTCTTCCACATGAATAAAGTCATGAAATTAAGAGCCGATTCAGATTAGCTGCTTTCCCAAACCATGCTGCTGAAACCAAAGCTAAGATCACTCCCTTGATATTCCAAGGTTGCGCCTGCTGTCATTTGCACTGAAACCAGAGACTTAAAACTGAGATAATTCTTTATATCTGAGTGCCTATGTGTGTCCCATTTAAAGAATCAATTCTGATTGTTCTCACTCCAAATCATTAAAAAATATATTTAGCATTAATATATGGAATTTTTAAAACTTTTGTCATACTTAAATTACAACTTTGTCAATTCTTACTGTCCAGCAAAGAGACCCAGTTATACATATGTATACATTTTTTTTCTCATAATATTTTCCAACAGGTTCCATCACAAATGATTGGATATAGTTCCCTGTGCTTTATCATTACTTATCAATTCCAAATGCAACAGTTTGATCTACTAACCCCAAACTCCCAGTCCATCCCTCCTTCTCCCCCTTAGGAGCCACAAATCTTATCTTGATGTCCATGAGTTTTTCTTTTCTGTAGATAGGTTCATTTGTGCCATATTCCAGATTCCACACGTAAGTCATATCATACAATATTTGTCTTTCTCTTTCTGACTTATTTCACTTAGTATGAGAATCTCTAGCTCCATTCATGTTGCTACAGATGGCACTTTGTACTTTTTTATAGCCGAGTAATATTCTATTGTGCATATGTACCACATTTTCTTAATCCATTCATTGTTGATGGACATTTTTGTTGTTTATATGTCTTGGCTATTGTGAATAGCGATGCTCTGAACACAGGGGTACATGTATCTCTTTGAATAAAAATTTTTTCTGGATATATGCCCAGAAGTGGGATGCTGGAGCATATGGTAATTTTTTATTTAGTTTTCTGAGGTACCTCCACACTGTTTTCCATACTGGTTGTACCAGTTTACATTCCCACCAACAGTATAGGAGGGTTCCCTTTTCTCTACACCCTCTCCAGTATTTGTTATTTGTAGACTTATTAATTATAGCCATTCTGACTTGTGTGAGGTTATACACGAGCGTAGCTTTGATTTGCATTTCTCTAATAATTAGTGATGTTCAAATTTTTTTCATGTGCCCATTAGCCATCTGCATGTCTTCTTTGGAGAAATGAGAAATGTTTATTTAGGCCTTCTGCCCATTTTTCAATTGGGCTTTTTTTCTTCACTGTTGAGTTTTACTAGTTGTTTGTATAGTTTGGAGCTTAGGCTCTTGTCAGTTGCATCATTTGCAACTTTTTCTCTCTATCCATAGGTTGTCTCTTTTTTTTATGGTTTCCTTTGCTGTGCAAAAGTTTCTAAGTTTGATTAGACCCTATTGATTTATTTTATTTTATTTTATATTTTATTTATTTTTAGGGCTGCACTCATGGAGGTCCCCAGGCTAGGGGTGGAATTGGAGCTATAGCTGCTGGCCTACACCAGAGCCACAACAACTCAGGATCCAAACCACATCTGTGACTTACACCACAGCTCACAACACTGCCAGTTCCCCAACCCACTGAGCAAGGCCAGGGATCAAACCCGCACCCTCATGGATACTAGTTGAATTAGTTTCTGCTGCACAACAGCAACAACCCCATTGGTTTATTTTTGTTTTTATTATTATGGCCTTGGTAGAGTGATCTAAGAAAATATTTGTATAGTTGATGTAAGAGTATGTTTTATATATGTTCTCTTCTAGGAGTTTAATGGTGTCATATGTTTAAGTCTTTAAGTCATTTTGAGTTTATTTTTGTGCATGGTGTGAGGGTATATTCCAGTTTCACTGATTTACATGCAGCTCTCCAGTTTTCCCAGCACCAATTTCTGATAAGACTGTCTTTTTTCTATTTCATATTCTTGCTTCCTTTGTCGAAGATTAATTGACCAGAGGAGTCTGGGTTTATTTCTGGGTTTTTTATCTTCTTTCAAGTGTCCGTATGTCTGCTTTTGAACCAGTATCACACTCTCTTGCTGACTGTAGCTTTGTAATATTGTCTGAAGTCTGGGACAGGTATGCCTCCTGCTTGTTTCTCTGCTCCCCCCGCCCCGCCCCTCGCAGGATCGCTTTGGCAATTCTGGGTCTTTTATGATTCCGTATATATTCTTGGATTGTTTGTTCTACTTCTGTGAAAAACGTCATAGGTAATTTGATAAGGATTGTGTTAAATCCGTAGATTGCTTTTGTTAGTATGGCCGTTCTGAACAGACCAATCACTAGAAATGAAATTGACTATATAATAAAAACAATCCCTACAAACAAAAGTTCAGAACCAGATGGCATCACAGACGAACTCTACTGAACATACAAGAATTCACAACCAATTTTCTTAAACTTTTCCAAAAGGTTGAAGAAGAACATGCGCAAAGAGATTCTATGAAGCCACAATCACACTAATACCAAAACCAAACATAGATACTATAAAAAAAGAATTATAGGCCAATATTTTTGATGAGTATAGATGCAAAAGTTCTCAAAAAAATTGTAGCCAACCAAATCCAACAACATGTAAAAAAGTTCATACACCATGACCAAAAGAGATTTGTCCCAGGTTCACAAGGATGGTTCAATATACGCAAATCAACCAATGTCATACACCACATTAACAAAAGAAAAGTCAGAACCACATGATCGTCTCAATAGATGCAGAAAAAGCATTTGACAAAATCCAACATCCATTCATGATAAAAACTCTTACCAACATGGATATAGAGGGGACACACCTTAACACAGTCAAAGCCATTATGTCAAAACCGTAGCTGATATAATGCTCAACAGATAAAAGCTGAAAGCCTTCCTGCTAAAATCTGGAACAAGACAAGGATGCAAACTCTCACCACTTTTATTCAACATAGTATTAGAAGTCCTAGCCACAAAGCAATCAGACAAACAAAAGAAATAAAATGTATCCACACTGCAAGAGAAGAGGTAAAATTGTCACTCTATACAGATGACATGATACTGTGTATAGAAAACCCTAAGGACTCAACACAAAAACTAGTCCAACTGATCAATGAATTCAGCAAAGTAACAAGATACAAGGTTAACATTCAGAAATCAGTTGCATTTCTGTATACCAATAATGAAATATTAGAAAAGGAATATTAAAAATAATACCTTTTAAAATTACACCTAAACAAATTATAATACCTAGGAATAAACGTGACCAAGGAGGTGAAAGACTTATATGCTGAGAAGAACAAATCATTAATCAAGGAAAGAGGATTAAAGGAAATAGAAAGATATTCCATGCTCCTATACAGGAAGAATTAATCCTGTTAAAATGTCCATATACGGATATTTTAATTTGTTGGATCCTGTAAGAGAGTTTGGCTGCTATTTGCAATTTAATAAAACTGACCTGAAATTCCAAGGTGTTTTACTTTAGAGAAGCAACTCTCAGTGTTTACATTTGAATACACTCCACCATGCTCCTTAAAATATACTTACTTATAATACCAGAATGGCTGGCTCTTGGCAATCTTGTATGATACCAGTCTAGAACGTTTCCTCTTTTGTGGTAATTCACCTTTAGATGCTCCTGGCCCTATACTTATCATCATGGCTCATTGCTGTGTATCATATCAATGCACCAGATGTGTTTTAATGAAATTGGATCTCAAAAGTGGTGTGGTAGAAATCTTAAAACTTTTCCTTCCAGGGGATTCACTGAATCTCATGCAGGCTGAGCCACCTCATCCTGGTAGTCTTAAAGTTCCCCAAGAATTACAGAGAAGAAAGAATAGGCTTACCAAGCCAAAAACATCCCATTACAGCCTTTCTCCAGAATAATGGAGGCTCTAATGCAAGTGTGATATCAAAATTTTGAACCATTCTTATGTTATGGTACAGGAACTGATTTGTAAGAATGGGATCTAATGCAAAACTTCTAACTTAATGGCTTATCAGTGGAGGTTTACATTTCTCACATATGCATAACTAAAAGCTATTACTTAAATAAATCTTTCCAGGATGATTATGCTACTAGAAATAAGAATATCCTTGAAATGTTTAGATGTCAATTTCTCTAACTAAAGATAATAAAAACTAATAAATAGCTATTTTATTAACTCTCCCCTCAACATAGGTATATTTGGGTAGTAGAGGGTGCTTTGGATAGAAATAAAAGAAAAAAAACTATTCTGGTCATATCATTTCATGGAAGGATTTGTAAAGGAGTTGATGTAGCACGTGAGTATGGAAAAATGAAAAAGGCATAATTGTGAACAGACAGGATTAGGAATTGTTACAATACACAGTTTGTTATCAAATACATATACCCCAAGGTGACAGGCAATGGGGTGACAGCTAATATTCACTGAATCTGTCAAAAGTACATAATCTAGGGAGTGCAATTTTTGGAAAATGACACTAGAATTATTAAAAGGGTTCAGATTATGAGAGTCCTTGAATAATTTATATGAAGCAGATAGACTAATGATTAGGTAGGTTATGAATACCATAATTTTGGTGCATTATGTTAGAATTTGTGATGGTCTAAGAAATATAAAACTGAAGGATAGCCAAAAATCGGTCATTATTTTATGGGAATAATTTTAAGCTGGGCATATCAGTAGCTGGGTTTGATTGTCTGTTTTTTTTATGCTAATATCCATACTATTCACTCTACAGTCTTTGTGACAATTTGCTTAATATAAAAAGAGGAATTTAGAGTGAATATCATCAATAATCCTTCAACTCTAGAATCTGTATTGTATTTAGGGAAAAATATATTTATTTTTAAACATTCAGATGTGTGCTTTTACCTAAGTATTTAGGTAAACTAAAAAAGTTGATATAAAAAAGCACCACTATAATAAAGAAAAAAAATAAAATAAATGACAGAGAAGTACAATAAAATATAATGAATATAATTATCAGGAAAATAAAACACAATGAAACATATAAAGTCAAGATGATATTAGATGCAACTGAAATCTACACACTGTCAGGAGCTGCAGCATGTTTACCATAAAATTATAAAATATCTTATTGTTAGGGTTAATGAAAACCTATGCATGAGATAATCTTACACTTTTTAAATAACAATTTATACTAAATCCAGATCCCATCATTTTTAGCAAATATTGATCACAATCTAAACTGCTCAGTTTTCATCTTTATTTTGCAAATACATGACAATGTATGGATTTATAAAGAATAAAGAATATAATAAATGAATGAATAAAGAAAGAAGGAGATATTGACATGAGAAACCTAGGTTCCTTTCATTCTCACTGTGTCAATTTAGTTATCCTCACTGTGATGCACAAGGGTGAATGGCACAGCTCCAGGCATCATTTCCAAGCAAAGTACCTAATCAATAAAGAAGAATTACACATTTCCCCATCATAGTACTCTCTTATGTGTTTAAAAAAAATCCCAGTAATCTCGGCAGACTTGCTCTCAGGAGAACTTTTTGAGTTGCACTGCATCACTGGCTCATATATAAACAAACCACTGGGGTTATGATTGGTTGCATATGATTGTACAGAAAATGGAAGATTACCCAAATATAGTCATGAGATTACCACCACCAAGGGAGGAGAGAAGTTGCTGCCACCCAGAGTCAGTTTATCACAAAGCCATATGCAAGCCTGCTTCAGTATTTCAAGCCAGCAGATGAATTATTAAAACTTAAATAGAAGGCATATTTTCTGCTGTTTAAAAATTTAAGACCTTTGAAACAAACCAAAATGTACAGAAGAATGCAAAAGTATATGCAGAGACAAGACATATATAACCCAACTTAACAGTGAAAATCAGACACCAAAATATCTAGTATATTAACTAAAGTAATTTTACTAATACGTTTTATTTAAGCAATATTTCCAAAATATTATTTCAATGCATAGTTTTTAAATATTGCTGACACATTTTACTTTTTTTCACACTGTCTTTGAAATTCAATGTTTATTTACATTTGAAGCACATCTCAACTTCAAGTATTCACTTAAAGCATTTTTTAAAGCACACTCAAGTCAAGTGTTTAACAGACACATGTAGCTAGTGGCTAATATTTTGAATAAATGAGTAAATCTTTCTGGAAACATAGCTTTTACAATAACATATCAATTTTATTAGCTCTCTCTTCAAATCCCAGGAAATTATGTTTAGTGTTAAGAATGATTCAGGTATATTCAGAATTTAACAAAGGGTCTTCTAGAATAATTACCCAGTTTTAGTTCTGATTTGAGTGATCTTGGACAAATTGTTTTATCTTCACAAGCATCAGTCACTTAATGGGTACTATAAGGAATATAACTAGTAACACTGCTATCAAATTGCTGTGAACATTAAGAAAAACAATTGTGTTCTTATACATAGCATCATGACTAGCATATAGGAGCTCCAGAAATCAGTAATTATGAAATCAGTAAATTGAGGTGTTGAAAGTTGATAAATGTTAGCTGTATTTTTCCCATTCTTTAAAAAAAAAGATATTATTGTTTACATACTCATAGTTTTTTTTTTGTTTTGGTTTTGGTTTTTTGTCTTTTTAGTGTTGCACCTGCAGCATACAGACATTCCCAGGCTAGGGGGTTGAATCAGAGCTATAGTTCAGCACACAGCAATGCCAGATTCTTAACCCACTGAGCTAGGCCAGGGATCAAACCTGCATACTCGTGTATACTAATCAGGTTCTTAATCCACTGAGCCACAACGGCAACTTCCCCTAATTAATATTTTGTTATTATGGCTTCCAAAAGATTAAATAGTCTGCTCTTAATATTAGAGATATTTGCTGAATTATGAATTCATAATTTGGGAAAGCATAAGTTTTGAGTCTGTCTGGATTTATTCTTAATTTATAAGTTACAGGACAGCCAGAGAGTATTTTGCAGACAATTTTTTCCCCTTTTTTCTTTGGTTTAAAAGTGAACAGATTGAAAGAAACAGCACATATTGGTCATTATCCATTTAATTGACTCAATGCACTAGCTTTGTAATAATTCCATGGTATTAAAATATTTTAGATGAATTCTATGCAAAGGAGCAAAGAGAAAAGGAAGGTAAAAAGCATGTTTCAACAGATACACATAATTAGCTAAAAGCTAACCTGAACAGAACATTAAAATGTTGAAAGCAGGAAATCTTACTTTTAATATTATCAAATGATTTGTCAGTTTTATAGCTAAAAAAGTAATGTAAGTCACACTCTGTTGTGCCTTTCCCCAATGATACGGCTCTTGAAAGCAAGGGACATAATAGAACTGTAAACAATTAAAAAAAAACTGTTTTTTTTTTTTACTTTTGCATTTCCAGAAAAAAAAATTACAAAAGAAATAAATTTTACTAGACATAGTGGGGAATATTTAAGTAAATCAACTCAGTAATCTTTTCATCACTACATTAAAATGTACTAATTGAATGATTAGTACTTTGCAAAAAGGACATAATTAAATATTTTCGCAATGATGTTTCAGTCAAATGCCTATCTTAAAAGATGTGTTTATTGGAGAAAAAGTAGTCATTTACTGCAAACAGATTCTCCATATTCTATTCAAAACTCTTTTTTTTAAATTAGTTGTTGTCACAACATAAGGATACATTGCTTGAATGTATATGTTGATAGGGTGAGAAATCCATGGTGGAATAACAGAGATATGATTATAAGTTTTAATATAACCCAAGAAGATTCATCTGTTATAATAAGCATTTACTTGTGTGCCAATCAAGGATTAGCATAAAAATTAGAAACATATTGAAGAATTTTATAGTTGATATTTCAAAACATGCTAAGTAACACATGAGAGATATCATATGGTATTTCTTCACATTCATTTTGGAGGTTAGTGTTTATTTTCTAATGTCACACGAAACAAGTATCTATATTTTTCAATCTCGACGGCATTTAAATATCTTAATCTGATGCTGTTCATTATGCAGAAAATGAGCCATGTATAGATCTGTGCCTGACTGACCATGAACAAATTAAAGAAACTACTTCAGGGCCCTCAAAAGTATTAGGGCTATTAAGTCTGAAATAGGATACAGAAAATAAATGGTCCCCTGCCAAAGTCATTCCAGAGCCTGTGAAGAAGTTGTGGATTAGGTAGGGCCCAGAAGGTTAACCAAGAAACCAAGATCAAGGGCAAGAAAAGCCAGCACTAAGTGTAAAAGAGTGAATATTCCTTCTCCCACACGACTGATCTGTCCCAACATGAGTTCTCAAAGAGAACTTCTTGTCATTCCTAATCACACATAGTAGAAAGAGAAATTCAAGAGTTTGCACATATAATTTTAAAGTCTAGCAGAACATTGCATAATTATGAGAGACTTGAAGCAACTAGTTTAGAGCCACACACAATTTTCATTAATAGAAGATGCCTGATGCTAATTAATTTTTCAGTTTTGTTCACTGCCAAGAGACTCAGAGATTAATTTTACTTATATATTATTTTATTATTATAAACTTTTAAACCATTCTTTTCATCTGTTACATCCACTATAACGATCCCAAGTGCACACATTATATTTGCATACACTTAGCATCTTATTAATTAAATTTATTATTTTAATTGTGAATAAATATGGGTGTAATTTAGAGCTAAACTGAGTAGATCTAGTTTATTTCCGGGTAAGTTATGTTATGTCAATAACACACTGTGCCACAATAAAAATAATTTAAAATCTACTAATGAAGTCCTTGATCAAATGGCCTGTGTTTCAAGACATCAGGGAGAATGTTAACTAATTTGTTAGTGATTATTAGGCCTACATCAGTATTAGATACTAGTTAACCCCAAAGAAAATAAAATTAGTTCATTTAGTATTTGGCTTTCCTCATACATGGCTTAATTATTTGTTTCAAGTTTTCAATATAAGTCTATTTTTTTCTTTGCTTCCCTGTGATCATTAATTGTCAAAACAAAGACTTTTAGATTAGCATAACACGAAATTTTCAAGTAATTTTCACTCATTATTTTACAGCTTCCACACAACACCCACATGCAGTAGGTAGAATAGGGCTTATTTTCTCATTTATTCACTGATAATGAATGAGAGGCTTAGTTAACGTGGTAAAAATCCCATGCCTACCTATTAGAATATTTAGAATCAACTACAGTTCTTTTTATTTTAAACATGAGCTTTATTTTCACATTTATATATATAAAACATTAAATACAATTTCTTCCCTATTTAAAAGATGAAAAGAGGTTTTGTTTTACTTTACATTTGTGAGACAATCATAATTTCAGGAATATAATAATATCATCAGAGTAGAAAATGTAAACATCACAATTTAAAATTTTTTTGAGTTATTGTTTTTTGCTCTACTTTTTAACTTCATTAGTCTCACTATGACCATAAAATCAAGAGAGATATACAATATGTATGATACTTAGTAATATAACACATTATTAATTATAACATTTATGGTTACTGAATAGAGTAGTTCACCTTTCAATTAAACTTTCTAACTTTACATACCAAATATGTATCATTTTTCTGCTTAGAAATATTATGCATAAAATTATTAAAAACTTAGAAATTTAAGAAACTCATATATTATTAAATATTTAAAGATGTACACTTTTAATTGAAAAAATTATTATAATTATACTTGCCAAGAAAAAGTGATTAATATTTTAAGTGCTATTTTCATGTTTGAAATTAATATCAAATATTTCACATTTATATTCTATTGCATTTTCAAGTGTGCCTATATTATCCATAAGCATTTATAACATTTTCTTTGTGCCTGTGCACCTACAGCATTCATATATGCATAAAGATATTTACAAAATTAGAAACTTGCCTTGCTGTTCTCATAATTAACATACTCGTTTTTACCATTTTCCAGCTACATTGGTCAAACTCCTTTGCACCTCAGGGCTTTCACACACATTGTTCTGGCCGTATATAACAACACACTCTGGTGTTATCCTAGCTACCAACAGCCAGAATAGTAGATAATACTCTTGAAAATCTTATAATCTTTTTCAACCTATTAGTTAAAAGAAAATCTGATCACTGTGGACTGGATTATATTGCTCCAAAATTCGTATGTTGGAGTCCTAACCCTCCATGTGACTATATTGGCGATAGGACCTTTAACGGGGTGCAACTAAGGTTAAAAAAGGTTATAAGAATGGATCCCTAACCTGATAGGAATAAGAAGAAAAAGAAACATCAGAGTTTTCTGCCTTTCTCTTTGCCATGTGTGGATACAGTGAGAAGGCAGCCATTCAAAAGCCATGAATCGTGTTTTCACCAGAAATGGAACCCTGCCAGAATCTTGATCTTGGACTTCCCAGCCTCCAGAGCTATGATAAATATATTTCTGTCATTTAAACCACCCAATCTGTGTGTTTTGTTACAGCAGCCTGAACAGACCAAAATACCAATTTTATGCTTATAGCAACTTTGTGCAGTATGCAGATTAAATACAATGCTTTGGTATATTTAAAGATTGGGACACAGAGGCTTAGAGACATTTGGTAACTTAAAAGTAAAATAACTATTTTAGAATAAAATCAGGCCATTTGACTTTTCCTGGGAGATGCCTATTTATACATCAAGTGTCAGTTTAAAGGACATCTGAAAGGAAGTATAAATGAATCTTGGGTCAGGTTAGTTAGACCTATTTTATACCCCTAAATTGCATTGCATTCTATATTTTAGAAATAGAACAGAATAGTTATTTGCATTTCTTATCTTTTTACCCAAATATTGGCGGAATCTTATGAGAATAAGGATCTTGTTTCTCCTCTTTACCTCTGTATCTCAGGTACCATCACTCTGATAGTCACTTAGTAACCTCAACAAATATTTGTTGAATGAGTTAACTCGATGCAATTTTCAAAATTTCATTGAAGTGTATGCATAAATTGGAATTGTTGATAAAAGCATATTAATGTGCATTTAAAATAATAGCTTTCCTGTTTATTATGTTTTGAAAACCTAAAAAAATGAAGAAAAGTATGAATAAATCACTAGATGTTTTATAATTCTATCACCAGAAATGACCTTTTTTATGACGTTTTTCTAAAATATTTATAAAATCAGAGGAGTCTACATATTTAAAATAATATTTCTTATTAAATTCTCATTATAAATAAAATATATGACCATCACACAAAATTGAGAGCTCACTCTGTAATGGATATTAGATTAATGCCATCAACTAGCCTTGGTTGTCATATGAAAAGGTGTTAGATAAGGTCTGAATTTACAGCACCTGTCCACATGAATTGTTCTAGACAAAACAAGGAATTAATTTAAAAGTTGACTTCAATAAGTACAAAGCCTGATCCTTAAGAAGTAAATTAAAACTTCAATTTTCAGTTGGGAACTCTCAGAAGAAGTACATGCTCACAAACACCCCTAGAAGCGTGCGCGCGCGCGCACACACACACACGCATTCAATCAACCCTAGTAAAGATCACAGCAAAGTCTACTAACACCATGAGGAAATGAACTAACTTGAGAGTCAAATAATATGCAGCAAAATCAGCTCCCTAATATAAATAACTCCAGTGAATATCCTCAATTTCATAGCTTTTAAATCTGTTACTTTGTTTTTCTTTTTCTGAATTATTGTCATTTTTATATCTTAATGTGTTCTGGAAGATGTTCTTCCCCTACCACTAAATCAATTGACACTTTTCCAATTCAATGTTTTACTACTTCTAAAAGGGTTTTAATTTTGCAATTGCATTTTTAGTTTCCTGTTGTTTTTCCTTCTAATTTTGATTGTGATTCTCATCATTTTTTTAATTTTTATTTTTCCATTATAGTTGGTTTACAGTGATTCTCATCAATTGCTTTTATTTCAGAGGGGAAAAATATTTTTAAAGACATGAACATTTTCCTTAAATTCATGGAACTCAGTATGCATGTTCTGAGTTTTCAATATAGATATCTCTTTTCATAATTTTTCCAGTTTGTTTACTGCACCTAGCTTTTTTCATTCTTTCCTTGTCCTTGATTGGTGAACTAGCTATTGCCGGTCTGTGGAAATAGGTCACTGCTGAAGTGAAGTTCCAATTGTCTCAAGGATCTAAATATAGCGAGTTGTTGAATATAGGCTCCCAAATTGTTCTCCTGTTCTGCAGAGCAAGAGTGAAGGCTTCTATTGCTGTTGGCTTAATACTCCAGCATAGAACAAATACTGAAATCTCTAGTGTCTACAGTTGACTTGATTCCAACATCACTTATAACACCTTAAACCTTTTACTCAAAATTTTAGTGTCTCCCATATGCTAAATAATACAAATTTATCAGAAAATCAAACAGATAAAGTCTGTCTTCCTGAAACGTGCAATCTACTTGGAATGCTTCCCAGGAAGTAACGTGCAAATGCCAGTCATCCTATCTACTTCCATTTTCTTCCAGTGTTTTGGGGGAATTAAAAGCTTAAATGGATATGGAAAGACATAGAAGAGAGGAAGGCTTTACATGGGCCAAAAAGTTGCCATCACACAAGGAGGGAATAGCCACCTAACTTTCTGGTTGTTTTAAGCAATTAATTTTTAAGTTATGGATGTGAAGAGTCCTTTATTCCTCTCCTTTACCTTCTTTATCACACAAGGAGGGAATAGCCACCTAACTTTCTGGTTGTTTTAAGCAATTAATTTTTAAGTTATGGATGTGAAGAGTCCTTTATTCCTCTCCTTTACCTTCTTAAACATTTTTAGGAGCATTCACTTTATGAGGTGAAATCCAATAATACCAAAAAGCAAAACGTGTATATTGTTTTTAATATAGTTTGGTTGGTTTAGAGTCATCAGGTATGCTCTTGGATTTTTCCTTTCTCATTTTTATTATTTTTGAACTTATTTAATTATTTTATTTTCCTATCCCTACTTTCACTCTAAATTTATGATTATTTAAATGAATGTTAAAATAGATCATGTAAGGATCTTGTTTCCATACTCAATTTTAAATCAAAAGTCCTAAAAATACTGTATTTTCAAATAATCTATTTAAGGAAGTATAGAGTGGAACTAAAAATTATGCCCTTGGGTGTCAATGCTTCATTTAGCATGTGAGATTCACAGTCGAGTAAGAGCTGTGATACTATCTTAAGTTACTATACTTTTCTATGACTGAGTGCCTCATGTGTAAACCTGGGGTAATGATGCTATCAGTTAATCTATTTCATGGATTAAGTTACTTAAAAATATATGGAATGCTCAAAAGCATGTCTAGCAAATACCTAAATTATCATTAGTAGATCTTATGAAAATTATTATAATTATCATTTCACCTCAACTTCAATGAAACAAAGTGATAAACATTTTAAGAAAAAATGGTCAAAAGTAGAAGTTTAGAAAAAAGAGCAGTATAGTAATTTAAAAATCCTGCCTCACTTTAGGGAGAGGTGGTAAATTAACTATTAATAAATCACACTAATTAGGCTGTAATAATCAGAGTCATGTAAAACAGTTACAGGTAGCTGAAGTAGGATGCAGATCCACTTGCTATATCAGCATGTTAACCAAACAGGATGATGATAATCATAGCCCAGAATAATAAAAACAAAAACAAACAAATAAAACAAAAAAACCCCAAGCTTTATCCAGTATTTGAAAAGGGTTGAGCCTTGAATTAAAAATGATATAAAAAGCACTTTAAGAGTAAAATGATAGCCAACTAGAAAAAAAAGAGATTAAAAACCATAAACATTTCCAATTAAAATAAAATGCAAAGTATGAAAACCTCTGAGAGTCTTTCTTGATCATTGTATTCAAAATACCCCTACCTGGAATCATTCCCCTTTTTCCCTTCTAAATTTTCTTACTTCCACTATTATTCTCTGATACTATGGTTTTTATTCACTGGTTCTTTCATCTCTCCCAAGTGGAATACTAGAGCCTCAATATTAAGAACTAATCATCTGAGAAAAATAAATATTTACTAGATGAATACATAGACATCTCTAAATAAACAAGCATAAACATCTATTGTGACTGCAAATACAATAAAAATATGACAGTAATAAATTCCATTTTTGACTCAAACTAAAAATAAAATATTTAGTTTTCAGAATCACTAAATTTTAAAAATATAAACTCGAATAATCGGAGTCATTGATGATTTTTGTCTGAAATACTTACTAGGAGATATTTGAAAATTCTGTACAGATTAATTTTCAAATTAAAATTTTAATATTAAGCAATTTCAATCAAAATTTCAGCAGGAACATAGATTTACCCAGAAGAGAAAATATATGGGAATAATAATATTTCAAAATGATACACTGATTGTTCTCTACCAAGTATTAAAACTTAAATAAGATAATTATATTTGATATTAAGGAGAATATGTACTTATATAAAGATAATTAAAATATATGCTAGTAGTTAAAAAAATACTTTATAATATACGGGCAACTTCACACATAGTCATACGCATTTAACACACCAATATAATGAATTAGGTAAAATTAAAGTTGGTGACAATACTAATAATAAGTTGAAAAGACACACATTAGGATTCATACCTTATAGTACACAGCAAAAAAAAAAAAGGTGATAATGGTGAAATACTTTTCTAAAAGTGACAAAAATTTTATTGGCAATAGAAATAATTTTGTGATCTACTTGAAGTAATTTTTTAACATTAAAGTTTACACAAAAATATTTGTAACATTTCATTTAAAATATTAAAATTCTGAAAAATGTCAAAATTAAAACTTAAAAGCAGATCAGAAATAGGACAAAGGGCTATTACTAAAAACTGAATTTACTCAGATGGGAACATATATATATCCAGCATCTCACAGACAAAAAGGGGAACAACTGGATGCTGATATTTCTTGTAAGAAAACACTGAGGAATGCACATTATCAAAAAATGTTTTAAGTAATCATATATAAAATAAATTTTTAGTACTTATTAAATTACTAAAAATTAAATTTAAATAATCTCAATATTTTATTATTTTCTTAAGTCAATTTTGCTGGGTGTAATGAGAAAAGAAAAAAAAAGTAGCAGATGAGATTGATGAGTAACTGGAAGAGAATGGGCAGGTCAAATCTTGGTGTATAGTTTGAGATGGAAAAATCACTAGAGAGGAAAGGTGGACTGCTGGTTCACATCTATAGGTGTTTAACTGGTGAAATTTGAAAATGGTGCCATACATGAAAAAACACAGGGATTGAAGAAAGAAGCAGACCATTATGGATTAGTAGGTGGGAGGTTTAATAAGCAAGTGAGAATTTATATTTTTTAGTATATTTATTCTTATACAAATTCCAAAAAGTTTACTTGGTGAATAAACTAGTTCATAAAGGTATTAAAATATCATTCTACCCCTAAACTAATCTAGAGATTTAATAAAATTTCAGTCGAAATTGCAACAGGATTTTTTTTTTTTTCTGAGCTGTACTTGTGGCACATGGAAGTTCCCTGGCCAGGGACTGAACCCATGCAGCAGTTGTAGCCTGCACCACATCTGCAGAGACACCAGATTCTTAACACACTGTGCCACGTGGGAATCTCCCAAGATTTTTGTATGTATGTATTTATTTATTTATTGTCTTTTTGCCTTTATCTAGAGCCGCACCCGTGGCATATGGAGGTTCCCAGGCTAGGGGTCTAACAGGGCTGTAGCTGCCGGCCTTCGCCACAACCACAGCAACGCAGGATCGGAGCCGCGTCTGCAACCTACACCACAGCTCAGGGGAACGCCGGATCCTTAACCCACTGAGCAAGGCCAGGGATCGAACCTGTAACCTCGTGGTTCCTAGTCGGATTCATTAACCACTGAGCCACGATGGGAACTCCCAAGATTTTTGTTTTTAGATATAGAAAAACTGATTCTAAATTTATTTGGAAAAGCAAAGGACGCAGGATATATAAGTCAATTTTGAAGAAGAATAAACTGAGGGAATTATTAATCAATTTTTTTGATTCACTATATAGCTACAGTAATAATGGATGTAGTATTGATGAAAGGATAGACTGCAGACAGCTAGATCACTAAAACCAAATAGAGAACACAGAAATAGATTCCACACCAAAAAATGATCACATGATTTTCGCTAAGGTTGCATGGGCAATTCAATGGAAAGAACAGTATGATTAACAAATGGTCTTGAATCAATTAGATATCCATATGCTGACGTGAACCTCAACATAAACCTCACTGTATATACAAAATTTAACTCAAATTATACCATAGACATAAATATAAAATGCAATACTATAAAAATTTAGGCAATAGCTCTCATGACCAGAGGTTAAGCAATGGACTCTTAGACATAAACCAAAAAGCATGATCCATTAAGGGAAAAAAATGATAAATCGAACCTCATCAAAATTAAAAATAAGTTCCCAATATGTGTTAAAAAATCATCAGGTTGTACACCTTAAAATTACTAATGTCATATATTACTTATATCTCAATAAAACTGGGGAAAAAAGTTTTAAAATGTTGTTCTATGAAAGTCCCTATTAACAGAATGAAAAGACAAGCCGCAAACTTGGATAAAATATTTTCAAACCACATAGCTGACAAAAAAACTAGTATTTAGAAGATAAAAGGAACTCTCAGAACTCAACAGTAAGAGAAAACAAAAACCAAAAAGCAAGCAATCCAATTAGAAAATGGGAAAGAAATGTGCATAAACATTTCACCAAAAAGGATATTCAGAGGGCAAAAAAGCACATTAGCCATTAGGTAAATGCAAATTAAAACCACAATGAGATATCCCCACACACTTGTTAAAATAGCTGAAATAAAAAATAGAGAGGTACCAAATAGGTCACGCATACACTACTGGTGAAAATGTAACTGGTTAAGCCACCCTGGAAAGCAGTTTGTCAGTTTCTTATAAAACCAAATATGCACCCACCATGCCAATCATAAATGGCACTCGGGTATTGGTTTCTCTCAGAGTAATGAAAATGTATCACATAAAAACCTGTATACAAATATTCACAGAAGCTCTGCCCCAATCACCGAAAACTGAAAACAACCCTAATGCCCTTAAACGGGTGAATGGTTAAGCAAATATATGGTACATATATACTATGGAATACTACTCAGCAGTAAAAAAAAGGAACAAACTTGCTACATACAATTTAGAGAAATCTCCAGTAAATTACATTGAATGAAAAAAATAAATCCTAATGATTACACACTGTATGATTCCATCTATAAAGTATTTTTGAAATAAAGTTATGGAAATAGAGAACAGAATAAGAGTCGCCTATTAATGAAGGGTGAAGGTAGTATCACTGGGAAGGAATCCACATCTGTAGAGGCTTTATACTTTTTTTTTTTTTAAACCACGCCACAATCCGTTAGTCAAACCCACAGCTGTGCTTGCTTAACTGAAACTAACACTAAGGCAGATGCCACACAAGCAAAATAGCAGACCTAGCCTGAGCCAGAAAGGCCTAAAATAGGGACAGTCCAGTGCCCTAAGCCACTTCCGGCCTGATCATGAAGGCAGCACCTGCACAGATGATACCCAAAGTGTCTGAAAGTTGCCTTTGTTTCATTACCATGCTAGAATTTCTGCCAAAAGGGGGTCTTGCATTTTGCTTGACACAATTGGTGCCACGTGCAAGGGAACCTGAAAGACTGCGCATGCTCCAACTGTTTCTAGAAATTGCCTCCTTTTCCTTGAATTCTCATGGCCCACACTCTTCTTAACCTTTAAAAGTTTCCTGCTTGCTTCCCTCTAGAAGAAGGGGTCTTTAGAGCATAAGTTCTCCCTCTCTCATCCCATGATCAACAAATAAGCTTCCCACGCAGCTTTGCTAATACTGAACCTGGGCTCTTTCTATCCGAACAAGCAGCATGGGGGAAGAAAGGAACCAGTTGCGTGCCCACCCCACTGGAAAGGCTCAGTAAAAGTAGGAATGGGAGGGACATGGGTGATACTCCAAAAGGGCCACAAGAGAAAGCCTTGTGGTGATGGAATGGCTCTGTGTCTTGAAAGAAAATTTTTAAGTAAAAAAAATAAGCAATGGAACTTACCTAAGCGACTTCTCGTCCGGTCATACCACGAGTAATTCTCAGCACCTGCCCGCCAGAATCTTGAGTTAATGTAGAGGCTTTAACTGGGTTTCAATGACTATTCAGTCCAAATGACCTCAACACCACCTTACTCTCAAGGCTGCATCCTTAGAAAAGTTCATCGTGCGCGAAGAGTAGGTGGGTCGTACTTTCCAAAGTCAGAGAGAGGAGAGGTGATTCAGATTGCTCCATCCAGCAGGCAATTCAGCCAGAGCTCATATAAATATACACTGGTATTTACCCAGGAAAAAAGATTCAGGAGGTGTTACCTACCCTCCTGAGTCGCCAAAACTGTCCTCCAGCTAGGTATCCTTGACGCCAACAGACTGAGTTTGATTCAGGAACAAAGGAAAGCTTGATTCCTGGACTACAGAGGTACGAGCTCCTACTCTAGTCCACGCCAGCTCCCCAGCTTTACAGGGTTCTTGTCAGGTGGGAGGGAGTGGAGTTCCCCAGTCCAGCGCAACTACACTGCTCTGCTCACGTGACTCCCACACGCAGCATCACCGCACAGCCCGGAGCCAGCTAATTTCCCGGGTGCAAACGGAGCTTCTGAGCATGCGCTCCCAGCTGAAGCGTATTCAGGTATTCAGAGCCGGTTTAGCGCTGGAAACTCTGAAGTGCTGGTGGGGCAAGGCCTCTGCGAGAGAAACGAACCTAGAGGAAGCTCAGAAGAAAAGAAAAAGGTTAGACTTTAAGTTTATTATCCAGATTCTATTTTTATTTCCTGGGAATTGTTAATGGACTTTGCTGGTGACAGAGGTGGGGGAGGCAGTTTCAGGAGAGGTAAAAGTCTTTGGGCCTAGTCGTAATTAAGGTTGAAGCAGCATACATAACTAAGTGGCTTCAAGAATAAGAAAAAATTAAACACGTTATACTAATTAGACTTAATTTGTAGTTTAATTGGAAGAAAACAGCTTTTAAAAAAAAAATTTAGGGCCACACCTGTGGCATACGGACGTTACCGGGGCTATGGGTCCTATGTGAGCTTCAGCTGCTGGCCTAGGCCGTGGGCCACAGCAACACCAGATCCTAGGCACCTCTGCCACCTACACTGAAGCTTGCAGCAATGCCTGATCCTTAACCCACTGAGCAAAGCCAGGGATGGAACCCGCATCCTCATGGATACTACTCAGGTTCTTAAACCGCTGAGCCACAATGGGAACTCTGAAAACAGTTTTTTATTATTAACAATTTTATCAGTAAAATGTGAAATGAAATAAATAGAGCCTATATTGTGTCATAAGGCTTAAGTCATAGAGTGTATATAAAGTACTTAGCAGAAGACCTGGAAAACACAGTGATAGATAGTAACTAAAACAACAGTAATATTACCATTATCTTTGTGCTCCTCTATGTATGTGCAGAAGGAAAGCAAGCAGGTGGAAAGTGTAAATTGTTACTTTAGTGTTGAAACCCTTTTGCTTCTTTTTTTTAATTAATATTTTAATGTTTTTTAACTCTCTCATTCAAAAATGTTTTTCATTTGTTCTATATTTGTTTTTCACATTCTGCCTAAGCCATAGATCAGCATATACTCTTTTTTAGTACTTTGCTGATAAAGATTGATGTAATGTAAATTTTATAAAACTATTAAAAATGCATTTATATTATTTGTTGATAAATTTAAAACTAAGGTAACAGAAAAAATGCTTCTTTTTTTGAGAACTAAATAGAAATAACTCCTTATAAATTGCTGAGTAACTAGTTTTAAATCTATAGCTAGTGCAAATATTCATTTATTAAAAACTGTTAAATTGTATGTATCAGACACTACCCTGGCCACTGAGAATAAAACAATGAAAAAATCTTGCTCTTGTAGAGAGAACATTTTATCTGGAGGAGATACGAAAAACTAACCAGATGAACTGTATTTTTTTAGAAGTTAAGTGATAAGAAAAATCAAGCAAGGAAAATACATCAAGAATGCTAGAGTGGTGGGAGGTTAAAAGGCAATAGAGGTGAGAGGGGACCTCACTAAAAAAGTGTCAGGACAGAAGTGAGGGTGTAAGTTCTGTTACTTATTAGGGGAAGAACAAGTGTCAAGTGTAAATGCATTGCACACGTAATAGGAGTGGCCAGTGTAACTGAAGGAGAGGGAGACCAAGAGAGTGGCAGAGACGAAGTTGAGGAAGTAACAGGTGGATCCTTGCAAACCATTTTACAGTCCTTGACCTTGACTCTGAACAACTGGGGAGCCATTAGAGAGTTATGACCTGACGTAAATTTACAGAATCAGTCTAGATCCCTTTTGAAAATTAACTCAAAGAAGGCAAGAGAAAAGCAGGGCGAGAGTGAAGAGGCTTTGGCAATTATTTAAATATGCCAGTGATGACAAAGTTTATTAAACATTTATTACTTAAGGTTTTTAATTTTTAAATTTTCATCAAAAATAAACATCTTTGGTTTTAAATGCCAACTCAGTCTTCAAGGTTCAGAATGAATAAACAGCAGCCTCTTTGTCCCACTGTTGTGTTCACTTCACAGTGGCAACCACTTTCAAGTCTTACAGTCATGCCCCCTCCACCCTCCACCATATTTAGCTCCTTATTTTCCAGGTAACTTTGTTTTTTTAAAGCAAACATTTTACTTTTTGATATTGGATACTCTCATTTAGCATCTTAATGAAAAATGAAGATTTATTTTTCTTACCTCTCCTATACATACAGGCACACAATACACATATACCCATAAAATACTTCTCATTAGCCCCATTCTGTCAATATGGTCAGATTTGATTAGTATTTATGTTCTTGTAATTCTGCATTAATTATTTTCTACTCAGTAATGTAACGCACTATGACTGGATTTCCTTTCCTTTCCTTTCTTTCTTTTTTATGGCTTTTTAGTGCCATAACTACAGCATAGGGAAGTTCCCAGGCTGTGGGTCAAATGAGAGCTACAGCAGCTGCTGGCCTATGCCACAGCCACAGCCACACAGGATCCTAGCCACATCTGTGACCTACACCACAGCTCATGGCAATGCTGTATCCAGATCCTTAGCCCACTGAGTGAGGCCTCATCCTCATAAATATTAGTCTGGTACAGTTCCACTGAGCCACAACAAGAACTCCCTCATTTCCTTTCTTGGACAGTTTTTGTCTTCCAAATTAATAGCTATTTACTATGTTTATATGTTTAATATTTTATAGATCTGTCAATTAATTCCCAAACTCTCCAATAAAGTGTGAAACTCTTCTCAGCACATTCAAGTAATAAATTAATCCATGGATTCCATTTTTTTTTCCTCTCTCTTGTATCTCTCTGTCTTTCTGCTCCAATCTGAATTCATTCCTCACCAAATTATCATCCTCCAACATCCTTTCACTATTTCCCTGGAAATTTCCCCCATTTTCTCCTGTGCTCTATCTCTGCCCTAGAACCTTATTTTCTTGTTTCTGAGCTTATTACCTCATTCCTCTAATTTATTAGTCTTTCTGGGCTTATCATATTTCTGCATTTTACAGTAGACTGCAATAGTCATTGCTTGATTTGTGTTCCAATCTCTTATCTTCACTATTTTCTCTCTTCATATCTTTTTAATATTTAAAACAATCTCTCCCTGGTCATTAGTAGAGTCAGGGAAGGAAGTACAATGAGGGCAGATAATCAGGCAAATATATTTAATTGAAAATATTTAATTTAGCCTTAATTTCACTTAACCATAGAGCATGGGTATTTTTCATGTCAACGAATGCCCTCTTTTTTTATGTTCAGCTTGCATTTTTTATGTTCATTACTATAAATATGATTGGAATAAACTTTCTTGAAAAATATGATATATGTATATATACATACACAGTTTTCTTTTATCTCTAACAATTTATGTACAGTGAATTTGGCTAGAAATAAAATTGATAGAAGTGTGTACTTTTAAAAATGAAATGAGTTATTTTTTGTTCTTGTGACACAAATTATGTATATTTAGAAAATACAAGAAGACTACTTCTTTTTTCTGCTATAAGTAAAAATGAGAATAAATTCAGCTATGCAATAATGGCATAATTTACTATTTTAACATTCCATGATTCAGAGTCTCTCTCTCCCCTCCTCATCTTTTTCTTTTGTTTTTTCCTATCTCTACCACATATGATGCTATACATGTTTATATTAGCGTATATACAGCAGTATACTGGTAAATGTTTAAAAACAGGCTTGGGAGGTGAGCCCTGATTTGTAGTGCTTGCCAGTTTCTGTGTTATAATCAATCCCACTGTGGTCAGTTTCAAGCTATCAATCTCTCATCACTCAAGAAAGCAGAGCTGGGAAAAGATGAGCAAAATAGACATCTGTGAGCGAAGGGAGCCAGCTCTAGCACTCTATCATGCCATATATCTTTTAAATATTCTCTAGCTTGTTGTTTGCATTTCATCTTTTGAAGATTTTTGTTGTTTTTGTTTAACAGTTTATTTGATCTGATGTCCCTGTATGTATTTTTAACCTCCTTTGTTGAAATATTCTATGTTTTCAATAGTATGCAAATTATTCATTTTTATTCTAGTGCTATTTTGCTTTATCTTTTATTATTTTTTAAAAATACTGTTGTTCATCCATTTGGAATTTCTTATGACATACAGTATTGTATAATTTAATTGCATATCATTAAAAAATTACTATATCGGAGTTCCCGTCGTGGCTCAGTGGTTAATGAATCAGACTAGGAACCGTGAGGTTGCAGTTCGATCCCTGGCCTTGCTCAGTGGGTTAAGGATCTGGCGTTGCCGTGATCTGTGGTATAGGTGGCAAACGCGGCTCGGATCCCGCATTGCTGTGGCTGTGGCTGTGGCGTAGGCCTGCAGCTACAGCTCCTGTTAGACCCCTAGCCTGGGAACCTGCATATGCTGCAGGTGTGGCCCTAGATAAAGCGAAAAAAAAAAAAAAAGATAAGAAATTACTATATCATAATTATTTATAGAAAGATCATATAATACTGAAAATGATAACTTTATTATATACCACATTCTATATTAATTAGTTCTCTGTATGTTCTCCTTCTTTGTCTATCTGCTTACTCTTGAATTTCATGTGCTTTAAAATAATTTTAGGTTTAATATAATGTAACTAACTTTTAAGGTCCTATTCATTATTTCTATTTTAGATTATCTTTACTCTTTTGATTCAATTCCATTATTTTCAAATCCAAAAATAAGTTATTAGAAATGTTATTATAATCATTTAAAACATTTTGATCAACTTGAGAATTGACATATTGTAATAGTAATTCTTCTCATCCATAGTAGTGAAACATCCTAAATTGTTCATTTTCTTTTGTTTATTGCAAGAACATTGTGTGGTTCCAATTATACATACCCTAGAATCAACTTATATGATGTACTTCCAGGAATTTCAGTCTTTATTTTATTACTATTTTGAGTGCAAGCATCTTTTTTACCATTAGTTTTCTTTTATTGCTGTATGTAATATTTGTATATAATTTGTATTACAAAGCTATAAGGGTTCATATATTTAATCCTAGTCACACTCTTCAAAATGTATATGTAATATTAAAAGTTTTTAATTAATTCTCTTGTGATTTCTCTGTATGAAATACTATCATTTGCAAATAATTATAGTTTTATTTACCTCCTTTCTAATTTTTATTTTTCTTTTTTTCTGTTTTCTTAGTGCATCTTTTTTCTTTTTTGCTTACTGCATTTGCAAGAATATCATTGAAATACGTTTAACATAATGACTGGGATACACATCCTTGTCTAATTATTGTCTCTATTGTATTAGTTGATTTATTCATTCAGTCACAAATATTTTTCAGTTCGTATAATGTAAATAATATGTCAGTCATTTGTGGGTATTTTGGTTTCTGTGCTTTCCAAAAACTTTCTATATGCATTTAAAAGATATTCAGAAAGTAAGTTAATGAACTATATAGCTTTTGATAATTTATATATCACTGTCACTTTAAGTATTATGGATGTATTTTCATGTATACATTATTAATGGTACTTTTAATTATTGCCAAGTAACATCGAATTTTGAAAGTTACCATTGTTTAACATTTTGATTTCATCCAATGTTTTGACATCTTTAAAATGTTCGAATGAAGAGTTTTGCACACATATTTGGCAAGTGCCTCTAATTATTGACTTATGGTAAATTCGTAGAAACGAGATTGCTGGGATACAAGTAAGTACATTTTAATTATAGATATATGGAGGCAAATTGGCCTTCCAAAAAGATTTTATCAGCTTATAGACCCAGTGGTACTATTAATGTTTGATGGTACTTCTTGTTGAGAAGGATTTGGCTAAATTTGATTTTATATTTGATATTTTTCATATAACATGTGATTTTTATTAATATCATATTGTAAATCGTCTTAACTTGCAAAATATTATTAGCATTCTAGACCCCGTACACTTGGATAGAAAATATGCTTTAAAATGTATGACAGAAGTGACTGACCTAAAACCTTCCTGAATGAATTTGTAAGCTACCTCAAATTAACTGTGGGAGAATATGCCTGAAGACTAGAACAGCCAGTGATTTCAAAGGGTTCATATTAAACTAAAGTTATCTTTCTTTTATGTATTTGAGGAGCTTATTCTTTGATTAGAAATGCAACTCTTATGTATGAACATAGTTTTGGATAGAATGATTTTAAAATTCCATATGATACTAAAATTATAACATTATAAGCTACATTGATTTGATAAATCAGACCATACTACTTTTCATATGGTTAAAATACCATTATTTCTTTTTTCTAAATGTATATGACTCTTTCCAAACAATGTGAAGGCATTCCAGTCTTAGCCTCTCATTTCCTCTTGTGTAGTTTGGTTAAAGAAGAAAGGCAAGCTGAACTTTAATTATTTTAAGTTTATTGTTGAGATATTTAATATATTTACAGACTAGTATGATTTTACACTACTTTTAAATTGAAAAGTGAAATTATTTTTTCCCAAAAAAATCATGGTCAAATATAACTATTCAGATTCTTATTAACTTTTTGTTCATTGACATGGAATACTAATATTAATGAAATACATAAAACCTGAAGTATACATATACAACAAGGGTTTTTTGGCAAATTGGTGAATGAATGTTATTAGTTCAAAGAATATTTAGAAGTAGTTATTGCACAAGAAAACCTGAAATTCTATGAAAGTTTACAGTTCGCATATGAAAGAAGTTTGACGGCAGTTTCTTTAAGTTTGAAAACCATCCTAAAATTTTCTTGACATTACCAGTAATGAGTTATAACTTTGAGATAAACTTCTTTAATCCATTTTTAATAATTTATTTTAACCAACCTTGCTGGAGGGAAAGCTCAGATTTTTCTATAAGAAATTATATCGGAAAACTGTTGCCACATGAAATTTAAGATAATATGACTATTTAGAAAAGAAAGTGATATACAAATGTGTAAGGAGTTTAGCTAAAATAAAGGAGTTTCCGTCGTGGTTCAGTGGAAACAAATCTGACTGGTAACCATGAAGACGCAAGTTCAGTCCCTGGCCTTGCTCAGTGTGTTAAGGATCTGGTGTATTGCTGTGAACTGTATGAGGCTTGGATCTGGTGTGGCAGTGGCGTAGGCCAGCAACCACAGTTCCGATTTGACCCCTAGCCTAGGAACTTATGCTGTGGGTGCGGTTCTCAAAAGCCAAAAAAAAAAGAAAGAAAAAAAAATTTAACTGAAATTAGTGTTATTTTTAATAATTTGATGGTTTTTGCAAGAACAGGATGGCCTTACCATTCCCTTGGCCCAACAAAGTTCTAGATAGATTTCTTCTTCCTTTTCTTGGAGCATTTACTTTAGAAAACTTGAAATTGTAAATTCCTTTTCTGCCTCTTGAAAAATAAATCCTTTACATCCAGAAATGTCTTTCTCAAGGGGAACTGAGAGCCATTCATTTGGAGTGTAAAAGTCAAGGAAGATAGGATTCCTGTCTCTCAGGCCTATGGGTATGTAGGACCCTAACTTCCACAAGCTACAGTTAGCAACGCCGTTTTATCCCAGTGATCAACCTCCCTACTAATGTCTTCTGCAGTTTAATAATCCTCCTGCTTTTTTTATTTTTTCCCTCAGCAGAATGGGTTTAATCTTTCTCCTCTACTACAAAATTTTGATAAAAGGTTTTCTTTTTTTAACAAGTGTCCCGTGTGGTTTTCTTTTAAAAGTGGTATTTGTCAGTTTTCAAAAAAATGTACAATTTGTTTTTCTTCTCCTTCTAAATAAGAATTCATATTTATACCTAATTTGTATATGTAAATTTTATTTTATTTTTTATCTTAAACCTCACTTTCCCTGTTTTATAAGCTTCAGACTCCACAAAACTGTATTCACTTTTCCTCTATTCTTTGCTCAACTTCCAAGTATCTAATAATATATTCAGTTTATTCTTATCTCCATACCTTTATTCAACATGCACTCAGCCCTGATAAGCTTTTGTCCCCACATATTTACTCTCCAAAGTCAACCAATATGTTAAGAACTAAATTGACCATCATTTTTTTTTAACTTTCTGTGACCCTTCATTTGGAATTAGTCTTTCCTTTTACTGTGTTTATATAGTGCTATTTATAATTTTGTACTAGAATATATTACAGCTGGCCAACTAATTATTTCCATATTTCTCCACTTTTTAATTTTTTTTTAACAGGAGAGGCTGCACGTTTTTAGATTTTAGGGCAAATATCTTATTAGTCTTTGTGTCACCTTCATAACCTAAAAAGGTAGACATAGGAATGTACGTTGAACTAGTGCTTCGACATGAGTTTCTTAGGTTTAATTTGATGCTTTATTCTCATGAAAGAAATATTGAAAATCTCCCAGGATGATATGTTACTTAGAGTAAAAGTAATAATTAAGGAAAGAATATTCATGAACCCCTGTTATGTATCTCAGGGAGATAACCTCCTTTGATGGGTCAAACTGAGCTCAAATGTGCTCTCTTCTTTTGAAGCTTTCCCTGACATTTTATAGGCAGAGTTAATCTTATTTATCTCTTGGCATATTGAATATTCCCCTAACTATCTGATCTCCCTGCTAAACTAGAATTCCTTGAGGTCGCAGAGAATGTTCTTCATCTCTTTTTACTTAGTTCCTGGCATAGGTCTTATTGTCTGATGAGGTGGTGGGCCAATACTTATTAAAAAGAAAGAAAGAGGAAGGGAAGGAGGAAGAAAGTGAAATGGAAAAGGAGAGAGATAGAGAGACATATTACCTATTAGTCAGATTTGTCTCCGTGCCTCTCTGATTTCAAACCATAGCTTCTTTTTAGGTTGTAATGTCCCATTGCAGGACTAAGAGCCAGCTGCAGAGAATACCCAACTCTGCTGACAATTAAGATTTAAAATAAATAAAAAAATAAATGAATAAAAAATAAATAAATAAATAAATAAATGCAAACTCATGAAGACTATGAATCATTTCATTTTTCCATGTAAATTACAGAGCAATCAACATAAATGGGTTTAATAAAAGATGGATAAAGTACTTCTAAAATTCCAAAGACGATGATTCTCTCACACCCCTCCATCCACATATACTACTCAAACTGTTTTATTTTAAAATTCAGAATCCTTTTTTATAGCTAGTGACATACCCTATGTAAACATGAAGCCTACTCACGCGTGCATTTGCAACTTACTCTCTTTTCCTGTTATGCATCTGTGTATTATTTTCTGGTGGCATAATTGCCTGAATATAAATTTTCACTAAAATCAGTAGTTATTTTATGATATTTTTACACATAAATGAAAAGAACTAAGACTACCCAAAACAGTTCATACCCGGAAACTCTCAGGCTTCAATTACAGTGATTAAAGGGCTGACAGTAGAAACAGATAAATGGATACAATGATATATATAAATGTGTATTTTTTTATGTACTGATAGCATTCTTCAATTAATAAGGAATGAAAGGTAGGAAAAGAATCAACAACCACTCTTAGGTTTTTGGTATGAGCAGCTTAGCTTTCGGTGGTAGTTCCTTTTTAGGAGAGACAAGTTTGGGGCCATGTCAAGAATTTTGTTTTGGGGGAGGATAGAATACAGTTGAAGTGCCTATTGTACATTCAGGTCAAGATGTCAAAGTAAGCAGTTAAATGTGTAAAGTGACAAAGACAAAAGAATCACAGTTGGGTATTTAAAATTGGTGGGAGGTAATTTGAAATATATTATTTTTGAGGTTGCTCAAATAATTAGAATTTGTTTTCTAAAAATGTAGGAGGAGGTTATCATTCACTCACTTTCTTTTTTCTAGCAGAAAATGTTCATATGACAATCACTTCTGAAAATTAAAAAAAATACTGTTGGTTATTTTTGAATGATAATGCCTTTTTTCTGGCTCTTCTGAAAAATTCTACTTTGATATTAAAAAAAAGTGTGTGTATATTCAAGATATTCATATGAAGTTGATTAGCCTTTTTGTTCCTGAAAACACATTTTACATGTGGAATAACTAGCTTTTAGTGGTTTATACATTGTCTCATAAAAAAAAAACAGGTATCAAATTAAATTGTACTCAGCCACTGAGCTGTTTGATAATACATAGTCCTGTTAACTTAATCTGCATGTAATTATTTACCATGTGTTATGACCCAGATACTTAACTGGATGCCTTGGATTATTAAAAAAACAACTACTATTACATTATACTAGTTGAGCTATCTCACTGGTTTACTAGAACAAAAGATTGACACATATATTTATCCAAAGGGAGAAATTCAATGTGAGAGTACAGTTAAATTCTATAAGAGATCTGAAGATGAATGGTAAATTTGAAAATAATAGTTCAGTTATTTGTCTTGGGTTAGGCATCAGATCCATATATTAATATTCATATCAAAATACTGATTGCAGATCTTATGATAGAGTGTCTCATTATACTATCTGAATTTCCCATACTTAAGGTTGACCTTTATTGCAGATTATTGAAACTTTTTACAAAAATTGCTTTCCCCTTTTTAATCTCATTACTGTTTATAATTTTGGATTATTTGATGATGGCATAGCACAGTGTCTGTGATATCTGAATTGATTACTGAGGAAAAAAGGATCCATGTTGAGAGCCTGCATAGCAAACTGAAGGAACAGCCTGCTGATTACACAGGAGAAAATTCCTATTTACATGCAAATATCTTTGTAATCAGCAGTGATAGGAAAGGAAATGAATGAGAATCTAAAGTGTTCTGGCTTTCAACTGTTCTAACTTTCCCTAACCCTCTACCTCAGAAAATATTTTCTTATACCAGTGACAAAGCATATCTCATGTAATACATTTTAGGCATATTTTACTTGAAACAAAGCATATTAATGGGCCTGATCTTTTATTCTTTCTCAGTGTAGTTCTTTCACTTTTGGGTTATCTTTAGCCAGAATTATTCTGTGGTCAATATTTTGGATTTAGTAAAACAGACCTCTAGAAGTTACAGCTTAAAGCCTTTCTTTTGAAGAGGGAAAATACTGATTGGATAGATAATTCTCAATTTAACTAAAATAATGTACATCTTAATACCTATCTGAGTGCTTGGTATATCAACTGAGTATTTAAATTTGTGGCTTTTTCCATACCCTTTCAAGAGTTTTTTGCTTTGTTTTTGTTTTTGTTTTGATAAGCCTGAAATGAGGTCACAGGTTACATGACCCTTAGAAAGTTTCAAAGGAAAATATTTTTCATGTACATTATTTTACAGAAAGTTAAGTGTAATAGGCAGTATACTATAATGTTAGCATAATTATAGGACTACAAAATTAAAAGTTCATAGACATTTAGAGAAAGTGGGAATTTTTTCACCAGTAATGGTGTCCCAGGGAAAATGTCAATCTTATTTCTGATTTAAAGACTGAAATCCTGAGGGGGATTTCAACTTGTATTTAGGAAATCATAAGGATTCACTTCTTTGCCAAATGATATTACAAATGGTCCTTATTCTAAATTCTCTTACCCAAGGTAATACACGATAGTTACTCTTATCTGTATGAGGCTGAACAACCACATGATAGCATAGATAAAAAATGCTAGGGTTTTATTTAAGTGATTGCTACTGTGTGATGAGATAGGACAGACATTCTCAAAAGTGAGTGGTTCGGGGACACTTTCTGTGAGTCTGTGGGAAGGAAATACATTTTCTAAGTAATAGTAGGTTCAACAAATATGGCTGAAACACTTAGATGATACGTACAAAATTGTAAATTTGGATACCTACCCCACACCATACACAAAGATTAACTTTGTATGGATCATTGACCTAAATATAAGGGCTAAAATTAAAACCTCAAAAGCAAATAGAGGGGTAAATCTGGAGGAACTTAGATTAGGCAAAGATTTATTACCTATAAAACCAAAAACATTGATTGGAAACCCAGAGAAGTGTTTGAGTTTGAGTCCAAACAGCAGTCTACTGACAGAATTGTTTTCTGTGTAGGGGAGATCAGTATTAATTCCATTGTAGCCTTTATCTGATTGAATGAGTTTCATTCATACTATAAAGTGATCTGCTTAATTCAGAGTCTACCAACTTAATGTTAATATTATCCAATGAAATACCTTCACCCAGAATAATGTTTGACCAAATCTAGGCATGGTACACCAGCTTATTTACGTTAAATTAACCATCACAACAATTTATATCCAGAATATATAAAGAACTCTTACAGCTCAGTAATAAAAAGGCAAATAACTAAAAATGAGGTAAGAACTAAAATACATATTTCTCTAAAAATTATATGAATGGACAATAAGTGCATGAAAAGATGATCATCACTGTCATTGTGAAAATATAAATCAAAACTAAGAGATAACACACACACTAGACTGACTAAATTGAAAAAAGAAAATAACAAGTGTTGGTGAGAACATGGATAAAATAACCTTTGTACATCGATAGTGGGAATGTAAAGTAGTGGTGCTGCTAGAGAAAACAGCTAAGCAATACTTCAGTTTGTTATATATAGTTCCCAAGGACCCAGCAATTCCACTTCTAACTATCTTAACTAAGAGAAATAAGAATATATGTCCAAACAAGATCTTGTACACTAATGTTCATAGCAGTTATTTATAGTAGCCAAAAAAGTAGGAAAAAAACTCTAATACCTTTCAAATAATAAATAGTAAACTGAAGATAGTACAGCCACACAATGGAATATTATTTAGTAATAAAAAGGAATGAAGTACTTGGAAGAACCTGTACAGTGTTATAAATGAAATAATTGGTTTGATCACAAAAAAAGCCATCATATCGCTCATGATACTATTTATATTAAATGTCCAGGATGGGCAATTTTATAGAGACTGAAAATTAACTATTGCAAGGTATCGTGGGGAGAAAAATGGAGAGGGACAGGTCATGGGTACAGGGTTTCTTTCTGCACTGATAAAATGTTCTGAAATTAGATTATAGTGATGCATGATAATGGAAATATAATACAAAACACCGAATTGTACATTTCAAACAGGTTAACTTTGTAGTATGTAAATTACATTTCACTAAAGCTGTTAAATTAAGATAAAGATGTAATTTACTTTTTTAACTCTTATTCATTAATAAGCATACAGTAAGCTTTCCAAAGGCTAAGATGTAATAATACCACCACAAATTAATACAGGAGTCTATGTAAGAATATAGAAGAATCCTGATGACTTTATTAATTTGTATATTAATGAATTGATATGAAAAAATATAAAACAATGAATTTGAAAATATAAAACAATACCTTAAGAATAATTTTCATAAGATTGCATTTTATTACTGTTTACATTAACTGATGACTATGTTTAAGTGATCTGTTTTAATTCCCAATATAGTAAATATCAAAAGATATAATCCACATAGACAAAAGCTATTTGGGGTTTTCACTGACTTTTAAGAATATAAATAGATGCTGAAAAAAAATTGGAAACTGCTAGATAGGGGATGAGCAAACAAGTAAATGTTTGAGGTGGTACAGAGGAGTGTCATTTATTTCATAGAGTGTGATTGGAAAATGAGTACAAATTGTAGAAAAATCCTCTATTTTCCCATAGTTCTGATGCCTAAATGTTGTAATAAAATTTTCTGATGATTATAGCAGAATGAAAATGTGGAAAGGAAATATTATTTTTAGTTTAGTTTAGGTTTTGTTTTGTTTTGACTTAGCAAATAATGATAAAGGCAACCAAGCAAAGACATTGCCATTTTTCAGACATCTTTGTTTCTGTAAAGGTTCTCTATGAAATAATTAACAGTAATGAAACCCTATGAAAATAAATCATTATACAATTGTCTTTTGTGATCAAAGATAACCGTGCTTATAAACATTCTGAAGAACATGTTTTAAGGACAATAAATACAGCTAAGAGAAATTTTCCAAGAAACTGAGTACCAAGTTTAGTTGGAAGAACATTCAGCTAAGGAAGAAATACTTAGGAATACATATCTTAAGCAGAAATTCACAGAAGAGGAAAGACTACTGTAGTTTCTAGCATTTGTTTGTTATATAATTCTAGGCAAATTCTGATAAATTTCAGATCTAAGCTTGACTCCGTCACTTAAAAATTCTGATTTAAAGTCTGCTCCACCGTTTCTCAACCTGAGATTTGATGAAAATAATGCAAATCTCATAAGGATGGTGGAATTTTTTTTTTTTTTAGAAAACCTACCGTTTAATAATTTACTTTTATCTATGGCGAAGTTTCCATTTAATAGGTGGAGACATTAAGGCGCAAAAGATTAGTAAGTTACTTAAAAATGCAAATGCTAATATGTACCAGTATGGGCACTAGTTCAAATCTGATTTCAAGTATCTTGGTCTGTTTTAGTATAATGTACTTTATTTTGTAGTAGGAGATCATCAAAAGGACGTGGCTTTCAGCTGACCTAGAGCTGGGCCAGGAAAATCAAGGCTACTTCCTTCCTTCCCTGTCCTTGGATTATGACTTTTGCCTACCATTTCTATAGCTGGAGAGGTTTTAAGGATATAGCCCTGATATAGTAAGGTGTTGAGACCATCTGGACCAAATACATAACAGAATCCAGTTAATGCCTCCATATAAAATTTTAAGACGCCTGCAAGGGAGCAGGCCTACTTATCTTATGGCCACTGAAGACAAACCTTCTATGTAAGTTCAATTAATTTCCAATAGTATTGTATAAATGTTGTTATTTTTTAAAAATCCCAATTTTTCTGCAAGCTGGAGATCTGGCCATTTTTGCCTGTATTCTCTTAAGGCAGCAAGTGTCTGGAGCTTAATTATGGCTGCCCTCTGAAATGATTTCTCAAAGTGTTATCTGCAGAATGTTTAGATTCTCTGAGACACTTTCAAGAGGTTCATGAAGTCAAAACTACTCTCATAGTAATCCTAAGATGTTAATTACCTCTTCCTCTGAGTTGATATTTGCACTAATGATATAAAAGAAATAGTATTTTACTTACTATGCTGGCTCTAGCTGGAATCAATATAGTGGTACCAGTATTTGTCCGATTTTTTACCACTAAACACTCCCAATTAAAACAAGAAAAAAAAACTGCCTTGACTTTAAAATGTCCTTAATGAAGCTTATAAATAAAATTTTGTTAGAATTCATCCCTTGCACATGCATTTAATATTCTGTGTGAAAAATGGGAAGTGTTCAGAAAGCAGCTCTGTAACATATCACACTACCATGTTTGTCTTAAAAATCACTTGTACGATTTTTGAGTTGCAAGCCGACTAGCTGCTTTACTCATAGAACACCATTTTAGTAGAAAAAGAGATCAACAAACTGTGATTATTCAGTTTGGATATTTGGCAGACATTTTCTTTAAAGTGAATAATGAAAGCCTGTCATTTCAAGGAAAATAACTAATAGCATTTGATAAGAAATGCCTCAATCTTTAGAATACCTACGTAACTTAGCGTATCAACATTTTCCAAATAAACAAAGCATTAAGGTACAAAATCATGCATGAGTCCTAGGCCCATTCAAAATATAAACTATAATGAAACAGACTATGCAAATTTCATGGATATGCTTTCACATTTCACGCTGAAACAAGACAAAATTGATTATTTGGTGTAGACGTGATACAACTATAGTTCATCTATAAATTAATTTATTTATCACATGGTATATCAATTTCTCTTGAAACCTATAGAAAGAAGCATTGATTGTATGTATTACTGTATTACCTATTATTGATTTATTGACATATATTTTGTCTTGAGAAAGTATCTGATTAGTACTGCTTGTATAGTCACAATTTTGTGAAAATATGCCATTCATTGACTTTCAGGTCTTCAAAATCAATAACCTTCAAATATCAGGTGAGTTGTTTGTGAAATGTAGACTTCTAGGCTAGGTACAAAACAAACAATTCTATTTATAAAGATTCTTGCAAGATTATTTTCAAGTTAAGTGTTTTTTGTTTTTCTTTTTTTAACGAAGAGAAGATGTACTCATAAGCGATTGGATTTGGTTTTAGTATATTAGCATTTTTACTAATACAGTTGAAATCTCTTTTTAACATTCACATTGCCAAAAGTAGGACTTTCCCCTACCAAATAAGTGTAAAATTGTATCAAGCAACATTATCCTCATTTCTGGAAGCACTAGATATTTCTATCTTTATTGTACTTTTTGTCATAAATTAAATGTTTTTCTTCTTTATTACAGTTTTATTGCATTTTTAATTACACATATTTTATGTTAACCCACTCTCATGTTAAAAACCATAGAGATGTGTGCAGTAAAGAAGTACATTTCCATTACTTGGTAGTCTAATTTCTTTACAAAATATTAACTACAGTTATTAGATAAGTATGTTACAATCAGTTTTTTTCTTTTTCAAAATCATTAGTTAATATTTGAAGTATTAAAAAAAGTAAACCTTCAGAATTTTAGAATTGAACTTATATACAACTAGTTATATATAGAGAGAGAAAAGAAAAAATTAAGTATATAAAAAAGAAATAAAATAGATTATAATCGTGGATTTCCAACATCTACTTCTATTAACATCTATTAAAGTTTAACATCCATGTTTCTGGTCACTTTTTTTTTAATGAACAGTCTATTCTAAAAATGAACCAAGGAGTTCCCTTCGTGGCTCAGTGGTTAACGAATCCGACTAAGAACCATGAGGTTGCGGGTTCGATCCCTGGCCTTGCTCAGTGGGTTAAGGATCCGGCGTTGCCGTGAGCTGTGGTGTAGGTTGCAGACGCGGCTCGGATCCCGCATTGCTGTGGCTGTGGCGAAGGCCGGCGGCCACAGCTCCTGTTAGACCCCTAGCCTGGGAACCTCCATATGCCGCGAGTGCGGCTCTACATAAAGACAAAAAGACAAAAAAAAAAAAAAAAAGACAAAAAAAAGAAAAATGAACCAAGATGTATGTTCAGAGTATCCTTCTTATACATGAAACCCAAGTACTCCTTGACAACTTCTGAGCTTTCTCATGTAGTCAGGGGACCTGCAGCCTCTTACACACCCACTGGTACTTTTCTTAGAAGCCACTCAGTCATGAGTTCGTGGTGAATTCTCCCAGGCCAATTAACATACTGTCTTAAACCCATTAAGCTATGCTTATATTTAATGCTTACTATCATTTACATTAATGTGTGAACACACTATTTGGTTTATTCTGTTGTTGTTTTTTTTAATCATTCCACTCTGCCTTGGAAATGTAACCATATGGATACAACCACTTCATATCTTTTAACATTCCATAGTATATGGGTACTGTACTTTATTGACCTGTTCACCTACTGATGGACATTTTAGATTGTTACTAACTTTTGCTCTTTAAAACAATGCTCAACAAATATATTTTAAAACTCCAATCCAAACTTTTCTTTATATACTCCTAAAAGTCGTTGCTATTATAAGGTAGGCACATTTTTAATTTTATTTTATATCGCTTAACTGTACCTAAATGAAATACATCATATTCTCTCTCCACCAAGTACTATTTTCAGACATATTAAATTTGACAATAGCTACTGGGTGAGTAAATATACATTGTTATGTAAATGTTTTTCTCTATTCTCTCAGTTTATTATTTTTCAATTTTAAGATTTTTTTATTTTGGATGACAATCTTATCAGGTGCGCCTTATAAAAATTATTTTTCTAGTCATCTCATTCTCTTGACATTGCTTTTTTTACAGAACAGCAGCTTTTAATTTTAATGAAGTGAAGCTTATCAATTATTTATTTCATAGGTCGTGCCATTGGTGTATATATAAAAAGCCATCACTATACCTAAGGTCATCTTGTTTTTTTTCTATGTTGTTTTTTTCTATGCTGTGAAGCTATCTACTAGGCCTGCTACTTCCTGTTTTGGAAGGTTATTAATTTTTTATTTGATTGCTTTCAATGCCTTAGACCTATTCAGATAGTTTATTTTTTCTTGAGTGAGTTTGGGCAGCTGTGTCTTTCAAGGAATTGGCATGTTTCATCTAGGTTATCAAATTTGAGGTCATACAGTTGTTCATAGTATTTCTTTATTATCCTTATAAATCCCATGGGCGAGGTGATGATGTCCCTGTCTCATTTCTGATGTTAATTATTTGTATTGTCTCTTTTTCTTCATTTAGACTGGATAGAGTCTTATTGATACTATTGATATCTTCAAGGAAACAGCTTCTGGCTTCCTTGATATTCTCTACTGATCTCCTGTTTTCAATGTTAAAGATTTCTTTCTAATTCTTATTATTTCTTCTCTTTTGCTTGTTTTTCATTTAACTTTTCTTTTTCTAATTTCCTAAGGTAAAAACTTAGGTTATTGATTTTATGTCTATCTTCTTTTCTAATATTTGCATTCATTACTACAATATTCCCTCTAAGAACTTCTCTCACTGGATCCCAGATATTTTTATGTTATGTTTTAATTTTTTTTAGTTCAAAATATTTTTAAATTTATCTTGAGATTTTTTTATTTTATTGTTTGGAATTGCGTTGTTTAACCTCCATGTACTTTGGAATATTCAAATTGTCTTTTCTATTATTGATTTCTAGTTTAATTCCATTGTGATCTGAGAGCAGACCTTGTATGACTTTGTTTTTTTTGAGCTTGCTATTAGAGTGTTTTATACCTCAGCATAGGTATATCTTGGTGAATGTTTCATTTTAACTTAAGAAGATTATATTTTCTCCTGTTATTGGGTGAAGCAGTCTATGGATGTCAGTTATATCCAGCTGAGTGATGGTATTGTTAAGGTCAGTTTTGTCCTTTATTTCTCTTCACTTTTGAAGGGCAGTCTTGCAGGGTATAGAATTCTAGTTTAGTTTAGTTTAGTTTTGTTTTTTTCTCTAAACACTTTAAATATTTCGCTTCAGTCTCTTCCTGTTTGCATGCAGAAATATGATAGTAGAAGTTAGAGAAAATTCTATTTTTGTTTTTCTATATAGTGTATTCTCTCCTCTTTTGGGGTGTTGTTTCTTTATCTTCGACTTTCTGTAGTTTGAAAATGATATGCCATTGTGTAGCTTTTTGGCAGTAATTCTGTTTAGTATTCCTCCTGGATTTGTGGTTTCTTGTCTGACATCAATTTTGGGGAAAATTATTCGTCTTATTTTAAGTATTCCTTCTGTCCTTTTTCATTTTTCTTCTCCTTGTAATCCCTCCTTGTAATCTCTTTATGTGTATGTTATATCTATTATAGTTGTCCCACTGTCCTTGGATATCCCAATCTTTTTAATTCTTTTTTTGTTTGTTTTTTAGTTTTGGTGATTCCAATTGCCATTACTTCAAGCTCAGATTTTCTTTGCTCCACTGTGTCCAGTCTACTAATAAGTACATTAAAGGCATTCTTCATTTTTATTAGAGTATTTTTTTTATCTCTAGTATTTATTTTTGGTTATGTCTTAGGATGTTTATCTGTTTACATTGTCAATCTCTTATCATATGCTCTTTACTTTATTGTTCAGACCTCTTAGCATAGTGGTCATATTTGTTTTAAATTCCTGGTCTAATTCCAATATCCCTGTTATGTCTGGTTCTGATGTTGGCTTTTAGAATAATATATATTAATATTAAAATCTGTATATTATGAATGCTTCATAAAATTTGGTTTTCAAAACACAGAAGCAAGATGTATGAGATACAATATCTTAAGTACACACAGGTAATTACTCCGAAGACATATTGTAGCCCTATAATTCTGGACTTTCTGAATATTTTTACCAAGGATAATATTGTAGTTGGTGTGGATATGTTGCAAACTGTCCAGTACTAATATATAATGAACTGTTCTTTACCAGATAGACTGCATGTTTACAATACTCAGTTAATACATCTGGCTGACTTTAATTGCATTAGCTGTGCCACACCAGAGGTGGCATAACTCTCATGTGAGATAATTAGGTTTGTTCAATTTAAACAGGCACATTAATGCTGCTTAGCAAGGCTCAATTAAATCTGTCTTCAAAGCAAAATCACAGTGTGAGGCATTGTGGGTAATGTTATGCAAAGTGTCATGTTGGCGGAGAAAATGAGTAAGTTTTCTGTGGTTCCTATTGGCACAAAATGAATTTCTCCATTTGGAGTACCAAGGCGAATAGCAAGATGCCTGTGCTGTGATTTCTTGTTTTCAGTGCTTATCAAAGTAATACAGCTGTTGGCTTCATCAAACAAATTGCTTTTTTCACTTTGATCTTAAGTAATTTTTTAAAGTTTTTTATAACAAGAGTATTTCAAAATTTTAAAAAATTTGTCTTGCACTAGACATGAGCAATAATCAAAGATCATATTCTTTATATTATCTCCATTTTTAATAAGGGTGTTTGTCAAGCAAGAAAGCCAGACCATATATTTAACCCTATTGAAATACTTCTAATGACCGTTCTCAAGGGTGACAGCTTTTATTTGTCTGTATAAATGTGTTTATGTGTGACACAGCTTGGCACTTGAAGAAAATTTTAATGCCCTTACTTGAATTAGATGTGTAAATTTACTAAAAGTATCCATTATATGCCAATAATTTTGCAGCAAAAATATGATTTTATATTGACTTAATAATTTAAATGTCTATTCTAATAATAGATACTGATTTGAATAGATGTTTTTGAAATTTTAATAAATTAGAAATTAACTTTAAATTTTTTTGTAATCTGGTGTATGATTATAAAAAATTCTCACTCTGTTACTATATACCCATATTCGTATATATAAACATATTTAAATAACTATACATATGTTCAAACATTAATATGTAAAGTATATATTAAATTTGCAAATATGTATTATATAGTGTATAAGTACTCTGTATTTATTTTCTTGTGGGTAAATTTACCAAATCTTCTCTGCCCTTAAGCCACTACATAGAATATTCCTCCCCATTTTAACGCTACAGAGAATTTGGAACATACTAGGTATTTTTTTTTTTTTTTTTGTCTTTTAAGTGCCACGCCCATGGCTTATGAAGATTCCCAGACTAGGGGTTCAGTCAGAGCTGTAGCCACCCACCTACACCACAGCCACAGCAATGCAGGATCCAAGCTGCGTCTGCAATCTACACCACAGCTCTTGGCAACACATGTTCCTTAACACACTGAGAGAGGCCAGGAATCGAATCTCTGCCCTCATGGATGCTAGTCAGATTTTTTGTTTGTTTTTGGTATTGTTTTCTTCTGATTCATTTTTCAAACATACCAAATTATATTTTTCAAGAGCCTATTAATGTTCATTTTAAATAATAGCACAAAGACATTATGTATATCTTGTAATGCTTATCTCACAACCATATTCTTGAAGGATCTTTGATACTTTTTTTTAAAATTAAAGGTCATCAATGCATAAATGTGAACAAATAAAAAAACAAAAATGTGAACAAATGTTTTATCAGAGAAATTACTAGAAATAAATATATCAACATGACATGTGTATATTTGCAGTAATATGATAAATGACCAGGGATCTTCTATTTTTCTTTACGGTTTTATATTTTTCTTTATGGTTTTAAATCTGTGTAGAGATTATGCAATTTTTAATATATGGGAAGCCTTAGAAGAAAATAAGTCTTTGAAAAATGTTTCCTAGAAATGAAATATTTTTGATATTTGCATGAATTTGGAATAATGGATGAATTTGGATAATCTTACTTTTAAAGAGATAAAAGTGTACAGAAGAAAAGATTCACATCAGGGGACATGATCTCATTTTTGATACTAAGGTCCAGAAAACTGATTCCTGTTGTTAGCATTTATTTTTTTTTAATTTTTAAATTTTTTTGTCTTTTTGCCTTTTCTAGGGCCACACTCACGGCATATGGAGGTTCCCAGGCTAGGGGTCTAATCAGAGCTATAGTTTCCGGCCTACGCCAGAGCCACAGCAACGCCAGATCCAAGCCGCATCTGCAGCCAACGATACAGCTCACGTAAGCACCAGATCTTTATCCCACTGAGCAAGGCCAGGGATTGAACCTGCAACCTCATGGTTCCTAGTGGGATTCATTAACCACTGAGCCATGATAGGAACTCCTGTTGTTAGCATTTATTGCTACTTTGAATAGTGTATAAAATAGCAAAATTATTCTGCTGATAATAGAAATATAATTAGTGCAACAATTTAAGGGGAGTTTAAATATGCTAATATTTAATAGGAATATAACTAATAAAATAATAATAGATTAAAAACAACAGAAAGATAGCTAAGAGCTTCGCATTTTGATATACATTGGAGTTTGGAGTTTTTATTAACACATTCTACCACCAGTAAAATCTGAGTTCTGTTCTAGCAAAAAGTGACAGTTTATATGTTTATATTAAGCTGTAAAAAAGCATTGAAGTCTTGTTTTTAAATATACATACATACATACTTTACATATTATTTTACGTATATTATACATAACATTACATTTTCCAGTATTGAAGTTCTCCTTTCACACATGCTTATTCCACAGGAATTAATGCATTTATTAAACTACTATTTATTTAGACAGTTACAAAGTATAAATTCTTTGTTAGATATTAGGATACAATGTTGAATAAGGCTAAGTCCATGACCTCAAGGAATTTATACTATTTGTGAAAATTTTTTGTTTTTTTTAACTTTTTAATTTTGATGTAATTGTGGATTCATATGCAGTTGTAAGAAATATTACAGAGAGACCTCATATAACTTCACTCAGTGGTAATACTTTGTATAATCATTGTACCTCAGACCAGGAAATTGACTTTACCTTAGATTTAACCAGTTTTATATGCAATAATTGTATTTAATTCTGTGCAGTTTTAGCATGCATGTAGATGTATATGACTACCACCGCTATAGTTAACATACAGAACAATTCCATCATGAGTGGGGGGTTATTTTTAAATACAGGTTTTAAAAAATTTTATTATTTAAATTATTTTGATAATTTATAAAATGTATGATCCATATCACTATTTTATTTTACAGTTGTACATGGACACATCTCACACAATTTTGATAACATAGAATAACCATTATGAATATGAATGTTTTCACTACATAAATAAATATTTATTTTCCCTCAAGAAATGTCATTTTGCCTGTCATCACAGTTACTGTTCCTAATTTAACCCTTCTTTAGTTTTTTTTTTAAAAAATTAAGAATAGAATATTCAAAACTTGTTCAGCCAAGTTGACCTCAAGGATAATATATCAGCATTCACAGGATAATGTGCATTGCTTCATTGGTCATTATGATTAATTTGGGGAATAAAATCTTCAGGACTTCTTTTGCAACTTCAGGAAAAATTTGCTGAAGATATACAAAATCTCCATAAGGAATAGACTGCAAAGATATTTAAAGACAGTCTGTCCTTGATGGACTAAAACAGAGCAAAATAGAGATTTAATTTCTCTACAGTAATTTCAGTTATTTATGACACACCTCAGCTTCATTGTGTTTCTTTTTTGCATGGTTTATTTCATTAACTTATCTATTAGCTCCTTCTGTGCACTCAACTGTGTTAAGTACTATAGTAGGTATTTTGTACCAAATGGAAAAATATCTTATGGAATAAACAGATATTAATAATCACAAAATTATGGTTAGTCTCATGGACGGGTGCATGAGAGAGTACAATGAGGGAGTTAACTTGGCATTCAGGTCAGAAAGAGGTTTCCCTGAGGAAGCAATGTCCATATTAGACTTGAGTAGTAGCTAAACTTTGGTCAAGTGAAGAATCAGGAAAATATATTGATCCTATAAGGTGGGAAGTACTAGACACATTCAAGACAATCTATTGAAATGGCAATCTATTGTGTAAAAATATATGAGCATTTTTGAAGTATGTAAGAGAAAAAATGGCCTCATATTTGAGTTTCAAAGCTTTTAGAGCAATTAACCATCATATTTCATTTGAACCATCATGTTCAATGGCTGGTCATACATTTATTGAGAATATACCATTTTGTCTGTTGGAGAGTGTCCTCTCTGTTAGATGAATTCAAATTATGTTTCAATTTAAGTCATTTTAAACTCAGTTACCAAGAATGGTTAAATTTCTGAGATTTCAGAGAAAAATATGTCATAGTACAAATAAATATTCTCTAAGAATTTGTTACAGGAGATTCTGATTTAATATTTTTTAGACTCAACAGCTGGGGAAATGCCAATGAACAATGCGTCTCTACTCAAAAGTGTCTAAAATCACTACTAGTGGGTACACGCTAACTTATTATATGTGTGTACAGAATCGCATAAGAAAAAGTTTTCATAAGTACTGAGTTACTACTACTCAGATTAAAACAGTGAGTTTTATGTCTCTTATTATACCTAATTTGTATTGGTTTAAAATATGGTATGAGTATTAAATAAATTGATCCTAAACTTTAATGTACATTACAAAAGGTAAATTTCAGTAGAAAAGGTAAAATATGAATTTATATTATTACTAAGCTTACAGTTTGCCCAAAATTATTTTACTAAGATGTGAAGCCACAATGGAATTTTCTTTAACTTTAAGAAAAAATATATCTCTAATTACTAAAGTTATTCCTTTGTTGAATTCTAGAAATAGCTTCAAATAACTCTAAAGAATTTACCAATAAGATAAACGGACTGAATTGAATCAGTGATATCTTCTTTCTGTAGGAGCCTCATGACTTTCAATTTAAATAAGAAAGGGAGATTTGCTGTCCTTAGGAGAGCTAAATATAATAGCCTGCTAATCATCTTTTTTCCTTTTATAATCCATAATTTATTTATAAACACAAACATTTAATATTGACTCTTTTAATGTAAAAATTTAATTAATGTATTACAATATTTATTAGTATACCAACCGAGAAACAGTAAGAATGTCTTCATATGTGAGAGAAAAATACACACATGGACACACAGAGATTAAGACCATATAGAGCCTGAGGCAAAGATTCAAGTCATGTACCTACAAGAAATGAGAGGATTTTCAGTAATCACCTGAACCTAGGAGAAAGGCATGAGACAGTTTATTCCTCAGAGTTTTCAAAAAGGAACCAACATTCCTGAAACTTGACTTTGGACATCTGGCCTCTGAACAGTCAAAGAATAAATTTCTGTTTTAAGAAGATGATAATTTATGTTAATCTGACTATAAATTGGGTTATGTTTAAAGTTTGCTATAGCTGAAAGGACTGTAGGTATAACAGTTTCTAGGATTATTGTTGTCGCCTCTATTGATATGTTGTCCTTCTCTAAGTCTTCTTCCTCAGTGTTAGTGTCTTCAGTCTCTTTCAGCTGTAATTCATTTTTATTACTGGAGCCAAATTAGGGTGGTGGTGAACTGTATGAAAAGGAAAGAATGTGATCTTCTGAGTGAATCTTGTTCTTTGAATGGGCCTGTGTCCCTGGGTTGTAGCTTTTACAAGGGTTTTATAGTTTCCTTCCTCCAACATTAAGTGCCATAGAAAGTATAGAGAGGGCAGAGGTAGGAGAAATTCTTCTCCCTCGGATGGGAGTTGACTCTACCACAGTCTTTAACGCTGAGTAATAGACTTTCTTTGGAAGAGTCTCAGGCATATTTTACAGTAGTTACTCTTCCCCTTTTCCTGCCAGGATCAACAGGGAATCCTTGTCTACTATTCTCCATCAGAATATGATAGGATTCCTGGAGGTAGAACTGAGAATATTTTGCCTCCCCAACTCTAAAAATCAAATCTTCTGTGAGTTCTTAATCTCCTGTAAGTGCATGGTCATCCTCCAGCGATTTGTTGAATTTTCATTTAACTTCCTATAAGTTTTATTGCTCCACTGGCTTCTCTATATGTAAGCAGTCTTTCTTATGACTCTTGATTTGCCGCTGTCGAGTTTTTAGGGGGAGTGGTGATTTGCCCTGTGACCTCTATAAAATGGTGGGTCCAATAAAAGTAATCTATTTTCATTATTCAGCTTTTTTTGTAAGGATGGAAATAATGACTTCTAAGCTGTTTGCATTTCTGATCTTGAACTAAAATTGACCTTTAATTTTTCACTGACTTGTTAGATCTCCAATGCCTTCCTACTACTAAGTTTTTTAAATCTTTTGCCTCCTTATTCTCAGCATAATTTTTCCAAATGATCATTACATGAGCTTTTTGTAGTTTTAATTTCAAGGATTATATTTTGTAGGTTCTAAAAGATATTTCGTAACCTTTTTGTTTCTATATTTATTTGTGACATTTTAAATTCATCTTTCAAAATTTTAAACATTTCAACCATGCTTATTTCGTTGTTATATAACTTTATTATCTGATGTTTAAATTTTTAATCCTGGATACTGGCAAATTGTCTTTATTTTTTTTTAATTTTGGATTTAGAGACTTGTTGATGCTTTCTCAGTGAGAATCATAAGGGCTTTCCTGGGATTGTGTTCTTCGAAAAATATTTCAGTTTTCTAGCTTCTGTTTCCCTAATTTAGGACTAAATTCATTCATTTATTCATCAGGTATTAATTACCTGCCATGTGGCAGAGAATGTTTTATGTTGTGGGAATATATCAATAAATATTAAGAACTACATCAAAAATCTGATCATCATGGAGCTTACCTGTCCATGGATATGAAGATACATTTAGCTATTTCTTTTGCTTGAGATTTCCTTTTCCAATACTCATAATACACACTAAATCTTCAAATCCACATAAAGTTCATAGGAACTTTCTTTTTCCCTATGTAGTGGTAAGGTTGAAGCAGACCACTGTTTTTTTTTTTTTTCTTTATAATCTCCTTCTTGCCAATTGAGTGCACCTTATGGTCCACTCATTCATCTATGGTAGAGAGACCTTTGGGCAAATTAACAATACACTGAGTTCCAAATTCAAACTTAAAACCTTTCTTGGTTTCAAAGTCTTATCCTTTATTCTCAAAACAGCCTTTAAAAACCAAGGCTTTTTTCTTTAAAGCTGGCTTTAAAAATCAAGGCTCTTTATAAAATGTCCTAAAGGCAGCTATAACATTACTTTTTCATTTTGGTTTCTTGCTCCCTCTTTTGCTATATGTCACATTTTATTCAGATTTTTGAGGTAGTTGAGATATAACAATTACACATTAGGATAATATGTAAGAGATTTATTTATTTAAATTCTTTTTCTGTACCTTTATATCTTGTTACCAAATTCAAAATTTTATTCTAAAATATAGTATAAAGGTTCTATTATATGAATTATTCTATAACTTCTAAACATAAGAGAACAGTAACCTATTTATTGCTACATAGCCTAATTTATAAGTTAAAAAATAGTGAGGCTATATAATGCACATTTGAAACTATGTGGTTTTCATTTCCTTTTAGGTAACCAGTCTCCATTTGCAAAGTATTTTTTCATATCAAATCTACTTTTGCCCATGGCTTATTTTATTAATCACTATTTAAAGTCTTATTTAAGTTTTGCATTGATGCTATTTTAACATAGCTCTAGAAGTAAATGCTGTTAGTATCAATATGTACTATAACTCAGAAAATAGTGTAATTTAAAAAATTTATAATTTCAATGAAGTTCTCTTGTAAAGCAATTGGAATATAATACGAGCCTTTGCTTGCAAAGCAGAAATTAAATGGGCATTAGTAATCTAAAGAAAATTATAGTTTAAATAGTTTATTTTCTGCTGAACAAGTGTAAATGACTATTTGTGAATAATTATCTGATTTTCTAGTTACATAAAGAATGCATGTATCTGTGCATTTTTAATCTAGTTGTATCAAAACTTAACGGAGGCAATTTACTATTTGTGTAAAATTTATTTGCATCTTAATGATATCTCTAAGAATCTGAGAAAATGTTGTGTATGTGAATAAATATTTTCTACATACTCTAAAGGCGAATATGTAAGCTGAAATCCTTTAGATAAACCTAGGCAAACTTTTTCCCTTTCATATATACACACACAAAGCACACTTAAGTTTGAAATGATAGGTCTGCTCACAGGAAGAGAAAATATAAAACTTTCCTTTATATATGTCAGTGCTTCAACTTGAACAAACATCTTGTAGCACTTTAAACTTGAATACGAAGTGTTTTATAAGCTTCTCTATAGCCTTTGCAAGTTATTGAGGTTAATGGTCAATGCAATTGCCATCTCTTATGCAATAAACTACTTTATTTTGTCTGTGAGTTCTCTAAGGAATAACACAAGCATAAAGGCTGTATTCAGCATACATGAAATATAACCCTATTAGAGTAGCCAACTAAATTACAGAACCTCTGAAGCAGAAAAGCTGCCAATTCTGTAAAATGATGGTCTTTCTCTTCTTGAACGAAATGAAATGATAAAGTTGCTGACTTCAATAAAAGAATTTGAACCAAAAATTCAGTCATACAAAATGAACCTAATAAAGTTGGAATGGCAGTACACATAATCTATCTGATGATAACATTGAAGGGGGAAAAAAGAGAGACTAATCAGAATGGCTATGAATACTCCAGCTCATTTTCGAAAAGAATACACTATAAGAAAAACACTGTGAGGCAAAACACTGTTTTGTCTCAAAAGAATACTATCCCAAACCACCTTTTAAAGTACTGTGACATCACTGCATTTACTATAGTCAATATCTTGGCCATTAAAGGTGGTAATGTTTCTAGACATCAGAAATTAGATTTTTAACTACAGACCTAAAAATATGATATGTCGTATTACCAATGATATATGTAATTATGGTGACTTACATCACTTTGAGTTTTATTTATGAGTTAGATAGTCATCTGTGTTATAGTTGGAGCCTCTGCAACTTTGGTATATTTCGTATTCTACAATACTTGCTTTTAATCCTCATCAGCCTCTTCATTCTGTTTTTTAAAATGTCCTTTCCTTTTTGCCATGCCTATAAACCATAAATTCCAAATTAACCTCCAACTAAAAACTAAAATTCATTCACATTTAGCTACTAACAAATTTGATGGATGCAATGTAGTAAATCAAGAAAGAAAACAGAAGTTTAGAAAGCATTTTGCTTTTAACCCCTTTTCTTTCTGCTGATATATTTTGTTCAAGTTTAAGCCTGTAAAAACCAAAATATTGTTATGCATTTTATTCTTCATTCATGTGGATAGCAATATAAGTAAAGTTTCTTAGCATACAATATAAAGTCATACATGATTTTGTTTCATTATCATCCTACAGATAGTTTAACTAAAATTTATAAAGTTTAAGTCCTTATGCAAAGCATAGATTTTTTTTTGCTAGTAAAACTGGCATTATAACTATTGTTTTAGCAAAAAAGAAACTGCTCTTTTACCTTCATAGTTTACTGTTTCATCTTAAAAATAGTTTATTTCAGTCAATAACTTAGTATTTACTAAGTGAATTAAAAACTAAAAACAATATCTTAAGGGAAAAAATTAGAAACTAAATATACTTATGAGACACATTGTGAATAAATGGCAATGATTAATTTGAAAGATGGAAAGGCTATACAAATCAGATATTTCTGTGTCCCTTTAGCAGTGGCAGATCTGAAAAATAGAAATCTAATGGGGAGAAAAGAGGGATGCTGGTGGAATCCTGTTTCAGTAAAGAGATTATCATATGTAAAATTCTTTATAATCCTAGAGTTATCCTAGTTTCCTGTTTTTTAAGCCCATCAAATCTATGCTGGCTTCAGCTTTAGCAAACACTGCTTTTCAACTTGACTTTTAATCTCCTATTGGGCATTGCTTTAGTATTTTTATAATCTAGCAGATTTTCTTCTTCTCTCCCTGAGGGAGAACGGAAGCTGGTATAAACATCCAAAATAAGCATGAGTCATTTCTCTTGAGAAGACACTGCATTCTATATGTCAAGTAACCTTATAAACACTGTATTTTGTTTGGAAGCCTGAGATGTATATTACAAAGTACAGTGTTTCTGGATCAAATTCTCACTATTATTGAGATGGAAACATTTCAGAATGTTCAAAAAGTATGCAAAATGGAAGCAGTCATATATGCTTATGTAGTAGTATTTACTAGTGAAGAAAAAAAATGCATGTATAAATGAGCCCTTGCAGTTCAAGCCCATGTTTTTCAAGGGTGAAGTGTACTTACAAAAGGATTCACGCAAGAAGAGACTGCCTCCATGAAAAGGAAAAAACACAATCCTTTAAATTAAGCTTATCCAGCTTAATTTAAAAGACTCTTTTAAAAGAAAGTTATCTTATAGAATGATTATGGAAGATTCAAAAAGCAGACAGATTAATATTTACACCTAAAAATTAAAGAAAATGCTTATCTAGGGAGGGAAAAAACTGGTTGTGCTATAGGTATATCAAGAATATATATCCATAATATTATCAAGAAGTTCCCTTGAGAAAAACAAAACAAGTGGCTCTCTTGGGACATTGCTAATATGTACCTTTTCTTCCACTAATTGGATTAAATCTCTTGAAAGAGGGTCTTCATTCAGGTTATTTAAGAAAGAATAAAAATCGAGTAATTGATGTGTTTTCATAATTCCTTTCACACTTCCTTATTCTTAGGGTAATCAACTCAAAGTTGTTATCATCTAAAGGCTTTGTGAGAAATGTGTGAATTCTCACTCCATATATGATCATCAATTTGCATTTAAAAAAACCCAGAATGTGTATGAATGTCTGAATGTTTTCTTCATCGTGAAACTAAACTGATACCACTGGATATACTTTTTACGTAAAATAATTTTGAAAACTCAACCGTAGATAAAAGATATATATTTTTCATAAATCTTTTTATATGACTTGTTTCAAATATGTAAAATATAGAGTAAATTGAAACTCAGCTATGATTTGAAGGGATTGAATTATGTGCATTTAAGTGTGGATATCACAGAAGATCAAAGAATTGCATGACTTCATAGTTCAGCTCTCCCCACTTACTCACCACACAAAAAGGAAATAGATAATTAGAAAAAAATTAACTTAGTGATTTCAACCTATAGTATTTCAACTCAATTCTTATCAACAACTGTCCACTGAACCTATGCATTTTGCAAAGGGCCTTGCCAGGTACTTGCTGATGTAAGGCAGATAAATTTATATAGTTAATTTCTGCTTTTGGGGGTGTTTTTAGTACATTTTTCTCCCCACATGTTTGTATGGTCACTTTTTGGAATGCTACTCTTCTTGTTTGTGACCAGTTTTTGTTGCATAGGGTAGGGATAGTCAGTAGAACACATGATGGACCTTTGTTCCCTGAGACAGGAGAGCTTGTTGAGATTTTCTATGTGGTTGAGGGAGTAAATAATTTCCTTTTTGGACCTCAAAATCATAATGCTATGAGGAAGAAGGGAATAGAACGTGCAGTTGTAGCAATCTCTCTAGGGCAGAAAGAGAAAAAGGCAGATTGTGGGCTTGTTTTAACAACGGGTGATGGAGGTAATAAGTACAGATGGGATTGTGGGTTTGAACTTAATTCTGAAAGGCCTCAAGAGGCCACTGAAATTGTATATAGTTCATTTTTTCATTTCTTTGGATACTTGTTCTATAACCCATAGTCTTGACCTGTCACATAAAAGCATATTTAAAAGGAAGAAAAATAAAAATAAAAAGATTGTGTCAGCACTTTTGTGCTCAGTTTTCTAGATATAAGTATGAAAAGGTGCAAGATGGTCTCAGTTTATATAAATAAACAGTTTTAATCAACACAAGCAAAGAAGTTGCTGTATTTGATTAGATAGAGGAAGGATCTTACTTGATTATTTTTCCTTCCATATCATTTGTTGTTGTTTTTGTTTTAACTTTTTAAAAGTTTTCTCTAAGCCTAACTTTGTAACTTATGAATAAGATAAGAATGCAGATAATTAAAAAGCAAAATTAGTTCAAAAATCCATCTAATTGAATATGCATCTCCTCCTAACCACTCAAAATGTGGTCAAAGGAAAGAAAAGATATGAAATTCAGGGTATTCTCTTAGACACCTCTTAATACTTCTATATTAAATATTAAAAGTTGCATAAGTTAAAACCAGAGTATTCAAAACATTCAGTAGTGAAGGTATAAATCACTCCTTGAGGTAAAGACCCTGACCGGCTGAAATTCTAACTGAGGGCAACTGGATACTCAAAGAATAAAAGGAGAAATATAAACCATGACTTTGTGACATGTCACAGAAAAACTTAGCTGCTGTCAATATCTTTATCACTTGATCAGTATAAATTTAGTTTATATATTTATCTTCTTCTTTGTCTTCATCTTGTTCCTGTTCCCTCTCCCCCTTCCCTTTTCTCATTATTTTATAAAAATATTATTAGTTATATTTATTTTTATAATTTAGTTTTTAGGTTATTAAAAGTAGAACTGTTACTATTTTAGGGGGCAATCAACAACATCTAGACACGGACGTCTTATATGTCACTCAGAGAAGAAAATAATGAGTGCATGGACTTTGAGAGAGGATGACAGCATCTTTATTCATATGAAATGTAGTAATATCAGTTAAGATAAAGTATTTTTGGTTTGTTGTGTTTTGAAGGTCAAATGTAGTAAAAGAGAGTATTTAGATACTAAATAGTCCTTAAAGGAGTGGACTGTTATGGCTTCTAAGTTCTAGTCTCTCAGTTCCAAACCTATCCTTTACTTTGTGGTAGGGATGAGACTCAGCAAGTTTTGTTTCTCCTTTGGATTCCTGGTAGATTCTATTAATAGAGGGGTTTTATGGGAGGTTGAAAATCTAGAATATGGAGGAGATTTCACCTTTGCTTTGTTACCTGTTTCTACCAGGGTCACTCCGGCAATGATACAATTGGTTTCAGTCTTGAAGTTATATTGTTTTTTGTTTTTTGTTTTTTCCCCTTCCATTTCAGAACCTCCCTTATTGTGTACTTCAAGAGACAGCATCACCAGCCACCCAATTATCACTGCTCTTACTTGGCTATAACCAATTCAAGGGCAGGTACCATGATTTTTATCTGCATTAATCTATACTTTTTTAAAATCAGTAAACAGCAGAAACTCTGATTCAAAGTAGACATTGAGTAACCACTTATTGAGTGAAATCAAATGAGAAAAAACAACTAGCTAAATAATGGCTTCCATGATATTTTATTCTTGCACAGAGTTAACATTCAGTTGTTAAACAAGTGTTCATATAGGGCTTTCCATGTGCCCTGGCCTTGGTGATTCCTTGGTTAATAAAATTGATACTAATGTAAACCTGAGGAAATACAAATCAAATTAGATTTCTTTTTTATTTTAAATGATTTTTATTTTTTCCGTTATAGCTGGTTTACAGTGTTCTGTCAATTTTCTACTGTAGAGCAAGGTGACTCAGTCATATATACATATATACATTCTTTTTGTCACATTTTCCTCCATCATGCTCCATCATAAGTGCCTAGATATGGTTCCCAGTGCTATACAGCAGGATCTCATTGCTTATCCATTCCAGGGACAATAGTTTGCATCTATTAACCCTAAGTTCCCAGTCCACACCACTCCCTCCCTCTCTCCCTTGGCAACCACAAGTCTGTTCTCCAAGTCCATGATTTTTTTCCTGTGGAAAGTTTTGTTTGTACCATATATTAGTTTCCAGATGTAAGTGATATCATATGGTATTTGTCTTTCTCTTTCTGACTTATTTCACTTAGTATGAGAGTCTGTAGTTCCATCCAAGTTGCTGCAAATGGCATTATTTTGTTCTTTTTTATGGCTGTGTAGATTTATATATTTTATTAGAGTCTCTATAAAATAATCTAAAAATAGATTTATTTTTAAACTGTATTCAATTACCAAATGTTCAAGTGATTTGTTATTTTAAATATATCCTGTTGTGTTTATTTTTGAGAGGTAATGATTCTAACTATGCTTGAGTAGATAAAGATAAAAGCAGGCAGTAGAATTTGATACTGAAGAACTGAAGTTAAAAGCTAGTTCCTTACTTTTCTATGAGATTGTTAAGGCTATTTAAAACATCTTCATGTTTTTGGTTTGTTTCATTTTGGAAAGTTTCTACTAACTTATCTTCTTGCTCACTGATTCTTTCCTCAGCTGTGTTGGCTCTGCTGATGAGCCTTTCAAAACATTATTCATTTCTGATACTGTTTTTTTGTTTATAGAATTTCCTTTTGATTATTATAGTTTCTACCTTTCTGATTACTTTAGCCATCTGGTCTTAAAATAATGTCTACTTTGCCTATTAGAGCCTTAATATGTTAATTATTTTAAGTTTCCTGTCTGGTAATTATAAAGCTGAAGTCATATCTGAATCTGATTCTGATGATTGCGTTTTTCTTTTCAGACTTTGTTGCTTCTTGCCTTTTACATATTTTGCAGTGTTGTACTGGGGAATGGGAACTGGTAAATAGACCTTCAATGTGAGGATTTTATGTTAACCTGGCTAAGAGTTGGGGCGCATCCAACGTTTGTTGTGGTTATAGATGTCAGAAACTTCAAATTCCTCTACTGTCCTTATTTCAGTCTCCTTTCTTAGCTTTGGGGCTTTGCTTTGTACTGCTTCTTAGGGAGGGCCTATGTCTATCTTGCACTTATAATCTGCTGTTATTATGTTAAAGCTCTGTTAATATGGTGGTAAAGTGTGGGAAGCAAGAGTCTTCTGTAATTCTCTGATTAAGTTATAGTATCTTGAGACCATGTTTCAGGAATGTAGCATTCACAATGTTTGTCTCTAAAGGAATCTAGGTTTTTATCCCCTTATCATCAGCTCCTCTTTTAGCTGCAGCATTCCTAATCTCTTTACTTGAATCTCTCTCCCTTGTTGACCATGGATTTTTTCTTTTTTCCTCTTAGTTGAGTCAGGAAGATTGTAGCAGGTCAAAGTGGGATTGGAGTTCCTTAAAGTTTCCAATATTGCCCACTGGTGGCATCCTTCCCCTGGAGAGTAGGTTTTATTAGAGAGAAGAACCTGGGAGGATTTCCCATTGACTACTCTTCTTCCCACTGCTAGTGCCACAAGGAGGATCATCCTTGAATCTTGGCCATGAGAACCTCATCACATTCCTGAAGGGATGTTAATGAAAGTCTGGAGCCCAACTATGAATGTTATCCCAAGATTATTCATTTGCACACTAGTCTATACCCAGCTTCCAAGAATCAGTCAAAATTACTAATTAAGTAATTGCTCTCTGTTCATCTCAGCTTATGGTGCCCAGCAGATTCTGCTTCAGATAAGCAAGTCTTGACTTTTATATCTCTCTGGATGTGACAGTCTGATGAGCCTGATTTTATGGTCATTCTTTGCCTTGTGACTTCAGCTCTCTGATGGGCCCAAGGAAAGCCACTGATTTTTTTTTTCCCCAGCTTTTTCTTGTTACAAGGACTGATAACTTCCAAACTCTTTATATATCAGAGTTGAAGTGACTGCCTTCATCTTTAAGAAAGGAATTGAAAATACCATTTACAAAGAAATGAGTATTAAATTTAAGAATGAAGGAGTTCCCGTCATGGCTCAGTGGTTAACGAATCCGACTAGGAACTATGAAGTTGTGGGTTCAATCCCTGGTCTCGCTCAGTGGGTTAAGGATCCGGCATTGCCGTGAGCTGTGGTGTAGGTCGCAGACGTGGCTCTGATCCTGAGTTGCTGTGACTGTGGCGTAGGCCAGCGGCTATAGCTCCGATTCGACCCCTAGCCTGGGAACCTCCATATGCTGCGAGTGTGGCCCTAGAAAAGGCAAAAAGATAAAACAAAATAAATAAAAATAAAAAAATAAATTTGAGAATGAAAACAACTTGGCTTTATAAACTACTACACTTTATGAAACTGTTTGATTCTCTTATATTTAACTTAAAATATTTTGACAGGTGGTAATTTTCCCTTTTTTTCTTTCACACTCAAAGTGAATATATAGTTTTAGTGTTTCCTAACATGAGATGAATGTTTTCCATAACCTCTTCAGTCAATTATCTTTTAGTATGGACTTTAATCTTGTCTTTATATATCCACAAGAAACTGTAATCATTCTTTGTTCACTTTTTTAATGTATGTGTTGAAACTATGAGAAACAATACTTTGGAATCATAAATATCAGTAAGTCATTTGATCTAACTCTTTCCAATGTCACTTCCTCATCTGGATTTTTAGGTGTCTTTAGGTTTCTTCTGGCAGGCAGTACTTCTTTTATACCTACACTTTTTGCTCTCTTACTTGAGGGAATGATTGATCCAGATCAACCTTGTCAGCATTCCTTTTTATTTGGTCAGCAGGATATCTGTTCTTTTCTTAGAACTCTGGAAATATTACTCAACTTTATAGAAATATAGTGGATTTATGCTGCTTGTTGCAAGTTTTAACATAAAATTGTGATAAGAAAACTCATAAAAAGTTGATTAATGCTTAATTAGACTGGTTAGGTAGAGAGATAATGGAACCCAGATCCAAGAAACTGGCTGTGTATCTTGGCCAAAGAGTGCATCTCTTGAAACTCTAGTACCCAATATCATTAGAAGTGTTCATCTTGGAAGTTTTTTATGATTATTTAATAAATATATGCTGAGAATCAACCATGCAAGACACTGCTCTACATACAACATTCTGTCATGAAGAACAAAGGTAAGGTTCCAGCATTCATGGAGATTGATCTTACAAAGTGGAGGTAAACAACAAATAAGAGAAAATAAATGGAGAACAGGAAAATATCAGATGATTGTGACTATTCTACAAAGGATTAAAGCAAGGTGGTTTTGATATAGCTGTTGGATGCTACTTTAGATCAGGTGATTAGGGAAGGCCTAATGTTTAAATGACCAGGAGTCAGTCATCAAAGAGGCTTCTTTCTTCTTTCTTTTTCTTTTTTTCTTTCTTTTTCAGCTGCACCTGTGGCATATGGAAGTTCCTGGGCCAGGGATTTAATCATCTGCAGCCTATGCCACAGCTGTAGTGACTCCAACAAGGTGGATCATTAGCCCACTGAAGCACAGTGGGAATTCCTCAAAGATACTTCTTTAAATAACTGCTTCTTTAACCCTTACCTTCATTCTTAGAAAATATGGAGGTTAAAATATATGATAACGAAATAACAAAGCCACCTTGTATCTATGAAATGATTTATTGCATTTTATAGATTTATTTACATTTATTATCTTACAAAACATAATCTTGAGTAATCTTTAAGATAAAATAGATTTGAAGGTACATTATAGTCTGTGTAAATTTTGTAATTGGCACAACATTGTAAGTGAACTATACTCTAATAAAAATAAAAAATAAAGATTTGTAGAGCTGTATAAGCTTATATAAAGGTTGAGTTAATTGTTTTTTTCTGTATAAGAAAAGTATAGCTTATTATTTTTAAATGATGTGCCATAAATTATTGAATCATGAAGTGTCCAAAATAGGATCTGAACCTAAGCATTCAAGCACTAAGTACTCATCTCTTTATTTCAAATACATATTTTATTTGTGTAAGATGTGACTCTTATGTACACACATTTATCTTTATGTGAAAAATTGATGCGTCTTTCAACTTTTTCCCATTTTTTAATAGATTGACTCAACTCTCAAAATTGTTTTCTTGGCTTTTGCAGACATTTTTCTTTATTATTGATTTTGTTATGAAACAGATCTATATATTTTTTCTTCTTTGGCTTTTCTTTTTTTCCTGCTAGTGTTATTTTATACGACATTGCTATCAGAACTTCAGATGTTATATCTTTTTCCAAATTTTATAAATAGTCACAGTTTTTACCTCAAGGAAACTATTTATTTCTTTATTTATTTGAGAATCCTAAGTTTTTTTGTAATCATGATAACCAAGATAAATTTTTAAACCTTACATTATAGTATTATTTCCCTTTGTAAGTTTTCTTTCATAAAAGCACACTAATAGTAATTTCCAGAAGACTTGTATTCATTCCTTATTCCCTATGAAAACCACACAAGTTAATTGATTTAATTCCTTAAATATTTATGATTGCTTAGTAGGTGTCAGACACTTGGTAGGTTTGTGAAAATAATGGGAAACAGAACATGACCAATCCTTTAAGTCATGGATTTAACTACACTTAAAAAGAATTTTCAAGCAACTTTGTGAATTGCATTCAAGCAGAGCCCAGGCTATGGCATAATAAATGAACTTTGCCTTAAACAATAGTGAAAGAAAAAGTTTAAAATAAGAAACTATGTGTTTGGTGCAAAATTTTAGACCTGCTTTCATTGTTTTTCTAGCCACAGTTGCATGTTGTCCCTGGGTTGTGGTCAGTGCCCTTGATAGCCAGCATAGCTGAATTGTGACAAAAAGCTCAGATGAAGATCAGGGGATAAAGTCAATTGGAACACCCTAGTGTAAGGATGCTTATAAGAAATCCCTCTTTTCTTCATGATGCTTCAGATTTGGTGATAAATATAGCTACTTCTTTATGGTTAAAACATGACAAACTTTCCTTTTTTTGCTACATCAGAAAATGATGATCTTTATTGAAAAAGTGTGTATCATATATCTTCCCAAAATGGCAAACAAATTTTATACTTAATTTGAGCCCAGTAAATTTTGTTAAATTATTGCTAAGATAAAGACCAGAATAAGGATAGAACTTTGTTTTGCAACCCAAAGTCTAATCCTTTGATATACCATTTGACTACAACAACAACAAAAAAATGCATTTTTCTATCTAGCTTTTAGACACAAGTATTATCCTGATAATATTCTGAAAGTGTGGAGTGCTTTTATTTTGTAATCTCTTTTAGACTTCTTCATGATACATTGCAAAGGATATTGATTTGGCAGTGATGTTGTCAAAGGATTTGAATGCAATAGTAACAGCATCATCCATCAAAGCTGACTTTAAGAATCACTGTGAAATGTACAAGATGAAGTTTTATTGTTAACATGAATACATCCTTATCACTAAATATGCAACTGTTCATATGTAGGCAATTTAGAACATGTTATGATTCAAAATTTGTTGTTGTTTTTAAAAGTTATAGAGGCAGTATGATACAGTACAAAAGAGGGAAGTGAATGCTAGAATCTGAAGAAGACTAAGTAGTGGATTCCAGTGCTTCTGTATAACAGTGATTTGGGAAATGATATTTTCCGTCTCTTACCCTTATTGTTCTCATTTGTAAAATGGTGAAAAAAAAATATATATATGGCAGTGTTGCCTAAAAATAAAATGAACTAATATGGATAGCTATGCAATGCATTTGAAAATGCTTTATATACTTAAAAACTTCTCCCAAACAAGCTTGTTTGTTGTTTAATATTACTTAGGACTCCAACAATATTTTAACTCAGAAATAATTATAGCAATTGTAGATATATTGTTTGGGAGATTAAATTGTTATCCAAAATCTTGACTCTTTGACTATAAGCTTGTCCTTTCAATTGTTTTTGGCCATTGGTATGTAGTCAGAAGTAACAGAGTGCAGTTACATGCTCAGTCCTAAAGAAGCATCACATGTTTCCACTCTTCCACAATTGTCATTGTCATGAGAAAAGCATACTTTGTTTTGTCTGCTGGTCTAAGGAGAATTAGAGAAATAAGACTCACTTCCAGGTTTTGATTTGAGCAGTGGGGTCACCAATGGTCCCAATTACAGAGATGGATAAGCCTCAGGAATGTGAGGATTACATAAAAAGTGGTTTGGACACATTAAATTTGAAATACTTATTGGACACTTGAATGTAGACATGTAATAAGAAATTCCATATCTGGTTCAGAAAGTCATGGGAAATATTTGGGATAGAAATATAAGTTTGGCACTGGCATTTTATAGATATATTAAAAGCACAGGAATAGATAAGATCATCTAATGAGTAAGTATGGTTGACTTATTTAACAGAAGATTCCTGACTAAGTCTTATAATACTTTAACATTTTGAGTTGACTCAGAGAAAGAGGAGCCTGCAGAAAAAAACTGAGGGGAACATAATTTGGAAGGAAGAGTAAGGTCATGATGTCCCTGAAGATAATTTCTAAAAAAATATTTGTGGAGGGAAGAAGCAAGTGAGCAAATATGTAAAATCTGATTACGAATTTGGCTATTTGGATGATTTAAGGACTAAAACTAATCATTTGGTTTGGTAAGAAACTTCCCTGATGATCTTGACTAGAAATGTTGCAATGGATTGAAGATGTCAATTGTTTTAAGAATTTTACAGCGTAGCAAAAAGGGATATAAAGAGGTGATCAAATTTTTTCAGTTTTTAAAGAAATACATTTTACATGTATGTATGTTTTTGGGAGAGATCCAATAAAAAGGAAATTATATTTATGTAAATAGAGGGGATTTTTTAAGTTCTTTTTATGAAGTCATTTTTTTTTTTTAATGGCCACATCCACAGCATGCGGAAGTTCCTAGGCCAGATTGGAACCTGCAGCACAGTAGCAACCCAAGTCACTTCAGTGACAATGCAGGATCCTTAACCTTCTGCACCACTAGGGAAATCCAGAAATGAATCCTTTCAGTAGAACAGAGGAGAGTCTGTGATCCAGGTAATTTTAGGTCATTTGTTTAGAGGGAATCAAGGTTAGTTGTTATACTTTAATAGGATTGAAAACAGGATATATGGATCTAACTTTAGGTAGATGGGTAGATTTGGAATTGGGAGTGGGGAATTTAACATTTACTTTATCACAGCTTCTATATCCTTAGCAAAATAATAACAAGGACTGTAAACTGAGAAAGGGGTACACTGGATTATTTGGGAGAGAGGGGAGATTATGAAATGGTCATGTTAAAGAGGTATAGAGATAAGATAGCAGGAAATACAGGAAGGGCAACTAAGATTTATGATCACAAATTAATTAATTAAGTAATTTTGTCTTTTGTCATTTTAGGGCCACACCCTCAGCATATGGAGGTTTCCAGACTAAGGGTTGAATTGGAGTTGCAAATCCTGGCCTACACCACAGCCACAGCAATGTGGGACCCAAGCCGCATCTGCAACCTATACCACAGCTCACGGCAACGCCAGATCCTTAACCCACTGAAGGAGGATGGGGATCAAACCCGTGTCCTCATGGATACTAGTCAGGTTTGTTAACCACTAAGAAACAGCAGGAACTCTGTATGACCACAAATTAAAATAAGACTAGTCAACATGATTGTCGTTTTTTTTTTCCCCATCATGTTCTAGCTGCTTAGCTAGAAGCACAAATAAATTGAGATTAACTAGGTTAGGGATTTTCTATGTACCAGTCTGTTTGACTCCAATACCTTATTGGCATACCAGTTGACCAGCTTTGACCAATGAAACATGAATGGAAGTAGCAAAAAGCTAGTTTTTTTGGTACAAATATTAGAGAACCAATGTGTGATTCCTCATGTTTTCTCTTTGTCACTGAGACAGCCACAGAAATATATGTTAGTTAGTGTGGAGGTACCCATATCAAAGCAACACAGAAGACTGAGCTAATACGTGGTGGAGAGTTGCCCTGGAGAGTCTTTGGAATCCACATCAGCCTTCGTATAAATTTGTACCAAAAAAGGGGGCATTTGCTACTTCCATTCATGTTTCATTGGTCAAAATTGGTCAACTTAAAAGGAAATAAAACTCTCTTAGGCCCAGGATATAAGGAGGGCCAGAAACATTGATGAGGTTTACTAGATTCAAGGGCAATGAGAAAAAAAAAAGGCAGTGGACTACTAAGAGACTCCAGTGAAATTGAGATCCCCAGCTACCTGAAGCTTTGTTGAAAATAAGGTAGTAGACTGAGTGAGGTAGAAGAATAGAAGTGGAGATCAAAGAATGAGTACCGAGACACACAGATTTTTATAACTTGTTTTATATTGCACCCATTTTCAACATCACTTTTTACCAGTGGGAATGGGAACTAAAATAGTTTAGAAGAAAATGTCATTGGAAGTCAAACTAACTATGGAAACATGACTTCCAGTGACTGAGAAACTGAGGTATTTGAAAGGCCATGTGTATGGATGTTTTGGTTTCCCATGACAGTGAGAAAACGAGCCTGGTAATAAAATCTTCAGTGACTGAAGGAGATAAAACAGGAATGTGAATAGACACTGCATTACATGAAAGAGATATGGATAATATGAACCAAGATGAACAAACTGAGGTGCTGTGGGAGGAGGAAGAGTGATGTGAGTGTGCAGAAGAGTATACCCTCTTCCCCTTGGTCTGGACCTGTGTACAGATGTGGTAGAAAGAACACAATGGCAACAAAAAGAACATTAGCAAAAACACAGACACATTTGAAAGTGCCACAGGGAAAAAGCAGAGGTTGTGGAGGATTTACTGGGTTTCAAAGAGTAAGCATTAGATTCAAACACTCAGAAAGAACTTATGAAAACATAAAGGATTTTCTGTTGACAGAGAGTACAGTGACTGCGTTTGGAGAGTTAGGAAATGGTAGGACATTGTGTCCAGTTAGAGGATGTATAGAGCCATATGGGTAGTTGTGAAAGTTTGGGATTTTAGTTGTTTCTGAAATAAACAGGAGTGTAAATGATTAGATTAGTACTGATGGCTTCTTAGGGGAAATTGGGTAATCAATTCTAATTATAGCTTCCTTCTTAGAATTAATCTATTAAAACAGTTTGTAAGCTGACTGAATGTAGGCCAAGGGGGAGGCAGTCTTAGCAGGAGCATGAGATACCCTGCAGATCTCAATAAATCTTGTTTGCAGCTGTCCGTGTTAAGGGAAATAGTCATAAGAGAAGACAAAGCTTTGGGTCTCCTTTAAGTTTTAGAACAGGATGAGTCAGGACTAGAGAAGAAGCGGTATACTAAGAGCACTTGCTCCTCTAAATAGTTTTGTAGGTTGCAAGTAATGATAATTTCTACTGTTTATTTTAACGGTGTGTTGCAAGCACAAACCCATTCAAATCCACACTAACTATGTGCGTGTCCAGGCACTTAATAACATCCTCTGTGTTCTCAGACAAGTTACTAAACCTCCCCGGCTTCATTTTCTATATCTGGGAAACTACCACATAGACTTGTTAGGAGGATTAGATAATGTGTAATACGTGCAAAACATTTAGAAAAATATCTGGCACTTCAGTTTTTTAATATTACTATTATTGCTACAAATAATTGTTTTCTCCTTTCATTAAAAAAACAATTCAAAGACGTTGTATTTTTTTTCTATTTTTTAGGGTAAGATGATCCTTTGTCACAATGTACATAGTTATTTATGAAACTCTCTAAAGAAGAGAGTTTTAGTGTTCAGTGATTCTAACCTTTACCAGGAAAGAAAAGTAGATGAAACAAGCATTGGAGATCTCTCTATAGGGTGTCTCAGAAGTGAACCAGTTAGAAATTATACATTGTACCCCTAAGAACCATTATTGCATACATGGAATTCAAGCCAATAATTCTTTCATCCTTTTAACTGCAGCACAGAAATTATTGCTCAAACCCAGAAAGCATGCACATTTGTTGGTGGTGGGAGTGACAGTGAGGGTTTTGGTATTTTGCAGTACGCTTGTGTTGTTTTCCTGATGTCTTTATCAAATTTGGTGTCAGAATTTTACCTACTTCAGGGTATGGATTGAAATATTTTTTACATTTTTCTCTCCGTTTTTATAAACGAAGACATTATACACTGTGATAGACCCAGACTCTAAAGCAGTCGTAGTCAAGAACTCTTGTTGGAATAATACAATTACTTTGCTGATTTATTTCTAATTTAAAAATTATTTTCATATATTTCAACTTGTCCTATAGTCATATTGAGAACATATTGTTCTCAAAAAGTACTCAGTTTATTAAGATTTTAAAATTTGGGGGGAGAATTAAATGTAGCATTAAAATAACCTTATATTTTTTAAAAATTAATTTTTAATTAATATTTTTTTCTAAAGTTAAATGCATGTTCTAATCCTTCCTTTCTCCATGCCTTTGTATCTTCTTGCTTATTTTTCTGGAAGCTTATTTCTTTTATTGACCAATCAGATAAATAGCTCTTGAATATATTTGTCAATTTTGTGTTTTATCTTTGATTTAATTAATTTTTAGCTTTGACACAATTTCAGACACTTCTCTTAGTTTTGTTATCTTTTTTCCAGTCTCTTAAATTTCATCCTAGCTAGGTTTATATTCATTTTTTTTTCTCACCCCACAGAAAAATAAGTTAACTATGTAAGGGGATAGAAATGTTCACTAATTTTATTGGGATGATCATTTCACAATTTGTACCTGTACCAAATCATCTTGTATTCCTTAAATTTGCATATGTTATATGTCAATAATATATCAAGAAAGCTGGAAAAAATTTAAGAATGCATGGACCTTTAAGCCACCTTGTTATTTTATTAGGACATAATATAGTGTATTTTTATGTAAAGGGATTTGGAGTAGAATAGTTCTGGATACAAATACTGACATCACTTATTAGCCATGCAACTTTCAACTACCTATTTTCTGTATCAGGTTTTATTTTTATTTTCTTATAGCAAAAATTGCTGTGATTATTAAAATTTGCAAGGTATGTAGTACATTGATTAGAACAAAATAATTTTCATTAATCTATTGAATTGTGAGTGCCACTAACATTGTTTTAATTATTATTCTTTATGATTAAACTTTACGATTTACTGAATATGTTAATATCTAAAAGAGATATGTTTATTTTTTCCAGCGGTTTTTGTCCCTTAGTTGCACAATTATATCCAATGCAGTATGATCAAGAGGTATAGGTTTTATGAGAATTATACCATCATAGAGAGGTGCCGAACTTAAAAGTCTTTGCCTCTGAATTCAGCTGCACTGGATTTCAGTCTGCGCTACATAACTTTCCAACTGTATGACCTTGAGAAAATTAATTAATTATCTTTGTCTTGAAAATCATTTTGTACTTAATTCGGAGTAATTTAGAAGAATGTATGAGTTAATCGCTATACAATTGTTGAATAGTCTCTGGCACATTATAAAAACTCATTAAATGTAGATTAGATTAAGTTCTATATGAAGCCCTTCAAGAGAAAATTTCATTTAGTTTATTCTGCAAAATGGTCATCTATTTGTTTTGCTTAGCATGTATGTGCCCATATTTTTATTTCTGGTGCCACTTAATTTTAAGTCTATTTTAAACATCATGTAGTTGGATTTTACTTTTTGTCACATACTGAGAGTTTTATCTTGATAGTTAAATCTTTCAAATCTAGTGTTTTTACTGATAAAATTGTCCTATTTTGTCAGCTTATTTATGCTTTGCTTTTTAAGTTTTGGCTTTGCTTTCTTTGTCATACATTTTGCTCTGCATATTCTTGAATCTTCTAATATTGTGATTTATAATAGTTTTAATTAAAAAAAATCTTTTTAAATTTTAGCCTACACCTTTTTTTTTTTTCTCTTTTTTGGGCCACCCTGCAGCATATGGAGGCTCCCAGGCTAGGGGTCTAATCAGAGCTGTTCCTGCCAGCCTACACCAGAGCCGCAGCAACACCAGATCTGAGCCGCATCTTCAACCTACACCACAGCTCACAGCAACGCTGGATCGTTAACCCACTGAGTGATGCCAGGGATAGAACCCGCAACCTCACGGTTCCTAGTCGGATTTGTTTCTGCTGCGCCATGGCGGGAACTGCCTTAGCCTACACTTTTCTAGTTGAAAAAATTTAAAATAAAATCTTAGTTTTGAATAACCTGTATTAACAAAATATTTAGCACATTTTATTTTTGCTGTATCCCATCTCTTCAAAGAACTTCCTCAATGATTCTTCAGTCTTCAGATGCAGATGATTTTTCATTATTTTATGATATATTTAACGTATGCCATCTTTTTTTAACAGATTGATAAAAATGAGTGCAAATATTGGCTATTATCTTTTTTAATGCTTACTTTTAATTATTTAAATTATAATTGTCCTTCTTTAACTCTTACCTTTGCTTTATTTCTTTTTAATTAGATATTTATGTTAATTTTAGAAAGAAAGGTACATGAAAGGCTTAATTTTTACGTATGTACCTGAGAATATTTTTATTTTCTGTTAAGTCTTTATTAGAAAGACTGCTTAGCAAGTCTTGACATTTTGAGGTCATACTTTTTTCACATATTTTGAAATCTGTTTCTGTGTTATTTTGGTTTCTGCAGCATCATAAAAGCAACTGACTGTCCTTGCAGGACATTTGGTCCTATCCAAAACATCCATTAAGACATTTAGTTCAGTCCAAAGGTCCTTGATATTTGGTCCTGTCCAAAATATCCTTTGAGACATTTAATCTATGCCAAAAGTTCTTTGATAGTTTGTCCTGTCCAAAAAAGTCAATTGAGATATTTAGTCCATGATTCATTAAATGATACAAACACTTAACATTGCCAAAAGTTTCAGGAAATTTGGTCCTGATTGAGACATTTAATCCATGCCAAAAAGTCCTTGAAATTTGGATCTCCCCAAAATGTCCATTGAGACATTTGGTCCATGATTTGTTAAATAATACAAACATTTAACTTTGTTAAAAATTCATTTTGCTATTTTTATTGTAATTCCTGATGAATTTTGGATTTCATATTTATTTTTCTTCTTCCTCATCAGGTAGTCTGTCAGTGTTACATTGAAATTGGGCAATTGCTCTCAGATTACTGACTTTATATTTTATTTGTTAACAATTTCAGTTATATAAATTTGATTTTATCAATACTGTTGTGAAGTTGGTGACAACCACGAACCTGGGTGATAACTTGTTTGTTCTTTGGCTGTTCATCTTTTAACATTTCAGTAAATCTCCGTGTTGATGATGCACTACCATCAGCTTTTGAAATGTGCTATGCTAACCTTCCACTGTGTTATTTGTCCTTTGATAGCTGTTTAATACCAATGTGTAAACATCCCAGATTTCTGGTGCTCTGTCTCTGCCTTGTCTTCCATGGACATACACTCTCTCAGCATTTGGTCATCTAAATCTTCTGTGTTCTCCATGATATACTCAAAGTTTCACTTACATCTTCCAGAGGTACAATTGAAAGTCTAAACAACATGGATGCACAAAGAAAAGTGTTACTTTCTCTTCTTATATACTCTCATGTTAGACCCCAAAAAAGTTTTGTTTCCCCCCCCACAGTGATTGTAAAAAGTGAAACAGCATCCTTTTACTTGTGCATTTGGTAGGAGGAATCTAATCATATTCACATTTGCAAGCTCAAAATAAATCATGTGTAATGAAGGATTCATGTTGAGATATCTTTCCCATGCAAATGCAAATATTTTCTCATACATATATCCCTAAGTGTCTTCTTGGCTTTTCATTGCTAGTAGATAGATCAGTGGCATAGTGCAACCTAGAACCACACCATGCACAGTAAATAACTGAGGGAACTGTCTTGGTGCGTTCTTGAGGGTTCCATCACTAAATACTGTGGTAGTGGCATTTAAATATTGAATGGATATTGTCATTGTTGTATAAGTAAGAATGCTCTCATCATCTTGAGCACCAGAAGAAATTCTGTGCATAAGAAATTTTTCCCTGTGTCTAGACACTTTGCACTTCTCTGGAATTTTGACTCCATGTAATGAAATGGACTAGGTTTAGAGATTGATGTCTCTTTCGAATTCTGTTTACTTGTGTTCAGTAAGTTTTCTTTTAGTAGCATTAACAGGACCTCATCATTATGAATGTTATGGAGAATTCTTTGAAGTACTTGTGATGGTATTCCATTTGGTTCTTCTTTGTGTCATTTTAACCTGTTCATATTTTTTCTTACTTCCCCTCAACATCAACTTGTGCTGATGTTTTTCTGTTTCATCTTGAATGCTTGTAATGTGCCCAAATCTTGACCAGTTGTACACTGAGGATTGTAGATTCTTCTCTCATTAAAGTGCCAGTATCTTTTACTCTGATCTCTGTTAAGGGAATGAAAATAGTAACAAAAAAAACATTACTATAACATTGTTTTTTCTTTTTGTAAGTATGCTATTTCTGCTCTATTCTACTGAGAATTTTCAAGTAAAGATGTCATATTGCCACTGAAGAAGTTTTTTTTTTTTTTCCTCTTTTATAATCCTCTAACCTTTGGTCACTGGTTTACTGGTAAGGAAGACCTTACTAATATCTTAAATAGTCAGCATGTTCAACTGGGCTAGACCAGTCAGGAGGTAAGGGCTCTGTGGGTGTCACACCCAGTAGAACCTCTACAAATGGCATCAGATGTTTTCTTGTGGTCTGCTGTGATAATACCTCCATGGACATTGATTCAAAAGAAGCATCACTCATTAACTTTGGAATATGGGTTAGTTGTAGGGAGGTTAATTAAATGCCTGGCATCCTTCTCTTGGGAGCTAGTGCATGTGACCCTTTTGTGATAGCAGAGTCACACACTTCCTCATTCCTTTCACACAAGTAAGATGTCTCGTTAAGTCTTTTATGTCAGTTTGGTAGCGTTGTTTTATGTAGTGATTTGACCTGCTTTCAAACTACCCTTTATGTAATGAACGTAATCATGCCCAAACAAATGCCCAGTGACATGTGAATCAAGCAAGCATCTCAAGATCCAATCTTGGAATTGTCCATCATTTCTCTAACTGTAGGATTCTTCTTCAGTATGTATACCTGATAAAAATCCTGCTCTTCTGCAAGATGCAAACCCCACTTCATCAACCTAGCCCTATGTGCCATTACCTGAGACAAGAAGGATTATTATCATCAGTACAGCCACAGCACAGTTACTAGACTAATAAAAATGATAGTATTTTTTATGCATTAATCCTGTAACCCAAACACATATATAAAAGTTATAGGTTATTTGAATTCAGGGATGTTTTCTAAGATTAGACATTTTTGATAGGATAAAATTTCAAGGAGCTTTTTTCATGGGACAAATGTCTGAATGGACAGGACCAAATGTGCACTGATTATTGACTTTTCTTTCTTTGTTGGTATCCATATGTGTGCTTGTTTGTCTGTTTTTCCATTCCTGGTTGCATAAATAGTTTTTGTTTCTCTTTCTTGTTCAAAATTGTATCAATAACTTTTTTTTGTTGATCATTTCTGAGCAAACTACGAAATCATTAATCTCTTCAGCTTGAGATCTTTAGTTATTTAGACATTGCTTTGTGTAAATAGAGTGTTGGCATCTTTTCATCTTATTATCTAACCTTGATTTATCATTTTTTTAGACTCTTTAAACTCTTTACACTTCATTCTTTGCATTCTAAGATTACCTCTCATATTTATCTTGCAGGTTACTATTTCAGTTTTCTGTATTGTCAGATTATCTCTTCCTTTTCTACATTGGATACTTTATTTCCTTATTTACTTTTATCTTGCAGTTATCTCATTCCCTTTAATCTCTTCTGGCTCATTTCCTATGGCTTTGCTTTACTTGTATATAAGAACAATTTCTTTCAATTAATTATATTAAGTATGCAAATAGCATTCAAAATGTTCTTTAGTTCTTGCATTAAATAATTTCAGAAGTATTTCTTCGTGTGAGTCTTCTAGATGTGAATACATTTCCTTCAACATAGAAACAATTTTTACCTCTCTTCGTTCTTATGGCTATCACTCATTGTACTAATTTGGGTAGGGTAAGTGCTATAGAAATAGAAATAAACCAATTACTTAATGCAATAGAATTTTATATTTTGCCCTCAAAACCATAGTTGGCAAATGTACAGATGTCAGCTCATTTCTCCTTCGTTAGTTTATACAATGATCCAGGATCCTATTTTGTATATTTCTCCTAAGGCATGGAGAAATTTTGTCCTATATGTGGACCTGACAGAAGTAAAAAGAACAAAGTGTGGAATGCATGAAACATTTTAATTGACCATAACTGGAAGCAGAACACATAATTGTTTTCTCTGATGCTATTGGTGGAAACTCAGTCACATGGATACATCTAACTCTTAAGAAGCCTGAGAAATGAGACCATCTATGTACCAAGGACAAGGAAATGGGCTTGGTTAAGAGGTATCGGTGTCTGAGAAACTCTTAAACAAGGCAATATGTGATCTGTCAAATATAAGCTAAGAGGAAATGGACTCAGTTGGGTATCCTTAGAAATAAACATTAATTTGCAGCACTTCCCTCTTAAGTCTGCTTTGTAAGATCATTTGTCACACAGGCATAAAATCTCAAGTCTGTGCCATAGTTTTTCCAATAATTTGCATGTAATAGAAAATATCTCAGTTTGAAATTATTAAATATATAAAATCCTGACCAAATTAATATCAAAAAGTAGATCTCTTATTGATTTAAAACTTCTTTCCTCTTCATCTTCAGCATGACTTAGGCTTTGAAATCTATGGTGGAGGGAGTGAGCTTTGGTCTTTTTCACTGTTCCTCAGGCACATAGTGGGAACTATTAGTGACTATTAGTTCTACAGAAGTGGGGGTCACATTCTTAGTTCTAAATATGGAAGCCAAGGTAATATATAAAGATCCAATACAATTCCTGATATTTAATAGAATTTAGACTTTGAATCAATTCCCTACTGAAGAGCAATCTTCTTTCTATTTCAACTGTGTGTTTTTTTTTCTGCATTAATTCTGAATAAATATAATCCATGGGGGTTGTATTAAATGTTTAGTAGGATTCATCCCTATGTGGATTTTTTTCTCTTTCCTCATATCCTCCTGGCTTCATTCAAGGTAATACTTCTACAAAGCTTGAATTCTTAGCATCCCACAACATCTCCCAGTTGTCACTGGCTTTACTTCATAATCCCACAACACCCTCCCAATTCTTATCTGTGTAATGAAATTTCTCTATAATAGCAGAAATATGGCAGATGTAATAGTACTCATGGCTGAGGAAGTATTATTGCTCAGTTTCTGGAATCCACATGCAATGAGTAAGGTGATGGATGTCAGTGTCATGAAACTTAGCCTTAAAATAATCAAAATAGTATTTCGTAAATGATGCCTGGATGGGCCTAATATGAAGCCTGAGTAAAATTTTTCTTAACCCAGATCCATGTCCCTCATTATTGTTGTCAGTTTTTTGCATTACATTTTCTGACAGCCTTAATTTTAAGTACTGTTATCTACTATTATTTTATCTTTCCTTCAGTGACTTCATGAGTACTTTTTAAGTGAACATCTCGTCCCTTTTATTTCAATGTTACTTTATAATATGTTAGCACAGTAGCGCATGTATATAATTTATAAGTTAAAATTTCTAACTGAATAAACATGTTCTACTTTGCCTAGATTTTACAATTGTTGGAGTCACACAAAAAAGTATGAACATCGTTCTAAAGTATGATTTTATCTGATAAATCACACTGACCTAAGGAAGTCTCAGTAAAAAAAAAAAGGTATTTTTCAAATTGACATCAGTTGGCAATTGTTTGTTGTTGTTTTTTTTTTTTTTTACCGGTCCACAGAGAGGCAATACAGAAATTGGAATAAACATTTATAGAAATACTGCTGCAATATCCAAGTATGTAATCATTTTCTAGTAAATTTATTTTTTGCGTAAATATTCTTCTGCAATGCACAGGGGGAAACACAGTCTTTCACCACAGATAGTTTGAGAAGCATTATCTGAGAGATATTGATCACTACTCCCATTTTGTTTCCTTTCCCTGTTTTCTTGAGTTAACAACCATGTTTATGCCTCACAGGTTATCCGTCATCAGGCAGATTTTTATCTCCAGACTTCTCTGTACATCACTTAATTTATTCCAGTCTTGCATTCTTCTCCATCATTCCAAACTCTTTTCGCTTGACTATCAGGAACATACATTCTATTGTCAAGACTCCTCTATGTCCTCAGCCTCTTTTCTAAATATTTATAACAACTACATTCATCCACCCCTGGTTTATCTCTTTCTAACCTAATTTATTCCTGTGATTTTCTGTCCCTTTCACAAATATTCTCTCATGATTTTTTCCTCAATAGATAAACATACTTTGTTTTCCTTGCTGTAAAATATATCCCTATGTATTATCTATCTACCTATCTTTATCTATCTATCTATCATCTAGCCATCCAATTCTTTATCTATAGTCATCTTTCTATCAAATCAGACAGCATGTTCCTTTTTAGTCATTGTTTCATTACACTTTTCCCCCATATTAAAAAAAATACATTTTTGAAGTATATTCTATCCTCACTCTCTGTACATCCCCATTTTTCTCTTCACGTCTCACCTCATCTCTGCTACTACAATGAACTGCTTTTGTCAAGTAAACTCATAATTTCTATCTTGCAAAAGGTTGCTTTTCTGTTTTCATCTTAATTGATATCTTAGCAACATTTATGGTAAAATATCACTTTCTATTCCTAAATTAGTTTATTCCTTATATTCTGTTTTCTCTGGTACACTCTGTTTTCCCCTACCTTATTGCTCACTCCATCTCAGTGTCTAGTGCTGGATCCTGCTTTTATGTCATTAGACTCTAGGTAATTGTCTCAGCGCTCAGTCATCATACTCACCTCTATTCTCTGAATATGTCTTTTGCAGATAACTTCATGCAGTTCTGTGACTATATGTAACGTCCACATGCTAAGAGTCCCAACTGTCTATCTCTAGTCCTAACTTTTCACCTGAAATTCAGACATATATGCAGCAGCTTACTGGACATCTCATTTTAGGTAATATGCATGTCCAATTCAAGGAATTCCAACAGGGCTTTTTTTGATTTTCTCCCCTTAATGTGTTGTGTCCCATGCTTCCCTTTCCTAGTGAATGGCACCAACACTAACTCTAGTTCTTAAACCAAAAGCATGAGGATCTTTGCTCATTTTCTGTGTTTGCAAATATGTTCAGCCCTATCTCCAAAATACAGCATAGATACTTTCATTCTCTCCCCCTTTACCACTAACATCCTCTAGACCAGACTACCAGCCTATGCCAGTAGCCTTCTTTCTGGTCCCTATGTAGGCATCTTTCTCCTTTCAGTCTCCAAGATCAGTCAAAGAAAATATTTGAAATTTCTGCAGTTGAAGAATTTAAAATCTAGTATTTTCTCCACACTTCTAATAACATCCAAATTTCCTGCAGTGGCTCATAAGCACCTAGTCTATTTCTACCCATTAGTCACTACCACTCTAATCAATTTTCTTTCAGATGTCTCGGAGCATTTGTACTTTCTGTTCATTTTGTTTGTAATACTACTCCCATAGAACTTTAGATGGTTGTTGTCTTTGTATTTTTTTAATATCTAGAATCACATCTCCTAACAAGTCTCCCTCAGACAATTCAGATATCCTTCTCCCCTTTACTTAGTATCAAAATACGCTTCTCTTTTAGTCTAAGCATGTATCCCTGGATGGGTACTATCTTGTTCTGCATGTGATTTTTTTTCTTGTTTATAGTTCATTAAGCTCTTCTCAAACAAAATGTATATGCCTTGGTTCAGAGTCTGTCTTGGTGTGTACTGTACTTAGAACAAAGCTTAGAATATAGTAGACAATTGATTTTTTTTTCAAATGAAGAAAGTTAGGAGTAGCTGGATTAGCAGCTATTGGCCAGGAGGTAATTTGAACAAAAATTAGTTGGATCATGCCATCCTAATTTTTGTATTTACCTAGAGATTAATATTTGTATTTACCTAGAGATTAATACAGTTATGCTGATTTAAAAAATTCTCTAGTCTGTTTACCAAGGGTCGAAAAAAGGATAGGGAAAAAATGTTACAAATGAAGTATCTCCAAGAGACAAAGGAAAGCAATAAAAACACATAAGGTATCAAAAGTTCATTTTAAAATGAAGTTATAAAAAGTGAAACCTGCTTTAACAGACCTTGCAGTTTCACAAGGGTTAAATGAAAAATAAAAGATAATCTATTTTTATAGATGATTTGCTTTTCAACTCTGAGGACATAGGAAGTGACTAAGTTTACTGACAAAGCAAAAAATAAGTAATTTCATTAACCATGCTAATTTAGATTTCTCTAAAAAATGCCCAGCTATATTTTATTACTTGTTCAATTACAATTAATCTATTTTTGAAGTTCTAATTAAAATGCTTGAATGATAAAAATGTTCTTGTTTTACTTTTTAAAGAATTAGTGGTTGTTTCATTGACTGCAACATGAAACTCAAATTCAGAAAGCCATTCTGGGGTTCAATAACAAAGTGTTACATTTTGAGTAGTAATGCACTACAAACTTTAAAATGTGTGTGTGTTGCTTTAAAGTGTATGTGTGTTGCATTAAATGTGTTCTCTTAAAATGTAAAAAAATAGATTTACAGTTTATACCGGCAAGCATATTTTAAAATTGAGTTTAGGGGCTCCATTTGCAGGATAGAAATTGCTATTAGCACCTATCATTATTATTATTATTAAATTATTGAAACTATTACTTTGTTTCATCAGAAGAAAATTTAAGTTACCACAGTTCAAGATATCATTATGTATGTATTCTAGGGTAACACATTTTACTCTCAGAAAATCTACCTCTGATTTTTAGGAGGTGACACATACAGATATTCTTAATATCATTATGTAAAGATTTTTCTTCAAATCTTTCATATCCATCTATACACTCCAAATAATTGGTTTAACATAGTGGGGTCAAAAAAAGTATTTGATCGGGCATATGAGTCCAAATTATCAAGAATAATCATTATTTCATAAGATTTTATTATTTTTAGAAAAATTATTTAATCAGTGTATATAACTGATACCACTGTTTAAAAATGTGATATAATTTTGCATCAGTTAATTTAAGATACAGCAATTCATTTGTATTTGATTAAAAAATTAGAGCCAGATTACTTAAGGAGTAAGTGGGAACATAGGAGAAAATTGGAGTAAGTCTTAATATTTTAGGATGTGAGTTTCATATGAAAGTGAACACTGACAAAGTTAATAAGAGAAAAAAATATTAAAATGTAAACTATGTTTAAATCTCTAAAATATATTTAATTTTGGTTATTTTTTCATGAGTAGTTGATGAAAAATGATTAAGGAATGAGTAAATCTTTAAAAAAAAAAAAGACAAAACTTCTAACAAAAGAAATTAGGTCTACCCCTAATATCTACAGGGCACTGGGCTAGTACAAATTGTAGGCTCACATAAAAGTTATGAATGGAGATAATAAATTGTTAAATAATACATGGTATATCCTCTCACCTTAAAAATTATGCCTAATTAAGCAAAATTGACAAATGTGTGAAAAACTATAATTTTTATCATTGACAAGAAGTAAAATATAAGAAGTAACTACATTTAAGTGTTATTGTTCATATGTTACTCTTCTTTGATGAACCAATAATATTGAAATGCATAATAAACATAAATTATAAACATGTATATATAAATATTGATATTTAAGATAACTCACAAATTAACATAATTACATGTGATATTTTGACATAATTTGTATTCATCTGATAGTAATGCCAATTTATATGCTACCTGAATCCTTAAAAATCTGTTAAGTTCAATTTGGAGATACTTTACTCTTTTGAAACAGGAAAAGTTGTAATTATCAATATAGTCATTTAAGAAATTCTAAGATTCAGACATTAACCACAGATATAGTAATCAATGGTTGTAAAGAAATCTCATGTAATAAAGTATTATCATCACATAAACTATTAAAATATTTTAGTTTCATCATAATAACTCATTTCTTAGTCATGTGATATATAAATTCATACAGTACTTCCCAAATCTTTTAAATTTTTCCAAGCTATATTTTATCAAGAAATCAACTTATTGTTTTTTTCGAAAAATATTAACCAAAAATTTACCTTGTTTGATAATGATTAGAAAATAGTCTAAATATAAATCATTTTTTGAAATGATAATTTTTTTTATATTCATACAGATTTTTTTTCTTATTTGAATTTTCTGGGAATATTGGAATGCTACTTTAGTCATATATTTAACATGTACTATGTTTGATTTAATTTATTTTAATTTATCTCTAAAGTTAGTCAATAAAGATCTCTTTAGGTTTTTAATATTTTTTGTTAAAATTTATTTTGCAAGGATCTATTACATTCATGCAATCTGAGAAAGTTTTGTCAAATTTATTAATTTGTCTTTCCTTTCAATTAAACTTTGTTTCTTTCCTATGACAGCAGTGGAAACACCAACACATCAGACATGATGGCAGATTCAGACATGGGAATTCAGACACGATGGCAAAAGATGAGAAGGATTTCCTTGAGACCCTACAATGGTAAGAGACTTGATGTTTTGGTTACACATTATGTTGTGCCAGTGTTGAACATTATATCTTGGGTGATGTAACACCTTTTTGTTTTCACATATGTTTATTTAATTTTATTTTTTGTTTTGATATGTGGATATCCTCAAAGGCCAGAACCTAAGGAAGAGAGTTTTAAGAATAATATCATAAATAATTTGTTGCCTTCTCCAAACCTAAGCCAGACTGCTTTTAGAGTGGCTCTTTATTGTCTATTATCTTGGACCTAGCTATTTTCCACGGACTGTTCACAGCAGTAACCCCTGTGCTTGAATTTTGAGAATCTTTTTGGTTGGTCACCTTGTTTTAGATATCTTAACCTTGTTACCAACTTTTCCATCTAAGATAGGTTTACTACCCCAGCTATATCTGCTGTCAATCTGTCTCCTATAGTGCAACTATTCTATTCAACTCTTGTTACTCTCATCTCTTTGTGAAGCTAACTGAAACTTTAACTAAAATCAACCATACTTTCTTTTTAAACAGTTTGTTTATAAAGTGACCTGGAATCAAAACTGTTACTTGAAACCTAAAGTTTAATAAACTAAGACAAAAGTACAAGCTCTTTAATAAAAGAGCTGTTTAGGAAGTTCCCAGTGTGGTACAGAGGAAATGAATCTGACTAGTAACAATGAGGTTGCGGGTTCAATCCCTGGCCTTGCTAAGTGGGTTAAGGATCCAGTGTTGCCGTGAGCTGTGTGGTGTAGCTGTGGTGCCATGAGCTGTGATGTATGTCACAGACGTGGCTCGGATCCTGCATTGCTATGGTTGTGGGGTAGGCCTGCAGCTATAGCTCTGATTCGACCCTAATCCTGGCAACCTCCACATGCCATACATGCGGCCCTAAAAAGGAAAAAAAAAAGAGCTGTTTAGTTTTTTTAAGAGAGGGATAATGATGAACATTTAAAAATATAACCCATGGTATATAGGTATCCTCTTAATAATTCACTGCCTATTGAAGAATTAAACGAATATTCAGTTCATTACCCAGATACTTCTATGCCTCATTTCTCATTTTTCATTATGGAGGAAAATCAAAATGTGATCATTTAAATAGAATTAGAATAATCTCACTTTGTAAAAAAGAAGACACATTTAACACAGATGCAAGTTAATAAAGCCTAAACAATTAAACAATATAAGCTAAAACCTTTTGAGGAAAGAATTTTCATTGCCAAATATATAAAATGAAGTTAAGCCTTAAAAAGAAAAGCTGCTACAAAGTAAATGTCCTCATGTGCTTCAATAAAAGGAAGTTGTCCATCTGAATCTAGAATTAATAGCATCTGGAAGAAGAAATTGAATACAAAATTATTTTGCTACTTGGCAATGTAGACATTAGATATATTAGATACTTCCCAGACAAAAAGCACTCAGAAGAAAAGTACATTCAATGAAAGAGTGGTGAGTTAGAAAACTGTTGTGAGCTGCAGAAGGAAGAAAGAAAGTTGTAAGACATTTACACAAAAACAGATACTTCAGCAAATACTGGCAAATACTGCGCAGACAAATTTAAGATTGCTCTGAGCTAGCTACCATGTTAGTGACCTTAAGGAATTCCTTCAGAATTGACTAGTTTACAGACTTGATATTTGCAAGAGAGAAATTAATGTAGGGAAGTACATAGGGACCCTGTAAATGCCAGGAAAAATGAAAACCTTTGTTGGTAAGCTCTTTGACCAGTGTACGAATGTAGGAATTGAAAAAGTAATGAAAAAGCAAAAATAAAATTTAAAAAATAAGTGGATAAATCATATAATATTTAGAAGGAAAGACTTAAAAATCAGTTTATCTAACCTCACAAATATTAAACAAAGTTCTGGGGAATGTGGATATATTTGTTCTTAGGAAATTATAGTTAATCTTTATATCTGATGGTAATACTCCAATATGTTCACAAGACATTAAACACTACTCAGTTTTTTGCCTGTTTTGTGTAATAATTTTGAAGCTGAAAATAATATGATTTTAGTGGATATTTTATGTTTATTGTATATTTGATGTTATTGTTAAAATATTAATTACTTCAGCTGAGTCAATTTATTTCTCACCAAAATTGTTGCAAGAGAAGCTGAATTTAAGTAATTAACCTTGAAAGTTCAGCATTACAGATAATTTTGTACCAATGGATTTTGTATATCAAAACTTCTATTAGAACCTGTGAGAATATGCTTTAACTGATCATATTTTTTAATGTAGAGATACAAACACCTGCTAAAAATCACCAGCATATAATGTAAGACACTGTAATCAAATGGGATTTATTCCTGGGATGGTTCAACATGCACAAATAGAGTGTGATATATAACATGAGCATAATGAAATATAAAAATCACATGATTGTTTCAATAGATGCAAAGAAAGCATTTGCACAGTAATCAAATATCTAAAATGCCATTCACATTCTACCTTGTAATAACGTGAGGATTTTCTATGTCTAGAATATTCTGTGTTATAACCCTTCCGCTTTTCATAGGTGGGCTAATTCCAATACCTCTTTCCAGACACAACTGTAAATGAAATAGAGCAATACACTCTCCACCCCTCAACTTTATTAATAATTCCACCTTCTCATATATGTAGTTATCCTTGTAATTATCAGATTTGATTAGATACTATAATAATATTGGATGCTCAACAATATATAATATATGATGCTCAACATTCTTGAAATTATTCTTCAGGATTAATAAAGTAAATGTCAAAATTTTGTCTTTGTAAATTCCTTTAACAAGTTTAAGGTTTAATACTACATGAAATATATTGATTTTTCCAAGTTAAGTGTTTTCCAAATATAAGGCAACTTCTTTAAAGGAGCATTTACCTATTTTTTTTTTTCTTATGGATTCAGCAATGCCACAATTAAAAAGTGGGAACAGATTGATGAAAATATGTCAGTAACATTTTTATAATTTCACTTTGGACACACCAATCATAATGTCAGCTAACATTAATGGAATACTTATTATGTACTGGGCATTATTTTAAACAATTTAACCATTAAAATTTTATGAAGTGGGTACATTTATTATCCTTATTTTACATAAAAGGAAATCTGAAGCATAAAGTGATATAAAGCCCTGCCTGGAGTTCCCATTCTGGCTCAGCGTAAACAAATCTGACTAGAATGAATGAGGACACAGGTTCAATCCCTGGCCTTGTTCAGTGGGTTAAGGATCTGGTGTAGCTGTGAGCTGTAGTATAGGTCACAGACTTGGCTCGGATCTGGCGTTGCTGTGGCTATGATGTAGGCCGGCGGCTGCAGCTCCTATTGGACCCCTAGCTTGGGAACTTCCATATGCTGTGGGTGTGGCCATAAAAAGACAAAAAGATGAAGCCCTTACTAATTTTTCATGATAAGTTTTTATAGGGATTTGAACCTTGACAGCCTTGCTCAAGGCCTGTGCTCTTAGAAGACATCTTTTAATGCCTCTTTTTTTGCATCGAGAGAATAAACAGCAGTTCATTAATAAAACGTGATTTTCTTACATTTCTGTAAGAATGTTTCATTAATACCAAATTAACATTAAATATATCTCATCTAGGCATATTGGTGAAGAGCAATATGGCATTTTTATTCTAAGAAATGCATTGGATACTGCCCCCTCCATATAGCCCTCAAGATGAGTTCACCATCACAAGCCTAATACTCATACGTTGGTATTTCGCTCTATAAAAATTTCATGCCATCATTATGGAAAGAATAATAGAGATTCCACTGAAGAATTTACAGCTACTCCAGAAGTATTTATTGAGAAATAAGAAAGAAATGAAAGATAACTTCTTGTTTCACTGGAAGATTAACTTCTATAATCAGAATAAAGGTGTAATATGTAATATCATTGGTACAAGCTTCAGATCTGGTTTATAAATGTTATTTTTGTAAGTTATTAAATTGCTGCTATACTGGTGTTTCCATTATCTTCATAAAATTTTCCTTTAAATTATTCGCTTTCTCTTTTATTTGCTAAAGATGCATAGAAATTAGATTAAAATTTAGTATGTGTTTCAGTTTTGTTAGTAATCCAATTGGTTTTTATTTTTATTAAATTAACTTGTTAGTAAATTACACATGAAGGCAATAGAACAAGATTTATTTAGTTGCCTTTTAATTAATACTCTGTGTCCTTATAGAGGTTATGAACACTTATTCTTGTCACACAGCCTGACAACACAGATATATTTTTTTTAATTTCCAAGTTCAAAAAGTAGGTGACTATTTCTAGATATAGTAATTGTTAAAAATTTATCCATTTAACTAACCTTTGAAATACTTCTACATATTATTTTGTTAAACATGGCCCCAACCAGTGATTATTAAGGGCCTGTATGCAGCTGTTACTTCCAAGTGGAATCACAAATCTTTAAAATTTGCATAGACCTTTGAAACAACAAATCCAATTACTTCATTTTACTGAAGATGAATTTTATATAAAACCAGAGTGCAAGTGTGTCAAAAAAAAAAAAGTGGCAGTGTTACTGACATTTGTGCCTTGAGCTTCATTGCTTTACCTGTGAGTGTCATCTACTCTATGAGAGTGATATCACACTTGGATATTTCAGTTACTATAAGTAAGCTGGCTAATGATTAATGCAGTAATTCTATCCATATATAAACAGGCTAGCTGCACGTTTTTATATATGTTTATGTATACTTTCTTTTCATTTCGTAAGATGAAATAGGCAGACAAGATGCCATCTAAAGTCTTTTTCCAGGCACACAATTCTAAGTACTGTGTATGCATGCTTTTGTCCTAATAATTTGCAAGTAGTCTATTTACTTACACATAGAATGTTCAGACATGTATATATTCGCATTCTGAGATAGAACCTTTTTCTGTCTCAACTATAGCCTTACATCTATTACCAATAGCACAGGGTTTTCATTCACATAAATTAGATTTTATTGTTTCTTTGACCACCTGTTTCACTTTAAACAATTAATACTGTATTTCCCAGTTTATTCATCTATAAAAATTCTTAAAATGCAGATTATGCTACAGGGTTGTTGAAATTATTACCTACATTTATTCTTTAATTCATCAAGTATGGACTGTCTCATTCTATATGGTAGGCACATTGCTGGGTATTGGGAATACAGTAGTGAGCTAGAGAGACAATATGAGAATTCTACTGCAGGGAGTTCCCTTCGTGGCTCAGTTGTTAACAAATCTGACTAAGAACCATGAGGTTGCGGGTTCGATCCCTGGCTTTTCTCAGTGGGTTAAGGATCCGGCATTGCTATGAGCTGTGGTGTAGGTCGCAGATGCGGCTCGGATCCCGCGTTGCTGTGGCTGTGGCTGTGGCGAAGGCCGGCAGCTACAGCTGCTGTTAGACCCCTAGCCTGGGAACCTCCATATGCCACGGGTGTGACTCTACATAAAAAAGGTAAAAGGACAAAAAAAAAAAAAAAAGAATTCCAGTGCATATGAAAACAGTTACAAATGCAAAGGTGAATATTGCATTATGAAGCTAACATTCTAGAATTATATAAATTGATGATGTAGAAAATAGTTTATTTAGTTTTCTAATGGCATGTCTTTTTTTTTTTTTTAATACCTAGGACCTTGAAAACAGGTTTTTAATATTTGTTGCCTACAGTTCTACAATACTGTATATTCTTTAGCAGGGACAACTACATCCTTTGTCACCTGAAGTTCCCTACTGGTTTTTGTTATTAGATTATAGACTGCAGCTCCAGGCAAAATGTTAAATAGATTTAATTTATTATAGTGTGTTAGTTGTTCTTTGCACCTTATAGTATGGCATTACAAGAAAAAGATAATCTCAGGCAGAATTGAACTATTGGTAAGCTGAAATAGGATAAAAGGAATATTGAGAATTCACAATTCTGTGAGGACAACTGTTTTTGATAGGAAACATGACAGATAAAGACTTTGAGATAAGGGCCTTTGAGATTCAGCCAAAATCAGTCTGTAAGTAGTTAGCTAACCATCAAACCCTGTTGTTCTCTATGGCTAAGGGTAGCCCACCAGTAAGGAAGTGCTAAGGAAATAACAAGTAAAAAAAAAAAAAATTAGAGCAGAATGGAAAAGTAAATACAAGACAGAATGATAGGTGTTTTTATAGGCCAAAGAATTGACTAGAAGCAAACACACTGGAAACCTATTAAATATTTTAGGGGTTTTACTTCCAAAGAAATAATGATTTGAAGCTAAAGTGTTTTTGAATGTATCAGATTTAACATTCTAAGGCACTAAAGTGCGATAATAGGAAATGGAATATAAAAGGTTTATAGTCTCATGAGAAGTTAATTCCAACACCTATTTCAAACGTGCCCATAGTGAACTGTTAGAGACAATGTGATTTTGCAAGGTCTGGGTCTTAGGAGAAAGAACATATTTGAAAGAAAACATCCTTAGTAGACAGAGATAGTATATTCTTTCACAGAGAGAATTAGTGATTTACCTCGGTACAATTAATCCAACATAGTAGAGATAAAGCCCTTTTGTATTCTTCCTGGGCAGGTACTTATACTCTAGGGTAATGAATAAGCTCTATTTTTCCAGGGGGATAATAGGCAGATATGCTAGCAATTCTATAAAAGTGTGTCTCTTAAAAGTAGGTGTCCAGTTCAAGAGTTGAACTGTACGTGCAGGCAACATCTGACCCACATTGTATCGCCTGTTGGATTTGGGCCATGAAGAATAAATTAAAACTGCTGCTATCTCTGCTGTTTTTGACTCACAAATCCAGGAGATCCTGTGGCATTCCATCAGGATACTGTATCAGGCTGACACATCTGGCTGATGCATCAGACCCTCCACATTTTCTAACATAAGAAGGTCAAGGAGGTTCCTCCCAGATGGAAGACACAAATCTAATCCCCATAACTAGTCCAGGACAGTCTTCACAGTACCTGGCCAGTAGAAGAGCATAATTGTGATGAACCATACTGTTACTTACTTCTCTTCTTCTCTTTTTGAATAGAACATTTTTTAAATTATTCCGTGGTACTTTATTATTTTTATATTAAAGTATAGTTGATTTACAATGTTGTACAAATACCTGCTATATGGCAAATTTGCCCAGCTATACATACATATATATATATATATATATATATATATATGTATATATGTATATATATATACACACACACACACACAGACATTCTTCTTATCACATTATCTTCCATCATGGTTTGTCCCAGGAGAATGGATGTAGTTCCCTGTGCTATGTAGGACCTTGTTATTTATCAATTCATTCTAAATGTAATAGTTTGTATCTACTAACTCCAAACTCCCCAGTCCATCCTATTCTCTCCTTTCTATCCCTTGGCAACCAGAAGTTCTGTTCTCTATGCCTGTGGGTCTGTGTCTGTCCTGTTCATCTATGCCAGATTTTAGATTCCACATTTAAGTGATATTATATTGTATTTGTCTTTTTGTTTCTGACTTACATCACTTACTATGAGACTCTCTAGTTGCATCCATGTTGCTGTAAATGGCATTATTTCATTCTTTTTTATAGCTGAGTAGTATATTGAATATGATGGGGATATATTGTTTAATAGTGACTACATTCGTTTACTTTTTTCTTTCATTTTTAAAGGTTTATTGAAGTATACTTGATTCACATTTTTGTGATATTTTCTGCTATACAGTAAAGTGATTCAATTATACATATATGAACATCCGTTCTCTTTCAGATTCTTTCCCACATAGATTATCACAGAATACTGTGTAGAGTTTTCTGTGCAGGTCTGCATTGGTCAGTCATTCCATGTGCCTCAGTGTGCATATAGCAGTCCCAAACCCCAAGTCCATCCCTCCCCCACATTTAGTATGATAATCTCTAGGTCCATCTATATTTCTGAAAATGGCATCATTTCTTTTTTATGGCTGAATAATATTCCATTGTAAATATGTACAACATCTTCTTTATCCATTACTCTTCAGTGGACATTTTGGTTGCTTCCGTGTATTGGCTATTGTACATACTGCTGCAATGAACATTGGGGTATATATATATATTTTCAGATTATGTTTTTTTTTCCAGATAGATGCCCAGGAATGGGATTGTTGGATCATATAGTAATTCCATTTTTTGTATTTGAGGAACATCTCTGCTGTTTTCCATGGTTGCACTAATGTGCATTCCCACCAACAGTGTAAGAGGGTTCACTTTTCTCCACATCCTCTCTAGCATTTATTGGTTGTATGTTCCTTTTCTTGTATATATCTGGTCTCTTTATCACTAACAGATAGTAGACTTTGAACCAAATGTAGTTATTGGATGGTATTTTGGGTTGCTTTGCCTTCCTTGCATGAGGATTTGAGGTCATTATATATGTTAAAAGAAATCTTGATATAGATACAGAGATGAAAATTCCACATTATGGTTGATATTTTTAGCTATTCATTTAAAAACATTCTGATTTGAAACAACTTAGCCTATAAGATTGAGCTTCCCTGACAGTTAAGTGAAAAATATGACTATGTTTTAGCAGTAAATATAAGCAGACATTTGGTGTGCTGACTTCTAGTCAAGATTTTTGAGATCTGTGTGTGTCCATACCACCACCCTACATAGCAGCTCTCTCTCCAAATAGGTGCAGAAAACCTTGTAATTCTAAGCGATTACGGAGATGCAAAGTTAAATGAGCTTGAGTATTTGATTCACAACACAAAGTGAGCATTTCCTGTTATCCAGGAACACCTATTTTGGACTATTACCTGAACATAAAATAACATTTTATTATGTTAAGCTTCAATCTACTTTCAGTTTTCTTTTCATAGTAGCTAGTGTTAACCTAACCAATGAAATATTGCAACATAGCAAGATAACAGAACAAACTAATGTGTCTGATTTTAAACTATTTTTCAATATGATCCCTGTATCAACTATGCACTAAAGGAATTTCACAGGACAGATCATCTTTTTGAGTCTTGGAAGGATCATTAACATTATAATTAACTGATTTTCTTTTACCGGAAACCACACTGGGAGAGACAGAACTGTATCCTGTATCTTATACATTCCAGATTGTTTTATTATCGTAATCTGAATATAGATATGTTTAAGAACATTCTAAATAATTGATAATTTCCCTTTAAAATAAATTAGATCCACTTTTAACTCTTGTTTGGGTTCTGGAAATGAAGAGGACATTTTTTTTTTAATCTTAAGAATATATAGGTTTCTCTACACAGAAGAGCCATTCTCTCCCAAGTGTACATATTCAATAAATAAAAATATGGAGCCTTGAGAGAGAAAGAAATTATTCACTTACCTTGGCAAATCAACTCTTTTACAACTCTTTTAACTCAGGTGATTGTGACCGTAGACATAACCAGTTTATGTACAATATTAACTCTAGAAAATGGCAATGAAACAATCTAATCTTCCGATATTTCCTTCATATGAGAATCTTCTAAAGTTAAAATCATTTACATTATATGTCACTGCCTTGTTTATTAAAATGTTTGTCCTCTGTGGTCTTTAGCATTTCCTTCAGACTGGACCAGAAACTAAAATGTAAGATGTAAAGATAAGGACCCTCATATCAGTGTCAATATAGTCCTTCCATACTTTGTATTTTAACTGAAAAAAAAAAATGTAATGTTTCCAAAGCTCTTTCTTCACAATATAATTTCATGGGAGGTTTTGTTTTTTTTTGTCCTTTTAGGGCCACACCCACAGCATATGTAGGTTCCCAGTCTAGGAGTCAAATCAGAGATACAGCTGCCGGCCATAGCCAAAGCCACAGCAACACTAGCTAGAAGCCACGTCTGTGACCTACACCATAGCTCATGGCAACACTGGACCCTTAACCCACTGAGCAAGGCCAGGGATTGAACCTGCATCCTCATGGATGCTAGTCAGATTCTTTTCCCCTCATGGATGCTAGCCACAATGGGAACTCCAATTTCATGGGAGTTTTATCAGTGAGTTTTTCCTATGCTTGTTATAATATGTTGAAAGTCCAAAATCTTTTATTCTTTGTCAAGAAACAAATGTCTTGGTGATGAAAGAAAGAGGAATAAGTATAAGGATGTTAGAAAAGTTAGGCAATTGAAAGTTTAGAGAACACATATACAAAGTTTTGACCATCGCTAATCTCTCAGAGCTATGAAAGGCTGACATTCACCACTCATATTTTCAAATAGAAAAGCATCAAGTCACAAAAAAAAAGAAAGAAAAGCATCAAGTCCATAGGTAGAGAAGTCAGGAAATTTCTTTCATACAAGAAGTCATATATCAATGTCTTCAGGTCAGAAAGAAGCAATCACAAAACATTTCTTATAGTCTGTAGTTTCCCTTAAATCCATTCTAGTCACCCTTATGTTAGAAAAATGAGTGACTCAGACTCGTGGTTCAACACAATCAAGTACAACAGAAATAATTTCTCATATTACCAATAAAGTTCAAGTAGGTGAATACTATAAATATGCATAAAATAAGCTGGATACTACAGAAAAAACAAAGTGATGATTTTGTATAAAAGCAGAACTAATATTTTCCTTATCTGAACTTAGAATATATAACAATATCCTATTTAATGCATGGAAAGAAAAAATAAGTATTTATGTACTGTGAATCAGTAATTTAGGAAACCAGTAATGATTTGATTCTGGTATAAAATGGTTTATTTTATTTTCCATGATTTGAAAAATTTACGTTTGTCAAGGATGTGAGCCTTGTGATTTATTTCCTCCAGAAAAGTCATACTTGATAGAAGTATCTAGTTAGTAAGTATTAATTGTTTAAAGTAGATTACTGACATAGAGTAGACCTATGAAGATTTACAGTAGAATAAAAATTTGTCTACTGAATCTGAGTTTTAAAGAAATATTATTAAAAATAAAGTTTATTAAGATTATTAAAGTTTAAATACTTTAAATAAAGTAAATGAAGTTGTATTAAGTTTACGAGATGAAGGAAGAAAAGGAAATGTATATGTATATGTATAAAAATATTTTAAAAATAAAAGAATCAGATTGAAAGATGCATAAGTATGTTTTGGTAGTTAATTAAAGACTATTTGTTCAGCTACTTCTTAAAAAGCATTGTAATCTAGTATATCACAGTATGCATATGCACATAAATATACATATATACATATTATATTTATATGTATTTAATCTCAGAAGTTAAAAATCAAGATATAATATTCAATTTTTACTGCAACAATAATGTATAACAAACAGTCACAAAACAGTGGTTTACCTCAACAAACTGTTTCTCAACTGCAGTTCTGCTGCGTCCTTCTGGGTTTTGCTGGACTCTATTGGGCTTTGTGGGTTTGGCTGAGCTCAGCTGGGCCTGGCTCTAGGTTTGTAGGTCACAATCAATTCTGATTCACAAACCTTTTCATTTGAGAACTTTGACTAAAGGAGCAGTCACTATTCACAACATTATACTCAGGGCAGAGGGAAGGTGATCAAGAAGATGAAAGGGAGACCCACAATACATTTTTTATGATTTTTTTCTATTATAGTTGATTTACACTGTTCTGTCAATTTCTACTGTACAGCAAAGTGACCCAGAATATATATATTCTTTTTCTAACATTATCCTCTATCGTGTTCCATCAGAAGTGACTAGATATAGTTCCCTGTGCTATACAGAAGGATCTCATTGCTTATCCACTCCAAATGCAATAGTTTGCATCTACCAATCCCAAACTCCCAATCCATCCCACTCCCTCCACTTCCCCTTTGGCAACCACAAATCTGTTCTCCAAGTCCATGCTTTTCTTTTCTATGGAAAGGTTCATTTGTGCCATATATTGGATTCCATATATAAGTGATACATATGGTATTTGTCTTTCCTCTTACTGGCTTAGTTCACTTAGTATGAGCAACGTGGATGGAACTAGAGTCTCACAATACCTTTTAAATTCTCAGTTTAGGAGTTCCCATGTGGCTCATCAGGTTAAAGATCTGGTGGTGTCACTGCTGTGGCACTGATTAGATCCTGGTCCAGGAACTGCTACATGCTGTAGGGAAAAAAAAAAAAAAAAAAAGCTTCTCATCTCAGAACTGGCTATTTTCACATCTTCCTAGTTTTTACTGGTCAAAGCATGACATGTGACTGAACCCAAAGTCCGTGGAGGTGAAGACGTATTAACCTACTTCCTGTGAATCCTAGCAAAGTATATAACAATGGGCAGAGCTATAAAATCCTATTCCAGGGAGGAAAATATTGGGAACAATAATTTAATGTATCAAACAAAAGAAGCATTTTCTAGAAGCTCAAACAGGGCCTTGAGGGAGCATGTGAAAAGCTGCTAAATGAATACAATGATCATTCTGTATTGCCTTAAGCATCCTTCCCTGGCCCCTGTTCTCAGTCTACCATGAAACCATGATTTCCTGGATAGAATGAATCATATATTTTTAAAATTTAGAATCCCTAGTTTCTAGGATGCCCAGAACTACAAGATGAGAATTTAATAAAGATAGGGAATTAATAGACTATTCAACAATCTCCTAATTGGAATTTTAATCTTCATATGTGTCACCTTCAAATCTTTTATGTAATCAAATAATTGTATCTCACTCCAATGCATAAATCTTTCAATGGCTTCTTGTTTTTAGAGTGAAGTCAGCATACCTTGATACCCAAAAACTCTCCATATTTTGGCACGCACCTAATTCCTTAAACTCATCTGTATAATACTCTTCTTAATCACAACTACAGTGGCTTTCTTTCAGACCCTCATATTCACCATGTCTTTTCTCAACCTGTAATTTTATGTGTGCTATTCTCTCAGCCTGATTATGCTATTTTCTATTTTCCCTGATTCCTCTGTTTCATATGAAATCACCACTTTGAAGGAGTTTTCCCACTTGTCTTTTATGAGTCAATTAATCTATTACAAACTTTTGTAACTGTTTTTATTCATTATAGCATACCAATTTATGTACACAGTGATATCATAACGGTAAGGGATGTGTCTATTTTTCTTAAAATCATTATTGTATCTGTAGTGGTTATCAAGAGTGCCTGACCCATACAATAATTGTTTTATAAAGGTTAGTTGAATGACTAAATGAATGTTTTTCTTGAGAGTGAAATAGACTTATCTTGACATTAAGTTAATATTCGATAAATGTCAGCCTGAAATGTATGAAAAGCAATTTTGGACTTTGTGTTTACATCCATGGCCAAACAAATCTGTGTATATAAATGGATTATGACCATCAAGTGGAAGAGTGACTTAAAGGTTCTGTTCCCTGTTTAAAAAAGGAGATGATCTAGATTTCCAGATTTCATATTGCTGAAATATATCTTGCATTGACGTTGCATTGACGTTAAGCATGAAATCTATGACTTTCTAACTAGATAAATAAATAATGTGCTACTTTCTTTTTTCTAGTATTTTTTTCCTCAAACCCTCAGCCCAGTTAGAACTAAATTTTAATTTCTCTTTATTTCCACTTGTGTCTATAGCACTTTTTTTTTTAGCTCAGTTATACTTCTTACTAATATGCATTAAGGATAGTTTCTCATTGAATTGTCTATTTTACTAGCTGTAAGTTATCTAAAGTGTATTTTTAATCTATCTTTGAAACCCATCATGCTGTTGGATAGAAATATATAATGTATCACTAATTTAATTTGAGTACACGATATTCAAAATATAAAGAAGCATCTGTGTATTCTGTTAATTCTTTCTGCAAAAGTTATCTTGTTTTAAGTCACTTTATCATCTCTATCTGCGACAATACAATTCTGATCCCGGTGACCACCGTCTCTTTCCCTGACTACTAGTATAAAGAGGAGTTCCTGCTCATATCCCCCAGAAATCATATTCTCACACAAAAGCCAGAATACTCTTTTTGAAACCTAATTGAGGTCATATACCTTTTTTGTGTGTGTAGGATCTGTGAATACTTAACCCTTTGAATTTAGAACAAGTCCAAAATCATTATTATGCCTATAAGACCTTATATGATTTAGTTCATGTCAGTATCTCCAGCCTCAGTATTGGCTGATCTTGTTTTTTTCTCACAATGTTCAGGTTCATTAGCATTTAAGGAAATTCTTAAAAATATCAAGATTTTTCCCACTCCCAACAAAGTCCTGTTGTTGGGAGTGGGTTTTTAAGTCCTATTCCCCATGCCAGAGTTACATTTAGAGATGTCTTAGCAATAAGTACATAGCATTGGTTCATAGGTCTGTTGAGAAAGTCCCAGTTAGTGTGAAGCTCAGAATGTCTCTTTGTTGATCCTGTCAGGGTGCTTTGTCATTACCAGTGGACATGATGAGGAAGCCTATGTATCTAAGTTATTGCTGAGATTTACCTTATGTTCGCAGCAGCAGCATCTTTGGACCATGACAAAATTGTGGGTGACATAATGGAGAAATAAAAAAATAAATGGATTCTTTGACTGTCATGTTAACCTTCCAGGTCAAACTCTGTCTCTGGGTTTTCCAGTTTAGAGCCAACAAACTCCTGTTTAATTCAGGTGTAGCTGAATTTTCTGTTTCATAAAACCATTGTGTAATGTTACAAAAAAACCTACTAGCTATGGGAATGTTATTTAAATTAACTTCGACTTATTTTTCCCAAATCTAAAATAAAGTGTAACTACCTTGATAGATTCTTATGAGGATTGGAAATAATGCATGTAACACTCAATAATGTGTAGCCACTGGCTACCATAACTACAGAATTCTATTTCTCAGCCAAACTCAATGTTGCTTAAGAAATTTTATGAGAAGAAGCATTTAGTTAATTCTTCTTCCTCTCAGTTATTCTTCAGTATCTACTTCATTTATAACTCTGTTGTATTTGAAGATGTTTTACCTTAAGTCAGCCAACTCTGATACAAAAAATGAATGCACATAAATCTGCAACCACATAATTATGACTGTCAATCTCTATTTCTCCAATGTTAAGTGCAAACTCCCTAACAATGAGCCCTACTGGTGAGTAATTAACTCCCTCTGATATAGGTGTCAGAACTTCTTGATACTGTGTGCTAATGTGAAATCCCCTACTACAAGGGTTATAGCAAAAGCAACAACAAAAAACAAACAACTCTTCAGAAAACAAAATCCCAGCAGGTTCACATTTTAAAATAATCTACCTGCTGGCAGATCCAATATCCTGCTGATTATTGGCTAGTGTCTCAAAGTCCTGCTGTGTCTTACCTACTCAACTGAAGAGGCTGCTGTTCTAAGTGACTGCTAATAGTGCATGACATGGGAATATATGCTGTGGCCTATTACTATGATCAATAAAAAGATAAGAACATTTGCCTAGAAACTGAATGATTAGAATATTTTACCAAATGTATCCTTACTGCATAATGTTTGCAAGATGACACCTAAACTATGTAATTAAATGTTTATTCAATTCTAGTGGTTATTGTGCATAGAGATTTTTCCCTCATATTAATATTTCAATTTATAATATTATTGGAAAAAGACCTTTTGAAAAAAGTCTGTTTTCGAAGCATATCAGTGAAACTTATCCTTTAGACTACATGATTGATAGGTATGAGGATTGTTATCAGATATTTGGTGCTATACTATAATATATTCTTGTCAACAGAATTTTTGAAGGTGCAGCAACAAAGGGTTGAGATTGATATCCCTTTTATGGGGTGATGTTATGTAGCACTCAGGTTTTTCTTTTTTCTGTCAGGAAAACAGAACTACGGGAATATGTATTTATTTCTGTGTGTGTTTAGTAATGTCCTGAAAAATGGCATTGTGCTTCTACATTTCCCCTTCTTGTTGCAAGACCGTCTTTCTACATGTCCTGTAAAAGTATTCAAGTCTATGCCTTAATAGTAATTTTTTTTAAAAGGGGCCATGAAATTCAACCCTTGAAAATGACACACAGCATTGAAACATTCAGAAAAAATTCTGAAAGGTGATATTGGAATGCCTTCTAATGCATAGGGTATGATTCAAAGTTATGACACAGTCACTTTTATTCTGCTGCTCCCTGTGCCACGTAACATAGGATGGAATTCTCAGCTTGACTTTTGTAAGTGGTTATAAATTCTGCCAGTCTCTGGGATTCATAGCACTAGTGAGATCACTTACATAATTTACTTATTGTCATGACAGGAAATAGTGGGCATGGTAGGAGTGCCTGACAATATTGCTCTAAAAGGCCCAGAATTCATTTTTAGATGTGATACAGAGTCAGGTCTTGGAGTTAAGCTGTCAAGTCATGGCTACAGCCCTGCCCTTTATATTAGTCCCTGTATTCACTTAAGTCTCAGTCTCCTTGCTTAGGTTAGTGTTGTAGTGATAAAAGAACATAACACTAGTAAAGTTATTTTTTAACACTGTACAAAAGAAGAGCAAGTTGATGCTCTATTTACTATTAGCACCATTATTAAAATAATTGCTATTAATTTTTCTAGCACAATCTCCAACATAAGAAAATGATAATTTTATGATTTTTCCCCTTAATTCACTACCACAGGGTAGGATATACTAACTGGTCTAAAGGCTTATTGGTATGATTCTCACAAACATCTGGGCAACTGGTCCTTATTCTAGTTCTGAAATGTGAGTTAGGGAATATATTTTCCCTGAGGTATAGAGTGTGAGGATGAACTTGTTGGATTAAAAGGAGGCTCAGGCCTGAGTCTCTTATGAAGTGCACCTGCTTCTGGACCATCTCCACCCAGATGCTATCATAAGCAATTTATACATATTATTAGTCAATTACCTCCTAGCAACCTTATGAGATACTATTATCTCATCTTGGCAAATGAGGTAACTGAGACACATAAGTTAATACATATTAATAAATTAATATCTCTGGTAGTTGAAAATTTCATAATTATATTGTGTCAGAAAGCCTAGCTAAAGCCAGGAATCATTTAATTAAATAATCAGATTATCCCCTTTGTCTCTAGATAAGGAACCTGTAGACCACAGAGCATCACTGCTAAAGAAACAGTAATGCCAGAAAAAGTAAAAAGCAATGTAATAGGGATGGGATGGAACTAAAGATCATCCTAACTTTGGACAATTTTGAGAATTTTGACAATAGTCTTTACTTTTGCTGTTACATAGTGATACCACACACTTACTTGGTAAATTTTGACTGCTTTCAGCATTTATTTTTCTATTTCAAGAAAGATTTTATTGGGTTATGATGTTAGAAGCAAAATTCAATATTATCTGTTTTCAGGGAGGAACAAGAGGTTGGAATTGGGAAGAACCAGGTGCAAAGTAAGATTTATAAAATTTGTTGAAATAATGATAATAATAACAGCGTAAACTTGCATGGTGGCTTGTCCCAGATGCTATCATAAGCAATTTATACATATTATTAGTCAATTACCTCCTAGCAACCTTATGAGATACTATTATCTCATCTTGGCAAATGAGGTAACTGAGACACATAAGTTAATCACCAAAACCCATGGACCTAGTGGATTTTTAGAGCCAGGAATCAAGCTCAGACAATCTGGGGCCAGAATTTTTGCTTATAAGCAAGATTCTACTTTGCTAAAAAGCAAGTCAAAACAAATCAAAATCTCGGGGAGTTCCCATCGTGGCTCAGTTGTTAACGAATCCGACTAGGAACCATGAGGTTGCAGGTTCAATCCCTGGCCTTGCTCAGTGGTTAAGGATCTGGTGTTGCCGTGAGCTGTGTTGTAGGTTGCAGACGTGGCTCAGATCCTGCGTTGCTGTGGCTGTGGTGTAGGCCATTGGCTACAGCTCCAATTAGACCCCTAGCCTGGAAACCTCCATAGGCCGCTGGTGCGGCCCTAGGAAAGGCAAAAAAGACAAAAAAAAAATCAAAATCTCTAACTTATTGACTGGATAAAGTTTACTAAATGTCTATAGATTTTCTCCATTTTAGTTTTTAACATCAATTTGGGCATTCAACTTTCATCACATGAGAACTCTTCTAATTAAGAAAAATGCTGTTGAATATTGATTGAGGAATATTATGCAAGGTACCAGTTTTGCTTTCTGAGCTGCTGATTGCTGGTCTCCTACATTAACTCCCTGACTAATATACCCAGATACATAATGTCACATGCTGTTTCATCTGAGAGATTTTATAAGTTCTGTTGTTTATAATTCTGTTGCTTTTGCTGTTTATATTTCTTATATTTTGCTAAGATTTATCTGTAGTACTCTCTTAAATAAGAACTACCTCATTTCCAGTGTCTCCATTTTAATCGTATATAGTCACTGCACATGATTCTAGATTTTACAAATTGTCAGTAAATAAAACCAGGCTTCATTTTTTTCAAATGTTCAGAATAAGAATCTTACTGACTTGAAATCCTTGAGTGTCTAAGATTCTTGTAGCTTAGTACTTGCAAAAGTCTCATCTTCAGAGATTATAGTGGTACCCCCATAAAATTTGTCTTTCTTCTCATCACTTACTTTTACATTCTTTAATTCACATTCCTTTTATCTCACACAAAGATTATACAGTACTAATTACATATCATAAAAAATTGTATTGGAGAACTCACTTTTATTATTCCAACACTTAGTATTTCCCATATAGAAACGCCATCATATAAAGCACTAAAAATGTCTTTTTTCCTGATTGTATTGGAAGCCATATTAACAAAATTCAGTATTTTCTAGAGATATTATGGGTGTATTTAAGTTTAACTTTGCTCCAGTCTAGCCTCATATCATTTGTTTTGGAGTCAGTAAGAGTGTACCTGGTTTTAAATCATTCAACAAGTACTGTTCATCCATGTATCCCTTTTCAAACTATACATGTATTATCTGGAACTGTCTGTCCCAGCCAGAGTTAGTCTCACCCAGGCTCAGGTCCTTCTGCTTCATTAGACTTACTCTAAATGGTTGAAGAAGTCTAAGGAAACCTGCTGCCCTTTTGTCCATTGTAATGTCTCACAATTTGGGCATAGATTTAGTCTTCTGCTCATCAACAGAGTTCTGAACCTCAGAGTCTTTGCCTACCCCTGACTGTGAGCTGCACATTTGCCTAACAGACCATTGTGCCCCTATGCTATCTATTTCCCCTTTGGTAGTCTCTGAGAAATCACTCTAATTGTATATTTTCAAGGGCTCACGCTTATCTTGATTAAAATTTTACCATGTTTGCTTAGCATTGTATTTATTTAGCATGGTCTTTCCTATGTCACACAGGAAATAGAAAGGTTGGGATCTTTCTTTTTCTGCTTACATTAGTTGGAGTGAGAACCTTCAATGCCTGTGAAGATCAGGCTGTCAGAGTCTATTGGGCAGTGGAGAATTGATGAGAAATGAAAGATGCATGGGAGTCTTTGAGCATTTTTCTTTTTCTTTTTCTTTTTTTTTTTTTTTTTAAGTAGGCTAAAGGCAATTAGTTAAGGTAATTTTTACAGCTGAGTTGCCCTGTCAAAGAGTTGCGAGAGAAAAGTGTTCGGAAATATTGCTGAGACTTCCATCCTCATACTTCCACCTCAGAAACAAACAAAAAAAATCCTGAACTGAATAGGATCCTCTATAACATGACCCTTTCATCTAATTCCAAATGATTTATTTCCAAGCTGGAAATTTGTTTCTAGTACTTCCTATATCATCTTAAAACTTAATGATGAATCAACATTCCTTTTATTAAAGCAATTCACAAAAATTCTGTACTCAGTATTATGTATGCATATAGTTTCTTGTAATAGAAATGATCTCTAAATTACTACAGAAGCTGGATTTAATTTACATAGTGTTTCCCACCTTAATCATTCAGATTGACTTTTCCTTATAACAATATACTATACCCAAGGATAGTAAGATTAACTTAGACAAATAAGTTGTTTGGTAACAACAGATAAATCAATAAAATGAAATCATAATTTGATTGCCACCAAGATTTTTACTGAAATTTCATAGCTTGTGTTTCTAATTTCTAAATGTTTTTATTAAAATTCATACCAACCAAACTATATAGAGAATATACATTGACTGCTAAATTTAAAATAACACAAAAATCCTTCTGGTTTATTATAACTATGTAATGAATATAGCTATGCCTTCTCTCTCTGCAATAATCATTTAATAGTGCAAATAAAGGAATAAAAGAGTAATGATCACAAGGATAGGACAATGGAAGAATAAATCATGGAGGAAAAGTAGACTGGAAAACTGAAAAAGTAATAACTGACATAATAACCCACAGAAAACTGATTTTAACTTGCAGGATAAAACTCTGGAGAACCTCAGGGACTGAAGGCAGAGTACATTTGAAGGTCATGAGGTGTGATCCTTAATCTTGAACCAGAAGTATAGGTTATATATTGCGGAAGGGTCAGTTAAGACACAGATATCCACTGCTTACCCACCCACATCCAACTCTGACAAAAGGATTCATTTATATTCTGGTGATATTTGCTTCTGCTGAAGTCAGAGATGAAACACTGCCTAAAAATAGCAGCAATAAGTAAGTGGCATGCTCAAAAGAAAATAGTCCCTGCATTTTGGGGAATGTCCAATGCAGAGACCAACTGATCGTTTTATCTTCCCTTGATATAAAGCACAGCAGACCACATGTACCCTTTTCCAATCAGCTTTCTTTCCATGCTGGTGATCAGTTAACCCAGGTGGGGGAAAGAAGAGGGAGACATCTAGGAGAGATGCTTCCAAATTAAAAACAACTTAATCACAGATTAAGTGTGATTTACTATATACCAGATATAGTATTGGGGTTTGAGGAAGAATTAATGATAGGAATAGATAAAAGAGAAAAACAAAAAAATAGCAGTTGTTCTCTCTAGATGATACCAATAGTTAATGTCCCCTCAAATTATAGGACATTATAGGGATCAAATGTGACCAATATTTATATGATCATGATAACATAAACTATAGTATCTACATAACAAAAACTGATTAAAATTCCTTGAAAGAATGAGGTAAGGGAAAATATATGTGATGTAGAAGAGGTCTGAAACATCTTACATAGTAAGAGATTATACATGATATCTGTAATGGAAACAAGATATAGAAGCATAAATATGCATTTAAGAATAGAGCTTCAGATATCAAAAAAAAATCTATTCAAAATATTTGAAAATGCTTCACCGTATCATTATCAAATATCTAATTCTACCTAACTTGTTTTATGGATATGTGCATATATGTGTGTATCGGTATACGCATATTTGTATGCATATATATTTATACACGGGTATAGACATACAACCTTTGCTCCTCATATGATCTTTCTTTCCATCTCCTTATCCTCATCTCCTCAGGTAACCTAATAATGAAAGATGATTTCTCAAGTTGGAATAATGACTCCAATATTTTGTTAGTTGATTCATACTTTGGTATTTTTCAAACAATTTTTAGTGAGAATTTCAAAGATGTCTGTCAAAGAGGTGAACATCTAGACTCTGAGGTCAGGCAACCTAAATTCAACTTCTGACTCTCTTATTTACTAGACATATTTCTTTGGGAAAATTATTTAATCTCTCTGTGTTTTTTTCTCTCCATTTATAAACTGGATAAAAATAGCATTTATAAAGAATTGCTACAAAATTAATGAATATAAAAATGTGTCATTCCTGAGGCAAAGCAAACACTCCATAATAATAATAGCAATTGTGCCAAATAAAAAAAAAGATATTTTTAAAAGTACAAGAATAGGAGTTCCCATGGTGGCTCAGTGCTTAACAAACCCATCTAGTATCTGTGAGGATATGTGTTTGATCCCTGGCCTCACTCAGTGGGTTAAGGATCCATCGTTGCCGTGAGCTGTGGTGTAGGTCGCTGAAGCAGTTCGGACCCCATGTTGCTGTGGCTGTGGCGTAGGCTGGTGGCTACAGCTCCAATTAGACTCCTAGCTCTGGAACCTCCATATGCCCCAAGAGTGGCTCTAAAAAGACAGAAAGACCAAAAAAGAAAAAAAAAATACAACAATATAATCATTACTTAAATTCACTTTTTAATAATTTTTTGAGGCGGACTGCTATATACTTTATTAAAGCAGACATATTTATGGACTTTAGATCACTTCAAATTTGATGTTACTCTAGCATTTTTTTTCATATACCATTTAAATAATGGGTCATAAAGCTGTTAGATCATGAGCTTTTTGTTGTTAAATTGTATGGTTTGAGGGCATTGTTGTATTTTTAATGTGTTTTACAAACAGATCTTAGAAAAGTATATGGCCTATTTTATTTCTGTTATTTACTTTTTTTATCTTGTTTTTGTCGGTTTCTTTGCTTGCTTCTGTATGCAAATTTTGGAACTTACATAAGCTACATTCTTTCAACTAATATAGGCCAATGCAATATTGAGATGTCACTTTCAGGAACAACTTCTTCATTGTCATTATTTTCATATTCTCTCTATGTCTATTATCTAATTAACTATCCTAGTCAATGTCCATTAAGAGAAACAGAGCCACAATAAATGATACAGATATTATAGGAATCAGCCCATACGCAATTGTGAAATTGGTGAAGGAATCTGTGTATGTATGTTGTCACTGTTATTTATTTGGCCAGATTTGCTGTTGGTTAGTCAGTTCCAAAATGAGGCGGAAAAATGGAGTCTATGAGAACAACTGGAACCAGTGAGAGCAAACGAGAACTTGTATCTATCTTTCACCACTTCTAGCCCGTTATAGACAAACAAATGCTCTTCTCCATGGAACTACACGTATACTTGACTAAATACTCAGGAGAACTGCAGGTCTGGTGCTACTCTACACTAATTAAGTTTGCTAGAAGACAGTTATGTGCGTGAACTGCTACAGTGCTGGTACCCTTTACCAATTTTCAGAGGATAAAAATATGGCCACTGCTTCACTTATGTTTTCCATATCTCACAAAAATGAATTTCTCTTGTGAAACATATAGGCAGAGATTCTGGGAAACATAATTCCAGCTTTCCTAAATTGCCACAGTATGAAATCACACCCCATATCTTGTCAACTTGATGTTCATTCTTATATCTCTTAACTAGAATAGATTCCAAATAAAGACAACAATATAATTATTCCTCTGTGTAATTAAGATATACATATATTCCTTGCACAATTGATCCTTTGTACAGTTGAAAACATACTGATCCTCTCATCAAAAAAGAGTATCATTCTTTATGTTCATCTTTGGGTACTGTTCATTTTTCTTTAAACCATGTCAAACTCCTATTTTCATATCTTATACTTCCATACTGCAATGTAAGGTCCAAAAGAATTCATATGTATTAGGTAATTAGTAGGGGAAAGGGAGATGGGAAGAAAACAAAAAGTCAGTAATAATACATACATGTACAAAACTCTATATGCTAAAGGGAAAATACTCAAACTCTTATAGTCCTCAATTTGCAGATGATCATATAATCAATAACTTGGATTTACATCTACTTTCTTACACTATCGTTTCATGTTCACTTGACTTAGAAAGTGCCTCAGTTGACAAGGATTTCTTATCTTTTGGGGATGGCTCAAAATGCCATACCCGAAGAGTGTTCTAGAGATAATTGTACTGTCATCCCTTGCCTACAATGAGTAGTTACCAAATACCTCATTGAGAATTCCAGGGCTCCTGTTATAATTTATTTTTCATAATATTCCTTTCAAATTTACTCTAGACTCTTCTAAGGAACGTAGTTAAGTTATAAGAGAGCAGATATTGCATGATAAATTAACTCAAGCATCCCAGTATCTCAAAGACTTTGTATACCTACTTCTATAGTATAACAAATTTGGGGGAAGTCGTTTTTACTTCATTGAGTAGAGGCCTCATATACAGCTGGTGTTTAGTCAGTCAACTAAGCAACCTTTTAAAATCACTCCTAGCTTCTTAAGGTAACACAATAGATCTAGAATATCTGCAGATGAGCCATTTTAGTATTTCTTAATTCAACATGGCATGATTCCAATCTGATCTCCCACTCTTTGAATGCATCCCCATGCCTATCCCTAAGGATTCTATCTTAACAAAATTGTGCGATTACTTTCTTGATTATCAATACCTCATCATAGGATATATACTTTGAAACTCATCTTCTGGGGCCTTCTGGGATCTGAGTCTATCTGTGGATCTAGTAGCAAAAAGAGATGGTGAGGGCAGAACCCACAGAGGATCAGGAATACTTTACAAGGTAATTTACTCTTGGGGAGGTATCAGCTTTCTTCAGGCAAGAAGAGACTCACCTCTTCAAGTGGAGAAAAGGGCTGCAAAGGAGGCTAAGCAGTATTGAGAGCTCAAAATTTTTCAGCTTTATGAGAATTGGACAATGTGTCCTCTATCTCAATTTTCAGGGTCCTATACCTTCCAAATCAATAGCCTATTTTTAACAAAATTCTGAGAGGCTGGACATTAAATTTTCAGTTAATATTCAGACATTTGCAATATTAGACTTTTAGTTTTCGGAAATCTCAGACCTAGAGTTACAGATGTGTTACTTAGGGAAGTCGTAGAAGCTTCCTGGTCACTTACTTGGACTTCAAGCTGAAGATTTAAATCCCTGAGCATATCATTTTCTTTTCTCAAGTTCTGCAGTGTACTTAGATGCACTTAATCAGTCCTGTTATATACCTTATTGTACTAAGTGCTCTATCTGATACTCAAAGCCTTGTCATTTATAAGCACTTGATTATAAATGCCTATTGGTAATAATTTAAGTAACTCTTTTGCCTCTACTTGTCAGTATTTAGCAGTCTATCTTTTGTCAGTGCAGGCAGGATCATTACTGCCTTTAATTCTAATCAAATCAAATATTCAATTGTAGATAAGTTAGTACCAATCCAGTGAATTGCTGAAATGTTTCAAGCGGTTAAACCCTTAAATGATTTAATTTCTGAAAATGTTTTCTCGATGGAACAACAAATTTTGTAATTCTGAGTGTAATATATCTCTGTATATGGTTGTATTCTTAACTGAGGTATATTGAGAAAAACTCAAGAGTAATTTTGACTATCTACACATCCCCTTATACTCCTACTCCTACTTTGGAACTTATAACAGCAATGACTCATGTCCTTATAGATAGGCCACGAAGATTCCATTAGCTAACAAAGACAATAGTCATGAAATATTTGATGTTTTAACCAGTAACATCTAATGGTTAATCCACTAAGTTTATACAAACACTTGGTGTACTTATTCCCTCTCCTGCAGAAAGATTCTACAACTTTCAGCAAATTCCCAAATAATCCTAAAAATTTTTAAAGAATATGAGCTACTGAAATATGTGATGGGATTCAATTGGAGGGGGTAAAATCCATTTGAAAAGAGAGAAAATTGTTGTGCCATTATTGAAATGTTATAGCTAATGATTTGCTATAGAATTTTTGTAATTCAAAATCTCTTTGCTTTTTAGATTTAAACATATCTTTATAGTGTTTTAAATATATAATAATAGCAAAGAAGATTAGAAACATGGATGAACTTACTTTCAAATTGTCAGTATTTTATCTTCTATGTGTTCACTCAGTAAGGTAATTGATGCTCAGAATTCTTATAAATAATGTGCAAAGAAGTGAAAAAAACAATTTGAGGCAAAGAGCATTTGAGATTACTTTTTGCACATTTGACATTTGACTTTTCCCTTTAGGTTTTATTCAAATGTTTGCTGAACATCTGGTCACATCTTTGTACTTGCTCTTTCTTTTAGTCTTTAGGTTATAGCCACTAAGCAGGTTCTATCCTGAGCTCACTTTTATGTCTCATGTAGGACTGTCTTACCCATGCATCTTTTAATGCCATCTGCATTCTGGCATTATAACTTCTTTTGGCATCAGCTTTCTTATACTGGCACCATATTTCTTCTGAGTTTCAGACCTGTACTTTCAAGTGACCATTCGATATGTTCCTATTAAGTTTATGTCCAAGTAAACTTACCAGTTCACTTTTGCCTACAAACTAAAGAAATAATATAACTGCATGAGTAGAAATATTTTTTAAATTACAAACTAACTCACTGTTTTGTATAAGTAGATTAATCCACTTATCCATTGCAGAAGAGTGTCTATTCACTGCAAGAAATTCTACATTTTCCCAAATTTTCTTCCTTCTTCTAAACGAGGTAGTGCTATGTTCTAAGTAGTGAAGATAATATAGGAAACTACTAGTATGCAAGAGCTTATCAATGAGGAAACCATGTGCTCAGTATCAGTCAGCATCTCCTTTGAAGTATAACAGTAGTTATAATTTATGCTTCACAGGTAAGTCTGTGATTCATTTAGTTTAGTAGTGTACTGTGTTTTGTGCCTATGCTTGGACAGAGATATCTCAAGAATCAGTTGTTGAAAAGTCCTTGTACTGTAAACAATTCATTGGTTTATCATTCAATGGTTTATCATGACTTAATGTTAATTTTGCTTATATTTAAAAGAAAAAAATGTAGATATTCAACTTATTCTACTATTATCAGTGTTAACTTATTCACACCTTTGAAATATATGCAGTAATTTGGTATATTCATTTCTTCTCTCCCCCTCATCTATCCAAATTACCTTCTAATAGTCTGTATAGGACAATGCCTTTCTTCATCTTTATGGCAATATGTCTTATGCAGGAGAGTAATTGCTACTTTGGAGGTGGGGAATTAAATTATTTTTTGAAAACTGATTTGAGAACTTCTGTTTGCAGTAATGGTAGACTATGCAAATTGAACCAATTAATATGATGAAAACAAGTAGAATGCACATCACATTTTTATTTCGCATTGGTCTAGGTACAACATAATTACTATTTTGGACTTTTACATATTCAGTGTAAGATAACATCAAGTTAAATAGGTGATTGGCATATATATATATATATATATATATATATATAAATTAATACAAAAGTCTTCATTACAGCTTGAATTACCATATCATTCTTTTACATAGCCTTTTTTGAGGCATTTTTTTATTTCATGAAGTCCAATTTATCAATTTTTTTCTTTTTGTGGTTCATGCTTTTGATATTAGGTCTAATAATTTTTGTAAAAAGACTCTAAATGTCTATGAGGTTTATATCCTTTAGTATACCTAATACAAAATTTGGAAAATGCACTGTCATTTCAGCAAAAAATTTCTTAATGATTTTCTGTCTTGTTATCACTTTCTGAATAAATGAAGCAACCTGTAGAGTTGAAATGTTCCTGCCAGATGCCCACAGTCTCTTATTGAACCACAATAATACAGCATTCTGTACTTATTTAGATTAATTGTGATTAAATTTAAAAGCTGAGTTGGTTGAATTGCTTCATCATTTAATTAAGATGGAAACAAATTAATTGTTTTTATGTGCTTCTTTTTTTGAAAGCCTATGAGTTTCTGATTATTGGCTTAGTTTAGTATACTTAATGTTAGAATTAAAAACTTCCAATGGAAAATTTAACTACTTCATGATTTCAGAGCATGTGTCTTTTGTAAAAAGATTATTCACATACTTTGTATGTATTAAGAACATTCCAAAGATTATATCTCATCTCTCATGAACAAAAATAACCAGTGTAAAGTAACCACAGCCCCTTCTCCCCAACAGCACACATGCAAACACACACATACACGCACACACATGCACACACACGTACACGTATCCCTTCTTATGGAAGAGCATTTGTTTGATCACCTTTTCTGCCATTCTTCTGTTGGATTGATCTCAATAAAGTGTAGACTGACAAATTCAAAGGCCAAAAAAGTCTGAATTTATCTATACCTCAGTGGAAATATAATAGGGAACAAAACAAGAGGATGATCAAAAATGTAGTTGAGTTGAGAGGCATGGATGAAGAGATAACAGTCACAGATGGGTTTCTCAGGGAGAGAAGCTTGCTAAGAAAGGCCATGTGGAGTGCGACAGTAAAAAATCCCATTTAGTAGTACAGCTTTTCTCTGAAATATGTAGTTGTGAATTGTGAAGTAGAAACAAGGCTGTTGTTTTTGTCTTACAATTAAATGTGATTTCATTGAGAACTCTACACATTTTCATGTACATCTTCTATGAATTAACTAGTGTCAATAAATATGCCACTTATATTATAGAACATAATATTGGTCCTGGATCTTTCCAGAAAAGAAAGCAGCACTAATGGGTAATAGGGGAAAGAGAGTTGAGTCTCTCTCCCTCATTACTTCTTCCTTTCAGATTCTAAACCTTTGTCTTTCCCACTCCAGCTTCTTCAAATTTTTGCATTATGAAAAGAGAAGTGTTCTACAAAGCCTCAAACCCTGTGACAGGAAAGACTGGTTTTTCTAATAGTTTAATAATCCCCTCTCTAGACTGATGTTGCCCCAAACTGCATAGCTGGCTCTCTCTTCCTGGTAAAATTTAGTCTCAATTTTCAATTTCTCCCCGGAATTCTACTACCTACCAGTATCTCAAACTCAATCTTTTCAAACTGAGGTCTACCCAATCAATGAAACCCCACATTTCACAAAAGAAATGTGGAATTTATTTCATCTGGTAAAATTACTAAATCTAGCTCTTTTATTTTCTTCTCTGCTAAGATCGCACTCCACACCACCACTAACAGTCACCTCCACTACCTTGGCAGCCGTCTACACTCTAGCCCATTCTGTATACAGCTGTGAGAGTGAGCTGGTGAAGCCTCTGTTGAACCAGCTCATTCTCATTTGCCAGTTCTCTAAATATTCTATTGCCATGAAGATGAAGTCCACTCTCTTTATGCTGGTGTGCAGGATCTTGTGTATTCTGTCTGGATAAGTTCCCCAATGATCTCTCCCATGGTTTCTCATATCCTTGCTGTTTTTTGCACAGAGAGTTCCTCTTTTCTGAATTTTAAATTTCACAATCATGTTTTGATATTTTTCAAGGCCTTTGTACTTGCTCTAACTCCAACTGTGAAAGTACTGTCCTAAAACACCTGCACAACTACCTCCTTCTTGTCAGTTTGCTTTTAGGTCAAACCTGTCAGTATCCTCTCAGAGAGTTATCTCCTGATAATTTAACTCAAGGAAGCTTCCCAAATCCCAGCACCCAGGAACAATTTATTTATTTGCATATTCACTATCTCTTTCCACTCCTTATCCCTAAAGTAGAATGTAATTTTGAGTGAAACATTATTTTAATATTCCTAATCTGGGTTGGAAAGGATCTGCAAAGTTTTAAATTCTTAAAGCCTCTTCTGATTTCAAAAATATTATTTTCTTATCTATACCTACATATATAATTAATTTATTTGTCCAGATTCCAACAAAACAAGACCAGTTACTGTTTCCCAAACACATTTCTAAAACATTGATCCTACATATGCATTTTCAAAGTAATTACAGCGTGGGAGTTGGGATATAAATAAACATCCACGTGTGATTGCTAATCCTTAAATATTATTTTATACAAATGTAGATTCATTTTGTTTTCTCTGTTCAGTAGCAGAAATAATTATCTAAATAATGTGATTATTCCCATACTACATGCTGTTCATTTTCAGAACTGTGCTGTCATTAAAAAGAAAAGTTTACAATAAAATATACACTTTAAAGAATACTAACAGAGGAGTTCCTTAGTGCCTTAGCGGTTAAGGATTCAGCATTGTCACTGCTATGGCTTGGTCACTGCTGTGGTGCAAGGTCAGTCACTGCTGTGGTGCAAGTTACACAGATGAATTGCTATTTTTTAAGAGCAATGTAGGCTTCCAAATTATACATGTATATTTTTTATTATCAGTCAGCTGGGTAGGATCCAATATTCCTTTTTTTCCAGTGATAAAATGTGGGCAAATATAAATTATGCATTTCTTATAACCCTCTATTATAAGTAGAAACATAAGTTACACAGATTATATGTTCTTTTAGTAGGCTATAGTATATTTGATTTTATCACATGTTTCATAAGCAATAAATACTTGCTTTACATTTACCAATAATCCTGTATATTTCAGGCAGTAAAGGGGAATAGAGAACATAAAGGAGAAGAGATCTAATGTATTTTCCACCTGTAATGTGCTGAATTTTGTGCTATAAAATTTATATAAATAAATCACTTAATTCTCAGAAGAGTCTTTAGAAAAAGAATTGATCACTCTCCAATCTCTTTGGCTTGTTGGGAAAATAGCAGGGCACAGCAGGAAGAGTCAGGAAGGTCTGAATTTAAATCCAGTTTGTACCCCTTGTAAGCTGTTTGACTTTGAGCCATTTGCATATTCTATCATGTTTGTTTTTCTAATCCATAAAATACTGATGTCCTTTACCTTGAAGGATTACTCTATTTTGTAATGAATCTCCTTGGAAGAGTTGGATATATTAAATGTTTCCAGTTTTTCTTTCTACTTTTTTCTTGGACCCTTCCATAGTCTGGCTTTTGTTTTCACACCTCTTATATTTCTGCTCTTGTCCAGTTCACCAATGATGTCCACACTCTTAAATCCAGTTATTAGTTTACAATCCTCATTTTACTGGAAGGAAGTAATAGAAGCAACATTTCACACAGATGCTCACTCTCCTCTTTTGATGTGTTTCTTTAATTTTCCTCCAAGGTACTACCATGTGCTTCTGCTTCTCTTACTTCACAGTTGTTCCTTATTAATCCTGGCTCTTTATCCTAAAACCCCCAAGCTCTATCTGGTGGAACATCTCAAGGTTCAGAAGTGGGTCTTTTTCTCTTCTTGAACTAGCCTCTTTGCCTTGGTGAGTTCATACAGTCTCATGACTTTAAGTACCATACAATTGCTCATGGTCCTCAATTTATATCTTCAGCTTGATATTCCTTTTGAACTTCAAACTTAGCAGCTTCTTGCTAACTTCTTTACTTAGATGTGTGTTGAAATTCTCCCATAGAATATGTGCGATATTAACCCCTGTCTCCCCCCTCTCAAAGAAAGTGCATCGTTAAGTTGCTTAATCCCCAAATTTCTGGAATCCTCTTGACTCCTCTCTTTCACCCACATAAATGTTGGCTCCTCTTGAATGTGACAGGCAGCTTCTACTTGTTCTGCTGGTACTTCCCTCAAACAAGTCTACATCATCTCTTCTTTCTGGGATTTTGGTAGTAGCCACAAAACTGACTTTTATGCTTCCCTTCTTGGCCTAGTACAATTAATACATATGCAGAAGCCTGAACTGGGGAGAGGTCATTTTACGCCTAAATCAGATCATGTCTAAGCCTAAATCAGATTGTGTCACCTCTGAGTTCAAACCTGGTGATGACTCCGTAGTTCATTCAGAGTAAAGGCCACAGCCCTTTTGTAGTTTTATGAGGCCCTGTATAATCTTACTCCTCCAACTCTTCTTAACTCTCTGACTTCATTTTCTATTCTTCCTATCCCCTGCCCCATACAAGATATTCTGGCCACTCTGGTCCATTTGTTTTTGTTGCTGAAACTTGGCCTCTGTCTTCTGGTACCAAATAGAAATGCTGAGACAGTTTAGAGTTAAGGAGAAAAAAAATAGCTTTTTATTGCTTTGCCAGGCAAATGAGGCCACAGCAGACTGGTACACTAAAGACTGTGCTCTCCTATGGGGAAGAATCACAGGGAGTTTTATAATCTAAAAGGAGAAAAACAGGGTTTTAGATAAGAATCAGGATTGGGAAAAATATGGATTCTTCTTTCTTTCAAGAAATCTTAGCTATTGGATCTGGCATCAGCAGATATTGGAGTGACCCTGGTGGTGGTCTTCCAGGTTATCGCCTAGAATAGCAGTACTTACAAAAAGGAAATATTGATCAAAGACTAGAACAAACCAGGATAGTTTGTGAAACACATCATGTGCTAATGATCTTTAACCCACAGACAGTTATGCTCAGGTTTGCCTAATCTTTAATTTACAGGTGATTGTGTTTATAATTCATTCAAACGAAGGAGAAGCACAAGGAGGGGTTCAATTTTAAAGTATTCATTTCTAAAAGAAGCATAAGGTATAACTTTTCTCTTAGGTGTATAAGATGCCTACCTTACTCTGCATATTCTTTGATGGAAAACGAGGCTCCTGCCCCAAGGTTGTACTATTATTGCTTGACTTTTCCTCCCTAGTCTTTGCATCCCCTCCCCTCCCCAGTCAGCAAATGTCTGAACCTGCACCATGAACTCAGTGAAGACCATGGAGGCTGATTGAGGCCCATTTCTTTAAAAGCAAGAAATGGGGGACACAGAAACACTTTTGCTCAAAGAAGCCCCATGGGGCCCTGTTCAGTTACAGTTCTGCTATTTATTTCTTCTGGAATAAATCCAGAAATCCAAATGACCAGATCACTTACCCTCTTAAATTTTTGCCCAGATCTTAACATTTCAGGGAGAATTGTCAGATCACCTTCTTTAATATTACAACCTATACCTCCCAGGCCCTGATACTCTTGATCTTATAAATACTGATAAACTTGTTTTAGTTCTCATACTTATAAATATTATATAATTTACTTTCTATATCAATTTTATCATCTATCTCTTCTTGCTAAAATATAAGCTCCATGAAAGATAAGAATTTCTTCTCTTTTATATAT
>PVHT021183617.1:12746924-12780877 GCA_004024745.2 Catagonus wagneri
GCTTGCTTGCTAAGTATCAGTTGTGACAGTGTTTCGCAACAAAGGGTCAATAAAACCGGCCAAGACATAACAGGCTACCATTTAGGAAATTCTCCATCCCCCCCAGGTCTGCAACTTTCAAAAGTCCCGCGCGCGCCAGTTATAGCCAGTCACTAACCGCCACATCTGCTTCTGTAAACCTGCTTGCTTGCTGAATATCCATCGCGTGATCCCAGGCCAATCATATAGCAGACGGTGTCCCAATTCAAATATCAGCCAATCGGCATCCCTCTCCATTGAAAACCTCCCCTAAGCCCCAGACTTGTTTGTGTGTGCCCATAAAAACCCTGTACTCGCTGCAGTCGGGACCTCTTTGCGTCACCGGTAACGAGTGCGCAGGGGTCCAGGTTCGAACCTGCAATAAAGGACCCTTGCTGTTTTGGCTTTGACTTTTGACTCTGGTGTGCTCGTTGAGAGGGGGTCTCGCGACCGCGGGCATTACAGTATACCCAAATTCCTAGAATTCCTTGCATATTGTATCCACTTTATATTCATTAAGCGAACAAAGTTGTCTAACAATTATAAGAACATAGCAAGTTCCTGTCTGTATATATTCTGACTTTTGTGGTTTATTTAAAAATAAAAGTTACTGTTCTATTCAAAATATACATATGTACTTAAACAGTGTTTTGCTGTATGGAATCTTTGTGTTGTTGGCAGAAAGAATTTAACATTGAAATGAAGTGTATAAATGGGAACTATTGTTTTTCTATTCCGATGAGAAGAAATGCAATAATGGAAACAGGATTGCTTTTCAAAGATGTTTTTACATTACTTGGAATTGGCATTGACAAGACAAAGTGTTATAAAGTTCTCCCTTGGGTTGTCAGAAATATTAAGTCAGAACACAGCTTGAATGCAGTGTTAACTAAGAGGTTATGTTAATGGCCAGATGCAGACAGGTTGTCTAAAGGAAGTAGGTGGATACAGTAGGTGTTCCTTTCCCTTGGAAGACAGGAATGGGCAGACAACAGTAGTAGTCTAATCAGATATCTCTGCCCCTAAGAGAAGAGCAGCTTAGGAATCTTAATTACAGTAGCTGTTTTTTGCTAGTTGAATCATGCACAGATCAGGATCAGAGCAGTTTATAACCTTGAAGTTTCAAAATCAGTTCTCATAGTTATTCATGGACATCAGTGTTTTGATCACCTCAAAAAATAATCCATAACCCTATTTCCAAAAATATTCTCCCTTAATATTAATGTGTAGGTATGTATAGTTAGAATTTATTCAGTATTGATATTAAAACAAATTTTAATGAGATTTTAAAAAATCTAGTAAATCAAAATCAATGGTTTTGAATCAAATTTAACTTATTTTTCCTGAAGAAACTTGGAAAAGACCTAAATTGTTCAACAATTTTAGTGAAACAATCACTGTACATAAAAAAAAAAATGGTCTAAACTTTACCATGAAAACTTTGGTGAAAATATTCCACACTTTTGTATACTGTATTTTCCTCAAGGATATAAAATATATTTTAATAATCTTTTTACTTTCTGGCAAACAACAAGTCCCCCCCCTCTTTTTTTTTTTTTTTTTTTTTTTCATTTTAGTGCTGCACCCATGGCAGATGGAAGTTCCCAGGCTAGGGGTGGATTCAGAGCAGCAGTTGCCTTTCTGTGCCACAGCCACAGCAACACTAGATCCTAGCTTTTTCTGAGACCTACACCACAGCTCACAGCAATGCTGAAATCTTTAACCCACTGAGAAGGGTTGATACCAGAAAGATGATACCGGAATGTGGGTTCTTCTTTACAGTAGTTGAAGAATAAACTCCACAAACATACAGGCAGCAAGCAAGCAAAGTCTTTATTAAAGGAAAGCAAACAGCTCCCAGGGCTGCTGGGAAGGGGGAGAAGAGCCCCCTTCTTTATTGTCCCAGAGGGATTTTTATCCCTTAAAGGTGGGGAGGGCCACCAACGTGAGGTCCAGAAAGATGTGTTTTTTTTTTTTTTCTTCCCATTGGCCTTGTTAAATTACCTATATCAAATCCTTGTCCAATAGGGGTTTTAGGGTTGGAAATGTCCTAAGTTTTATGCTTTCTTTGTCCTCTTCTTTCCTTAGATTGTCACCATTCCTTTAATTTCTTTTTTATCAGTTGAGTGGGCTAGAGATTTTCATCTCCTATAGTGAACAAAGTCTGTGGGGAATGAACATTTCCTATGATAAAACAAGGCCTGTGGAGGTGTTACTTCCTGGAGCCCTTGAGCCACAATGTTAATCAATATCCATATCAAAAGAATGTATAGGAGCCCATGTTCCTATACTGACTACCTGAGTTTATATTCTGACACAGGGCCAGGGATGGAACCTGCATCCTCAAGGTTAATAGTCAGGTTCCTAATCCACTGAGCCACAATGAGAACTGCCCAACAATTCACTTTTAAAAGATTGTTTAATAAAATGAAGAATGAATATATCTCCCCCACTAAGTATTATATTGGTATCCTTTAGAGGAAAATGACATCTTCTATGTATATTCATTCTACTCTTTGTTTCTGAGGAAAGTTGACCCAATATCCGATTAGAGCAGGAAAGATCACCCAACATATGAGAATATAAGTTGATTTGTCCACTTTTCTGACACACACACATGCACACGCATGTGCATGTGAGTGCGCGCACACACAGAGGGGGATAGAGAGTTTGGACAGCTGTACCGCTGTCTTTGAGGCAGTACAGAGGACATAAAAATAACAGTCTTCCTAATCCCAGTTCCCTGGGTATTTTTCAAAGGCAACCAATGTTAACAGAGTCCAAATTTCCTTTTCTTTAACTCTTAATTTATCATGTATTTAAAACTCTATTTGCCAGGCTATACATTTAGGTAATATTTGTTTTCGTTAATTTTTCTTTAAAGTATGGTAGCACACTTACACTCCTTACCTCTACTTTTTCCTCTTAATTCCAACTTTTGCTCGTTGTATCAGCATCTTTCTATTGTCAAGCTTTATGATGGGAATAAGATATTGAATGGAAATTTTCATGTCATCTCTAAAATGATGGCTGAGGAAACAAACCTGAAGAAAATAGGTAGAATTACCTGCACATTTTTAAGAACGGTTGCAGAGCCAGACACAACTTTTCAGGGCATAGTGAAAGACAATAAAAGGAGCCCCTCATGCCTAACTCCCAATAGCTTATATATATAATAGATTTTTTTAGAAGAATGTTGGTTAGTTGAAGAGATTTTGCAGGGATCCAGGATGCTGTAATGTTTTCAAACTTAAGGATGCTTCTTCCTTCACAGCCACATTAATAGGAGTCAGAGACACACAAAGACATTTCAGATGTCTCCAAGGGGAAGGCCGGACTCTGAGTTCCCAGTAAGATATATGCTATGGTATAGAAATTGTCAGCCTGCCCCATGCTTCCACTGAAGAGTTCTTGCGAGAAACTAACAGGAGTCCCAGAAGCCTGGAGACATATGTGAAAATTGGTACTTTTGCCCACCTCTCATTCTGAGAATTTTGAAGACTGGTGTCCACTGACTAGACCAACCCCTAATGGCAGTGGAAGAAGGGGGAACAGATATATAGGGTATTAATCATCAATCCTTCTGAATCAGTTCAGTGCATAGTGGCCTGTGGAATGGTGGTCTTCTGCTGAAAAACAACTTTTGTTCCACAATCGCAGTGTACAGCCAAAGCCAAGAGAAATCCATGAATGATGATATTTTCATTTTTTTTAATTATACCTAATTCCTACACTTTGATTCTGGAATAAACAGAAGCAGCATCTTGGGTAAAGGTAGAATGACTGATAAAACAATATCATTATGACAAACGTCACCAATATTCCATTCTCCCTAGAATGCCAAAGCATGAATCTTCTCATGACAGTTATAGCACAAGAAGGCCTAGCTTCTAAGAATATATTGTCTAGAGAGGGTTTGTTTGAGAGGTTTGAATGCAATCCAAGATAAGATACTAGCTCCTGTGCATCTTCCCTGTGTTGTATTAAATGTAATGAATATGATTATCTTGCAAAACTAACTTGTATTTTAAACTGGCAACTTCCATTTCCAAAGTTAAAGAGATAGATTCATGGACATCACTGTGAATATTTTTCCATGGTACTAGAAGAAAGCCTGGATTGTAAACCTGTAATTTTAGAGAGAAATGCTTTTAGCTAGAGTGGCCAGGGTCGGGAGGAAGATGAAAGAAAAAAGATCTGAGACATTAACACCTAGATTGTGCTAATTAACATCAAAGAGGAATTGTTTCTCTTCCAAAGAAAGCTCTTGCTTTTGCTGGTTTGCCTAAAACAAAAACAAACACACAAATTATATACAAAGAAAAAAAAACATTATTATGTTCAACTTATAAAAGTTTGAGAACAAGCAAGAGTAAACAACTTTTGGAAACTCTCTTAAAATCCATGACTCTTATTTAATGAAAGTATAGTCAGAAAATTAGACATTTTTAAGTTGCTTGATTTGACAAGATTGTTGTCTCCCTAATGAAATCAACAGTTATTCAATCTGTTTTTCATGATTATAAAAAAATAGACAAGGAGTTCTCTGGTGGCTCAGCGGGCTGGGGATTTGGCCTTGTCCCACTGTGGCTCCAGTCACTGCTGTGGGTGACATGGGTTTGATCCCTGGCAGAACTGCATTCCACAGGCATGATCCAAAAAAAAAAGAAAAAAAAGGGCAGCAAATGATTGCTTGTACTATTTATGATTAGTAGCTAATATTTTGGAAATGCAGGAAAGCAGGCTTGGCTAAATTTTGAACTTCTAACAGATTGTGGGTGACCATGTATATCACCTAAGCCAATGCTACGGAAAGTATGGTTCACGGAGCTATGGGATCAAGCATCACCTGGGAACTTGTTAGAAATGAGCATTTTCTGGTCTCACTCCAAACCTGTTAATAGGAATTTCTGGAGATGGAAGAAAGCCCTCTCTGTGATTCTTACATATATTAAGTTTGAGAAGAACTCACCTAAGAGTTAGGTAGAAGGAATATTTGTGAATGGATTTGACTTTTAGCCGGGCAGCTGGCATAAGCCAGGAACCATCTGATAAACAAATTAGAAAGGAAAACCCTGGGACTCAGGTGATAAGTGAACAACTATGGAAATGATAAAATGAAATTAGAACCCAGCTGTGTATAATATGGACCCTAAGGGAAGTATTCCTTTATAGACTGATGTATTATTTTATGCATACATCTTCTAGAGACGCTATTATGAAGATTTAGTGGATAAAGCTACTCTTGAGAATAAGTTTTTGGTTTATTTGACATGTCCTATCTACAAAAATTGCCCTAAAACTCTATAAAATATATCTTATAGAGATTTCTTATGCTTTAATATTATGTCTATTTTTATTAGCTTATATTAAGGGTGGAAGCTTACATACTTATTATATTTTACATGTGTTATATATTTAGTATCAATATTATTAGATATACTACACATATGGTATATATTATACATTTTAAAAGCTTATTGAGTATATTTTTCAATTAATAATGGTATGCATCCTCTTCCTTTTCTTAATTTATGTAAACGCAGAGACAGTATACTTGACAATGGAAATTATTCTAAAAAATTGTCAAGTATTGACATTGAAACACTTGCTTAATATAGACTGAATAATTCACATCATAGTGACTAAATAAACCACTCTTTTAGATAAAATAATATCTATCCCTTTTATTCTCTATATCTGAGATAGTAAATAAAAGGAACAAATTTGTAAATGTAGAAATGTATTTTTAATGAATTTAAGATGAAAGAACTTTTAGAAATATCTTTATTATTGTCTAATTTTGAGGAAACAACATATGATTTTAATGGAAAGATACTGATTGATCTCTGCCAAGTTAAAGAGTAGAGAAATGAAACCCATATAGATCAGGTGCTTTCAAGATATGGGTTTCCTTGTCACACTGAATGCTCCTAGATACCTATCACAGCTCCTTATTTAAATTGCCATCAGTTCTATGTTTCATTATATATATTTCAAGGCATAAGCCACTTTGTAGTAACAGTGTTTGCTTGATGTTCTCTACAGCAAACATGATAAATATGTCTAGAATTTATTTCCTTTGAAATTATAACTTGAAAACAACATTATAATCTTAATAATTATCACTTTTTTAAGGAATTTTGTTGATACACCCTTCTCAAAAAAATGAGGGAATCTTGGTTGTTTAAATACACAAATATCAATAGATGAATTAAAGTGGCAGTAACACAGTTGTTCCAGTTCTTTTTGTAATACACATGCTTATTTAATCATGTATATAGAATTACAAAGTCCTCATAAAATCAAACCTTTTTAGTTTAAGCATAATTTTAGGAGATAGGATCCATTTAGAAATGCTCTATCTTTCAGGGCAACTATGAAGTTAACGCAACTTAAACATGCAGGAAAATAAATGTTTTGGCTTTCAATCTGTTTTAGTTGGCCAGTTATGAGGAATGTAGGGGGAAATGTCTACCAGTCTTGTGATTTACCTCACTTATTCAGAAATCCCTTAAGGCATCTCATTCTATATTTGCACTTGGTTCAAACCAAAGATCTGAGCCTCGACTTTAAGAAATAATCTATTTTTTTTTAAATCAGCAATAAATAGTCAAGTGGTAAATACAAAACTACTTTCTTGCCTTCACTCTTGTAATGATGGGCATAAGTCATTAGTGCAAATAGATAAAATGAGGGTCAAAATAATGCAAAGTTCTGCTTTCCCCAAGTTTTTTTCCCTCATCTCAATAAAATGACATCACATGCTATTACGTTCTTAGATGAGAAATTCAGGTATCTCCCTTGTTCTTAGTTATCACCCCCACTGCCACCATTTTTCCACTTCCTGCCCTTCAGCCACTCATATTGATTCTACCTCCAGCCTTTCATTTACTTTTCTCCATTTCTAGCCCAAGACAAGATCATATCTTTTCAGATCTACTTTAGATATTTCCCAGCGTTTATTCTCATTTCTTTCTTGTTGCATTCTTATTCACAATCTACAATAATGACCTCCAGTTAATTTTTGCCTAAAGTCTTCTCTTTGTAATCAGATTACAATTCAGACTTCTGTAAAGGATGTATAGCAGGCCTGCAAAATTTGCCACCCTATTTTCTCAGATTTATTTCACATATTCCACTGTTTATTTATGTTGCTACCCACTCTGCTCTTCTCTTTGTCCTTTCTGTGTATTTCAGTCTTTCCTCTAATCTTTCTCCTTGGTAAAGTTGTCTGCTGGAGTACAAACCTTAGTTAGTAAACTTAAGGCATTTCACTTAGTTTTCTGGATAATTAATATATCAAAGCATAGTTGAAAGGATAGCTTAAAATGAAACTGCAGGAGTTCCAGTCATGGTGCAGTGGAAACAAATCTGACTAGGAACCATGAGGTTGCGGGTTCGATCCCTGGCACCGCTCAGTGGGTTAACAATGCGCGTTACCATGAGCTGTGGTGTAGGTCGCAGACATTGCTCGGATCTGGCTTTGCTGTGGCTGTGACGTAGGCCTGCGGCTACAGCTCCAATTAGACCCCCAGCCTGGGAACCTCCATATGCCTCAGGTGCAGCCCTAAAAAAAGCCAAAAAAGAGGAAAAAAAAGAAACTCCATAGGTTAGCAGGGGTCAGCCACAAAGTCATTTTTTGTGGTTCTACTCTGCCTGAATGTTGGGAGATTATTTCATGTGAAAGATGGTTCCCTTGCTAACATAAAAGTACATATTCCTATAGTAAGGGTGAGAGTCATATCTAATAAAGGGCAAGATTATCTTTAATGTCACTTAACCAGAATGGAACAAGTAATGAGACAAAGAACTAGAGAATGCTGGTGAAGGAGGAGTGTTAACTTTTATCTTTCTTGGCATAGACATCCAGAAGACAAGGTGGAGATGTTTCAAGGGTTGTGGTTGCATTTAGAAAAGTTATATTAAGGCAAGTATCACCTTAAGAAAATTCATGACTAAGGCAATAAAAGTAACCTCTGATTATCTTACCCAAAATAATTACGACCATATGAAATATTATGTATTATATTTTAAAAAAGTGCTGCGCATGAACTAATTCTTAGATGTTTATATTGATTTCTGATAGCATCTGTATGAGGTAACATGACAATTTTACAACTGAAGAAACTGAGGCTCAAGGTCACATATCTATAATAGACTTAAATTTGGATTTATCTAACTGCAAATCTCATATCTTTCTTGTAAATTTTTCTTCCTTTTAAAAATAATTAGCAGTATTTGCTCTTTTTTACACGTAAGTGAATCATTTTCCAGTTTTTTAAATATAACATTTTGAAAGTCTACTCATTGTATGTAGTAGTTTTACTAGAAAACAGTGAATAAAAAGCAAGTTAATCTGCTATATGTCAAAGGTATTATGTGGAATACTGACAAATGTATAATCACTTCCCACTTGTTCCCTTCCTTTTTTGCTTTTCTTTATATCTTTTCATGCTATTTGTGTATGCTAATTTAGAAGTTCCACAAATCTTGTCTAGTGCCCTAAGGTCATCGTTTGTTGCTGTTTTGATACTGAACTTCCATGTTTTTTATAAATATCTAAATGCCTATATCTGTTGATTTTCCAAAGAAACTTGCCTTTCTCTCTTTTTTTTTTAGATCCCAGTCAATACTTAATCACATCTCATCTTTTGAATTACATCTCTATCTCTACAATCACTTATAATAATCTTAGTGCTCCAGTACAAAAAGGAGAGAAACGCCCCTCTACTTTAGCAACAGTTTCCGTGTTTCTTGGACACATACCTAAGGTTGAATGGCAACTTTATAAACAATGCTATGTTTATAAATTTCTGAACTCTATAAATTAGAGTACACGAACGGCAAAATTGTACTTGAAAATAAATTTAGCACTCATTGTTAGATCAAAAACTGAATTTGATCTACCACTCCTGTCTAGAAAAAAATGCTATCAGCACACAAGTCACCTTTTAACCCTGGCCAACTGTTACCCTCACCTAAGCAAGATGATCATTTCTTAACTAATTATTAATTAGTATTCTGACTAATAATTGTAAAATGAGCCTGCTTTTGCCTTTGATTGAGAATCATGGATTATGCCAGTTTTGTGTGTTCTTTTACTCTGGATTGTGTTTATAAAAATCTATCCATGTTGTACCATCAAGCTGTATTTCATTTAGTTTCATTGTTGCATAGATTTCATTTTATGAATATGCTAAACAGCATTTATCTATACAATTGATGAACATATTGTGAGCCACACTTCCCAGAATTCCCAGTAAGAGGCATTTTAATAAGCTGTGGTTCCTCATGGATATCAATGACACTGTCGTCTTTGCCCATTTACCTGCTTCTGTCTTGCTGAATTCTGGGAATTGTACATGAGACATTATACACATTATAACACTCTTTTGAATCCTACAGCACACCCCCTGATATGTGTAAGATTCTCAGATGTCTCTTCTACTTTTCAGACCCTGTACTCTTAGTTCTTCAAGGTTCTAATCCTCATGGTCATCTCATCCAGAACTGATATTTATTCTTATTGCAAAAGCAGCTCCCAACTGTACTCACTGACCTGGACCATTTCTCTTCTCAGATCTTAGAACCATACATTTCTAGGACCTTGTTAGGTATCCAATATTCTTAAGTAAATTTGCTGTTCTATTTATCCAGTTATGCCTAGTTTTTCACAACAGAACAGAGTGTAGATTTTCCTAGTCTTGCTTTTATCAAGAATGAAAATCATTTACTTTTTCTTTTTGATATTCTTTTGAGCTTTTAAATTAAATTCTTATTTATAATTGTGGGAAAAATTAAAGTTTTATGAGGATATAGGCTACGTCATTATTGGTTGTAGCTATAGGAACCTTAACTAGCAAAAGTCAACAAAATAATAATTGTTTCATTTAGTTTACATTTTGACATATATCTGTCTGTATTTCTTAAATAATCTGTATTTATTTAGAAGTTAGTTTTAAAAGGCATACATTTTTCATTATTGGTGATAACCAGAGAACCAGAGTATTATAGTCATCCTCCTGGCTTATTTTAACTTTAAATACTAGTAATTTCTGTCAAATCAGTCACATTTACATATAGAAAACTCAACTGTCCTAGATTATATCCAAATGTTATAAGTCCTACTAATGAGATTCTCCTAAGTAGGAGGATATGCCAAGTTCCTTCAATCTTATGGTTTAAAAACAAGGATAAATGATCTCTTTCTTAAATTTTCTTGAAAAATAGATTTCATTTCTCAAAAATAAAGGCCTCATACTTGCCCCATTATACTGGTTTTGATATATTGCCTATCTCCTATAGTCAGAATAAAAGGAAACATTTTGACATTTTATAAGAACATATTTTTATTCTAGCATTGTTATCTAACAATAAAAAAGTTTTCTGCATTAACCTACAAAAAATTAAAAAGTCAAAATAATTTGCCAGAGATGAAATGTTCTTAGGAAGGAAGTTATAAGCTAATGTTTCCTATATTAAAACAAACACCTAGACTTTATATTAGGAGAGAAGCATGTTTATACATTTCTTCAAGAATCTGTTTTATACTTGTTAGTATACAAATAAATTGCTGCATACTACACGAAAACTTACATTCCACAAAATGTCAAAAAATGTGAGTTAAATTGTTGTAATTGACAATGAGATAACTGCATTTGGATATAGATAGGTGGGAGATAATCATTCCCTGTTTAAATCAGCAACACATTTTAAAATATTCTACTACCTTATTGATGTAGAAAAGTATGTTTTTTCTAAATGCATATAAAACTATAATGGACTTTGCTTATATTCATTTTAAAATATTTTTAAATTTTATTTTAAAATCCTCATCTAAAAATACACTCACTCTTTATTCATTTTTGTCCTAACCACCCTATCTTGCTTGTCTGTCATCCAAGAGTATTCTTACCTAGATATGTGACATTTTTTGTTTTCTCTGCTTGAAAGATACATTACTCAGAAATACTTAAAGCACCCTCCATTACTTTAAGCAGATATCTTGTCATATTTTCCTGATTTGAAAAGTCTTCACCATTTAGCTTACTTAATTTAGTGCTGCTATTGCTTTACTCTCTTTTATTTATCTTCTTGACCATTATTACTCTCTGAAATCATACATGCGTTTGTTGATTCTCTGTAACCCTGCACTGGAATGTAAGTGTTTTGAGAGTATGACATTTGTTTTGTTCTCATCAGTACCCTGGGACCTGAGCAGTGTTAGGCTCCAGACAAGCTCCAAGTACATGTTTGCTCTTGTATGAGGCTTGAATGAGGCTCTTAGCTACACAGCCAGTCATCTGACTACAACATGGGTTCTTGCCTCATTTCTGTCGGCCTTGTTCCTATAGTTCCTCATCGTTATTAGACTGAACGCATTACTATTCTGCCAAAACCTTGTTCTGTACCTCTCCTTTTCTCCAAAAACAGGGCTTTAATCTGAGCCCACAGATTACAATCTGTAAACACTTTTATGCCTAGGGTTTGAATTTACTGAGTATCACCTTGAGTTCAACACGTCTTGTGTCTATGATCCTCCTATGCACGGTACCTTATGAATGAGCAACTAATCTCCTAGGAGCTAATGTTCGCATATGGTTACTATGATTGAACATTAAATTTACTTCCAAGCTCGCAAACTTAGAAGGATAAAAATTTACTACATAATTATCATTTTTATGACCAAGAGAAGCAACAATATATGTTCTATATTTTTAAAAAGTTGTATTCCACCTTTTCTAATTTAAGAAAATTTGAACTATATAAAGAAAAAGGTCTTTAGTAATTATTTTTGTGGAATATGGAAAAATATTCCTTGTGCAGATACACTTTGTTTCATATGACTTGAAAACATGTAAAGATTTGTCTTCAAAATATAATTATGAAATATGATTGGGTTTGCAATGAGATAAAAGTCATGAAATTGGTTGGGAAAATTCAGAAATGCAATACATGAATTATGCCCTAAGTTATATATATATACACACAGACACACATATATATAATCTCCTTCGTGCATGCTTGCATGTTTTATTCCTGAAAAAGGACAGCATGAAAAATGGCACAGATGTGAAATTGATTTAGATTTGTTCAGCAAATAGTATCTAATCTAGTTTTCCTGGCAAGCTGAGCAATATGAGACTTGGCAAGGAAGGATGAGTGAGGAGAAGAAAAGATAGTGTTTCGTCTATATCATAGTGTGAAAAGGCCTTGAATGCCAGCTGAAAATTTATGTATAAAGATTTGAAATGGCATAAAAACCCTCAAGCAAAGAAAGCTACAGTGCTTTCCAAGATGAAATCACAATGACAGCTATATTGTGAGAAACAGCATTTGAATGATGACTTCCTCCAAAATACAGTTTTAATAAATTGAGGGAGAATGACATAATTTTTAAAAGTTGTAAAGTAGAAAAAACTATTATCAAAGTATAAGCTCTGCTTCAATATATGTAGAGTGTGTATTTTAACAAAATGAACACATTTATAGCTGGACAAAATAGTTTATCACAATAATTTTTTACTTATTGTTATGTAATTTTGACTCATGCTATGTCTTTTCTTGTCTTCAGTGTTCAAAAACATCTCATTTTTCCCCCTGCATTATCCTTTGAAAACATAGGAAAGATGAAGCAGATTTAAAAATAAATTTATCATGCTGTAGTTGGTAAACTGGTAAATATGTTATATATTGGTGTAACACTAACAACAGCCAAGAAGGGCCTCAGTGGATATCACATGATATATTTAATAGTTACTACCTACATGTAAGTTGTTTATATATTAAACATTAATTTTTTTATTAGAGAAAAAGTAGCCATGACAATTCTTTCTTCCAGTATAAATGCAGATTCCCTAGATTCTGGGGATTATTTTGGAACTCTTTACCAAAGATGGACATGAGCAAAAACAAATAAATTAGATTTCAGAGGACAAGTGCAACATCTCTTTTATTCACTCTTTAACACCAGATTTCCCAAATAAGTATTCTTTGAATGTATGAGTTAATTTGTATTGCCAATTTTTGCGGACTGTTGTATCTTGTCAAAATCCTTAACTCTCAATGTAATAGTATCTGGAGATGGGCCTTTTAGAAGTAGTTGTTTACGGTAGATGAGGTCATGAGGATCATGAGAGTTTGCTCTGGTCCAGTGGGATTATTGACCTTAAAAGAAGAGGTGCCAGATACCTTGCTTTGATTCTCCCTCTGAACTTACAAAGAGGTCATGTGAGTGTATAGCAAGATGGCTGCCACCAGAGGGCCCAGAGAAGAGGCCTTGGATTAAAACCTTTGTTACTAACACCTCTATCTTGAAGTTCCTAGCCTCCCTACCTGTGGAAATGCATTTCTGTCATTTAATCCACTCAGTCTATGTTAGTTGTTATGGCAGCCTAACCTGACTAATACAATATTCTAAGCTATTTTTAAGCTGTAACCATGTATTATATATTCAACAAAACTAAGCATTGAAATACAAATTTAAACTGAGATGTTTCCACTGTCTTTACCACAAAACTGAAATGGTGTTTGGAATTTAGAACTGTTCATTTCATTTCTCTTGATAGCACTTCTTCCCTGTCAGAATTTTCAAGGCCTACTGTTTGGACCACTCAGAATTTCCACATTAAAATAAGCTATGCTTGTATTACAAAACTAAGTGCTTTATGGAAAGACTGAATGTACATGTGGTGAACATTTCATGAAAATATGTTTTCAACCTCAGTGATAGAATTGTAAAACATAATTAAAGTGATTGTTAGATGCTAAAATAATTTATCACCTTTATGCTGTGTTTTAAAAAGTGTTATTCCTAATGGGGCTGTGTTTTTGTTACATGTTGCATAAATAAGCTGTTTTTATTTTACTTAGGAATCTAAGTATGCTCCTAATTTCAGACAGTTTCACTACACTTAATAAAATCAATTACCGTATTCCAATAATGAGATTTGGATACTGTATGGGAAGAAAAGTTATATATGGGGAATGGAAGGGAATCTTCTATTCTCATTTATGAAAGTGAAGAACATGTGTGAATGGTGTGTTTATTTGTGAAGTGTCATGATTTTGTTTTGTTTTCCACAATGTATTAATGTAAAGAATGATCTCCTATCACTTTGGTATGAATGTGTTTGCTGGAACAAGCTAATCATGTATCTTTGGGCATATGTAGACCCTATTCCCAGTTGCACTTCTGAATCTATTTGTTCAGTGGTTCTGCTTCTATAAAATTATGATATAAAAATAATTAATTCATAGACTAGTTGTGATAATAACATGAGATATATGAAAAATCCTTTAACAATGCAAAAAATAAGGCAGGATTTCCAGCAATGATAGATGGAAGGTTCAGCAAATCTAAAAAACTAAAAGCAAGAATAAAACTGTACAATATTGTTGAAAACAACCATGTCAAGACAATGAGAATTGATCAAAGGCAAAAACAAATTGAGAAGCACTTATTTATGAAAAACTGCTAGAACTTCAGTTAAAAACAGTGAGACTCTATGGTCTTCCGCCTGGGGCTATAGCTGTTTCTGGCCCCCATTCCCACACTCCAACCCCCACCCAAGTATTATAAGCACAATTGTCTAACCAGGGTGTAGCTCGCCAAGAAAACTAGCAACTTTGCTGACAAAGGAGGCTACTTCCTAGATTTTGAACTGAGTAAAAACCACACCCTGTGGCATAGTAAGTAAAGTAGGAAACTAAGTAGGAGCAAGAGTAGGAAAAACAAAGCTCTGGTAGCCTAGGGTTGTGGGTTTCATTGGGAAAGTGGCAGTCAAGCCAAAACTTTAAAAGGGAGAGCCTGGAAATGAAAGAGCCCTGGAAGCTAAGTTCCCCATATATTCTTGGCTGACTGAAAACCAGTAGGCATGCAGAGAGAAGATTTAACTGGACCAGAAAGTAAAAGCTAAGGCAGGCTTGAAATTTTTTCACCCAGCCCCCATCCCCAGATCTGTCCGCAGAGAATGGAAGCCTTGGGGATATAAGGTGTCTGAGCACAGCTTCTGTCCAATTGTTAAATGACCAGTAGGCCATGAGGACACAGGGAAATCTGGCCTTAAGATAAGAGGAACAGAGAAAGATTTAGTGAACTTTTTGTTGCTTTAGGAGTTTTTTGTTGTTGTTGATATAATTTCAATTATATTGCTGGAAATAAATAATGTAATTTTTTTTTCACTGGTAGGATTCTGAAGGTGTCCATATGAACTACAAAGGGAGGTTGGTCTTTGCCTTTGGAATATTTTAACTTCTTATTCCCCCAAAAATATTAGGAATCAGAAAGTCAAACTAACAGAAATAAGTTTATCTTTCTTGTTTTTATAATGATGATCTGAATCCTTCTGAATCTGAGATACATGAAAATTAGGATATTAAGTTGTTAGAACTACCACTTAACAGTATGAACGGTACACTGCTATTTATGTTAAAATTTGGTGATATTCTTTGACTGACTGACACAGCTTATTAGAGCCCTAAGATCATTAGTGCTAGGTCATCATTCACAATGTGGGTCAGGTTAGTTTTGCTATGTCATGGTCATAGATTTGATCCCATCCCAACCATATTCTTTCCTCCAAGGATAATATTACTGAATGTCAAAATAATCTTAATATTGAAATATTTATAGGTCTTTCTGATGAAAGGATGGTTATATTAATTACATAGCAATATTTTCCCAGATAGCCAACATTATCCACATTCACAAATAAGCATAAACATATTTACATTGAGTCAAGAAGTCCTCATAGTCAGTACCTTCTCTTTAATTATATATGCAATTGTAGTATTTCTTATGTATGGGGAGATTCTCCTGAAATGTTGGCCTCTGCCTCCATCTCTTCCAGGCAGTTTTATCTATATTTTACAGTTCCAAGGGAAAAATTTGGCAGGGTATACAGTAGAATTGGCTTCTATTTTCCAGTAGCTTGTACACTTAGAACTTAGAGACTTCTCTAAGGGGGGGAGTTAAAAGAAAAAGAAACAGGATTTCAGATGGAGGAAGGTGACCTGATTAAACAGTGAAGTAGGATTTTCTCCAGATTATATGAAGACTTCCTTGATTTGAGATAAGAAACCATGGAAAGATCTTTGGGTCCAGAGGTAGCAGGAAGCCAGAATCTGCTTCCTAGCAGTGCTATGGCCATCAAGATTTTCCAGAGAAATTATTACAAATTACTTTAGTTCCTAGGTGCAGGGGTTCAAAACTCAACAATTTTCATTTACAAATAATTTTACCCAAATGACAGAGAACTACCAGACCTAAGGGTAACATGTGTAGGATGTTTGGTGACTTTTGAAGATTGATAACTGAACCCCAGAGCCCTTCTGCCTTTGGACATTGGTAATGCATAGGGTGATGGAACCAGGGCAATAGAGAAGAGGGCATAACAATTACTAAGCTGGATTATAAGGCAGCTCAAGAAAATGGGAGCTTAGTGTAAAAACAGTGCAGTTACAAAAAATAAGTAAATGGTATTTATTTCACAACAGAGCTTAGGGACTGAAATGTAATAACATTTATGTATTTTTTTAAGTTCTGATTTGACCATGGACCATAAGTTAAATTAATTTATTAAATTACAAACTAGCAACTATGCAAATTTCATGTAAATATCTCGTGATAAAATTCCTTAGGTTAAAACATATATTTGTTCTTCTTTCTGCCTGTGACATTGGAGGTGATCTTTACTATTTAAAAATAAGAATTAATAGCATTTTAAAAGCGCTGAAACAAAAGGGACTCTTACTGTTATGTTTCCAAAACAGATTAAAATATGATAAAATGGAGACTGACCTTTCCTTAGAGGAATCTATTTAGCAAGGTGAAGAAGAAAATTTGGATATGTTCAAATATATTCTTCATATTCTGAATATTTGGAGAGATGGAGGAAAAATTAACATGAAGAGAGTGGATATTCCTTGGACAAAAATGCTTTCAATCAGGCATAAATTCGTAAGCCTCTAAAAATTTGAAGATGAATTCACTTCATTACTCTCATCAAATAATTAGAAATGCTACAGTGCTCTCTTATAGAGAACTTATTTTTTTTTTAAGGAAGACACTCAGGTACAATAATATCAATTCACAGAAATTAAATATTTTATAGGAGCAAATTTTGTACTGAACCACCAAAGCTAAGTTCCCATATGGCATTTTATTATGGTATGCAGACGTCCTGTGGTAGTAAAGATACAATTCAGGAGCCACACTTGCCATTACTATATTACTGAAGACCCTGTTACATCTTACAGGAACTATTTTAATAGCCTTGTTATTGTTTACCTCTAGTCCCTTCTCCTAAAAAGAAAACCGCTCTTCCCCTACTGTCAGAGAAGTGTGTTAAGAAGCTTATCATGGTTCTGGTAATGGCTCTTAGGTAAAAGACGTATTTTCTAGTTTGACAGTTAGGGACCATTATTTTATTCAGTATAGACACGATTACTATATTTTATTCAGTATAGACACGATTTACTATTAAGCACTATAAAATATAATTTAATACTTATTAACCTTACTAATACTATACTAATATATAATAATATATTTTGGAGCGTGATAGTTTCACAAGAAAGCCATATTACACAAAGATCAAAAGCATGGTTCTTTAACAAAACACAGAAGAATATAAATCCTAACTCTATAGTAATTAGCCGAGTGATATTCAGTTTTGTGCTGATAAATTTGCTCTCTGAAAAGAGTGCACTCTCACTTGTAACATTTGCCAATTTCTGTGGTGTAAATACTCCCACCATGGCCATTTAAAAGCTAACAATAGTTTAACAACTTTCTCATAAAATTTAACAATTGACTGTCATAAGGTGTTAACAAGCGCATTGAAGTACATCACCAATCTGGTGGATATTCCTAGGACAACATTTGCCAATTTTTTTTCCTCTTAATATTTAATTTTCTTATTTGTAAAATGGGCCTAATAATTCCTATATTGTAGTGTTGTGCTGTGGTTTAAATGAGGTATCGTATTACAAATTACTTTTCTCTAAGGCTGTGTTCTATAAATAGAACAAAGCCTGGATGGCAGTGTATCTGTTTAGAATATGGTTATTGAATATTTTAATCCTACTGTTGAGACTAGCTACTCAGAAAAAAATATTCATTTATAAATATTACTACTCTTAGACAAAACACTCAAGAACTCTGATGGAGATACACTATGAGATTTCATGTCTGCCAATACAACATCTATTCTGTAGCCCACGGATTAGGTAATTTTGACTTTTAAGGTCTTATTATTTAAGAAATATGTTTTGTAAGGCTGTGGCTACCATAGATGGTGATTCCTTTGATGTATCTGAGCAAGTAGATTGAAAACCTTTTGGAAAGGATTCACCATTCTAAATAACATTAACAGGGGTTTGAAAGTTGATTCTAATCCTCATGGATGACTTTAGGGGGTTCAGTGGAGAAAGTAGTTAGTGATGTGTTGGAAATAGCAAAAGAACTAGAATTAGGAGTGGTGCCTCTAGATGTGACTAAATTGCTGCTATAAAACTACTATAGGAATCTACTGCTGGTGAAGATGCAGGAAAATTATTGATATGAATATAAAAGATACAGAAATTACATAAATATAATTGGTAAAACAGCATCAGGGTTAGAGAGGATTAACTCCAATTTTGAAAGAAGTTCTACTGTGAGTAGAATTTTATCAACTAGTGTTGCACGCTACAGATAAATTGTTCAGGAAAGGAAGAGTCAGTTGATACAGCAAATTTCATCATTGTCTTATTTTAAGAAATTGCCACAGCCACACCAAACTACAGCAACCACTACCCTGATCAGTCTGCAGCCATCAGCAATGAGGTGAGACCCTTCGCTAACTAAATGATTACAACTCATGGAAGATTTAGATGATGGTTAGCACATTTTAGCAAATAAAGTATTTTTAATTAAGGTACGTACATTGTTTTGTTAGACATAATGCTATTGCATACTTACTAGACTTTGGAAATATAGTGTAAGCAGTACCTTTTTTTTTTCTTTTCATAGATGCATCTGCAGAATATGGAAGTTTCCACTCCAGGGCTCAGATTGGAACTGCAGCTGTGGCCTATGCCACAGCCACTGCAATACCAGTTATGAGCTGAAACTGCAACCTACACTGCAGCTTGTGGCAACACCAAATCCTTAACACACTGAGCAAGGCCGGGGATCAAACCCACATCCTCAGAGACAACATCAGGTCCTTAACCTGTTGAGCCATAACAGCAACTCCAAGCATAAATTTTATATGTACTGATAAACAATATTGTATATAACACACTATATTGCAATAGTCACTTTATTGCAGTGGTCGAAAATCAAACCCACAGTATCTCCAAGGTATCCCTGTAATGTAATTGAAAACGTAATCCAGGAATTAACTTCAGATTTGACTTTCTAACTCTGACTTAAATTTTAATAAATTTATTTTTGCCCCGTAACTTCTGGTATTTTCTCTAGCTTTTTACATGGTAGTATCTTAATTTTCAAAAAGGTAAAATTGTTTTTTCAAAGTATTTTTGTCTTTTTTTTAAGTGAAAGCATTTTTCTATTTGTATTATATCTCAAGCAAGACCCACCACTGTAAGTTGCAATCAGGAGCAAAGGTACAGAGCAAACTAATAGGCCTGAAAGGCAAAGAGCTTGTGACCTTGGCCTCATTAGCAGTAACCTCACCTGAGCAAGTTAATGGCTCAGGACAAACTTATGCCAAGTAAGGCAAGATAATGGGTGCTACTCCAATATTCAAATAATTATTTTGCTTAAGTTTTAGACAATACCCAATGTCATTAATCTTGGACATTTTTCCAAGTGTATAAATGATTATATTAGCTATGTTTACTACATAGAAGTTTATTATAGGACTACTAAAGATCTTTGATTCAAAACATTTTTGAATGTAAAACTGTGAAAGCATTGATAGCATTGATTGTATTTATAATTTCAATTTCTCATTATTAATTGAAAATACTACATAATGTCTTTTAAGGATAAACAACTGACAAAATAACAGAAAAATTTTTTAATAATTAGAACTGCTTAAACTGCATTTTTATATGAAGAGAAGTATTTTCTTTAGTTTTTTTTAATTTTAAATTATTTCATACCTAGCATAATAGTACAAGGAATAATATATTTAAAGTATTGGTGATTATACAGATTAAGAAGGAAACTGAAACTATCATTCATTCATTCATTCAACGTATTTGGGAACTTTCTTTTTGCCAGGTTCTGTCTAAGGAACTGGGGATGTGTTAGGGAACTAAAAGAAAAAAGTCCTGTCATGCAGCCATTTACTTTATATCCTTTCTACTCCCTATAGGAATCCATTACCCTGTTATGGTATTTATTATTCTCCTGCATAGTTCATACACACACACACACACACACACACACACACACACACACACAATGTATATATACTTCATTTAAATTATGGTTTTTTGAAGGAATTCTCATTTTTTTTCCTTCAAGAACTTGTGGTTTTTCTACATTGAAATAGAAACCAAAGACATTCTATTTTATTGCTAAGAAAATATTTGATTGTATATCTCTACTAAAATTTGGGTATCAATTTTCTTGTAAATGCAAATGTTTTCAATATACTCCAGCAACAAATGATTGCACAATGAATATTCTTTTCTGTCTACTTATAAACATGTTTGGAAATAATTACCATTATAAATTTCAGATTAAGTAGGAAGGTAAGAGATTATGAACATCTTTAACATTACCAACTATTGTCAAATGCTTTTCCAAAATTATGTTGCCTGTTTCATTCCTACCATCAGTGTCTGAGAGTTTCTATTGCTCCACATCCTCCCCAGCTTGTAATATCAGTCTTCTTTACTTCCTATTCTTTTCATTTTTTTTAGTTTTCCTTTTCCTGCGTTTCCTTATTACTTTTCTTCCTTCTTTCCTCCTTTCCCTCCTTAGTTCCTCCCCTCCCTCTTTTTTTATTCTTTCACTGTCTAGTAGATTTGATATTGTATATCATTATATGAATTAGTATTTCCAAGATTATATATAAGGCTGAAAAGTTTTTTATATATTATCCATCACCACCCCCTCCGAAAGACTGTCTATATTCTTTTAATAACTTTTCTACTAGATTCATTTTGTTCCATCTGTAGGGCTTTTTAACTTTTGTAAATATTCTTGAAAATACTCATAGATTTATAGGTACCAGGAAAATAGATATGAGTATGCCAGATACAATCATAGGATCATTTCCAAATAAAGATAGTAAGCATTCCCTGTGCTTAATGGGAATCTGTTTATGTTGCTTTGAGAAATTCTTTCCTTTTCCTTTCCCACTACCCTATCAGGTAGCAATATATGCTAATAATAATGAATCTTATATTTTACTATGCATATTATGAAATATCAAAGAAAGAAAACCACAAGAAGGTTAATTTTTCTGAGAAACTAGAACTGGTATATGAGGAAACCGAAGTTATCTGTCCTCAGAGTTTGGCACCCCTCTTTGAAATTCTCATGAAAAGTCATGTGAAAATACTTCAGCCCTACAATTTAGCCTCTCAGTCACCCTTAATAGAATCATAAAACACCCACAAGAGTAAACAGTTCCAAATCCCATGCTCACCTCCGTAGGCTCTTCTTCATATTATAGCACATAAATTTTCACTTTATTCTCGGTAGCCTAATACATTATATTTGTCCAGCTCTTCTAATTATATTTTTTTACAAGCTCTTCTTATTATTATCAGTGAAAAAGATCTCTGAATTATTTAATGTTCAGAGGGGTGGGAGACCAGAGTCAGTCTTTGAACAAGTACATATTCTCATCAATATATTTTTAGCATCATAGAATTTCTCATACATCTCTGAAATATAAATCTTTTCATACACATAGATACATGTATATTGATGAATACAGGTCTGTGCACATATGCATTCTTATACATTTATATGGTATGTTTGTGGGTATGAATTTATATATATGAGCTGCCACCAGAATGTTGTCAGTATCCACCTACCAATCTACAATTGAAAATTAAGAGCAGATATTATTTTGGATAATGTATACTTGAGTGCCTCAATCAAAATAATCAATGAAACATAATTATTATCGTTTCTAAAATAGTTTGCAACTCAAAGTATAAAATATATACATTAGCTATTTAAATAATGTTAAGTAATTGAAGTGTTACTTATGGAATAGATGGCATTGCATTGCCTTTGCAAAATGTGTTCACATTGCTTATTAGTCATTACGCAGAAAAATCCTTATGCCTATTGAAAAAAATAAATAAATAAATAAACCTAAAGCAGAGAATGTTTCTAAAGCAGCTCTTTAAATTACTCAAAGGTAATGCATCATTTTACTAACTTAATACCAAGAGCAGGCAGCTCTAAATATTTTACTTGAATTTAGCATCTATTAAGATCTCAAAATAGTGAATTTATATGACAAAAAGCCACTTAAAATAGAAATTTTAATCAACTAATCATTTTGTCGTGATCTTAATTCATTTTAGTAAATATTTGATTAGAAGTCTAGATTAGCTTTACCAATAACTTCGGGTTATTTGGTAATTATGCTTAGGTTCTGTGACAATTTATTCTATGCCTGTCATAAATTATGTATAAAACTTTTATAGACTTTTAGTTTCTTTTACTAAGATTGTCTTCTCTGTGGTCTGCCCATTAGTTTTGATGAGCAAATTTATAATTTAACATTTAGATTAGAGTCTTCACTCTGGAACAAGTATATTGGTTAGAAAATCACAAATCTGTATTTGAGTTTTGGTAGACTTAAAATCATTAAAATAATCAAACTTTAGGCAGTTAGTATATATCTCCAAGTCACTTAAGCAGAATACCATGAAATTGCATTTCTGCTGATTTGAAATGCAACAGTCCTTTAGAACTGATGTAAACAATATAAAAAGCAAAATGTCTAACTCATTTCTGACATTAGCTTACGCAGTGTTCAGAGCTATTGCTTATTCTGATGAAAGAGAAACATTGACTTATAATGAAGCATTTTATTATCACAGTCACAAATACAGTTCCCAGGGTTGTACCATTTACAACCAAAACAATTGATTTTTGTATTATGATTGTGATATGAAGTGTGATTGATACCTGAATACAATGGTTAAATTATTTTTAGTTGATATATAATCTAAGATTTCAGAATTGACCTAGGCCCTAGAGATTATGAAATTCCTTCTTTTGTTCAAATGAAAAAAAAAAGATTAGAGACAGAGACTTTTAGATTTCTATCAATATCCATTCTTTTTTCCTAATAACACCGATTTCATTTGGATGTCCATATTCCTCATTTAAAAAATTTGTTTCCTCACACTACATTGTTGAGAGTGGTATCACAATTATCATAGGTAATATGTGAACAGGTATCTACTAGTGTTTCCTAGATTGTTTTTTCACAAAAGGAATAAACTATTTCACATTTTGCTTTTACCTTTTTCTTGCCTAAGGACATACATGATATCAGGAATTGGAGTAGCTATCTTGCAACCAGGAGGATGAAATGCACATGCTGAAGATGCTAGATTATAAAAGTGCATAATGGGAGTTCCCGTCGCGGCTCAGTGGTTAACGAATCCGACTAGGAACCATGAGATTGCGAGTTCGATCGCTGGCATCGCTCAGTGGGTTAAGGATCTGGCGTTGCCGTGAACTGTGGTGTAGGTCACAGATGCGGCTTAGATCCCACGTTCCTGTGGCTGTGGCATGGGTCAGTGGCTACAGCTCCGATTAGACCCCTAGCCTGGGAATCTCCATATGCCACAGGTGTGGACCTAGAAAAAGGCAAAAAGACAAAAAAATAAAAATAAAAGTACATAATGCCCTTTTGAGCAGTTACAGTCTGATTATCACATCACTTCAATTTAATCTCTAACATACTGCACAAATGAAAATGAACCTTTATGCAGAAAAGAAAATCAAGGACTTGGAGAACAGACTTGTGATTGCCAAAAGGGTGGGGGAGGGACTGGGATGGCAGGGGGGTCTGGGGTTAATAGCTGTAGATTGTTGTCTCTGGGCTGGAAAAGCAAGAAGATACCACTGTATAGCACTGGGAACTATGTCTAACCACTTGTGATGTGTAACCCTGTCACCACGCTGTACAGCTGGGTATAATGTAAAGAAATTAAAAAATAAATAAATAAAATAAAATATAAAAAAATATCTATAGCACTATATGGGAGCTACTCCTAATTTAAATTTGAATTCCTACATGTAGTATAAAATGTCTTTAAAAAAGATGATAAACGAAACCTCAATCATCATTGTATACTTAGAACATTATCCTATTGGTAGTAAAACATTGATTTTAAAAAGATGCCAAGTATCTTTAAGTAAATATTAAAATTTTCATTTAGAAGAGTTAGATATAACCAGTTCATGAATACAAAAAGAGCATCATTCGAGCACCAAAATAAATAATGTAAAATAAATATTTTTGCAAGATGCTACTTAACTTCTATGCATATGTGAACACAACCACAATTTTAGCCAAACAAGAAATGAAACAAAAATTAGCCACAATGACAAAAGTTTAAAAGAAGCAAGATAATTTTCATTAATAGAAAAATGTAATAATGGTGGTATAAGTTCTCATTAATAACTAAAGAAATTCAGAAAATAGATTCTAAATATGTAGAAATCAGATTCAAATTTTGACTTGAATAGAGAATTAAAAAAGCATATAATTGTATGAATTAATGAATATACATTGTTTTCATAGTTTTTTTATTATGTATATTTATCAGGATTAAATCAGCATTGAATCTTAGACTAGATAGAATTTATTATTAAACTAGATATAATGCACATGAGAAAAATGAATGTCGTATTCTTTTTTTTTTTTGTCTTTTTGTCCTTTTAGGGCCACAGCAATGACATATGGAGGTTCCCAGGCTAGGGGTCTAATCAGAGCTGTTGCTGCTGGCCTGCCCCAGAGCTACAGAAATGCCAGATCCAAGCCACATCTGCAACCTACACCACAGCTCACGGCAATACCGGATCCTGAACCCACTGAGCGAGGCCAGAGATCGAACCCACAACCTCATGGTTCCTAGTCAGATTCATTTCCGCTGCACCACGACAGGAACTCCTGAATGTCATATTCTTATATGTCTATTCAAGTCCTACTGTGGGCATGAAACTTAAAAAAGGATTTTATGAATGATAAATCAGAAATGTACAGTAATTTATTGGGAAGAAAGCATCAGTCTTTCCAATGAATGCTTTTTTCCCAATAAAAGCATTATTCTCAATAAAATAATTAATTATGAATTCATCTCAACCTTATTTTTATATCCATTATTTTTATGTATATGGAATACCATTAAAGTATTGGGTGTATTTATCCCTTCCCACATTCTGTGCTCCCTTTGTCAGGCATTTTTATTCTTAATGTCTTCATATTACTATTTTTACATAGCCAATTTTATTTAAATTTATCATTCTTTTATCTTTTCCGATTTTCTTTATACCTTCATTCATTATTGAAAATTCGATTGAGATGCTTGCTTTTTCTTATGCTTTAAGAATTTCCTTTAATATTTCTGTTAGTGCAGGTTGGCTACCTATAAATTCATTTTTTTCTGGGCAGGGATATTTTAAGTAAAATTCAACTTCATTTTAAAATATATTTTAGGTGGATATTAAATTATAGCCTAGTGCTTATTTCTTTTAAGGGATTTAAAATGTATAACCTATTGTTCTCTGGTTTTTATTATTTATGTTTAAAAATTGGATGCCATTAATATTGCTTCTTATTTGAAGATGATGCTCCATTTTTTTCTGATTGCTTTTAACATTTATTTTTTTCTTTTTCTTTTTCTTTTTCTTTTTTTGTCTTTTTGAGGGCTGCACCTGCAGCATATGGAGATCCCCAGGCTAGGGGTCTAATTGGAGCTACAGCTGCCAACCTTCACCACAGCCACAGCAATGCCAGATCCGAGCCACATCTGCTAACTACACCACAGCTAGTGGCAATGCCAGATCCTTAATCCACTAAGCAAGGCCAGGGATCGAACCTGCAACCTCATGGTTCCTAGTTGGATTCGTTTCCACTCACTGCACCATGACGGGAACTCCCATTTATTTATTTTTTTGACTGCATTTCAGTGATTTTGTAGTTTGCCTAAGATTGACTCTTCCATATTTATCATTCCTGTCTCTAAAGATTTCTGTCTTTTTAAATCAATTTTAGAAGATTCACAACAGTATCTTTTCATACAGAACTTGCTGTCTCCTTTTCTCTCTATTCCCTCTAGGATTCCAGTTGCAGGTCTATAATTCATCTTCACTTTGTTTTCTATAACATTCTTTTTTATATTTTTAGTGCATCTAGAACATTCTTTTTTATATTCTTATTCGTGTTCACTTCATTATGGGTCAATATTTTCTACTGACTTATCCTCCTTTCCACTAATACTTTATTCAGCTGTATCTAGCAGTAATCCTTTATGAGTCTCCATTGAAAACTTGGAATATTTTTCCCGAGCTCTTTCCTCTCAGGAGGTGGACAGCCTTTTTTTTTTTTTTAATTTCCTTTTTGACAGAGATTGCTCTTGCTTGCCTCATCTATCAATCTCTGCAGAATAAAAGTTAAAAAATTACTATACAAAGAGTCATATAATATTAGGTTGGACTTCTCTATTGCTGCCTTTGCTCTGAGATTTTGGTCTTTTAATTCCAAGCTGTTGTGATAGCTCTTAATTCTAATTTTTGTCCTTACTGTTCTGTGCTACTTCAGAAAGCCCTGGCCTTTATTTGGCCTATGGTCCCTGTGTTGCTGATAAGTCTACAAATGCATTAAGAAGAGCAGTGGCAGACAGACAATATTGGAATCTTTTCATTGTGTTTTTGTTCTCTTGGGAATTTTGGTCCTTGAAATCCTGACTTTATGAGCTGATTTCCAATATCTTCAAACAGCAGTTTTCATTTTTATTTCAGGTTTTATATTTACTCTTGTTGAGAGATTGTGTTGGAAATGAGCTATTCCACTGTAACCAGAAAATGAAATCCCTTAGTTTTCAAACTAATTTTTAAAAGTGGATAGGGATAATCAACGGTAACACTCAACTTAAGAATAACATTTGTAACATGTTCGTGTATGTAGCTAAATTTAGTGGACTACTAAAAAATAAAAGCACAATCTTTTGTGACACATGCACTCTTTGTAATTAATAAGGCTCCTGTTCTGCTGTGTAGGTAAAATCATTATAGTATGTAATGAAGAAAAGATACACATCACCTAAATAAGTCAATAGCTTTTAAAATTTCTAAATCTATTTAATAGTTCAATAGTTTCTGTGACCTAAGTTTATTATTACGCTAACTACCATTTGAATGTGATTAAGTAAAATATGTTTAAATGACTTGAAACACTAATATGTGCATTTTATCTTCTTACAATTAGGTTATGAACTTTTGCTTTTTTGTGATATTTGGCTAGGTCATTCTATTTCAGGATCATCTTCCATCAGGCAACACTTGAGCTTACTTCAACTAAAATCAGAAATACGGTTGTGTGATTTGCTCTCTCTTGATAAATATAAACAAGTTTCTATTTATGTACTTCTGCCTCTAGTTCACATTTTTCTCATGCCCCTCAAATTGATGGATAGTTCAGTTTTTATATTTCTTTATTCTGCAGAGAGACACACTGTATGAAAGCGGATAAGGTTCAAGTATCAAGCCTTATTTTTATTATTTTTATCCTGGCTAAAATTCTCATTCAAATTCTGGGATAAATGCCAGTTTGGGGCTGCATTATAAGGCTCATTTCCTCTTGATATTGCATGATTCAAAGAAATAATGATATCTGGATTCTTCTGTCAAATGCAAATTTAGTGCTAAAAATGTCCGATACACATATAGGTATATATATATAATTAATGAAAATAAAAATGACATTCTTTAATTTCTATTACTTGACATATGTGACATACAAATGGTTTTCTACAAAAATCATACTTATTTCTTGATCTTTTATTTATTATGTAAGTTTATCAGCAGAGACATTTTAAACCAATTTAAACTTAAACTAAAAATAAATATTTTAAAACATATTGAATTCATATGGTTTAAAATTTAAAAATGTCAAAAATGTTTTTAATTATAAAAAAATAAAAGAGGGAGTTCCTGTCCTGGCTCAGCAGTTAACGAACCTAAGTAGTATCCCTGAGGACACAGGTTTGATCCCTTGCCTCACTCAGTGGGTTAGGGATCCAGTGAGTTGTGGTGTAGGTCGCAGACATGGCTCGGGTCCCACATTGCTGTAGCTGTGGTGTAGGTCAGCAGCTGCAGCTCCCAATCGACCTCTGGCTTCGGAACCTCCATATGCCATGGGGTGTGGCTCTAAAAAGACAAAAGACCCTAAAAAAAAGAAGAAAGAAAGAAAAAAGAAAAAGCATGAAAGGAATTCCTGTTGTGGTTCAGCATGTTAAGACCCTGAATAGTATCCATGAGGATGCATGTTCAATCCCTGGCCTTGCTCACTGGGTTAAAGATTCGGCATTGCCTCAAGATGCAGCATAGGTTGCAGATACAGGTTGGAACCCACCTTGCTGTGGCTGTGGTGTAGGCTGGCAGCTGCAGCTCCAGTTCCACGCCTAACCTGGAAACTTCCATACACAGTAGGTGTAGCCCTAAAAAGAAAAAAATTAATTTAAAAAATAGAATTATGTCTTAGAAAAGTAAGAACAGGTTTGTGATGTCACGTGAATGAATAGATTTATAAAAAAGGAAAAGTGGATGAAAGTAATAATTTAACAATAGTGAAGCCTGTTAATTTGAAACATATAAAAATTAGAGTAGTTTTAAGATCAAATTTGAAATATGTGTAAGAGTTCCATGAGACTGTGAGGGCCTATCAAAAACTTAAACTTTTGGTACTTGTTCCTTGTTGTTCAGATAAGAGAGAAAAATGGATTTTGTCCAAAATATCCATGAGGAAGATGTCCTTAATAAAAAATATCCTGAATAAGTTTTGAAACGTTGATTCTTCAAAAGATGTCTTTGTTATTTATTAACATCCCTCAACACAGTAAAATTAAATCAGAATAAATGCCTTGTATTTATATAGTGCTTTCTAATTAATAAAAATGTTTTAACTACATTATTTTATTTTATTCCTGTGGTAATCATCTGCTACATTAACACCTGCTTTAAGGGTGGTTTTTATTGCCTAATATTGCATGGAAAATAGAGAGCACAGTCTAGACTGGAATCTGTATCTTTTGATTCTGTGTTCAATTTACTTTGCTCTGTATTGAGTTTAAAAATGTCACCATAATTAACTTAAAGCTAATAGAGAAGAGTATTGAGCACCTACAGTTTTTGAAATTGAGTAATTAGCATATAATTTAAAAATATATGTATAAGCTTACAGAATGGTCAAGGATAGTTTTCTTCTTCGTTGTAACTCCATGTGACTTCCTATTTTACAGTCTTCTCGTGTATTCAATCAACTGCTCTCAAGTATGGAGCAAAGAAAAGGCCGCTAATTTACAGGCCCATTTAAAAAAAGATCAACGTATTTCCAGGCACCAGTTTATATATTTTTTCTCTCCTTGATTTGCTTTTTTATGCATACTTTTGTTTAGATAGAAGTAAAACTATTTATTTTATGGTAAGAGATAAAGCCTAGGGGACATTGCAGTGGTTTTATCTGTCTTGTTCACTATGCAGGAGTGATATTTCTAGAGAACATTTTGAATTCCTTAGCCCTTTACTTAAAACCCTTTATTGCCCCAATTGTCTATTAAGAAAGATCTATCACTTAGTTTAGAGGCCATCAAAAACTGAATAGCCACGTAATAGCTAATTGGGACTTTGCATTCATTTTCTTCTATTCCCCACCTTCCCCGTTCCTCTGATCATGTTCTTCCCTCTGTATTTCACACACAACTGCTGTTCCTGTCATGTGTTCCATGACTCAGATATTGCATTTCCAGCTTAAATGCCCTATACGTGCATTTATGCATTTATGTCACTCTCCCAGTTATTGATTTATTGACTCATCTCCTAATTCAATTTTTTTTTCTTGTTGTATAGAGTTTGTGCTTTTTAAGCATTTTTGCTTTGCCAGCTAGTACAGCGTACAGGTTTGTCAGTAGAGGTGCCTGGAGAGACATTGTGGGAGGTCCCAGTGGGTTCCTGCAAAGTGGACACTTTCTCCAGTATCTGACTTCTGCAATGCTTGTACCTTTTCAGTTCTTGACTGCTGCACTGAAGCTAGCTGCATTAATCAGCCAGCAGCATCCACCACACAGCCTTCTTGAGTAGTTTTGTAGTTGAGTGTCTCCAATGGCACTTCAATGTCTCAGTGAAGAACTTTCCCTACCATCTTAGTGAGTAGAAATCTAGCAAGTGCTAGAATGCAGATTCCAGCAAGTTTTGCATCTATTGTACCAAAGTAACTTATATGCCATCTAATTACCTATGGCTTTGTCCTCACCTATGGTCTGTATCTCAGCCCTGTGGAATCCTTTCCTTTGGGTGTTTTACCTTAGCCAAAGGGCTATTCTTTATTTCTGCTGTACCTGTATTGTTTACCTTTTCTTTACTTCTTACAAGCCTATGCCATATCACATCGATTCCATTTATAGCTAACATGCCTTCACATTGAGCTTTCCTTGTTCAAATCACTGTCTTGATTGGACTCGGGCTGCTAACAGTTCCTTAATCATCACCATTGCAAGAACATTTGCTAATTGAATATATTTCACTTAATTCATACCACAATACAGATGATCATCTAAAGGTTCTGCTTATAAGTTTCATTTAGGTGAGAGTAAGGAAAGTAAAATTACTGGATATTTCCCACTAATAACAGGAATTAAGAAGCCAGTACATCTATAACAGAATACATATGACATGAGGGTCTCTCAAAGTTAAAATCACATATTTAACAATACTTACTTGGGTAGTTCTTTCAAAGAACTACCTTATTCTTACTATGACTTCAGGTGGTCAATTCCTTTTTTTTCCTTAGGTGAATATTTACTTAAGTATTATATTATTCTTTGCCATGGAGATATTTACAAGGTGGGATTTTCATCAGTTGAAAGGTTATCAAATGTCTTGTTTATTTTTAATTTAAAATAAATCAAATTGAATTATTCAGTAAAGAGTTTAATTTTTCACATATGCTTTTGGTGCATTATTAATTCTGTTGGAATATGCCATAATTCATCATGAAAGAATTACTTGGAGACATAAAAAATGCATGAAAGTACAGCTGTTGTATTGCTGAAAGCAGTGCATCAGGGCATGCACATTGTCACATGAAATATAGCACTGATTAATAGTATATCCTTGGTACAGTCATTTCTTAACATTATGGTAATTGCCACCTATTCAAGAGCAGACTATAGGATTTCCTTTATGCAATAAAATTATCAAACCAAACAAGAAATAATTAGGTTACTAACACATACATTGACCACTGCAGTTTGAGGAATCTCAAATAATAAATAGTAGGAGTTCCAGTTGTGGCTCAGCAGTACCGAACCCGACTATCCATGAGGATATAGGTTCGATCCCTGGCCTTGCTCAGTGGGTTTAGGATCCAGCACTCACTGCTGTGAGCTGTGGTGCAAGTCACAGATGCAGCATGAATCTGGCATTGATGTGACTGTGGCATAGGCCAGCTGCTAAAGCTCCAATTCGACCCCTATCCTGGGAAATTCCTTATTCTGTGGGTGTGGCCCTAAAAATACAAATAAATAAGTAAATAAGTAATAAATACTATATTGAAGTTTTCACTACCAATAAAAAGCCAAAGGTCAAACTCTCATGAGTTCCTAGGTAAACTATATGAAAATAAATGAAACACCAAAGATTTTGATATTTTGAATATCTTCACTTTTGAATTATTTTATTCTTGAAGTTTTATTGTATCTATATAGCCATTTTATTGTATGTCATATGAGCTTTCATCATGCAGATTACTTTCCCTCACACATTATTGCCCACTCTCACTAATGCTAAATAATGATGAGCCAGGTGAATCATTGATTCAGCTAGAGGCAATTCACAGGAATGTCCTTGACCATGATGTATATACAACATGATAAATAAGAAAGTATAAAAAGTTAAAGGACAAGTGAAAAAACTTATGATAATAAATGAAAGGCTCATGCACTTTCTTACTCTTAGTCAACATGCAACAAATATATTCGCTTTGTACTTTAATCCAGGCACTATGCTAGAATTATGTGGCAGTAAATATCTATTGTTTGAAAATTCAAATAACTTTAAGTCAAACAGATTAATAAATAAAACCATGTCACCGATGAGTTTACTGGAGATTCATCTCATTAAAGTCTTTAATTCTATTATCAAATTATCTGTAGATTAATATTCAATTAACGTTTAGTTTAATTAACTATGTTAGATAATTTTATAGTATGATTCTACTTTACAAGCCAAACTACCATGTAAAGAGAGATTTGTTATTCTTATCTGATATAAAGTGTTTATGTTTATCAGAGTAAATAATAGCTGAAAGATAACTCACAATTTAAATTTAAGAGCTTGAAAATATATTTAGTTCTTCTTACCCCAAACCAATAGTCTTTTTACCATGTTGCAACTGGTTATATTAGAATTTCAGCAAATACTTGTTTACAGTTGAATTAACAAGTCCTAGGTACAATATAAAAATAGTTTGTTTGTTCCATGTGACTTACCACCTCTGTAAATGATCTCTAAATCATTTGCCCATAATCCTTTGCCCGTAATCCTCTTTACACTTTCTAAGACACTTTAATTTTGGAGCAAGTTTAGGTTCACAGCAAAATTAGGCAGAAGGTACAGATATTTCCCATATACCCCTGCTCCTACACATAATACACTCCTTATTATCAGCATCCCCCACCAGAGTGGTACATATGTTGCAAGTTACAAATTAGTATCACCCAGAATCTATCATCTATATTGGGGTTCACTCCTGGTGAACATTACTCAAGTACGAAAAATTTATTAGGACATGTATCTACCACTATAATAGCATACAGAGTAGTTTCACTTCCCTAAAAATCCTCTGTACTCTGCCTATTCACCCCTCCTTTGCCTCCAACCACTGATTTTTTACTGTCATCATAGCTTTGCCCTGTAGAGAATATCATATGGTTGGAATCGTAAAGTCATAGCCATTTCAGATTGGCCTCTTTCACTTAGTATGTTCATTTATGGTTCCTTCATATTGTTTTCATGGCCTATTGGCTCTCTCTTCTTTTTTTTTTTTAGTACTGAGTAATATTCCGTCTAGATGTTCCAAAGTTTTTTTTTTTTTTTAATCCATTCACCTACTGAAGAAATCTAGTTGCTTCCAAATGTTGGCAATTCTGAGTAAAGCTCTTAAAACATCCATGTGAAGGTTATCATGTATACACACATTTCTTTTCCCCATTTGGTAAAATACCTGCTAGTGTTTGCTGAATAGTATGGTAAGAGAATGTTTAGTTTTATAGGAAATCACCAAAGTGCTTTCCCAAATAGCTGTACTATTTTGCATGTAAACCAAAAATGAAAGAGAGTCCCATTGTTCCACCTGTTTGCTGGCATTTGGCATTGTCAGTGTTTTGGATTTGCATCATTCTAATAGTAGTAGTATCTCATTGTTGTTTTAAGTGCATTGATGAGGTAGGTAGAACATCTTTTCATATGCATTTTGCCATTTGTATATCTTCTTTGGTGAAAGTCTGTAAGTACCTTTCACCCATTTTTAATTATTGTTTTTTACTCTTGGGTTTTAAATGTTTGAATATTTTGTTTCATACTCCTTTGTAGATATGTCATTTGCAAGTATTTTCCCCCAGTCTATGGCTTGTCTTTTCATTTTCTTAACAGTGTTTTAACAGTGTTAAGATTCTTTTTTTTTTTTTTTTTTTTTTTTTTTTTTTTTTTT
>PVHT021183617.1:12781877-12801114 GCA_004024745.2 Catagonus wagneri
CGGCAACGCCGGATCGTTAACCCACTGAGCAAGGGCAGGGATCGAACCCGCAACCTCATGGTTCCTAGTCGGATTCGTTAACCACTGCGCCACGACGGGAACTCCAACAGTGTTAAGATTCTTAACAGTGTCTTAACAGTATGTATGGTGTGTGTCTAGATTCTTTTTTTTTTTTTTCAGGTGGATGTCCACTTGTTTTAGTGCCATTTCTTAAATAGATTATCCTCAGTCCATTGTATTGTCATTGTTACTTGGAAGTTGATTGTAATTACTTAATTATTTTTAGTGGGTCTCTATTATGTCCCATTGATGTATTTTTCTATTATCTTGCTAAATATCACACACATAGTCTCTCTCTCCCCCCCCCCCCGCCTTTTTGGCTGTGTCTGTGGCATGTGGAATATCCCGGGGCAGGGATCAAATTTGCACCACCACAGCAGTTACCCAAGCCACTGAAGTGACGATACCAGAGCTTTAACCTGCTGTGCCACAGGGGAACTCTCACACTCTCTTGATTTCTCAAACTTTATAGTAAGTCTTGAAGTCAAGTAACATCAGTCCTCCAACTTCGATGTTCTTTAAATTTGTGTTGGCTATTCTAGTCTTTTGCCTTTCTATATAAATTTGAGAATCTGTTGGTGTCCCCAAAGTAACTTGCTGGAATTTTGATAAGGATGTGCTGAAACTATAGCTCAGGTTACGAAGAACTGAAATCTTGAAATCTTGACAGTATTGGGTCTTCCTATCCATGAATATATACCCCTTTATTTACTTAGTTCTTTGATTTTTGTTCATCAGAGGTTTATAGTAATTCTCATACAGATTTTGCACATATTTTAGTAGATATATACCTAAATACTTCATTTTAGGGCTCCTAATGTAAACGACACTTTAATTTTAATTTCAAATCCATTTGTCCATTGTGATAAATAGGAAAGTAATTGATTTTATACTAACCTTGTATCCTTCAAACTTGCTGTGATTACTTATTACTTGCAGGAAGTTTCCTGTTGTTCCTTTTGGATTTTCTACAAGTAAAATTATTTCAACTGTGAACAAAGATAATTTTAGTTCTCCTTTCCCAATCTGTATATCTTTTATTTCCTTTTTCTGACTTACTATATTAGCTAGACTTTCCAGTAATGTTTTTCTGTTCTTAGTTTATTGCAAGTTTTTGTCAAGGATGGGTATTGAATTTTGCCATATGCTCTTTCTGCATCTATCGATATGATCATGTGAGCTTTTTTCCTTTTTAGCTTGCTGATGCAATTACATTAATTGATTTTCAAATGTTGAACCATCCTGGCATACCTGGGATAAATTTCACTTGCTTGTGACTTACAGTTCCTTTTTTTTTTTTTTTTTTGGTCTGTTTTGGGGCCACACCTGTAGCACACCCACAGCATATGGAAGTTCCCATGCTAGGAGTCAAATAGGAGCTGTAGTTGCTGGTCACAGCCACAGCAATGCAGGATTCAAGCCACGTCTGTGACTTACACCACAGCTTATGGCAACATCGGTTAATTAACCCACTGAGTGATACCAGGGATCCAACCCACATCCTCACGGATACTACTTGGGTTTGTTAACCACTGATCCATGACAGGAACTCTTTATGATTCGTTTTATACATTGTTGGACTTGATAAAAATTTTGTTGAGAATTTTTGTATCTATGTACATGAGAGACACTGGTTTTCCTGTGAGGAAAAGATATAGCTTTCTTAAAATGTCTTTGTCAGATTTGCTATTAGGGTAATCTGGCCTCATAGAATGAGTTATGATTCTATTTGTATCTTCTGAAAATACTCATCGATAACTGGTACAGTTCCTTCCTAAATGTTTGGCAGAGTTCACTGATGAAACCATCTGGACTGGGTGCTTTCTGTTTTGAAAGTTTATGAATGATTGCTTCAATTTCTTCAGAAGACATAGGCCTATTCAAATTACCTATTTATTCTTGGGTGATACTGATAGATTGTGTTGTTCAAGAAACTGGTCCCCTTCATCTCCATTATCAAATTTGTGAGCATAGAATTTTTCATAGTATTCTTTGATCATCCTTTTAATGTCCACGAGATCTATGGTAATGTCTTCCCTTTCAGTTATGTTAGCAATTTGTGTTCTCTCTCTTTTTTCTTAGTTAGCCTTGCTAGAGGGTATTGATTTTTTTACTCTTTTCAAATAACACACTTTTGGTTTTTTAATATTCTCTTTCGGTTTCCTGTTTTCAATTTAATTGATTCTGCTCTAATGTTTATTATGTCTTATTTTCTGCCTATTTTAGATTTAATTTCTCCTGCATTTTCTAGTTCTCTAAAGGGAAGCTTAAATCATTGATTTATCTTTATAGTTTTAGATATTATTTCTGTGATCATATCTCATGGTATCATATAATTTCTAGTAGAATATGAAATAGGTAAAATATTTTTGAGGTTTTTTAAAACATCTGTCCAAGAGTGCAAGTTTGTTGTTATTGTTGTTGAAGATGGCTTGAACAATGGGAAAAGTTTCAAATATTAATAAATACTTATTGAAGAGAAAAGAAAAAGAAAGGAGAAAGAAGAAAATGAGGAAGAAAAATAAGGCAGCTCTAGAATAAATGAATAATTACATGATGAACTGAATAACTGTATATTCTTTGAGCATTTAAATTTGTGTTCAAGCAAGTTTATATTACTACCAAAGACAAGTTCTAACAAAAGCTATACTATCTTGTTTTCTAATGAAAAATAAAAATAAGAAGCTTTGAATGTAAAATGAGAAATTAACATAATATTCAGATAGTTTTATCTCAATTTTTTAGAAAACCTCATGAATAATTTAAAAAGAACAGGGAGTTCCCTTTGTGGCTCAGCAGTTAATGAAACAGACTAGGATCCATGAGGATGCGGGTTCAATCTCTGGCCCTGATCAGTGGGTTAAGTATCTGGCATTGCTGTGAACTGTGGTGTAGGTCATAAATGCAGCTCAGATCCTGCATTGCTGTGGCTCCAATTCAACCCCTAGCCTGGGAACTTCCATATGCTGTGAATGCAGCCCTAAAAAGAAAAAAAAAGAAAAGAGAGAACAAAATAATTGAAAATACACATCTTTAATTCTTTTGACTTTGTGTCAAATATAAATCTTTTGTAGTTAAGAAAAATTTTCCAGTTGATCACTTTTTATCAAATATCAAAGTTTAATTAAAAAATCTTGTGTGATATTAAATACGGATAATTTCTATTCAGAGAAATGAATACTATTTTAGTTTTCTGTGAAGGTAAATGCATAATATTAAAAGGTATTTTGTTTTAAGTAAATTTTAAAATAGCATATTGGTTAAAAAAGTTAAAGAAATATGCTAGTTGGCCATTTGAAGACTAGATAAAAAGAGAAAATAAGGAAAATTAGAGAAAATATTTTTTATTGTTTACCTTAATGTAATACTTTGAGACAGTAAAATAATTTTGAAGAAGTGTCAGATTCTTTCTGAAAATAAGGATCTTTCTAAATAAAACTAAGGACTTCTAATTTATAAATAGACAAAATTAAATTAAGATTATTATATAGTTGTCTTTTATAATTATCTTTTTATATTTATAATATCAGAGTATTATGCACACATATAAGTATATGTTCAGTATACACATGTACATATATATTAGTATATATTTATTTGAAATAACAAAATTGGCAATTTGGTGCTTATGGTATGTTTTTTTAGAGAATTCCTTTTACAGAAATTGTAAAAATTCCTGAAATTTAAAGTTTTAAATAGTTCAGTGAGTAAAGAGAACTAATGAAACAAGATTGTCTTTTGTTTTACTCGAGTTTTGTCTGTCTATATTTTGGTTCAATGTTCTCTTTTTCTATTCACATATTTTAATATTTCCTTCATCTGTTTTGTAGCAGTTAAACCAGAATACAATAAGACTGTTTTCTTCAAACTGGTGGAATTTATAAAAGCTTTCAAATCATGAATCCAACATGAGTTGCACAAAAAATAAAAATAAGGTATCACAAAAATGTTTTTTGAATTTCTGAAATCATGTGTGAAAATTGTACACAAATGGAACAATAATGTATATCAATTAGCACTACCACATGCTTAAAGATCCGTTATAATCTTGTTCCATTAAAACACGTGAGGTTTTGGTCTAGGTGACCAAAAGAGCAAAATAATTTTATCCATTCTAATTTGTAATATTGAAAAAAATATTAGCTACAGCATTTAAGGAGTTCACATCGTGGCTTAGTGGAAATGAATCTGACTAGCATCCATGAGGATGAGGTTAGATCCCTGGCCTCGCTCAGTGGGTTAAAGGATCCAGCATTGCCATGAGCTGTGGTGGAGGTCACAGACACAACTCAGATCTGGCATTGCTGTGAATGTGGTCAAAAGGGACAGGTCCTGATTCAACCCCTAGCCTTGGAACCTCAATATGCCATTGGTACAGCCCTAAAAAGACCAAAAAAAAAAAAAAAAGATAGAGAAAGATAAGATTACAGAGCCAGAAAAGAAAGAGAAATACCAAAAAATTCAGAGTTGTAAGAACTTGACGCACTAGGAGTCTGGAACTGTTAGAGGGTGGGACATACATGGGGGTGAAGTAGGGTGAGGAGACTAGGTTCCTTGTGTTATTCCTGGAATCCAGGAAAACACCAGGATCTACAAATTACCTTTGCTCTCAACTTGGGATGAAGCCATCATATGCCACTTTGAATACTCAGGAGCCAAAGGAAATGCATTTATTTGGTCTGTGGTACATGTGGATATAAGGTCAAAACTGCTCATCCGCAGAGGGTAATGTCCTAGAAACAACCTGATAGCATAATACTTACTTTTTTTGTCTTTTATTTTATAATAATTTTTATTTGTTTCCATTATAACGGGTTTACAGTGTTCTGTCAGTTTTCTACTGTGGCTCACAACATACTCAGTGTTGCTTCTACAGTGGCTGTGACTCAGTCCTACTTCTTATACCATAAAGAGCTCTTACTGAGGTAGACAAAAAAATACTCCTCTAGTGCATGACTAAGAATCTATAGGGAATTTTCAATATTTGAAAAAGCCAACAGGTAGGAAACTTAACATCTAAAGAACTAGATATCAAAAATTTTATTTCCAATGTTTTGTAATAAGTAATCTTAAATCCTCAAACTGTAGAGGTTTAATTAGTATTCAAAAATAAGCAGAGGATGTTTTTTTTGTTTGTTTTTACAGAGAAAGATGAAAAGTGGATCACTTGAAAATCTTGGAATTGAAAATATAAGCATCAAAACTAAGTTTTTAAAACTAACATGAGTGCTAAAGAGTGGACTAAATCTTGCTAAGGAAAATGAATGAACTGAAACTAGTAATAAAGGCAGGAGTTAGCCCTGCATGTCTCATGAATTGGTTTGATTTTTTAACCTCCCTATATGACTTCAGATCCTTCATCTGTATAATGGGAATTATAACGGTTTTTGAATCTTAGTGCTATTGTGAATGCAAAGGCATAAAAGGTTCAGTACAGCACATGGCACCAAATGGGTACTGAATCAATCTCAAATTATTATATCACTGTCTTCTCATGGAAGGTAATGTAGTAAGACAGAGACTGCATAATAAAAGCAATTGAGGCAAGGAGGATCAAATGCAACTCTCTAGTGTATATGTAGTAGGAATTCTAGGATAAAAAAGAAGGGAAAGGAAGCAAAACTCAAAGAGATTTTTGAAAATGGATTATTTTCAGAATGAAATAACAAAAACATGATGACCAGTAATGTTAATTTATCATGCGTGAAGTCGATGAAATTAAGTCAAACAATTATCAAAATATGTTTGAGGAAGTAGGTTGATTCTTTCACTTTCTGTGCTTGATTCTTCTAGATTTGAAACACTTTTAAAGAGGGCTGTGAATTTCTGTTCTGAACTTTTCATGCTTTTCCATGAACAGGACTTTGGCACAAAAGCCCCAGTGTTCAAGTTCAAGTATTCAAATCCTAGCTCTGGTACTTAATAATTCTAAGATGTGCACACTATTAACTCACTGTGCCTCAGTTTCCTCATCTTACCAAGGTTATTAAGGTATTTTTGAAATTTTAACTAAAATTGCACTTTGACTAAAGTTGTAAAATATTTAAAACAGTTGTCCTACTCATAGTAAGTGCTCAACAGATTAAGTATGATTACCCTGAACAGACATCAGTTTAATGGGTCATCTGAAGTGAATTTGAACAAATTTTAAAACGTTCTTATGACAATTCTAATAAGATACTCCTAAATCTAAAACAAATATATATATATATATATATATATATATATATATATATATATATAGGTTATGTAGATGTTGATATAAACAATATAATATGAAATTAGTTTGCTCAATGAACTGAAAATCATTTAAGTGTAAGCAGAAAATATTTCAATTTTTTTCTAATACTTGCTACAGACTTGAAATCTCCCTTTCCACTGTGTAGTTGATTACTGTAATTTCTTCTCATTTGAGTCCATGAATTTCAATCATTTTAAATGTTTTCAATCACATATTTGATTCAGATTCCTCTCCTTCCCAAATTGAGAGAAGTTTGGGTTGGGTGGAGACAAGATCTGTTCTTTTCTCTGGATCCTTTCTTGTACTTACTGCTTTGGTTGGGCAGATGTAGAGGAACAAGATTAAAAAAAAAAAAATGTCAACTCCACATTAGTGGTACAGAAATCATTGTCCCCACTGTGAATGATTGTATAATTCTTCAGCTAACCTAATAGTTTTCATTTATTTCTTTATAGCAGGTATTCAAATGCAGAATCCCTTGGGAGAAAGATGTGTGATTACACGGAGGGTACTGTAGAACTTTCCTCCTGCACAGGAGATCTACCTTAGATTACTTCTTTTTCTCCTCCCCATCCTCTACAATTAAAATTATTTCAAGAAGTTTTTTTTTTTTTTTAAGTTTAAAGGCTCCTCAGATGAGCTACTGAAATTGTGACTCTGTAATCATGCATAATATTTATTGAGTGCATGCCATTTTTTAAGTATTATGATCTACTTCACAGTGTTTACTTTTGTCCTTTGCCATTTAAATATCTCAGTTTGATGATGTAATCATGTAATAAGACAAGTTAAGTCTATTAATGGAAATCTCCTGTATTCTTATTATGACAAATAGTGAGACACAGGCTGCTCCATGGTATTTCTAAACTTGACCAACCAAGTTCTCTTCTAGCTTTTTCTTCAAAGCCCTGGTGATCTCAGGCTAATTCTGCAAGTTCACTAATTTCAAACATTTCATTTCCCTAGATTTGGTTCCATTTTGTAGTATGAATTTCATTTCATTGACATTAGGCAGATTACTAAATTTTCCCAAGTTTCAGTTTCTTTATATATAATACATGCATAAGGGTACTTAATTCATGGAGTTTTACTGAGGTTCAATTGGGGGAATATTGAATTAAAATATGAAGTTCAATTAATAGTTATTAATATATGGATATGAACATATGAAGTAATAACAACCCCAATATTTCTCTTACACTCACACACACACACGATGTATTTTAGAACTTACTTTGTATGTAAAATCGGTCAAGGTCTTTATAATCTAATTATAGAGTTTCATATCAATATAAAGTTAAAAAGTGTAAAGGGAATAATATTTTGACTCCCACCCGTTTTTCTCCTTTTGCTGATTCAGGTTCCAACATTCCTTCTCTAGTTTTCCCTCAGGGACACGAAGGTAAATACACCTGAGAGTAGGAGGAGTAGATGACTGTATTTGTTTTTTCTATTACAACCACAACAGATTCTCCAAAATTTAGCAGTTTAAAACAACACAAATTTATCTCACAGTTTCTGTAGGTCAGATCTGACATGGATCTCACAGGACTAAAACCGAAATGTTGGCAAGGCTTTGTTCTTTACAGAAGGATCTGGATATAGTCCAATTCCATACTTATTCAGGCAGATCCAGGTCTGTGTAGTTGTACAACTGAGATTTCCTTTTCCTCGCTGGCTGTCAGCAAGAGGTCTTTGCTCCCAGGTAACCCACATTCCTCCCTGTGCTTTCCACATGAGCCTAGTCTGTCCAGGGCTTCAGAACTCTCCTCCTTTTCATTCTGCTACATCTCTCTGGACCACTCTTGCACCATCCTTTTCTGTCACAAAGCGTTGATGTGGTAACATGGGCCCACCAGGATAACGCAGCATAATCTTCTGGAGGATAGGGTGCATCTTTAGAATTCAGCCTGCCATAATGACAGTCATTGTGCTATATACAAAAAGAGTAATTATACTCTAAAAAGAATGGTATTTTGTTTCTGAGAAAAAGTGCCAGAGAGGGAGAGCAAGGACAATCAGAATTGTTATTTTTCACTTGTCTGAAAACTAAGTGACTAAGAGAGATTGGCAGGAGACAGAAGCGCAAGGAGCTTCTAGACCTTTTTTCATCCTCAGGTTTGGTACTTAATCTGAGTAATGGTACTAGCACTTGAGGGAAGTTTGGGGAATTTGGGAATACCTGCAGCATATCTTAGGGGAGGTGGGAAAGCAGGAGGAGAGGAACAGCATGCTGTCTTAGCGTCACAGAGTTCTGCATGTTCTGTCAATTATGGAAAAGCATTTCAGAGCTTACAGTGTCCGCAAGGAAAGGATGCCTGAAAAGAGATTTGAGAGGAATGAGGAAGGAAGAGTTGCCCTTGTAGGTATATAGTATCCTCCCAGGACTTGAACCCTTTTTCTTATGAAATTGGTTAATTTGCATTCTTTCCTTCCTTTGTGCATTTCAGCTTGGAAAGAACAACTGGAAGTTCTCAACTTGGAATATAAATAGAATTTTCCATGCCTCCATATCATTAGGTTAAGTTTTTGATGCCAATTCTTAGGCAGCGGGAAAATCTAAGAACTTCCATTTATTTTGATACTGTGTATAGAGAGAACAGGTAATTTTTCTCAGGTTAGAATACTTAAGCATAAAGAGGTTGGCACAGCACATGGGATTCTAATCAATCACAGCACCCAGTACATTATCTTTCATTTCTTCAGTAACATCTATAAGGTTAGAGATGTTGTTGCTTTTGTTTAACATTTCATTTCAGTGCTTAATTGTGCTGAATAGGGAGTAAACATTCAATAAATTGCATCCTACCACTACTCTGGGTGGTGGGCATTTTACTTGGAATTTTTTTTTGGCTCTACTTGTTGTTGGCATAGGTTTTTGTTTTGGGAACTGGCAAATTTCAGATGACCCTGTTTATTTTTACTGTGACTGAAACTTAGATTTGCAAAGAACCTCATATATTAATACAAGCCCCACCTCAGGCAGGTAGATAGTATTATCATTCCTCTTCATCACGGAGACAACCAAGGCCCAAAGTAAGAGGCTGCCCAGCCAAAGAGAAACAGATGAAAGATTATTGTACAAACTTTCTGACTCCCAGTGTAATGCTTCCTTCATTTGACAATATTGCTTAGGCATAAATAAGCTGAAATTATTTCCTCTGCTTTTTCTGCACACTGAAGGACTTAAAAAAAAAGCAAATGAAAAAATAAATCAAGTTGTTGTCCCCTGGATACAGAATGGTTAGTGTTTTACTGAGACAGAGAAATACTGGGCACTGGACACCATCCTACTCTATAAAGAGAGTCCCACTAAGCCACCCCAGGGAGCTATCAAGATAATATCCTCCTGATGCCATGTGGGAGAAGAATGACTACCCAATACAGATTAAAAGCAGAGCCAGGTGGCAGTTGTGCTAATAATGCTATATACCTTGTACTAGAATAAAAATGAAACCACAAAACCCAAGAGGATATTTATGGTTGAAAGAACAAAGCATTAAAGGATAAAGGGGCTAAAAAAATCTTGAAGTCTGTTTTCAATATGGAAACTGAAATTTGGCCAGTTCTAAAGGACAATCTGTTCACTTACCTCCTTTTCATTAAAGCTTACCAGCAGCTTATAAGAACCTTTCCAATTTCTCAGAGAAAGAATTAGCACTCAGGTTGTGAGGCAAATACTGATCAGCATCTGGATGCAGGTCAGGGCTTCCCCTTGGCGGATTGGCTCTCTGCTGAAGATGGGAAGAGCTGGAGTACAGCCAAAGTGAAGAAACAAATAAAAGTGATATCAGTGGATTTTGCTGTTATTATTTTAAATAGGAAGTGTTTAGGCATATGAAACATTATAAAATTATATAATACTTAGATCTGTGGTTTAAAATTAGATTGTCTTTAAATTTGACATGTATAGTGTCTCTTCCTCAAAGGAAGTTTCTATCAGAAATTTCATGTAGAAGATTGATGTGATTATTTGGATAAATCAAAATGAAGAAAAGCAAACCAGCTACCATATAAATATTCTGGGAAGAGAACAACTTAGTATCTTTTACCAAGAGAGTCATGCAGTATCCCTGCATGATTTTTTTTTAACCTAGACTCTGAAATTTAATAACATACGCTTTTTAGAGAAAAATAATTCCTGTTCACTTCTATGAACTTAAAATATTTTAAGGTGTAGGGTTTTGATTTGATTCAAGGTAATAAATAAACTGCATTCATATACTTTCTATTTAACTCTGCATATGGGATTTATTTTTTATAATAAATCATATTAGTTTATTTTGTATCCTACATAATTTATTTTATAAGAAATCATATTGGTTTATTTTGTATCTCTGCAGAATATATTTAAGTACCACTATATATTTTTAAAAGTTTATTGAAGTATAGTTGATTCATAATATTATATTAGTTTCATATGTACAATGTAATCATTCAATTTTTTATTGATTATACTCCATTTAAAGTTATTAGAGTATAATGGCTGTATTTCTCAGTGATGTACAATATATACTTGTTGCTTATTTATTTTATTCATTGTACTCATCTCATACCCCTGTCTTACCCATAGTCCCTCCCCAGTGGTAACTACTAGTTTGTTCTCTAAATCTGTAAGTCGGTTTCTATTTTGTTTTATATATTTATTTGTTTACCTTATTAGATTCCACATATAAGTGATAACATAGAGTATTCTGTCTGTATGACATGTTTCACTAAGCATGATATCCTCTAGGTCTATCAACATTGTTGCAAATAGAAGAATTTCATTATTTTTATGGCTGAGTAGTAGTATACATATATTATTATACATGTATATACACACACATACACACACACACACACACACACACACACACACTACATCTTCTTTATCCATTCATCACTTGATGAACACTTAGTTTGCTTCCATATCTTGACTGTTATAAATAATGATCCTATGAACATTATATGCATTTATCTTTTCAAATTAGTACTTTCGCTTTCTTTATATATGTACCCATTAGTAGAATTGCTGGATCATATGCTAGTTCCATTTTTAGTTTTTTTGAGAACCTCCATACTATTTTCCATAATGGCTTCACCAGTTTACATTCCCACCAATAGTATACTAGGGTTTCATTTTCTCTACATCTTCATCAACACTTGTTATTTATATGCTTTTTGATTTTGATGTTAGCTGTTTTGACAGATATGAGGTGATATCTCAATGTAGTTTTGATTTGCCTTTCTCTGATAATTAGTGATGTTTTGAGCATCTTTCTATTTGTCTGTTGGCCATAGGTATATCATTTTTGGAAAAATGTCTGTTCAGGCCTTCTGCTCATTTTTTAATCAGTTCTTTTGGTTTTTTTTGATATTGAGTTATATAAGCTATTTCTTTACTTATTGTATATTCTCTTTATATTATTTTCCATCATGGTATATATATATGAGCTATTTATATAATTTGAGTATTACCCCTTTATCAGTCATATCATTTGCAAATATTTTCTTCCATTCCACAGACCATCTTTTTGCCTCCTTTACATTTTATTTCATTATGAAAATAAAGTCATAAGTAATTCAACTCTTCCCGAGTTATTATTTCCCCATTGATAGGAATTTGGCTTAATTTTAATATGTTACTATTACATGAATTCATCAATGTCATCAATGTACACATTATTTCATTTATATCTTGTGACAAATGTTCTGATAATACATATAAACCATAATAAAAATAAACGTTGACAGCTCAAATTTGAGAAAATGAGCAGACATCTAAATAATCCAGTGAAACTACAAAAGCAAATTATTAGAGAAGTTGAGTTTAGAGTACAATGGGTAAAAGGCAAAATTAAGATATTAGACTTCTTTTTCAGGTAGTCTTAATTTATTTGATAACTCTGTATCCTACTTATCTCTTTCCACTTGCCCTCTTCCCTCGATCTCTCTTTTCTCTTTCTTCCTTTTTTCTCTTTCTTCCTCCTTCACTCCCTTCCTTTCTTTCTTTTTCTTTCTCTGTTTCTGTTTTTCTTTCTTCCTTTCATACACATAGGAAGATAAGGATCAGAATGACATAATATGAAAATGCTAGCAGATGCCTAATTTCCAAATTAACTTTTATATTAGTGTTTGTCAGTTAATATTTAACTTGAATAGAATCTGTACTCTAATCTTAGTTACAATCTTTTTTATGACCTGAAATCACCTCGTGTAAAAATATTTTCTTTTTTACTAGTTCCTTGATGACAAAAAACAGTGCAAAAGTGAAAGGGACTTAAATTATTCTTCAAAAGTTATATATCTAGCATGACAGAAACCGAAATAATACGTATAATATGAGAGATGTTAGAATTGCGGTATTAATAAATGATGTAAAAACATGTAAGAAAACAGTTCAGGGTGGGGAATTATGGTTAGGTGGCTCAGGGAAAAACAGAAGATAATATATGAACTGGTTCTTTTAAGTTAAAGAAATTCAATATATTACATGTAAAAGAGAGAAATACCTTTCATAAAGATCAGTAGATTTTTTAGATAGGAATTTTACAAAGGTTACATTGAGGTTGTATGTAGTATGGACTGGACTGTGAAGAAAATTGTGACAAAGAATGTATTAGACATTTTAAAACTTCATAGAGGGAAATTATGGATAAGGGAAAAAAAATCAGGTGGCCATAGGAAAAGAAAAACTTGGCTTGTGAAGATGGAGGTTTTCTAGGCAGGGTGTCAGCTTGTCAGATTGACAAGAAGGCATCAGTAAATGGAGAGAGTTCAGTAAATTAGGTAAGCTAGAAAGCAAAGGAAATGAGAAAAAATGATTCTGCTATGTTGGAGTCAACAATAAAAAGAAATAAGTGAATGCCTCTCTTGTAGCTTCTCCTTTTTTCTTTTAACCACACTACTCCATCCTCCTGCTGTGATCTGTTTCAGTATTCTTGTTCAGAAAACAACAGCAAAAAGATACTTCTCATCATTTTGAAACCTGAATCTACTTAAATTTGAGCACAAAGTCACTTTTCTATAACAGAAGTTTCTCTCCAAATAAATATTCAATTTTGTGTAATTAACATGAAAGTGTTTAATTACAGTGACTAAGCTGGTGCCATAATGTGATGGGTTACATTAACTGAGATATGTCAGGACATCAGGTTTACTCTGTGTTAGATTTAACTCAACAAACTATCTTCAATGACTCATTTATTCTTCATTAAGCAAATAATTTTTGAGTTGACTATGTGCCAAGAAGCCTTTTAGGAGCAGTGAATACTTTCCTCCCTTATGGAGCTTTCCTCCTAGTGGCGATAAAAAGATGAATAGGTGAATATGAAATATTTTGGAAATGATAAAGCTAAGAATAAAAAAATTATTAGAGATAAGAGAATTTCATTTTTATATAGGATTTTCCAGGAAAGATTCACTAAGAACATGACATTTTGAGTGAAGAAATGAAGCTGGCAAATCAGCAAACCATGATATATCTGAGGAGGAACACTCCAGTCAAAGGGAAGAGCAAAGGCTATAACATGTTTGAGGAAACTGTCTAGTATAATCTAGAACTTGTCAAGAGTCCAATTGGATAAACCAAAGTGGAAAGAAAAGAGAGAAAGAAATTAGCACGAGAGGATAACAGTGTCCAGTTAATACAAGGTTTTGCAAGCCATACAGAAGTCCCTGAAATAAATAGAAAAGCAACGGGATCATCTTACATTTAACAGTGTCATTCTAAGTGCTGTTGAGACTATACTGAATGTGTGCAGACAAGAAGCAGGAAGACAATCTATGGGACTCATAAAAATCAAGGTGTGAGTGATATAACTTGAACTGAAGATGTTACAGTGAAGGTAGTAGTAGAGGCAGGGAGAAAGTAAAGTAATTCTGGGCAAATGTTAATGGTAAAGCTGATGGAATTGGTCAACGAATGTTGGAGGAGGTCATCAAAAAAATGTGATTGCTGGTTAACCTGTGAGCTGGATCCAGGCAATCAGAGGTCCTCCCTCCTTTGTCCTTGAAATATATGCCCTGACCACTGTTCCCTTGGTCTGAGCTGATTCAAGGACATGAATTTCAGATACTATTGTGTTGCTGAGGTCATCTGCACAGTATAAATTTCTGAACCCTGTTAAGGTGTCTATCTATGTTAACTTTAAGATTCTGGTTGGGAGATGCAGAGATCTACTTATTTAAGGCAAGCTTCTCTACCTTCCCCCATTTCCATGCTTTACTCTTTGGAAATCACCATGTCCAGTCCATACTTATGGAGTGGGGAGTTATGCTCCCCTTCTGTTAAGATGAACTATCTACGTAATTTATTTTTAATTTTTATCCTCAAGGTATTTGTCACTTCTCACCTGTTTGTTAATTTTTCCAGCCGTTTATTTATACCAGTATAGACTAAAATATTAAATATCATTATAGTTTTAGTTTTGCCTTTTCTGGAGTATCATATAACTGTAATCGTACAATAAGTAGCCTTTTTGGATTAGGTTCTTTTGGTTAGCAATATGCATTTCACATTACCCATGTTTTTTTATGACTTGTTAACTCATTTCTTTTATTGCTGAATACTATTGCATTGTATGTATGCCACACAGTTCATCTATTTAAATATTGAAGGACATCTTGAGAGCTAGCAGTGTTTGGCAATTATGAATATCACTGTTATAAATATTCATGTGCAGGTTTTTTGTATGGACATGAGCTTTCAACTCAGGTAAATACCTAGGTGTGTGATTGCTGGATCATATGGTAAGACTATGTTTAGCACTGTGTTAAATGAATGAGCCAAAGATGGCCTCTGTATTTTGGTGCCTACATTGGTTATTTCTTCACTGTAGGATGTTTCACTATCTCACAAGCGTACCAGCTGTAAACTCAATTTAAACAAGCACAATTTTTAGCCATTTAGGGCTTGCCTGCTTTGCATACTCTGAGTGTCTTAGTCAGCTCTGCCTGTCGTAATAAAATACTACAGAGTGGGTAGCTTAAATAACAGAAATGTATTTTCTCACAGTTCTGGAGGCTAAGTCACCTTGCTGTAATTGCATATTAGTTCCAAAAGTCATTTGTTGCCCAATTATGTATAATTTTATATATAGACTATTATGCAGTTTGTAAACAAAGACAATTTTATTTCTTCTTTTCCAAGTTGTGATGTTTTATCTTGCCTTCCTGCACTAGTTAAGTCTTCCAATATGATGTTGAGTAGGAGTGGTAAAGGAGGATATTGTTACCTTATTCATGATCTTAAGGGGAGAGCATCAAGTTTCTCACCATTAACTATTATGTTAGTTTAGGGATTTTTTTTAGATAATCTTTTTTAAGTTGAGCAAGTTTTTTCTCTGTTCTTAGTTTGGCGAGAGTCTTTTTTTTTTTCCATGACTACAATTGAGTGATGGACTTCGTCACATGCTTTTTTGCATCAATTGATATGTTTATATGATTTTTCAATATTATTCTGCCTATTGATTGGTAGGTTGTATTAATTGGCTTATAATGGTCAACCAGCTTTTCATTTTTAGAATGCCCCACCCAGTCTTGGTGTATAATTTGTTAGCTTTGATATCCTGATATTTTGTTGAGAATTTTTGCATCCAATGTTTGTAAGAGATATTAGTTGAGGTTTCCTTTCTCATAATTTTTTATCTGTTTTTCTTATTAAGGCAATACTAACCTCATAGAACAAGTTAGGAACTGTTACCTCTACTTTCTGAAACAGATTAAGGAAAATTGGAGTTATTTTTTTCTAGCAAACTAAGTAGGTGCTGAAATCTTCAACTTCAGTAAGAGATTCATTTAGTTTTCTTTGTACTTCTATCAGTTTTATCTCTTGTAATTTGATGCTATATTGTTAAGTGACGGCCTACATGTTAGGGATTATTAAATCTTGGATAACTGACCACTTTATCATTATGGAAAAGCCTCTTCTTATCTCTGTTACTTTCCTTTCTCTGAAGTCTGCTCTGAAATTGATATAGTGATTCCCACTTTTTTTGTTTTTAACTTTTTTTTTTCCACTTTTTAGGGCTACACTCATGACATACAGAGATTCCCAAGCTAGGGACTGAATCAAAACTGGCTGCTGACCTATGCCACAGCAACAACAGTGCAGGATTCAAGCCGCACCTGCGACCTAAACCTTAGCTCATGACAATGCCGGATCCTTAACCCACTGAGCAAGGTCAGGGATCGAACCTGTATCCTCATGGATGCTAGTCAGATTCATAAACTACTGAACCATGACAGGAACTCTTCCCAGTGTCTTTTGATAAGTGGCATGTTATATTTTTTCATACCTTTACTTTTAACCTACCTTGGTATTTATATTTAAAGTAGATATCTAGCAGACAACATATTGTTGGGCCTTTTTTATTTATTGTTTTTTTATTTTTATTTTTTTTTTCGTCTTTTTGCTTTTATCTATGGCCGCACCCACGGCATATGGAGGTTCCCAGGCTAGGGGTCTAACAGGAGCTGTAGCCACCGGCCTTCGCCACAGCCACAGCAATGCGGGATCCGAGCCGCATCTGCAACCTACACCACAGCTCACAGCAATGCCGGATCCTTAACCCACTGAGCAAGGCCAGGGATCAAACCCGAAACCTCATGGTTCTTAGTCAGATTCGTTAACCACTGAGCCACGAAGGGAACTCCTAGTTGGGCCTTCTTTAAATTCACTCTAATAGTTTCTGTCTTTTAATTATTTTATTTAGACCATTTACATTTAAAGTGATTATATAGTTTGATTAATATCTATCATGTTTCTGTTTTCTATTTATAGCACGTTTTATCTTCTCTCTTTTCTGCTTTTTATGGTTATAATTGAGCATTATATGATTCAATTTTCTCTCCTCGCTTAGCATATCAGTTATATTGCTTTAAATTGTTATCAGTGTTTGTCCTAGAGTTTGCAGTATACCTACTATACCTTTACAATTAATCTAAGTCCACTTTTAAATTATATTTCATGGGAAGTCCAGGAACTTTAAAACATTCTCCAGCATTCTCCCTCTCTATGTGTTCATCTGATTCTCTTAGAAATATCATTTCCTTCTCTCTTAGCACAGACCTAATTGTGATGAATTCCCTAATTTTTTACCTAAAAATGTTTTTGATATCTTCACTTTTGAAGAATAGTTTTGCTATAGATAGAATTCTAGATTGGTGGGGGTTTTTTAACTTTCAGAATTAAATATTTCACTTAATTTTTTATTACTTGTATGGTTCATGAGGAGATGTTTGATAGAATTATTACCCTTGTTCTTCAATGGGTAAGGGATTTTGTTTGTTTTTACTCTTTTTTCACAATTTTATCTTTGCTTTTCATATTGAATATGATATGCCTAGGTGTAAACTGTTTGTTACACATCCTGTTTGCTGTCTTAGCTTCCCATGTCAGTCCTTTGGTGTTTGTCATTAACTTTGGAAAATCCCTATCATTATTGCTTTGAATATTTCTCTTTTTTTTCTGGTATTCCAGTTACAAATATATGTGCACGTTGCATCATTTGTTATTGTTCCACATTTCTTGAATCTTCTGTTTTGTTTTGAATTCTTTCTTTTTTCATTTTGGTTTGGGAAATTTCAATTTATCTAGCTTTAAGTCTCCATATTTTCTCTGCTATGTCTAGGCTACTGATGAACCCTTCAGAGGCATTTTTCATTTTGCTATAGTGTTGACAATGTTATTGAATTCTATTTTTTTTAGTTTTCATTTCTCTATTACATTAATAATCTGTTTTTCATGTTATCTGTTTTTTTAATAGGGCCCTTAGCATGTCAGTTACTATTATTTAAATTTCTTATTCATTGGTGATTCCAAAATCTGTGTCATAATAATTGTTATAACAATCTGGTTCTGATGATAGTTCTTTGTCTTTTCATACTGTTTTATTTTATTGCCTTTCATTTTTTCAGAAGTTGGATATTATGTATCAATAAGAACTGGAATAAACAGATCTTTTTTTTTTTAGCTTTTTAGGGCTACACCTGTGGCATATGGAAGTTCCCAGGCTAGGGGTTGAATTGAAGCTGCATCTGCCAGTCTACACCACAGCCGCAGCCACAGCAACACCAAATTCAAGCCATGTCTGCGACCTGCACCACAGCTCATGGCCATGCCGGATCACCAATTCACTGAGCAAGGACAAGGACTGAACCTGAAACCTCATGGATAGTAGTCGTGTTCATTACTTGTGAGCCATGATGGGAACTCCTAAATAGATCTTTAATGTGATATTTTATGGTAATATGGATAGAAACTTGGGTAAGTTTAATATTTGCTGTAGCAGTTCATCTCGTGGTGCAGCAGAAATGAATCCAACTGGGAACCATGAGGTTGTGGGTTCGATCTCTGCCCTCGCTCAGTGGATTAAGGATCCAGCATTGCTATGAACTGTGATGTAGGTCACAGATGTGGCTCGGATCTGGTGTTGCTGTGGCTGTGGCATAGGCCAGCGGCTACAGCTCCGATTAGACCCCTAGCCTGGGAAGCTCCATATGCCGTGAGTGTGGCCCTAAAAGGACAAAAAGCAAAAAAAGCCAAAAAAAAAAATTTGCTGTAACCTCGGTTATCAGAGGCCTCTGTTTCCTGCAATGTCCTTAGATATTTGTTGTTGTTGTTGTTGTTTTCCTTTATTGTTCTCTTTAGTTTTCTCTAAGGACTTCTTAACTATAATCTGTAGCAAAGCTCTTTATGTTATAATCCACAACTGTTATACTGGAACCTTGTTTATATGATAAGATGTGGAGGAGAGCAAGTATTCTGTAATCTTACAATTAAATCAGTCTCTTAACAGGTGTAAGTGTATGAAGCTGTGATGATCAAAAATGTTTCTTAGCTTTTTTCCTCATCTTAGTTGAGATCGGAAAGCTAGAAAGGTTGACATTGGCTAATATCCATTTTCCAAGTAAAGAAGGCTCTGGCAAATTAGTTCCCCTTTTAGAACAGGG
>PVHT021183617.1:12812489-12922742 GCA_004024745.2 Catagonus wagneri
CCTCCCCCACCCCCTCCCCCACCCCCTTGGCAGCCACAAGTCTTCTCCCCAAGTTCGTGATTTTCTTTTCTGTTGAGATGTTCATTTGTGTAGTGTTTTAGACTCCGGTTATAAGAGATTTCATATGGCATCTATCTTTCTCCTTCTGACTCGCTTCACTCAGTGTGAGGGTTTCTAATTCCATCCATGTTGCTGTGAATGACATTATTTTATCCTTTTTATGGCTGAATAGTATTCCATCGTGTATATATTCCACATCTTCCTAATCCAGTCATCTGTCAATGGACATTTGGGTTGTTTCCATGTCTTGGCTATTGTGAATAGTGAATAGTGTTAGAGTGAACATGCGTGTGCAAGTGTCTTTCTCCAGGAAATTTTTGTCTGGATATATGCCCAAGAGTGGGATTGCTGGATCACATGGTAATTCTATGTAGAGTTTTCTAAGGTACCTCCACACTGTCTTCCATAGTGGTTGCACCAGCTTACATTCCCAGCAACAGTGCAGGAGGATTCCCTTTTCTCCACACCCCCTCCAGCATTTGTTGTTTGTGGACTAGTTAATGATGGCCATTCTGACTGGTGTGAAGTGGTATCTCATGGTAGTTTTGATTTGCATTTCTCTAATCATCAGTGATGTTGAGCATTTTTTCATGTGCTTGTTGGCCATCTATATATCTTCTTTGGAGAAATGTCTATTCAGGTCCTTTGCCCATTTTTCAATGGGGTTGTTGGCTTTTTTTGTGGTTGAGCTGCATCAGTTTTTGTATATTTTAAAGATTAAGCCCTTGTCAGTTGCATCATTTGAAAAAATTTTCTCCCATTCTGTAAGTTGTCTTTTAGTTTTCTTTTTGGTTTTCCTTGCTGTGCAAAAGCTTGTCAGCTTGATTAGGTCCCACTGGTTTATTTTTCTCTGATTTCTGTTGTTTTGGGAGACTGACCTGAGAACACATTTGTAAGGTTGATGTCCCAGAGTGTCTTGCCAATGTTTTCTTCCAGAAGTTTAATAGTGTCTTGTCTTATATTTAAGTCTTTAAGCCATTTAGAGTTTATTTTTGTGCATGGTGTGAGTGTGCTCTAGTTTCATTGATTTACATGCAGCTGTCCAAGTTTCCCAGCAATGCTTACTGAAATGACTTTCTTTTTCCCATTTTATGTTCTTGCCTCCTTTGTCAAAGATCAATTGTGCTTAGGTGTCGGTTTATTTCTGGGGTCTCTGTTCTGTTCCAATGATCTGTATGTCTGTTTTGGTACCAGTACCAAACTGTCCTGATTACTGTGGCCCTGTAATAGTGCCTCAAGTCTGGGAGAGTTATGCCTCCTGCTTGGTTTTTGTTCCTCAGGATTGCTTTGGCAATTCTGGGTCTTTTGTAGTTCCATCTAAATTTTTGGATTGATTGTTCTAGTTCTGTGAAGAATGTCTTGGGAAATTTGATAGGGATTGCATTGAATCTGTAGATTGCTTTGGGTAGTATTGCCATTTTTACAATATTAATTTTTCCAGCCCTTGAGCATGGAATATCTTTCCATTTCTTTGTATCTTCTTTGATCTCCTTGATTAATGTTTTGTAGTTCTCTGCATATAAGTCTTTCACCTCCTCGGTCAGGTTTATCCCCAGGTATTTGATTTTTTGGGGTGCTATTTTAAAAGGTAAAGTATTTTGGTATTCTTTTCCTAACATTTAAGTGTTAGTATATAGAAATGTGATTGATTTCTGAAGGTTAATCTTATATCCTGCTACTTTGCTGAATTTGTCTATGAGTTCAAGTAATGTTGGGATTGAGTCCATGGGGTTTCCTTTATAAAGTACCATGTCATCTGCATACAGTGACAGTTTTACCTCTTCTCTTCCTATTTGTATGCCTTTTTTTTTGTTTGTCTGATTGCTGTATCTAGGACTTCCAATACTATGTTGAATAACAGTGGTGAGAGTGGGCATCCTTGTCTTGTTCCAGACTTTAGTGGGAAGGCTTTCAGCTTTTCTCCATTGAGTATTATGTTTGTCATGGGTTTTTCATATATGGCCTTTATTATATTAATGAATGTTCCCTGTATTCCCACTTTGGTAAGAGTTTTGATCATGAATGGATGTTGGACTTTGTCAAATGCTTTTTCTGCATCTATTGAGATGATCATGTGGGTTTTAACTTTGTTAATGTGGTGTATGACGTTGATTGATTTGCATACGTTGAACCATCCTTGTGCACCTGGGATGAATCCCACCTGATCATGCTGTATGATTTTTTTGATATGCTCTTGAATTCGGTTGGCTAAAATTTTGTTGAGAATTTTTGCATCTATATTCATTAAAGATATTGGCCTATAGTTCTCTTTTTTTGTGGTATCTTTGTCAGGTTTTGGAATTAAGGTGATGTTGGCATCATAGAATCTTTGGGAGTGTTCCTTCTTCTTCAACTGTTTGGAAAAGCTTAAGGAGGATGGGTATGAGTTCCTCTTAGTTTGTTTGGTAGAATTCACCTGTGAAGCTATTTGGTCCTGGACTTTTATTTGTAGGGAGTGTTTTGACGACATACTCAATTTCATTTCTAGTGATTGGTCTGTTCAGTTGATTTATTTCTTCTTGATTCAGTTTTGGGAGGGTGTAGGTCTCTAAAAATTTGTACATTTCCGCTAGATTATCAAAGTTGTTGGCATATAATTGTTTATAGTATTCTGTCATGGTTTTTGTATTTCTGTAATACCCGTTGTAATTTCTCCTTTTTCATTTCTTATTTTGTTTATTTGGATTTTTTCTCTCCTCTTCTTGATGAGTCTTGCCAGAGGTTTGTCAATCTTCTTTACCTTTTCAAAGAACCAGCTCTTGGATTTATTGATTTTTTCTATTGTTTTTTGAATTTCTATTTTATTGATTTCCTCTGTGACCTTAATGATTTCCTTCCTTCTTCTGACTTTAGGGTGTTTTTGTTCTTCTTTTTCTAATTCAATTAGGTGATGGGTTAGGTTGTCGATTTGAGATTTTTTCTTTTTTGAGGAAGGCCTGTAATGCTATGAACTACCCTCTAAGTACCGCTTTTGCGGCATCCCATAGATTTAGGGTTGTTGTGTCTTCATTCTCATTTGTTTCAAGGTATTTTTGTATTTCTTTCTTGATTTCCTCATTGACCCATTCGTTTTTTAGAAGCATGTTCTTTAGTCTCCATGTAGTATGTTTTCTCTCATTTCCTTTCCTGTGGTTGATTTCTAGTTTCATGCCATTGTGGTCAGAGAAGATACTTGAGATAATTTCTATACTCTTAAATTTGTTGAGGTAAGCTCTATGCCCGAGTATGTGATCTATCCTTGAGAATGTTCCATGTGCACTTGAGATGAATGTATATTCTGATGTTTTTGGATGTAATGCCCTGAAAATGTCAGTTAGGTCTAATTTTTCTATTGTGTCATTTAGGATCTCTGTTGCCTTACTGATTTTCTGCCTAGAGGATCTGTCCATTGATGAGAGTGGTGTGTTAAAGTCTCCTACAATTATTGTATTGCCGTCTATTTCTGCTTTTATGTCTGATAGTGCTTGTTGTAGGTACTTGGGTGCTCCTATGTGGGGGGCATATATATTGACAATTGTAATATCCTTTTCTTGAATGGATCGTTTAACCATTAAGTAATGTCCTTCTTTGTCTTTCTTTATGGCTTTCAACTTAAAGTCTATTTTGTCTGATATGAGTATTGCCACTCCTGCTTTCCTTTCTTGTCCATTGGCATGAAAAGTCGTTCCCTATCCCCTTACTTTCAATCTATCTCTGTCCTTTGCTCTAAGGTGGGTCTCTTGTAGGCAGCAGATTGCAGAGTTTTGCTTATTTATCCATTCTGCCACTCTGTGTCTTTTGATTGGAGCATTCAGACCATTGACATTTAAGGTGATTATTGATAGATATGTATTTATTGCCATTTTAGATCTTATTTCCAGTTGATTCTATGTTTCTCTTTTCTTCTTTTCTATTTTTGGATGGATGGGTTCCAATTATTCTATACTTAAGTTTTTTTTCTTTTCAGTATTTGTGGGTTAGATGTCCCATTTTGATTTGTGGTTGCCCTGTTTTTTAAGTATGTTAACACCTTCTTACATCTGCTTGCTGTGGCCTGATAACCATATAGGCTAAAACACATCATTAATAAAAGAAAATAGAAAAAAAAAAGACTAGAGAAAAAAAGTTGTTTTTTTTCTTAAAGTTAAAAAAACAGAAAAAAAGGAAATAGTCTACGTTTTCCTACTTTCCCTCCCCACAATGTATAAGGATGTTGTCTCTTTTTTTTGTAAATTATTTTATTTTCACTAATTTATTTATTTTTGCATCTTCATATTTCGATCTGCATGTGGGCTTACTTGAATGATTGCTTTGTAGTTATGGTTTCCTCCATTCTAATTCTTACTTTTTACTTTTCTTTCTCTTTTTTTTTATAGGAACTTTTTCAGCATTTCTTTTAGAAAGGGTTTAGTATTGCTGTACTCTTTTAGCTTTTGTTTGTTGGGGAAATTTTTTATTTCCCCTTCTATTTTAAATGATATTCTTGCTGGGTAGAGTATTCTAGGTTGCAGGCCATTTCCTTTCAGCACTTTAAATATACCTTGCCATTCCCTTCTAGCCTGTAAGGTTTCTGTAGAGAAATCAGCTGACAGCCTTATGGGGGATCCCTTATACTTAATCATTTGCTTTTCTCTTGCTGCCTTTAGGATCCTCTCTTTATCTTTAATTCTTGCCATTTTTAATATAATATGCCTTGGTGTGGGTCTGTTTGGGTTCAGCTTGTTTGGGACCCTCTGTGCATCCTGTATCTTGATGTCATATTCCTTCAGATTTGGAAAGTTTTCAGACATAATTTCTTCAAATATTTTTTCAATGCCCTTTTCTTTTTCTGCTCCTTCTGGAATTCCTATTATGTGTAAATTGGGCCGCTTTATATTATCCCATAGATCTCTTATATTGCTTTCATGTTTTTTAATTTGATTTTCTGTCTGCTGTCCTGATTGCGTGATTTCCATTATTCTATCTTCTACATCACTAATTTGTTCCTCTGCATTATTCAAACTGCTCTTTATTGCCTTTAGCTCAGTTTGCATCTTTGCAAATGAGTTTTCTAACTTTTCCTGGCTCCTCCTTATGTTTTCTAGCTCCTTTCTAAGGGACTCTGCGTAGTTGTTTGCATCTTCTCTTAATTCCTGGATATTCAGCCTTAATTCTTCAAGTATTTTCATTACCTCCCTTCTGAAATTCATTTCTGTCAGACTGCAGAGGTCTGTTTCATTGTTGGCTGCTTTAAATGACTTGTCCTGTTCTTTTAACTGGGAATGGTTTTTGAGCTTCTTCATCTTGTTTGTGGTTTTCTTTTTCTGTGAGTTTGGGAAGCCACGCTGTAATCTTGGAAGGCTACTTCTAGGGAGGAGCTCCCCTTTGTATTTTTTGGTGGGTTTACTATTTATTTTTGGTGTAGGAGTTTGACTATTTGATGTCTATTTCTTTGGAATGAGCCGGCGTTATCTCAGTGGTACTCTGAGTGTTCTCTGTGAGAGTGTAGGAATGCCTAAGGTCAACAGTTGGTGCCTATTCTCTATGCTCTATGCAGGAAGGTGGCGCTGTCCACTCCTAGTTGCCCGGCCCTGGGAAGTGGTCGGGAGCTCTAGGCAGATCTACCAGTTGTCTCGAGCATTTGGCAGTAGCAGCAGCAGGAATTATGTTTTCCCCCGGGAGTGAGAGGCACAGAAGCTAGTGTTCGATTGCAAAGTCCTCTTTGAGGTGATTGCAACCACAAGAGGTACCTGTCAGAGGCTGGCTCAGCAGGCTGGCGTTTGTTCCACCCTTCCGCTGATGCTTGCTCGTCAGTTGGGGCAGTTTCCTGGCTCCAGCGGCTGGTGCTGGCTCCACTCCTCTGCAAAAGCTAGCTCCGAGTGGTCGCGTACTGCTCCACCCAACAGAGCTACCAACTCTGTGGGCTGGCATAGTCACCTAGGTCCGTGGACTGGCACAGGGCCCTGCCACCCCCGCTGATGCTGGCTGGCACAGGCACCTGGGTCCACAACCTGGCACAGTGCTCCACCCACGGGCTTCAAGGCACAGGCTCTGCCCTTGCTGCCACAGCTGCAGCCTCCACTGGCTCCTCCCTACTTCCACTCTCTTTGGCGGGGCACCGTTGCCGCGCCCTGCTCGCTAGTTCAAGTTACTTCCTATGGCGGTCAGCCTCTCCTCCTCTCCTCCTCCCTAACAATGGAGGCTTGCCTCCCCTGTGGGATCAGACTTCCTGGGTTCCCTCAGTCCTGGTTTTGCTCTCCAGAAATCATAGAATATTGCTGTTCCTTGTCCTATTCCCACAACCGCCACAGCCACTGACCTCAGCCCTCTCCCAGGGACTAACCTTATTAGCCTGTGTCTTAGCTCCCAGGCACCGCCCAGAGCCTCAGGCTATGGTGTCTGTGCCGGTATTCAGGTCATCTGTTTTTGTCTCTAACTCCAATTTTCCTATGTCAGTCCAGCTGCTGCGTTTTTCTCAGGCTTTGATGTCCCTCTAGTTCCGTTGATCATCAATCCATTGATCGTTGTTTAGGTTTCTTCCCAGGGTGTGGGTTCCTTTTCTTTTTCACAGCTCCCTCCCTGGGGTGCTGGCTTCTGTCCTGATTCCTTTTATCTCTCTCACCTTTTTTTTTTCTTCAGTTGTTCTACCCAGTTATTTCAAGGGTTTCTTGCAGTTTTTGGAGGTTTAAATTAATCAGCATTCAGATGATGATTTGTCCAAGTCATTTTATATTCAGATGCGTTTTTTGATGTATTTGTGGGAGAGGGTGAGCGTGACCTCTTACTCCTCCGCCATCTTGCCGAGCTCCCCTATACAGTATTTTCATTGCTCTGTCTGGCTTGTTTCACTAGTATCCTGCCATCCAATTTCATACATATTGTTGCAATGGCAGATTTCCTTTTTCCTGTTACTGAATATTCATTTTACATTTCTGTATTTTCTTTATTGATTCATCCACAGATGGACACTTAGATTGTTTCCATATCTTGGCTGTTATTAAGAAGCTGCAATGAATATGGGAATGCAGATATCTCTACAAGATACTGAGTTTTGCTTTCTCCAGATATATAACCAGAAATGGGATTGCTGGATAATATGACAGTTCTACTTTTAAGTTTCACGGAAATCTCCATAGTACTTTTAAAATGGCTCTACCAACTTACATACCCACCAATGGTATACAAGAGTTTCCATTTCTGTACATCTTTACAAAAATATATCTCTTGTCTTTTCGGTAAAAGCCATTCTAAACAGTGAGTTGATACCACATTGTAATTTTTTTCCATGTCCCTTATGTATAGTGATATTGAACATGTTTTGCTTACCTATTGGCCATATGTCTGTCTTTTTTGAAAAATGTCAATTCAGGTCCTATGCACAGTTTTAATTTGGCCATTTGGTTTTTTTTTTTTTTTTTTGCTATTATAAATGTTGTATGGGTTCCTCAGATATTTTGGATATTAACTGCTCATCCGTCATTTGGTGCAAATATTTTCTACCACCTCATAGAATGTTTTTCCATTTTGTGGGTTGTTTTCTTTATGCTGCAGACGTTTTTTAGTTAATATAATCTCTTTCTTTTGCCTCTGCTTGTGCTGTCATTTTCAGAGTCATTGAGAAGACCAATGTCAAGGAGTTTTTCCCTATGTTTTCTACTGTGAGTTTTGTAGTTTTATGTCTTAAATTTATCTTTAATTCATAAAGTTAAATTTTGTAAGAAATATAAGTTCATTCTTTTGCATGTGACAAAATTGAATACAGTTTTCCCATCAACTGTTATTGACAACACTGTCTTTTCACCTTTGCCTGGTGTAAGCACCTTTATGAAAGATTAGTTGACCATTGATGTGTGAATTTTTTCCAGGCTTCCTATTTTTTTTTTCAGTCAGTATGTGTATCTGATTATATGCCAGTGCCACGAGGTTTTAAGTACTATACTTTTGTAACATAACATAAAATGAGAAAGTATAATGGTTCTAGCTTTGTTCTTCTTTCTCAAAACTTCTTTGGACATTTGGGGTCTTTTGAGGTACCAAAAATATTTTAGTATTTTTTTTCTATTTCTTTTAAAAACAACTTTGGAATGCTGATAGGGATTACATTGAATCTGTAGATTGCTTTAGGTAGCATAGATATTTTAACAATAATTCCTCCAATACAAGAATATTTCCATTTGGAGTTCCCTAGTAGATGAGAAGGTTAAGGATATGCATTATCACTTCTGTGGCTTGGGTTGCCACTGTGGCACAGGTTCAGTCCCTGGCCCTAAAACTTCTGCATGCTGTGTCCAAAATTTTTTTTTAATATATACTATATATAATAAAAAATAAAAAAATAGAAAAGGAATATTTCCAATTTTGTCTAATTTATGCCATAATTTATAGTGTACGTGTATTTCATCTGCTTGGTTAAATTTATCCCTAGCTTTTGATGTCTGGTAGATGGAATTGCTTTCTTCATTCCATTTTAATATAGTTCAGTTTTGGTATATAGCCATGCAATTGATTTACATATCCTTAAACTTTACTGAATTCATGAATTTGTTCTAACAGTGTTTTGGTGGAGTCTTGAGAGTTTTCTATACACAAAGATTATGTCATCTGCAAACAGATATAAATTTACTTCTTTCTTTTTGATTTTGATAGCTTTTATTTATTTTTATATTTATTAATATTACCTATTTGTTCTTGCTCGGACTTCCAGTACTATGTTGAGTAGAAGTGGCAAAAGTGGAAATCCTTGCCTTATTCCTTATCTTAGAGGAAAAGCATATAGCTTTTCACCACTAAGTATGATTTTAGCTGTGGGCTTGCAATATTATTATTGCCTTTATTACATTGAAGTCTATTCCCTCTATACCACTTTGTTGAGAATTTTTATTATGAAAAGATATTGAATTTCATCTGATGCTTTTTCTACATATATTTATAGGATTATATGATTTTTATCATATATTTTGTTAATGTGGTACCACATTTATTGATTTTCATACACTGAATCCTTTGCATCCCAGGGATAAATCCCACTTGATCATGCTGCATGCTTCCTTTAAGGTGCTCCTGAATTTGTTTCATTAGTGTCTTGTTAAGGGTTTTTCGCATCCATGTTAATCAAAGATTGTGACTTGTAATTTTTTTCTTATATTATTATTTTCAGGCTTTAATGTCAGGGTAATCCTCAATTTATGAAGTATCTTCTCTCCTTAAATTTTTTTGGAAGAGATTGAGAAGGATTGGCATTAATTCTTTAAATGTTTGATAGCAATCACCAGTGAGTCTATCTGGTTCTGAGCTTTTTAGGTAGAGAATTTGATTACGGATTTAATCTCTATTATCTTATCTCTCTTATTATGGGTCTATTAAGATTGTGTCTTTATGATTTAGTCTTGGTAGGTTTCTAGGAATATATACATTTCTTCTAGGTTATTTAATTTGTTGTCATAATTTCTCATAGTAATCTCTATGATCCTTTGAATTTCTGTGGTATCAGTTATACCTTTTGCTCTTTTGTTTATGATTTTATTTGAATTTTCTCTCTTTGTTCAGCTAAAAATTTTTCCATCTTATCTTTTAAAAAATATGTCCTAGTTTCCATTTTTCTGTTGCTTTTCTAGTTTTTATTTATTTCCTCTTTTATTATTTTCTTCTTCCTAAAACATTGGCCTTAATTTGCTTTTTTTTTTTTTTCTAGTTCCTTAAGGTGTAAACTTTGGTTGTTTATTTGAGATCTTTATTTTTGTTAATTTATATTTTTATTATGTTCATTCTAGGACAGGCACATGTAGAATGTAATTAACAAAAGTCCTATAAATCTATACAGATATAACACTTTTAAGTAAATTTTCACCAGATTGCCACTTACATAGTTACCAATGATATCGTTTTTACAATCTCAAGTTTCAGAATGTCTAATTTTAATTAGTGTATTGGTAGCTATCATTTTAGACATGGCAGGTGTTATAAGGTATGTCTATTTTTAATGCATATGCTTAAATTAATTGCTTTATCTTTACAAGAAAACTATTCCTTACAAATTTTTTAATGAGTTATGTAATTTACCACTTCATTTTATAAATATAGAAAATAATTTGAAAACTTCAGTGATTATCAGAAAGTTTTCTTTTATTTTCAAATCACAACAGTGTATAGTAAAGAGAATATGCCAACCCCATCTGAAATTCCCAGTCTCAAACTGTTCTCCAAAATGACTTTTTAATGGAATTGCTGCCTATCCAAAGAACACTAAAATAATCCTCAGTTATAGAATTCATCATTCCAAAACTGACATCATATTGTTAATATTAAATACTGATGGTAGGATAATGATGATGGCTATTTTACGTAGAAGATGTATCTGAGAATTTGTTTTTAGAAAGCTGTGATATCAGAGAGTCTTTATTATCTTTACTTCTGACTTCTAATTTCTTTCCTAAATTCCTTGTGCTGATGAATTTAAATAATCTTGATTCTCAGGGTCTTAAAAGATGCGTAGCAGAAGCCAGGAAGTACACAGTACAATTCCCAAGGAAGTAACCACCAAATCATATTCCACATGTTAAAATTGTCAATGACGTAACAGAATTAACTGTGCAAGAACTTCTTTCACTCAATTCCACCTAAAATTTTTATTCAAGATAGAGGCTTAAGTAGATACAATGACCCTGGATGGGAGCCTGGTAGTCCCAACATGTCTCCTTCCCTTCCTTCTTCTGCTCTAACTCTGACTCCTTCCCTTCTCACCACTGTGCTGCCCACCAGATAGCTCTAATGGTTTGTCTAATTATCTTTGCTTATTTACTTCATATTTCTGTATTAGGTCAAACTCAAACAGAATAACACCAGTGGCTTTCCTGGTTCTTCAACTTGCAGACAGGAGATCATGGGCCTTTTTGACCTTCATAACTGCGTGAACCAATTCCTTTAACATCTCTCTCCATGTGGATAGGCTATCTATCTATCTATCTATATATATATATTTATATATAAAGCAATGTTGGAGTTCCCACTGTGTCCTAGTGTTAATGAACCCAACTAGTAATCATGAGGATGTGAGGATTCTGGCCTTGTTCAGTGGGTTAACAATCTGGCATTGTGTGAGCTGCAGTGTAGGTTGTAGACTCAACTTCTATCTGGCATTGCTGTGGCTGTTGGTGTAGGCTGGCAGCTGCAGCTCTGATTCAACCCTCAATCCTGGGAACTTCAGTAAGCCTTATGTGGGGACCTAAAATAAAATTAAAAAAAAAGAATACACACACACACACACACACACATATATATATATGTATATGTGTGTGTGTGTGTGTGTGTATATATATATATACACACACACACACATACACTTTTTGGTCTGTTTCTCTGGAGAATCCTGACTAATGCAAGTTAGAAGGGATATTTAATGGCTTTATCTCCCTGAAGGTGGAAATTCAATCCACATAATCACTTGTTCTTGGAACCTAGGGTCATCAACTTGAAACATAATGGGAAAAATCCTCTTTCTACCTATTTATTATGGATCAACATTAGTTCTACTCAGTCTGTCCTGTTTTATTACCCCACCAACTATACCCATAATTGTATCACACTAGAAGCAAGAGGTTTAAGTGATCCAAGGACATGATCATCAGCTAAGGAATGCATGTTGTTCTAGAAACAAACAAGAGCAAGGAAATGCATTCCCCTTTGACCCTTCAGAAGGGCCTAGGTTAGCAGACAACTGGACATTAACCCAATGAGACATACTTTGGAATTCTGACCTCCAAACTGTAAGAAAATAAAATTGTATTATTTTACACCAATAGGTCTATTGTAATTTATCAGAGTAGCAATAGGAAACTAATATATATCTCTACATATTTTCCTACTTAGAAGTATAGACAATATCTATATTTTAGACATAGAAGAATATTAACTTAAATAACCAGCCATTCTTACACATTTATTGAAAAATATGTATCCTTTTCTCTTGATAGATATTGCCTCATACTAGAAACAAGATTGCCAATTTATTTCTATTTTTCAGGTAATTATGGATACCTATGATATCTTGCATATATTCTTTTGGGGAGTTATATCAGATAGCAGTCATTTGTTACTGATATACCCTTTTTAAATAAGTTAACAACAATTTGAAATTTCTGAAAAGTGTGAATTCCAACACTATTAAGAATTATAAAGAAATCTCACTTTCCAGATTCTCTCACTGATAACATGAAGATGTATGACATGATTGACCAATACCATACATCCACATCTTTAAGCCAAGTTTATTGGTGTGAAAAAATAGGAAGAATGTGGTGCATTTATTTCATAGGTGCTGGCTTCAACAACACAATATTTAGTGTTAGTTCTTATATTTCTTTATATCATGTTTTCTAGATTTTTTAAAAAAAATTCTGAGTTGAGATTAATTAAATCCTGGAAATTCCTTCTTTTTTCCTTTCCAAATACAGTATATGTCACATATTTGGTCACAACACCACATGCATCAGAATTATCTGAATTGCTTATTGAATATGTTGATAGCCTAGCCTCCCTCAAGGACAATAAAAATAGAATTTTTTGGAGTGAATAGTAGGACTAACAATTTACTTCTAAATGATACCAAAAAATTCTGAATACATTCAAATTTGAGAAACACTGGTGAGCAGTAATAAAATTTTAGCATCATTTTTTATGCTTCTGGAGGCTACTTATAATTATTTTGTAATATATTTACATGTAGATGTATTTATTTCATTTATTTTAAGAAAGTTAAAACAATTGCACTCATAGCCTCTTTCCCATATGAGAAGAAACTTTAGGATATATTTACTGTTTACTTCCAAGCACTCTCCTACCAATTTTTGTTTAATTTACTTATAATGTTAGTTTTAAACCTATTGCCAGGTTTTTGTTGTTGTGGTTGAAGTACCAGGTTTTTGGAAATAACTTCTAATTGCTTTTCAGATTTTTCTTGTGCATTATCAATTTTCTACTTTTAATATCCTTAAAAGCTGCATTATATTTTAAAACAATTGTTGAAGCTGCTATTTATTTATTTATTTATTTATTTATCTGTTTACCTATTTATTTATTTTTATTTTTTAGCTGCACCCACAGCATATGGAGGTTCCCAGGGCAGGGGTCGAATCAGAGCTGTAGCTTCTTGCCTGCACCACAGCCACAGCAAAGCAGGATCTGAGCCATGTCTGTGACCTACACCACAACTCACAGCAATGCTTCATCCTTAACCCACAAGTGAGGCCAGGGATAGAACCTGTGTCCTAATGGATGCTAGTCAGATTCATTAACCACTGAGCCACGATGGGAACTCCATGTTTAATCTCTTATTTATATTTAAGTGTAATTGGAATCAAAGAAATAGTTTCTGTTTTGGAAAGACTTAAACATTTTTATCTGTAGGAAAAAGAAAAACACCAGAGTACTAATGGATAAACATTTCACATGACAATTTTTTTTTCTCGGGTGTCAAGCAGTTTGGGGAATGTACTCTTCCCATATGCAGTTTTATTAGGTTGCTGGCTCTTGAGACAAATGGCCAAATTTCTTTTCAAAATGCTTATAATGTTTTATATTACTTCCAAGAAGGATTAAGATTAGAATGACAATCATTAATTATTTTCAATTTTGCATCTCTCTCTTATAATTTCATTAATTGTGCTGGCAGGTTGAATGAAATATTTTCTATTAGTTCTATCTGGATGTTTTTAAAAATGACTTTTCTAATATTAAAAGAGTATTTTGAAATCATAGAGGGAGAAATACCTTTTCAATTGTCAAATCAGAGATAGCTGTTCTGCTCGAATTCTGTTAAGGTACAACTAAATGAAAATAAAAGTAAAATTTTTTTCCTTCAGAAACCTGCTTTCTGGTATTGCAAATTTTGGGTAATGTTAATAGCATCATAATTTTTCAGGTTCAAAACAACTTCAGGAATCATAGAAAATTCTTCCATTTTCTGGACTCGACACATTAAAAAAAATCATTTATTGAATTTTACTTATCCTACTTTTTCAATGTCACCTGTCTATTTTCAGTGTCCTTCATTGTGTTTCTACCACTTGGATTGTCATTAATCATTGCCTTTCATTATGCCAGTAATATCCTCTTTCCTCCAGGTTCTCCTGGCTCCAATCCACCCCTTCACTACTGACAGTGATAACTCTCTAGAGCAAAAATGTGATCAGTTTTCTTTCCCCATAAAGGCATACAGTGCATTATGGTAATGTGTAGAATAAAAATTTGAATTTAAAACATAGTTTCCACATTTGACTAGAGTTCCTATATTTAGAGTTTGCATTTTTCCACTATTTCTCTGTACCTTTTTCCAAGGTTTATGGAATTCTCATCCTTTGGTGAACACACCCATCCTTCATAAACCTTTGTTTTTTGCAAATTTCTCAAATGTCTGGTCTCAAGATCCTGATCATTGAATTTAATTCAATGATGTAAAAGTAACGTTTTTAAATAAAGCAGAAGTCAGGTTCTTTCTATAGTTTATATATTCTGTAAATATTTTAATTGAGTCCTCTGCTTCTTGAACTATATATATGTCTGCTTAAAATGTGTAATTACACATGTAGATTATATTAGACATAGGCAAGTGTTTGTTGTTTCTTTTATGTATATTGATTATTCAGTTCAGACATCAGATACAAGATCTTAAATAATTTGTTTTAAAAGGAGTATTGCTATTTCTCTAAATGAACGTTTTATAGATACTATAAATAGAAAATACCTAGATTAAAAAGTAGATTAATATATCGCTTGTGTGTGTATATACATATATACATATATATTTAATAAATGTTTAGAAAAGTATTCTAATCTTTGCTCTTGAGGCAAAAGGTAGTACATGTATGGTGGGTTACAAAATAGAAAATGGCAAGTTTTTTATTTTATGATGGTCGTATTCTAGTTGCAAAGAAAAAGACTTCAGTCATAAATTTCATGACTTTTTTAGATTTAAAGAAAAGTGGTAGAGTAGTAGATGGCAACAGAAGACATAGGATAAAGAAGTTGCCACTGTGGCACAACAGGATCCATGACGTCTTTGGAGCACTGGGATGCAGGTTCAATCCCAGGCCTGGAACAGTGGGTTAAGGATCCATGCAGCTGCGGCTTAGCTCTCAACTGAGGATCAGACTAATCCCTGGCCCATGACTCCATATGCCTCGGGACAGCCAAAAAAGAAAAAAAAAGACACAGGAAGAAGTAGTATATTATATTAATCATCCAAATAAATGAACAAATATAAAGTATGACTTTTGGGGTTTGTTTTTTTTTTTTTAGGATTGCACCTGTCGCATATGGAAGTTACCAGGCTAGGGGTTGAATCAGAGCTGTAGCTAATGGCCTACTCCACAACCACAGCAACACTGATCCTTAACCCACTGAGCAAGGCCAGGGTTGGAATCCACCTCCTCGTAGATACTAGTCGAGTTTGTTACCACTGAGACATGACAAGAACTCTTAAAATGTATGATTTTTTGTGACATCATAATTTTATATTAAAGTAGTAAATAAAATTAAGCACATGATGCGAATTAAAGTTGATTATAAAACTTAATATTTGATCTTTTTTTAATCGCTGCACCTGTGGCATATGGAAGTTCTTAGGCCTGAGTCAAATTGGAGCTGCTTCTTTCAGCCTACACCACAGCCACAGCAAGGTGGGATCTGAACCATGTCTACAACCTACACCACAGCTCACAGCAATGCCAGAACCTTAACCCGTTGTGTGAGGACAGGGATCAAGCCCGAATCCTCATATATACTATTCAGGTTCTTATCCCAGTAAGCCATGATGGAAACTCCTAAAATATAATGCCTTTAATAAATGCTTAATAATTTTAAAAATACTTACACATTTTATGGGACATAATAACCATGCTTTCCATAACAAAAAAGGGTGCAAAGTCATAATTAAATGTTAAATTGCAAATTTTAGAAATGAAGAGTTTCTAGACTTGGTTGAGATCAGAGTTAAAAGCTAAGCAAACAAAAAGTTGTGAAGTGTTAAGGAAATAACAGATGTTAGCAAAATAAAGTGAAAATTTTAAAAACTGTGGTATCAAACAAAAGTCGAGAGCAGGAAAATTCATGGAATATTTAACATCAAAGTAAAGCTGCATTTGTGTTGAAATTACCTCTTAAGATCAGGATATGGTCATCTTCCCTGTAATCAACCATGATAAATGCAACTAACTATAGAAAATAGTTTTGGTTAAAGAAAAGTTTGTGCATGGTAAGTTATAACATAAAAATATGCAATTCAGGAGTTCCCTCCGACTAAGAACCATGAGGTTGCGGGTTAGATCCCTGGCCTCGCTCAGGGGGTTAAGGATCCGGCATTGCCTTGAGCTGTGGTGTAGGTTGCAGATGCGGCTCAGTTCCCGCATTGCTGTGGCTGTGGCGAAGGCCAGCGGCTACAGCTCCTGTTAGACCCCTAGCCTGGGAACCTCCATATGCCGCGGGTGCGGCCCTAGATAAGGCAAAAAGACAAAAAAAAATGCAATTCATATTCCTGCCCGTTCTCTTTATTAGAAAATACTCTCATTGGAATTATTCTTTGCAGTAGTTAGATTTCTCTGTTTACCTTGATTTGATATGATACAATTTGCAAAGACCACTTCGATTTGATTTGATTTACTAATACCTCTTCTCTGCATTTTATCTTGGAGAAGAGGGAATGGATGAATGTATGGAAAGGAGGCATGTTAGAGGGAACTACTTATATGTTAGTATGAAGTTAGAGTATTGAGAAGCACTAGTGATTAAGCTAGAATTGCACTTTATTTCTAGATGCGATTGTGTTTGTCACATGGCGAAGGAAATATTTCTACATATTTTAATAGAGAGGACAACATAATTAATTTATAATTTAGAAAGATTATTCTGAGATTTATGAAGAAAATAGATTGGTAAGGGGTTTTACCATATTCAGAGGCATCAGTTAGGAGAGTCTTATAATACATTATAGAAAATTAGGTCCATAAAGAAAGAGTTGTGATAATAGAGAAGATATATTGTAAGAAGAAATTTAAAAATACATATAGTTGGATTTCTTACACAACATTAAGCTGCGAAATTAACAAGGTTACCACTTTGATATGACCCGCAAATAATATACTAGACACTAAGAAACAGAAGTCTTTATAAATATCTAAATTTCTGGATGCCTCTGCCTCAGTCTCAGCTTTGAGATTTTTCAGAACTTTCACTTAATTCATTCTCAAATGTATGATTTATTTCATCAAAGTCACCATCTAAAACAAGAGGATGATCTGAGAAACAAGACTAAGATACTCAGTTTTATATATATACATTACTTAGCACAATAAGCCTAATAGTAACAATTCAACATGTAGTCAATTTTTGAAAAAAGTTTTAAATTGTAAATGAAGCATTTTACATTCTTATTTTTACTTAGGCTAGGAAAGCTGTTCAATATTTTATACTTAGAGCACATTTCAATTTGGATTTTTGGATTGTCACATTTCAAGTACTCAATAGCCAGTATGGCATGTGGCTGCAGTGTTGCATAGGGAACGTCCTTTTTTTTTTTTTTTTTTTTAGCTGAACCCATGGCATATGGAAGTTTCTGGGCCAGGGATCGAACCCATGCCACAGCTAGAAGCTACACCACAGTTGGTGCAACTCCAGATCATTAACCCACTGTACCACATGGGAATGTCCTATGCAGGGAACCCCCTTGATGATCTCTAAGTTTTCTTCTATCTCTAAAGATTTCTAACTATGAATGTAAATATTTCATAGGTAAAACTAAAAAGTAATTAGATCTAAACTTCCTCACCCTGGTTATCTGAGCCAGAGGATTTCAGTATTTCTTTTATCTGATCATTTTATACAATCAATGGCCTGTTATTGAACAAGCTTTTAATTTCAGCTGTCAGCAAAGTGAAGCTGCAAAAATTTATGGCTTGTCATTGCTTGGTCTCAATGTGCTCCTCAGAACTGCCAGGGTTGTGCTCCCTTTCTACTAGAAAAAGCTAAGCTAGCAATCAATCCAAAGCAATTTCAAAAGCACCTTTTACCCCCAGTTACATTTTTAGACATATATTTGGACTTTCATTCTCTTTACCACTCAGTTATAACTTCAACTAGACTTTTGGCCCCTTTTGACATTTTTCCTACTCCATGTCCAGTTCAGCTGCTTTCTGGCTTGTGGTACTATCCTTGGACTTACTGTGTTTTCACAGAAGCTAATTTCATCCTCCTATTGGTAGGCTGTAAAGAAGTACTCCATCAGTTCACTGTGCTTATTAGATGGGTCTTCCCAGTGGTATGCACTTAAAATATGCAGGTTCATTGTGGATAGCAACTCTATCACTTCACCTAAAGAAAATAACATCTGCATAATGACTGTGAAAACAGAGATTTACATATCAGATTTCCAAATTATTTTTCCTGACTTTGACCATTTTGCCCACTACCTACCAGCCACTGTATTCTTACTGAATTTGAAAAAAAAGAAAAAGGAGAGAGAGTTTTGGGACATGTTAGAGATCATATACACCAAGAGGTTTTCGGGCGTTCCTACTGTGGCTCAGTGGTTAATGAACTTAACCAGTATCCATGAGGACAAGGGTTCAAGCCCTGACCTCACTCAGTGGGTTAAGGATCCAGCGTTGCAGTGAGATGTGGTATAGGTCACAGATGTAATTTGGATCTGGCGTTGCTGTGGCTGTGGCTTAGGCCAGCATCTGTAACTCCAATTTGACCCTTATCTGGGAACCTCCATATGCCTCCCTAAGGAAAAAAAAAAAAAAAGAGGTTTTATATCAAGTTTTGTCAGTACTGTAAAAAATTACCAAAAACTTAAGACTTAAAACAATGTAAATTTATTATTGTACATTTCCACAGGTTGGAATTCCAAAACAGGCCTCAGTGGGTAAAATCAGTGTGCTGGTAGCACTTTGATCCTTTCTAGAGGCTCTAGGAATCAATCCCTTTCCTTGCAATTTCCAACTATATAGACTATAATCTAATTTGATATTTGTTTTGTTTTGTATTGTTTAATATGTGGTATTTTTTGCTAGTTAAGGATAGAAGTTCGTGTGTGAGTGTGTGTGAGTGTATATATATTATATATATATATATATGTATGTGTATATATATATATATATATATAGTTATCCAATTTTTGCAGTGTCATTTTTTAAAAATACCATTCTCTTTCCACTGAATTCCTTTGGCTTCTTTGCCAGATTTCAATATATGTATGTGAGTCTCTTTGTGGAGTTTCTATTTTGTATCATTGATCAATTTTCCTCTTTTTACATCAAAGCTTCTATGTTTTGATAATGAAGCCTTATATAGTTGTGTTGTGATCTTGTAGTGTATGTTCTCCAAGTTTTTTTTCTTTTTCTCCCAGAGGTGTTTTATACATTATAGGCCCTTGAAATTCGTATGAATTTTAGAACCAACTTATCGATTTACATACACACAGAGAAAGGCCTGCTAGAATTTTGGTTGGTGAGTGACTGAACCTATAGATCAATTTCCATAAAACTGACAAAAATTATTTCAAATATTCCAATCTGTGAACAACTTATATTGTTCCATTTATTTAATTCTAATTTATCTCAACACATGTGTTTGGTCAATGTTTTGTTTTGTTTAGTTTTTTTTCTTTTTTCTTTTTTTGCTTTTTTTGGGCTGCACCTGCAGCATAGGGATGTTCCCACGGTAGGGGTCTAACAGGAGCTGTAGCTGCCGGCCTATGCCACAGCCACACCAATGCGGGATCCAAGCCGCATCTACAACCTGCAACACCGGATCCTTAACCCACTGAGCGAGGCCTGCATCCCAATGGTATGCACTTAAAATATGCAGGATCATTGTGGGTAGCAACTCTATTACTTCACCTAAAGAAAATAACATCTGCATCATGACTGTGAAAACAGAGTTTTTTGGGATCGAACCTGCATCCTCATGGATACTAGTCAGATTCGTTAACCGCTGAGCCACGAAGGGAACTCCTTCAACACATGTGTTTGAACATAGTTAAAATGGCTGTTTAAGAATGTTTATCTGCCAATTCCAACATCTGGATCATTTTGAGATTAGCCTGTGCCAATAGCCTTTCCTCTTAAATATTAGTCACATTTTCCTTTTTCTTCATTCACTTAGTAATTCTGGAATGCACCCCAGATACTATGAATGATACATAATATAAGCTCAAAATTCCATTAGGTTTCTCTGAAAAATGTTTCTCTTTTTAAGAAAACTGGTAAAATTGGATAGACTCAAACTCTCAATTTTTTCTTCCCTGTCATAGTTTGCTGCAGAATTTCTGTTTATTTCTTTTGTTCTTAGCTAAGCTTCTCAAAGTCTTCCTCACATAAATAATTTAGGAGTCAGTTTGAGATTAGGACAGAAGTTTTTCAAAAATTTGGGGACTAAAACAATAGCTCTCTTTTTCATGATATATTTTTCGTCCTTTCAGTTGCTGTTTTACCCTAATCCCTGTCCTCTTGTTCTTCAAGACAGTATGACTCCCTGGAAAAAACTTGGAGTCCAATAGCTAACACTCATCAATGTTTCCTTATCCAAAATATAGACTGCCATACAGTGTTTGATAACTTTGATGGTTTTCCAGTGCTTTCAAGTAGTTATTATTTATATTTTGTCCACAGATTATAGTTGTTGACTGAAAGAGTTGGTACAAGAAAAGTCCTTTCTACGTTATCTGACTCTAAACACTTTACCTTGAAATGGATGGTGAAGTGAATTCCACTGGTAAAATTTGTAATATCAAAGCATCTTTGAATAGCTAAGCAATTACTTTATGGTCAAGATGTCCCGCTATTTAAACTGCTATGAAATATGTTTTGCCAGTGTGTTATTTAGGGTATTTGCATGAATTTTCTAAAGTAATACTGGTCTCTAGTACTGTTTTGTTGTTCTCTCCCATATTGGTTCTATTTTCAAGCTTATGTTCAATTTAATATCTATAATTTCCGCCATGTTTTGCAGCTCTGTTTATACTAAGTATTCCTAAAACACTGGTTAAAGTCAATGTCTGTAACCATCCAAGTTTAGTGCCCATTTTTGTAGGTATTTAATAATTTCTCTTATACTTTTTTGACTTTATTTTTCAAGTTTTCTTCTTTTTCCATTATTTTTGCCAATTAAATTTAACTAAATTTTTATTTCGAATTAGATTTTTAAATAAGTTGTATAAAGCTGTACCAAGCATCTCTATAAATCTTAAATGCTTTAATATCTATAGTTATATCATTTTTCTAGTTATTGATAATGTCTGCCATTTTTCCATGCTTTAATATCTGTAGTTACATCGTTTTTCTTGTTATTGCTAATGTCTGCCTTTTTTCCATTTTTAAAAATAATTCCTAAAGTTTTTGTTTAACTTTTTAAAGAAATGCTGTTGTTAGTATTTAACTATAGTAGTATCACATTTTTCAGTTACTTTCCCCTTTTTGTTAATTTTGTATCTCTACTTCCTTTTGGTTTATTTAGCTATTTTTCTACTCACTTTATAAAGCATATTCATTTTTTTAAAATATTTTTGTTTCTGATTTAATGCTTTTAAACTGTAATTTATTTTTTGACTATTGTCTTTTTCATATCCTATAGGTTTTTATATAAAGAATTATTTACTGTAAGATAACATGCTACTTTTATTTTAATATCTTTTCAATTTATTTAGGAATTTTTATTACTCAAGTTAGTATTTGAGGAATAATAACTTGAGTAATGTTTTCATTTTTCTTATCATTATTGATATGTACTTTTTATATAGTATTACTTTTTTTATATACTGTTTGTGCTTTTTCTGTTCTGTATTGAGTTCATTGGTATTTTTTCTAGAATCTTTAGCATTTTTCAAAATTAAAATGAGTCGCATTTGAGAACACAGCCAACAAGGTGGCTGTCTACACGTTAGGAGGGGAAGGCTTATCAGAAACCATTCCTGAGGACAACTTGGTCTGGACTTCTATGTTTCCAAACTGTAAGAAAATTTTCCGTTATTTAAGCCACCAAGTCTGTGGTTTTGTTATGGCAACACTAGCAGACTAAACAAAAAGAAAGCTTTTAATTTTCCATCATTGAGTATGATGTTTACTCTAGTTTTTTTTTTTTAATAAATGCCTTTTATCATGCTGCAATATTTCCTCCCTATTCCTACTTTTATGAATGCATTTTTTTTTAATCAGTAAGGGGTCTTAGATTTGGAAAAATGTATTTTCTGTGTTAATTGTAGTGATCTTTTTCTTCTTTCATTCTGTTAATACCATGTCTTACAGTGATTGACTATTTTGTGTTGAAACAACCTTGTATTTTTGGGATAAATCTCGCTTGCTCATGGTATATAGTCCCTTTAACATGCTATTAGATTTGGTTTGCTAGTGTTATGTTTAGAGATTTTTTTTAATCACTACCATAATGGGATATAAGGGTATTTGCATGAATTTTCTAAAGTAATACTGGTCTCTAGTACTGTTTTGTTGTTCTCTCTCGTATTGGTTCTATTTTCAAGCTTATGTTCAATTTTCTATTTGCGTGATGTTTTTCTTTGCTTTTGGTGTCAAGTTAATCTTGACCTCACAGAATATGAATGTTCCTTACTATTTTATTAATTTTAGAAGCATTTGAGATAAAATGTGTTAATTCTCCTATAAATGTTTGATAGAATCTATTAGTGAACCCATCTTGTCCTGGACTTTGCTGAGAGGTTTTTGATACTGATTGTCTCTTGTTATTGGTCTGTCAATATTTTCTACTTCATTTTGAGTCAGTTTAGGCATTTTGTGTGTTTCTAGGAATTTATCCATTTCATCTAATACAAGTTATTGTCATATAGTTGTTCTTAGGATTATCTAATAGTTCTCTTAATTTTTATAAGTTTGCTAATAATGCCCCCATTTTCACTTGTTTTTTTGTGTCTTCTCTCTTTACTTCTTTATGAGTCAAACTAAAAAGTTTTTTAATTTTATTGATCTTTTCAAAAACTAATTTTGGTTATGTTTGTTCTATTGTTTTTATATTCATCATATTATTTGTTTCTGCTCTAACTTCATTTCCTTCCTTCTATTAGCTTTGGATTTACTTTGCCTTTTTTTTTTCCCTCTAATTCTTCAAGGCATAAAGTTAGGTTGTTGACCTGAGATCTTTCTTATTATTTTAATTTAAGAATTTAAAATCTATACATTTCCCTATGAGCATTACTTTTGTTGCACCCCACCCATTTTGGTAGGTGCTGTTTTTATTTTTGTTTATCTCTGTATATTTTCTGATTTGTCTGGTAATTTCTACTTTGATCCATTGGTTGTTTAAAAATGTGTTGTATAATTCCCATATATTTATTTTTAGTATTTCTTCTGCTGTTGATTTTTAGCTTCCAATCATTGAGACCTATTTGGTGGCGTTACATATGGTCTATCCTGGAGAATATCCCATTTGTACTTGATAAGCATTTTGCTATTGTTGGGTGCAGTGTTTCCTATAGGTCTGTTAGGTCTTCATTGTTGATAGTATTTTTCAAGTCCACAATTTCCATAATGATTTTCTGTCAGTTTTTGGAAGCAATGTATTGAAGTCTCCAACTATTTTTTTTTTTTTAATATTTCTTCCTTTAGCCTTTCAATATTCCCTTCATTTATTTGGTAGGGACTCAGACAAATGGTAGGTAAAGACAGTAGACCAGCTATAAAACCTGTTGAACTGGCTCTTCAAGAAATAGGAAAATAACCTAAGTTGAAAAACTGGATCTACATAGAAAATAGTAAATTTGGAGGTAAATATAAAAATTATTTTCTCCGGTCTGAATTTTTAGTATAATTAATTGTTCACAACAACAGTAGTAATTACTAAATGGATTATCTAAAATTTATACTCTAGAGGTGTATAAGAAGTAAAGTGTCCATTCCCAGGTATTAAAAGTGTGTATTTGGAGTTCCCATCGTGGCTCAGTGGTTAATGAATCCGACTAGTAACCATGAGGTTGCAGGTTCGATCCCTGGCCTCGCTCAGTGGGTTAAGGATCTGGTGTTGCCGGGAGCTGTGGTGTAGGTTGCAGACACGGCTTGGATCCCGTGTTGCTGTGGCTGTGGCGTAGGCTGGTGGCTACAGCTCCAATTAGACCACCTAGCCTGGGAAACTCCATATGCCGTGAGTGCAGTCCTAGAAAAGGCAAAAAAAAAAAAAAGTGTATACTTACTTCAATCTCTGCTTTTCTATGCAGGTGTCTGGCTATCAGTTAAAAAAATAAATTACAAGTTTTCTAAAAGATAGACTGAAACAACAGTCTTTCTAAGAAACATAGTTATCTTTAGGAACAGACTCGGATATTACACAAATTTTGGACTACCTGATGAATAATTCAAAAGATGATATATTTAAATTAGTTTCAATAATTAGATTAATGCATGAATGATTTAAATACACTAGTAGAAAGATTTTTCTGTCTTTTAAAGCAAGATATATCATATATGATAAATCAGTTGTAAGTATAAAGATACTTGTAGCTTAGAAGTAAGAGGATGGAAAAGATATACCATAAATACACACAAATAAACCAAAATTATAGGATATTCTGCAAAATAATTGACCAGTACTCTTCAAAAGTATTGAAGAGTAGAAAAGCATGAAAATTATGGAAACTTCTGGATTGGTTAACACTAAGGGGACATGAAATCTAAATGAAATATGTGATCTGGTTTTGAATATGAGAGAGGACAAAACTAATAATTAAAAGCTGCTGAATTCCAAATAAAGTAATAGTTTAGTTAATAATATTAGATGAATTAATTATTTAGTTTTGTTCATTTTACTCAGGTTATATAAGTTATGTGAATTGGGGGAAGCCAGGTGAAAGGTAGATGGGAACTCTATAATTTTTCTGAAGTATTTCAGTAAATCTAAAAAAAAGTACTTCTAAAGTAGTAGGTGATTCTGTAAAAGGGAAAAGATTTTAATCAATGAAAATTTAATTCCAGCTCAGTTTTTTTTGCTTTATATTTCTAACCATAAATAACTCTTCATGGATAATAAGTACAACTTTTGTAATATGGTAAGAATATTGATAATATGATGATCTTTAAGTATAAAAGAAAATAACTTTTGGTCATTTGAGTCTTTGCCTAATGAAAACTACAGTATATGTTTTCCTGCATGATTTCTTTATTTTTCTCTTTAGCATAAACAAGTGCCTTCAAATTTTTCATTACTCACTACTAAAATCTTTAGTAAACAAACATATGCTCTGATCATCGCTCCAATTTTAGTTCCCCTATTGATTTAGGAATTTTCTACTTCAACGTGAAATAGAATATGTTACTCTGTGACTCTGTGCATATTTATCAAATTATCATAATTTTATCAAATTATGGATAAAAGGGATTATTTATCAAACTTAACTATACATCACAATAACTTGAGAATTTTTATTTTGATTTTTTGAAGTTTTTTATTTTATTAGTTAAATTTTTATTATTATCACAGTAAGGCTGAAGAGCAGTTTATAAAAAGGTAGGAAATTAAGTTAGAGAAAAATTTTATGCTAAAAGTGATGAATAAACAAAAAGACAGTAGTACCTCTACATAAATGCTGCCATTATTCTGGTGCCTAACACCGTGTTATATTGAAACTGGTAAGGGAAAATTAGAGATGTTGTCCCCGGAAATTCAAAATATTTCTAATCTTTTGTACATAAACATGACATGCATAAAGGAAATAGAGAAGTAAAAGAAAATATTGTGAGTTCAAGGATTAAAATTAGTGATATAATAACAAATATTTTAATCTGATGGAACAGTGCCTCCCACAGATTAATTGCAATGATAATCTTCAGGAAATAAACTACAGAGAAATTCTTCTGATAAAACTGCATGTGCCTTTTAATGCTTAATAATATGAAATAACAGCTAATCAAGGTTATCTAGGATGGTTCGTTCTTCCTACAGCATATATTAAGATCCTTTTTCTAACCAGGAGAATTCCCAAGGATATACTTGTGCTTAATATTTTTCATTCTTGTTTGTTTTTTGTTTTAATTTTTTTAATTACTCAAAGAATTTTATTACATTTATCATTGTACAATGATCATCACAATCAAATTTTATAGCATTTCCATCCCAAACCCTCAGTGCATCCCCCACCCCCGAACCTGTCTCATTTGGAAACCGTAAGTTTTTCAAAGTCTTTCAGTCAGTATCTGCTCTGCAAAGTTCATTGTGTCCTTTTTTTAGATTCCACATGTAAGTGATAGCATTTGATGTTGGTGTCTCATTGCCTGACTGACTTCACTTAGCATGATAATTTCTAGGCCTAAAGGAGGATCTCAGGTGATCCCACACCTGAGATTCTTCTTCATTAAAACTGAATTGGTGCAAGAAAAGATGTATCTTTAATAGCTCTCTAGGTGATTTTCGTAAGGACCCATCACAGTCTGCATATGAATGCCATCGACCAAACTTCAAAAAGTGACCCTTTAATTCTTAATAATATACCATAGAATAACAGAAAGCAGAGAGCTTAGAAGTCAGAAAACCACAACACATATTTCTTCAAGCAATGCCTTGGGAATTTTCTAGACTTTCTAAAACCAATTTTCCTTATATTAAAAACTAAGGATAGTAATAATACCATTTAGTATTATCATTAATAGGAGAGCATACCTATGCCATGTTCCTGATAACATACAAAATGATCTGTAAGTGGCAGAACTCCAGTATTTCATTCAAACACAGCTACTAATGCTATTATAACATGTTTCATAATCTCGTTATGTGCCACCACACTCAAACACAAGGTAAATACAGTATAACACTCCACATACGAGATACTTAAAGTCTTGTTTAGTAAATGTTCATTTAGGAAGATGATTAGGAAGATGATTTTTTACTGATAGAATAACAGAATAATGTGGTACAGAAGAAACAGAATAAGAAAAAAAAGGCATGAGCTTCCACAACTTTGCTCTCTGTGGGAAGATACGGATATTTATAAAGGGTGGTTATATGCTTTTTTAAAAAAGCATAGATATTATCATGTGATTTATATCATAAATGGTAAATATATACCTTTATATTTCAAATAATAAGAATTAAGCCATTATGTAGAAAATGTTATAGACCATAGGGATCCTGAGAAGATACTATCTTCTCAAAAGAGAAGCAAATTGGGACATTATGATGGAAGAGATACATCAGAATATTTAAGATAAGGGTAAGACTTTTCTATTTATCAAAAGAAATTATGGGAATTCCCTAGTGGCCTAGCAGTTAAGGATCCTGCCTTGTCACTGATGTGGCTTGGGTCACTGCTGTGGTGCAGGATCAGTCCCTGGCTCAGGAACTTCCACATGCCAAAGGCACAGACAAAAAAAAAAAATCTGTTAATTTATCTATTCATCCCACTGTAATCAGCAGAATAGATAAGTGAATTCATGAGTCATCAACTTTATCTTATAACAAGATATTTATTTATACTTGTTATTAACATTTTACGTTTTCAGGTACTGTCTCAATTATTTGATTACTTAATTGAATGATATGTTTTATATAGTACCTTTGGTAAAACTAATATATCTTCGCCCATCCCCAAAGGCATATGTAAAGGATGTCAAGTATTCCAAGAATAATCACAAGCAGATATTCATATGAGCACTGAAATAACACTTTTCTATATAGTTATCAAGAAGAAATAGGAATTCTTTAAACCTTGATGGCATTATAAGCACAAAAGGAATAAAACTTTCTTTTTCCCAAATATTACTACTAATATCTTCTTTAAATAAGGTGACAATTTTTATTTAGTGACACCTTTTCAAGAGGTAATATACCATTTTTTCAATGATAGAAATACTACTTAATATATGATTTCAGGAGACGGGTAGAGCAGAAAACTAAAAATTTCTAAGGATTGGAGGAAAGGGGGAGTCCCTTTCATTACTATTATTGTATTAAAAAAACTTGAATAATATTAAAGCTTTAAATTATTTACCAAAGTTTTTGTTTTACTTTGTTTGTTTTACATTTTTTCTAGGTAGTGTTTCTTTCATTGTGATGTTAAATCCATTTTTTTTTTCATGAAACCTATAGTGATCTGTTTTCAAAAAAAAAATCTATTCTATATATTACCTGGAAGTGAAGCATTTATGTGATCATAAAATACCTTACTTCTTGGAATAGAAATATGATATGAATGCCTTCTTACCTTTGTATTGTTAAAATACTAAAGATTTGTGATGGTTTGCAGACTCAGGAAGATGCCATAAATCATGAGAATTGTGCACAGGGAGCTAATCCTCTTCAAATAGCAAAATTAGTATTAAATCTTTAAAATTTCACTTTACTCTCTATACAATCTGTAAGCAAAATAAAACATAAAAGTAGTATGAATGCATGCTATTCTATACCATTAAAGACATCCTATGGGTTATTTTATTTGTGTTATCTACTTTATCTCTATAAAATAATGATTTTCAACCTTACATAAGGCAAAGCTCTTATAAATATCAATATACTATTCTTGAACTTGGGTTTTGAAAACTATTTTCTGTTTCAAATCAATTGCCTCCTTCTGTGTAAAATAATTTTATTTCTAGAGAAGTGTGAACAATCTTCCTATTTTCATAATTAAAAAAAAACAAAGTATTGGTTTTACTTATAATTCATGACAGTCCTTTTTTTTCCTAAAAGTTATTAAATTCTTTTATACTTCATGTCAGCTATTTAGGTTAAACACATATCTAATGTTCACATAGTTCATGGTCCCACTGTCCACGTAATGTTTACTGATAATGCACTTACTTCCAACTAAAAATAATTACTTCATTTTGTGCCTCTATACCATATTTAGAGACAGCTAGGATCTTAAATTGCTGAAATCCAAGGTTTATCCTATTGACCACCATGAAATTTACCACATTTATAAATACACTGGCATAATAAAATTGGCTTTGATATATTAAAAAATTGCTCGGTAATGCCACATGGTGAGCAACTGATTTATTACAACTTGTCCCACAGGATTGGTTTTGGATTTTAAAATAATCGTGGTTCTAGGAAACATTTATTGGGGAGTTGGTATGTTTCAAGTACTGTACTCAGTACTTTCTTTATATTATCACACTTAAGCTCCAAACAATTCTATAATATAGGAAATGTTATCCCTGTTTTATAAAAGAAGGTAATTATTCTGTCTACCATGTCATAACTAATGGCAGAGCTATTTCCAAACCAGATCATTGGATTCTAAGGCACAAGGGCTTAATAAGTCTGTATAGTGAAAAGAGCCTTGGAAGAATGGTCACTGGGGAGATAATTGCTTATGATGACTGCATCTTAAAATGGTTTTAATATCTCACCATTGTGAAGGTCTTTGTCCTCTTTGTATATGCCACAAGGGATATAAAACTATAAACTTCACTTTGCTTTTTAAATGATTGCCCAGCAAGTGGAAAGTCTTTTTAAGAAGTCATGAGGAGGAAATGAACTAGCTCAAAATCCCTCATCTGCTTTACACAGAAGGCAAACTCTTTTGTACAAAAGCATTTTGCTGTAAACAGTTCCATTATTAGCTGTTATCCCTTCCCAGCAGGTAAAATGTGACACAACAATAAATTTCTATTCCCCATATAACTTCTGATGAAACAATGAATAGCACTGTTCAAAAGGCAAAAGGCCAATTACTTTCTACTTCTTAACTGACTGAGTAGCAACTGCACAGAAATAGGTGGTGACATGATGTCTATTATGTCTAGGAACATAATACTCATTTATATCTTGATTAGAAAAGTTCTACTATAGAATTTAGACCTAGACAGAACTACAGAGATTAAATTGCCCATCTTGCTTAATTTGCACGTGAAAAAATTCAGACTCAGAACTAAATTGTATCTTGGGAGTTCATCGTGGTGCAATGGAAACAAATCCGACTAGGAACCATGAGGTTGCGGTTTCAATCCCTGGCCTCGCTCAGTGGGTTAAGGATCTGGCGTTGCCGTGAGTTGTGGTGAGGGTCGCAGACGCGGCTCAAATCTGGTGTTGCTGTAGCTGTGGAGTAGGCCGGCAGCTGGAACTCCAATTGGACCGCTAGCCTGGGAACCTCCATATGCCACAGGTGTGACCCTAAAACACACAAAAAAAAAAAAAAAGATAAAAGAAAAAAAGAAAAGTTGTATCTTTTTAGGGTTACACAGCTAATTATTGACAATTCTGGGAATAGAATGTAGGTGTCTTGAGTACATTTCTGAGGCTGACTTGAGGCACTAGTTAAGTTAATTCAATTTAAAACTGAATTATTGGAGTTCCCTTCGTGGCTCAGTGGTTAACGAATCCGACTAAGAACCATGAGGTTGCAGTTTCAATCCCTGGCCTCGCTCAGTGGGTTAAGGATCCGGCGTTGCCATGAGCTGTGGTGTAGGTTGCAGACGCGGCTCAGATCCCGCGTTGCTGTGGCTGTGGCGAAGGCTAGCAGCTACAGCTCCTGTTAGACCCCTAGCCTGGGAACCTCCATATGCCGCGGGTGCAGCTCTACGTAAAGGCAAAAAGACAAAAAAATAACAAATAAAAATAAAAAAAAAAATAAAATTGAATTATTTGTTTCTTCCCTTAATCTCAACCAAAGTCACACTCCTTGGTGCTACCACCAAAATCTTTAGTCATCCTGGATTTCATTATTTTTCATGTCATAAATCACTCATCTGTGCTTGGATGAAAGTGTTTTATGTATTCATTTAGAGTTCATTGTCTGTTTATCAAAAGTTAGATGTAAGATCTTTACAGCCAGGAGCTTTATCTATGTTGTTTAACCACTATTTCCAGTAGGTTTCCCTGGGACTGAGTTTCCCTCCATGTGGGTGTTTTAGGGCTAAAACTGAGGATATCCCAGAAAGATAAGGGTAAGTTGGTCATCCTATCAGGACCTCTGTACATAGTTTAAAAATGTATTCATCCTACTATTCTAAGGAATATCATTAACATTAGAAACATCAGAGATTTAATTATTACCAACGTATTTTGAAAGATGGCAGCAGTGTGGCAGCAAAGTGTTGTTATTTGAATGGGGATAGTGCTGGTTCTATCCTAATTTTAAAGGACAGTGTACACTTTACTGTAGGTACTCAATTAGCATTTGTGGCCTGATATACCTGTTAAAATTAGAGCAGAAAAGGAATACTATTCAGTTATGGGTTTATCTATGCAGCTTCTCAGTCTCAAATTTTGGGTGAAATAATTTCTTCTCAGGTGGGGAACTGTCATACGCTTCATAAAGTCATGCATACATACACAGAAATATGTATATATAACCTACATACCCACATATGTATTCACATTTTATGTATGGATAATAAAATTAGGAATTCATGGGTCATACTGGTGCGTACACATTATCTCAAAATGCTATCATTTTATTTGATTGTTTGACTCAGGATTGTCAAAAAAAAAAAAAAAGCCAGTTGGGAAAAGTACATAGAAAAAAAGAATCAACAAAAATTTTCTTAGTTTCAGGAAATAGGCAGCAAATCTCTTCACTGTAAGAATAGAATCTTTTAAAAATGGCTTTTAGATTAATCTCAACAAAGTGACCATCACTGTAATGAGTGAGGCTTGGCAGAACTATCTTTAACTCCATTCCCTACTGTGACAAACAACAAACCCTATACTTAGTACCTGCTTGCATTGTTGAGATGAAATTTGTCATGTCACTTCCTGTATAGCCCCTGATTGTATTTGTGGTATTGGAATGGCTCTACAAAGTCTTCATAGAATTGCAGTTATCAGCTATTCACTGCTATCACAAACCACAAAATTACTGTTTTTTTTTTGCAATCATCCACTTCCAATAGTTCTTACCAGACCCTTCAATGACTAGTTTAGACATTTGGTTATTTTCTTTGGACCCTGACATTCACTTTGTCCACAACAGACTTCTGTTTTTATTGTTATGAAGAATGTCTTTACAAAAGCCTCTTTAATGTGTTTATATATAGAGAGAGAGAGAGAGAGAGAGAGAGAGAGAGAGAGAGGGGCTATTTTGTGGCTTTGTTAGCCTTTCCTCTTGATCTCTTGATCAAAATTACACCAACAAACTTATGATAACATATTTTGCTCCAGTTTCTCCTGGCTTACATTTTACCTCTTGGTCTATACACTCAACCTATTTCGTAGCTACAGTCTGCTTAACCCACCTCAACTGCAAACATCTAAAATATATTTGCCTTATCTTTCAAAAAATTACTCAAAATGCATTTGGGGTAGGTACAGTATTTTATGCTTTTATGACCAGTCCATGTATAACTTAGAATTTATCAGAAACCTCCCTTTTTAAAAGGAAGGGATTACTTTCTACAAAGACCAATAGATTTTCCTGCACAAATGAAAAAATGATAATAAATTTTTCCTTTTGTTTTCTTATTTGTTACTTGCTTCAGATTTCTGGCCCTTACTGATCAGGTCAATCATATATTGTATTAACACATGCTGCTTATAGCCAAACAACCCTCAAGAAACAAAAGTAAATTTTCTGTAGAGAAAGTAAGATAGCAGGAAATGTAAAATTATCCCTGCAATTTGTCATTTATAATGCCAAGTATGGATACTCACAAATTGTTATAAAAAATAAAAAGCAAGAGAAAGTAATCAGACACTAGACATAGACCAGAAAAATTAGTTATTGGAGTTAACAAACAAAAATTTAAAGTAATGTGACCAACATTTTCAAGAAGATAAAAGATAAATGTTGAATTCTAGAAAATAAATTACCAATAAAAATAGGATCAAGTAAAACTTCCATTATTGAAATGTAAATCCATAGATATTAGGAATGCAGGAAATTGAGAATGCAGGCTCAGAGGTTTTAGGGAAATCTGAGGATTCAAGGTTCTCAAAAAAATATATAGATATATGTCCATCCCAAGTCTAACTGTCCCTTTTCTTCCCTATGAAGGGACTAAATTTCACAAAGTAGAATTAATTGGACTTAGAATTCAGCATCCTTTGGAGTTCCCCTTGTGTTGCAACAGAAACAAATCTGACTAGGAACCATGAGGTCGTGGGTTCAATCCCTGGCATCAATCAGTGTGTTAAGGATCCGGCGTTGCCATGAGCTGTGGTGTAGGTTGCAGACACAGCTCGGATCGGGCATTGCTGTGGCTGTGGTATAGGCCAGCAGCTGTAGCTCCAATTAGACCCCTAGCCTGGGAACCTCCATATGCCACAGGTACTGCCCTAAAAAGCGAAAAAGAAAAAAGATTTCAGTTTCTTTGAATTTTTCCTACTTATAAAATTAAGTTCCTTCCCTGATCTTCTATTTATGACCACAACCTGTATATAAGGGTGTTTTTATTTTATTTTTATTTTTTTTATTTTTGTTGGGGGGAGGATAGATCATATTTATTTAATTAATTCTTTTTTTAATTATGGTGTAATTGATTTACAGTGTTTCTTCAATTTCTGTTGGTACAGCAAAATGACCCAATCACACATTGTTCCCTGTGCTGTACAATACATCCCCATTGCCCATCCATGCCAAAACCCTGAAATGCCCACCCATCCCACTCCCTGCCCCCTCCCACCTGGGAACAACAAGTCTGCTCTCTTTAATGGTGATCTGTTTCTGTTCTGTAGATAGGATCATCTGTGCCATTTTTTAGATTCCACAAATATGTGATATCGTCATATTTGTCTTTTTCTTTCTGGCTTACTTCCCTTAATATGAGAATCTCTAGTTCCATCCATGTTGCTACAAGTGGCATTACTTTATTGTTTTTTATGACTGAGTAATATATATAATAAAACATCTTCTTAATCCATTCATCTGTCAGTGGGCATTTAGGTTGTTTCCATGTCTTAGCTACTGTGAATAGTGCTGCAATGAACATAGAAGTACATGTATCTTTTTGAATGAAAGTTTTGTCTAGATACATATGCCCAGGAGTTGGATTGCTGGGACATATGGTAGTTCTATATTTAGTTTTCTGAGGTACTTCCATACTGTTTTCCATAGTGGTTGTACCAATTTACAGTCCCACCAACAGTGAAGGAGAGTACACTCTTCTCCACACCCTTTCCAGCATTTGTTATTTATTGACTTGTTAATGATGACCATTTTGATTGGTGTGAAGAGGGTCTCTTTAAATGTTGCATGCAAAGCTTTTTGAATTTTCCCACTTTGCTTTAAAGTGTTGATTAATAGACTCAAGCTTGGAAGTTTCTCTTTTCAGTGAATCAGCCATTCTAATTCCATTGTCTTTATAATTAGCACTTTTTCCATGCCTCTCAAATGCCCAAAACTTGTACCAGGTGGTAAATTTTGTTCCACCTGAATTTCATCCCAGCTCATGACAGGTAAAAACATGAGCAATCACCCTGCCTAAGCATGCCTAGGGTTATCAGATTTCCGTCTACTACTAGTGATAATGCACTCGTCTTTTAAACTATACAACTCCAGAATTACATCTGCAAAATTTGCTTCCTAGAACAACTTCTCTCAACTCCTTAGAGGAAGAGTCTGAAGGAGAGATCCTTTTTCAATGGTTTATTTGGGATATTCTCTTGGAAGAAGAATTAGGAAAGTGAAATTGGACAGGGACCAAAAGCAAAGATAGGATGTAATCGCGGATGGAAACTAGACTTAACCTAATGTTACTAGGATGATCTGAAGCATAGATTGCACATCAAATTGACCTCACTTGAAGCAAGGGGTACAGCTATTTTACCAATGTGTCAATTGGCTGTTGGTCAAAGCGGGTGATGCAGAGTTGGTTTCAGTCAGCCAAAGTGAATCTGTAGATGTACAATAAAGCTGTGACCCGTGGGAGTGAATGTACCAGTAAAAGTGAGCTGAGTGGATGTATTAGTCAGGGGTCTCTAGAGAAACAATATCAATGGGGGATACGACAGGTATAGATACAGGTATAGATAAGTATCTATATCTTTATCTATCCATGTATCTATATAGATACAGAGAGATTGAGATTTATTGTGAGGAATTTACTCATGTAACTATGCAATTATAGAGACAAAGTCCCAGCCTGGAAACCCAGGAAAGCCAATGGAATAAGTTCCAATCTGATAGCTGACTGGCTTGAGACTCAAAAAAGGTGATCTTTCTGTGTTTGATGACTCATTAAAAATATTATTTGTGGGAGTTCCCATCGTGGCGCAGTGGTTAACGAATCCGACTAGGAACCATGAGGTTGCGGGTTCGATCCCTGCCCTTGCTCAGTGGGTTAACGGTCCGGCGTTGCCGTGAGCTGTGGTGTAGGTTGCAGATGCGACTTGGATCCTGCGTTGCTGTGGCTGCGGTGTGGGCCAGTGGCCACAGCTCCGATTAGACCCCTAGCCTGGGAACCTCCACATGCCGCGGGTGCGGCCATAAACCCGCGGCCATAAAATGACAAAAGGCAAAAAAAAAAAAAAAAAAAAAATATTATTTGTGCAACCTCTGCTATGCTTCAATAAAAATATTATTTAAAAAGAATACAGTGTGACAAGTTGACAGACAATTCTATCTCATTGCTTGTTGGCTCCGATTCTTGAAAGTAGCACAAGAATCTGGAAATTTATATGGTGTCCAGAAAATAGGGTAAGTCCTAGTCTTTTGTTAATGTCAAAGACTCTATGTCTTCTCCATCTACTAAACCTGGCAGCTCTTGAGTTTTATCCTATGTGATCTATTGTTAACTAATCTGTTAGAACCACTCACAAATGGCACTTTTCTCCCTTACCATTGCTTCAGAGCCTCATCAATTAGTATACAATCCCAAAGTCAAAAAAGAGCCATAGATAATCTCTCTAAATTTCTGTCCATAAATCAGGTATAGGTCCCATTTTCTTTCCTGTTCGCTTTATGCCATTTTCTTTCTTCTCTTTCTTCTGAATGAAGCAACTTACACCTTGTAAACTGTTATTATCAAGTTCTCTTCATCTCATCCCTCTAGAGATCTCCAAAATAAATGAAATATAAATGAAGGTAATTTCCACAGGCATTTTCTATTTTTAATCCTTCAATCCATAGCTTATTGAAGTATTTTGAGCATAGATGAGGAGATTGAGGGCTAACTAAATCTTGGAAAATAGAAGGGCAAAATCTCTTTTTCTTTCAAATATTCTACAACTAATGTAAAATAAATAAATATTTTAAAATCCTACCAAAATAAAAATCACTTGCAATGGTTTGAAATATGGAACACTATAGTCAATCCTTCAGTGATTTCTGTGCAATTTTCTGCATGAATACATCCAATAAGCTGTGATGCCTACTCACCCTGTCACCATTAGCTGGACTTAAATTGGGAAAGTCAGATATTTTTCCTTGATTTCATGACTAGATCCAAGTAATTTAATTCATTTTTAAGAGTCTTCTTGGCTGATTTATAAACTTGGAAGTTGTAGAGTAGCTACTACTGGCCTGACACTTAAAAGGAAAAGTAGAGAAATCTATTCTCATAAGAAAAAAAAAAAGAGAGAGAAATAGATATATAGAAAAGAGAAAAAATAGACAGATACAGCTTTTGATTCTAGTCCTTTCCTGAGAGCCAGTTATGATCTGAAATGCAGTTGCTTGCAGACGCATTGGAATACTTATTATAAATCCTATCCTTTAGTTTAAATTAGCCCAGATTGTTTTTTTTCTCTTAAATGGAACTGAAGAGTTTCAAATTATATCAACTAAATTAAGCTTGTAACATTACATATATATCTAACATTATATATTTTATATTTATTATGTATATGCATATATTACATATATATACTATATATAACATTTAACAGATCTAAATAGTAGCTACATATGTCTGTAATCACATTTTTGTAGTAGCTTTCTATGGTCAATGTTTACATATAAATAGAAATATTTTATATATATATATAAACATATATATATATCTGTTAAACACTGATATGTCTGTTAAATACTAGAGATCAATTACTTAAAATTGAAATATATTGGCTAAACCCACATGTAGTGGACCAAAGTGGCTATCAAAATCAAATATTTAATGGACTGGGTATCTTTCAAATTACAAAAATACGTTCATGTCCCTCAGTTCAAATAGAGCAGAGCACACTGCAGTTGAGCAAAAGTGAGTTGATTAGTTCCCTGAAACAAGGGAGTGAGCAATGCATGGGGTGGAAGTTATAAGACATCTCATTGAGAGAGTGTTTGGACAGGTTTCTTATTGGAGCATTGTTTAGTATTTTGGAGAGCGTACAAGAAAACAGTTTTGTTCTTAATTGAATGTTATCAGAAAAAGAAGCGATTATATGATTGACTATTTTAATAATTGTGTCTAGATGATAAGGAACAAAAAGTGTAATACTTTTTTTTTTTTTTTTTGTCTTTTTAGTGCCACACCCACAGCATATGGAGGTTCCCAGGCTAGGGGTTGAATCAGAGCTACCGCTGCTGGCCTATGCCACAGCCACAGCAATGCGGGACCCAAGGTGTGTCTGTGATCTACACCACAGCTCACGGCTGGATCCTTAACCTACTGAGCGAGGCCAGAGATCAAATCTGTGTCCTCATGGATGCTAGTCAGATTCATTCCTGCTGAGCCACAACAGGAAATCCTGAAAGTGTAATTCTTAGAAAAGCAGCAGTTACTGCTGTTAGCTGGGAGAGGGAGATGTTTGGTCATTGTTGTTTTACAATGCTGTTGTTTTTATCTGTGCTGAAACACAGTTATGGACTGCTGTTCTTTTAGCCTGGCCTCATCTTAGTCTCAGAGTAGTCTTGTCTAATATTATTTTATTGTTCCACAAGGAAATGCCATGCCTTTAAAGTCATTAGGGCTATTCTTTTTTTCCCCTCCCCACAAAATCTGAAACACACAGTCACAATTTGGCTGAATGTGAAGGAAACCCATATCCTAATTAATAGTAATAATACACTCAGGAAAAGAAAATCCTATTTTCTGTTTTTCTCCATGTAACCAATGAAATTATTTGAAAACATCTCTACTTCCTTGCCAATAGATACTAGATACATGATAACCACATTTTTAAAAACATGCTTGTGCTCACAGAAAAATAAGAGGGAACAACAAGAGCAGAGATGACAAACACAGTAGGGCTTAGACCAATCATTAATTGTGCAAAAGTAGTCTTATCTATAATGTTGATTTTCTCATTCTATTTTAATAGAAACCCAAAGTGTTTAGTTGGGCACAGGTCAAAGTGACTATTACTTAGGTTCCATCTGAGATAAATAGAGTCATATGATTAAGTTTGATAAGTGAATTTTAAGAAAGGTGCCATATGGTCAAGTCTAGGAACCTTCAAGAGATAATGGACTGTGTTCCTTGCCCTTTTCTACTGTTTTGCCATCTTCTTTCTGCTAAATAGTTTTCCAAAGAAAACACTTGACCTAAGGTAAACACCGCATATGGAAAATACGGAATAGAAGGAGCAGAGTCTCTGAGCCATGGGAGAGCAATGCCATTCTCAGACTCTACCTAAACAAGTACATTATAAAAAAAAATAAATTTCTATCTCCTTTGTGTCACTGCTGTTTTAGTTTTTCTGTTCTGCAGCTGAACCTAATAATAGTTGATACAATAAGTAGTTTATATAACAAATACATGATCTACTGGTACAGATGACAATACAAACACCAGTATCTGGAAACTAAACCCGGGACTTTCTCTAAGTTGAGGAGGGTGAATCTGAGCTTCTATATTAAGTCGAGGCTTTAAGCAGAAGTCCTAGATGGGTTGAAGCCTAGATCACCTGGCTCTACAAGTAAATTCAGTAGAAAGAAGCAGCCTCTGATTAGATCTTCTGAGTTATTGTTTATTATTAATATTCTTTATTAGGAGGAGAAATATTTTGAAGTGTCCTGATATCAAGAAGGAAAACTTAAAGTTCATGTCTTATTTGGGGAGGAAGGGTGCTATTATTTTATTGAAAGAGAACCATAAGATGTGATTTTTGCATTCTGGCTTTATACATCAGCTTCTTAGAAACTGAAGAACCTTTTCAGGTTGCAGTATGAAAACATGAATTTAAAATATGATGACTTCCTAGAATTTTCTGGATATTGTCGGAAGTGATGAGGAAAGTGATATGGGAGGAAAGGGGAGAGAATGAAAGTTGATATATTTATTAAGAACTTCCTCTGTTAAACACCCAAACAATTCACATACTATAGCTAAAGGAAAATGGTATGATGAATACCAAAACCACAGAGGTAGTAATAAATACTTATTTGGGACTAAAATCCAGAGGTCATCTATGCCTAGCCACTAAGAAATATTTTTGCTAATGCCCTTCTCCAGTGTTCCATTCTCTCTGACTGTCTACCCATTTTTTTATCCTGTTTTATGTACATGGATCTCATCCTGTGTTTACTGTGGAAAAATCTCATAGCCTGGAAAGTAAACTTTCAAAGTTAATAATGCTCCTGATATATGTGTTATCTAAACAAAGTTGACCCTACAGTATTTAATCAAAGACAGAATATGTCCACATATGTATTCAATAATTATTTAATGTACCACAAATTAATATTACAAGATGTATTTATGATTTTATACCAACAGAATATTTTACCCTATCAATTATGAAAAATCTACATAAAACTATTTCAAAACACTTAGAAATGATATGTTTAATAGTAAACGTTATTATGTTTTATTACATTCCCTTAATCTATCATTTGATCATTTTTAGATGTATACAAAATGTTTAATCATTATAGCTTTATAATATGTTTTGATATTTAGTAGTACAATTTTTAAATTTGTATTAATTATTTTCTTCTGTTCTTCCATATTAATTTAATATAACTTTGCTCAGTTGAAAATATGTAATTTTAAAAGTTATATTATTGTATATGTGAAAGGGAAAAAGATTTCCACGCCATTTTGAATCATATATATATAATCTGTATTTAGCTCCGTATACTTTTGGTAGCAGTTAGCTTATACCAGTATGCTACAGCAACTCTGGTTACCTTTACTTTCGTGTGGTTGTAGACTCTACATTCCACTTTTATGAAACTGCTTTTGGTATCCCACAGCAGATGGTTATCTGAGGTATTCTATCCCGCTCTTTCATGTGGATAATGCTCATATTGCATTGTTCTTTGATTTTTATAAATTGTATTCTTTCTTCATCTTATCTAGAGTGATATATTTAGACTGCTTTTGCCTCCAGTTAATATCAGCATGGGTACTATTGCTTTCTCTTCTAAGATCTACAGCCAAACAAATATCTTTACTCTTCCTGTAGTTCTCATTTATATGACGTATTCATCCAGTGAGTATGTTTCTATTCAAATGGCATCTTCTAATTCAAAGCCTAGTTTTCAGATATGTTCCCTTATTAAAGAATCTAGAATTTAACTCCCCCTTCCCCCACACACACTGATACCAAGAGTGGAGTAATTTCTGACCCAATCTACCTTGATTTACTTATGTTAAGGATACTCTCCAGGTGCAAGGTGTTTGTGGTATCTTTCCCCTTTCACATCATTTTTTTAAATCTCTGAATGGACAGAAATGAGAAAAGAATGTCTTAGATGCTTGTTTGTTTGTTTGCCTTTTTAGGGCTGCACCCATGGCATATGGAAGTGCCCAGGTTAGGGATCGAATCGGAGCTGCAGCTGTCAACCTACACCACAGCCACAGTAATGCCAGATCTGAGCTGCGCCTGTGACCTACACCAGAACTCAAGGCAACACCAGATCGTTAACCCACTGAGCAAGGCCAGGGATGGATCCCACGTCCTCATGGATACTAACTGGGTTTGTTACTACTGAGCCACAATGACAACTCCTAGATGCACTTTTAAATAAGACAAACAGATAATTTTCCATTTAAGAACATCTAGAGATCTTGAAGTATGAGAGTGTTAGGTGGGAGAAGAAAACTTTTTAAGTGTTGATTGATTTTTTAGGGAATTGAGGCACATACTCAGATGATACCTACTATGACATAGAGGGAATTCAGAGAGGCCATTGAGCACTAAGGCCAGCTTTTCCCCTTGGGCCATGCAGTCTTGGTGACATGCGAGGTAGGAAACAATTTGTGGGAAAAGTAGATCCTAGATTTCTCAGAAAAATCCAGCTTCCTCAGCAAGTAAATTAGGAAAAGTCTACCATGTAGAGGCAGGGTGATAGTGACCCATGTCTGGTCCAGCCTTAGCTGGAGAGGGGACAATAGAAAAATCTAAGGTGAACACTCCCTCAATTCATAAAACCTACCTAGCTTGAAAAATCTGCTGGAAATGTATTTTCAGCTAGACTAAGAGTGATGATGGGAAATGCACCTAACAAAAGAAAAACAAAATCCTTTCTGGAGTAATGCACGTTACTATCTTGCAATTAAAAAAAAATCACCAAACATGGGATGATATTTCTAGCCTTAGAAACACTCAGAAGCAAAGGACACATTCATCCCTTGGTATCCACAGGGACCTGGTTCTAAGATCCTTCCACAGATACTAAAATTCACTGGATACTCAAGTCTCTGATATAAAACTTCATAGTATTTGCATATAACTACATTCATCCACTTGTATACTTTATAGCACCTCTAAATTACTTAAAATACATCACATGATATAAATGCTTATTCAAATAGTTGTGGCTATGTGGTAAATTCAAGTTTTTCTTTATGGAGTCTTCTAGATTTTTAAAAGTATATTTGATCTACAGTTAGTTGATTCTGCAGATGTGGAACCTGCAGATATAGAAGGCCAAATATTTCATTGTCATTTGAATGATATAAGAATATATGAGACAGAGGACTAGAATAAGTGAAACATTTAGATTTCATCATTTTATAAATCCGTGTTTTGGGGAGCACATTTTGTGCAAAAATAATATTTAATCACTTTCATTAATTTATTCTCATTTAATATTTAGTTCGCTACCAAAAGTGTATCTATAGAAAATTTTTTTTTCCCACCAACAGTCTTCCTTGAACTATGCTAAATTTGGACATATTCATCCTTTAATGATACTTGGATTTTTTTATTAATGTCTACCAAATGCTGGACATCTGCCAATTGAAACCGAAGGCATTGAGAGGGTGAAATACATTATCTCTAGCACCTGTTACAGACTTATGCCATAGAATAAATTATGGAAGCATGGTTAAAATTATTTTAAAAATTAATATAATTGTATAGTATGCTTTAACCTTCTATATTTTATGGAAAAAGTTGCTCATAGATGCCACTTAAGGAAAAATATATAGTAGGTACATTTATCTAGGATTTTTTTTAGTTGAAACATAACACAAAAAACATTTACAAATGATAATTATAAGAACTCTGGAAAAAATAGACAATGCCATCAAATTATGACTTGTTTCATAATAAAGTTCCAATGAATTATTTTTGAAATAGGCAGATTATATGAATGCCTTTCAAGGACATACATTATCAGCCACATTTAAAAATAACCTAAACTTTTGGAAGCCTATAATGAAAAATATACTATAAAACCTTTTATTGTCAATCCCAATTTTGTCATAGGTATAAATTGCAGAAAAACATTTATATATTTATCTTAACTTACAATGGAGTGCATTTAACATTCCTCTGTGCGTGTCCATTAGAAATTACATAGATGATTTTTTTCATATCCTTCCTATTCATTGATTAAAATTAAATTTCAGAATTTCATCAAATAAAAAAACAAGGCTCTCTTATTGATACGAATTCCTCTGTTCTTAGATATTTATATTTCTCCATTTTGTTTCATTTTCCTTAATTTCCTTTTTTTTTATCATTTAGTTTTGTTTTTTAGGGCCATACTTGTGGCATATGAAAGTTCCTGGGCTAGGGGTTAAATCGGAGCTGCAGGTGCCACCCTATGCCAACAGCCACAGCCATGCCAGATCTGAGCCATAACTCAGCAATGCCAGGTCCTTAACCCACTGAGCAAGGCCAGGGATTGAACCCACAGCCTTATGGATACTAGTGAGTTGTAAACCAATGAGCTGCAATAGGAACTCCTCATGTGCTTAATTTTCAGTTGAAGGAATTTATTTTCACATAGTTTTCCTGCTTACCACATATTTAACAATTTCCAAAATTGATCTTTTTGATACTTTTGGTCATTGAAAGTCCCTTGGATATCTTTTGAGCAGAAACTCTTTTGGACTGAGTTAACTACACTGAACTGGCAGTTCATTCAGGCAATTGCTGAATTTAGTAAAAATACTGAAATCATTTGTTTGACTTTAACATTTCACTCAGAACTTGAAAAAATTCAAAAATTGTGTCAACTTGACTAGGTCAATGGGTACCGAGTAATTGGTTAAATATTATTATTATTATTATTATTACTATTATTATTATTATTAGTATTAGTATTAGTATTATTTTGGCCACACCTATGGCATGTGGAAGTTCCTGGGCTAGGGATGGAACCTGCCCCACATCAGGGATCTGGGCTGCTGCAGTGAAAACGGTGGATCTTTAACCCACTGAATCATCAGGGAACCCAGTTAAATATTATTTTGGGGGTTCATCTGTGAGACTCGCATTTGAATCATTAGATTGAGTAAAGAAGATTGTTCTCAGAAACATCGGTAGGCCTCATCTCCTTGATATGTGATAATGGCTGATTGGCTGAATCAATAAGTGATTGGATAGTGAATAAATGAAGTAAACTTTTTCCTGGAGTCATCGTCCTACCCCCTTTTTTCTTCTTATAACTCTTTGAAGACATAAAAAGTGTATCCTCTGCAAAGCATGCCAAACACAAATTTGGCTAAGAAAGTTCTCATTGCTTAGCACTTTTAAATGCCTTTTCTCCTCTAGTCTTGTTAATAGAACTTTTGTTCAGGAAAAGATGTGGCATGATCACTAGGGAATCAAGTTTTCCAGAGAGGTGAGAAGACAAACTTTATTCATTTAAAAAAGCTCTTTGTGTTTTGAAGTGGATTTACAGAAGATAAGCTTGATAATAATGTAAACTTCTAAACAAATCAAATGTGATTGAGTTGAATTCATGTATAAACTGTTTCAAAAAAAAATTAGACTCATATTGAAATAGGTCTCATATTTTATATATTTTGCACTACTTAATGCAATGCAAGGAAATTAATATGTAAACTATTGAATAACTGGTTAATTGAACTTTCACTTTAGAATTAATTAATCAAAACAAAATAAACTTCTGGGATTTGATGATGCTGTTAATGAGAATTCGATTGGAAATAAGTGAGAAGTGAGGATATCTTCTAAATCACTTATACAACTATCTTCATCATATACTTTGTGTACAATTTAATAGAGTATTCATAAGTTCTAAAATAGTTTTATTAAATTACATTTATTTTTTTAAATAGAGATGCAATTTTCTTTAAAATGAGCTATATTTTCTTTGTTCAGTTTAAAATGCTTAGGTGTTATGATCTTTCTTAATTTGAAAAGAGGAGCTGAAGCCTCACAGATGTAAAGTAAAATTGCAATTTAAAGAGTACAATAATTATGATTTAACAACTTACAACTTTTGTTCATGCTTCTGGATAATATGTAAAGTAGAAAGGCATTTGACCTTATGTTTTCACACATAAATGCACTTTTAATTAAGATAATATCATCCTTTTAAAACAAATTCTTTCCAGAACCATTCAGTTGAATAAAATTATTATTTAAAATTTTTTAATAGCACTAACTGAAGGTCAACAATTCCTCACAGATATAAATGTTACGGCAAATTGTATGTTTACGTTTTCCTTCTGGTAATGGAACCAGGGCAAATAAGTCCCAAATTTGTAAATGTGCAATTTGCATTTAAAATAAGTTGGCAGTACTCATCCCAGTATACAAAGTGCACAATTCCTAAATTTTAAAATTTTCTTCAAATTCTGCTGAAATCTATTGAGTAAAATAAAATAAATAGCAAACAATTAGACTATGTTACCAAAAATAAAATAAAATGATGAGTTCCCATCGTGGCTCAGCAGTAATGAACCCAACTAGTATCCATAAGGATGAGGGTTTGATCCCTGCCTTGTTCAGTGAGTTGGGGGTCCTGTGTTGCCGTGAGCTGCAGTGTCAGTTACAGACGTGCCTTGGATCCCATATTGCTGTGGCTGTGGTGCCGGCCAGCAGCTACCACTCCAATTCAGCACCTAACCTGGGAACTTCCCTATGCCATGGATTCCCTAAAAAGCCAATTAATTAATTAAAGTACAAATGCGACATTTACCGTCTCTGTACCAGGTAAATAATCAAATAAAATATTAATTGTAGTTAAACAAATACTTTATGGAAGGAATTCTTACGGAAGTTTTATTTCCTTGGTGTTGTAGTACCTCTAAATTACTTGATCATTTAGTGAAGTAGCATTAACAAGTGGTGTCTTTTTTTTTACTTTTAAAAGACATTAGTGAGAAAAATAACATCTTTGGTAGTAGTGTAAAATTAAGTAACTTATGATTATTAAAAAGAAAGGTTTGCAAAAGAAAAGATTTAGAACAATTAGTGGAGGCATTCAAAGAGAGCCAGTGTGCATATTTTTGGCCTATTTCATTTCAACTTTTCTTTATTTTAATTTTTTCTCTTTGTTTAGATATGTTTGTTTCTCAAGATGATACTAGAGAAAATACTTCTATCAAAAATATCTGTTAAAGTGTAAGAAGTACACCATTCACACTGACATTGAGAAAATGTAAATTGAAATGTATTAAATATATTCTATCATGTTACAAACATAAAATCAATTTAACACCTTTGAAGAACAGCTTATGTTAATGCAATTAAGTACACTTAGAAAATGGTATTTTTAACTGAAATTTTTAAATTAACTCTATGTTCTTGAAAATTAACTATTTCACACCTAGATTGGGTGTTTAACAAAAAATTAATATGCTTTCAATTTAACAAGTTATTTATGTATTCAATTTTTGAAGAATATTTTTCCACAGGGTGGCTAGGCCATTAATAAAGTAGTATTCTTTTGTTAGTGAATATATTTCTTCAGTTTTTAACTATATATAACACATCAACAGCAATCTTGATGATTACAGATTTTTTTCATCACCTGCAATTACTTCTTAGAATAACCAAAGTAGGACTTATTATGTGAAACTATATGAAAATTTGACATTAAACATACTAATTTTCCAGGGGCTTTTCAAAATAATGTCTTTATCCTGTTACAGCAAATAGCAATGTCTTGCAACATTCTTAAAGATTTTCATTCTATTTTAATCATGCTTTTCTCAAACATATGTATATATATATATATATATATATATATATAAACAAACTCAAATTAACATTCTAAATTTTCAGCTTAAACATTTTTCCAAGTTGATTAATTAGTGTTAAAGAATATTTCTGTTTTTAGGATGGCACTGAGGACTTTTTGAAAAATTATTTAGATTTCCTACTTTTATTTGTTAAATAACCTGTTCTTGTCATTTTTTAACAATAAATAATTTTCTTTTCAGTTAGATATTTTAATATGCTTCATGCTGATGCTAATCCTATATCACTGAGTGTTTAAAATTTATTTTCAAGTTTCTTAACTTTCTTAATCTGCATAGAACATGTAATTAAAATGTATTTATTCATTATTTATATATTGAGCTTTCTGCACCTTATTTTGTATTTCTATATTTTCTTCATGAAAGATTAAGCCATAAGTTTTGCCCATCTTATCAGCTGATTATTATGTTTATCATACAAAGTAAGAATCCTTATGTTTTTTCAAATGGATATTTTTTGGGAAAGGCAGTCACCTGAGCACAGTCACTAGACCCCTACATGGTTGCATAAGAATGTGCTTTGGAATAGGAATGTTTCCTTACAAAGAGATAAAGAACTCTCACATCTGTACTGGGCATATTTTAGGGACCACTTTCTCTCTTACGGACTTGATGGACCTCTTTGCTCTCATTACATGTGTGCATTATATGACACTCAGGCAACCCCATTACTATAACTCTTTCCAGTGGGGAGGGATGCATGCAGACCATCTCTTTGCTTGGCTGTGGGAGGAGACCCTGTGGTCCTGAGGGACCAATGTTTAATGTTCCTGATCTTGTTCAGACTCTTACTCTGTCTGAATAGAGCAGTTTTCCATCCTGCGCTTCTGAGAGATGGTCTGTGTTGGAGACCTGATTCCTGCAAACTGTGGAGTGGGTTGACATCTGGGACTACAGCTCCTGGTATGGACATTTTTTTGCTATTTACTGCGCTCTGTACCATGGGACTCCTCTCCTGGAAGTGGTAATAAGTGCCACTTGCTGGAAAGTATTTATCATTGAAATTCTATTTAGTAAATCAACAATCTCTTTATTGATTTGTACTAGTTCCAATAATGTCTACTAAGTTTCTTTAGAGCTCTTATTCTGTATGTGAGCTTTCCATTCTGTTCTATTGCTGTATTTATTTTGTAGCCTGGATAATAGAAGTCTTAATTTCTATCATTTTTAATAATATTGCTACTTTCTAGGAAAAGTTTTCTTATCTTAATCAGGCACCAAATCTAGACTAAGTTAGATGAAGGGACGTGGGAAGGGAAGGGATGTTGACTAAATTTTTACTATTGAAAAAGTTAAATAGAAAATTTAGTATTTATATCTCTTGCTAGGGCTATGGCTATCATAAATGGAGGTTATATAAAAATTACAAAATATGCCTTTTGTGTTCATATTAATTACAAAATTGTAAACCCACCCTCCTTTTTTGCTTCTGAAAGACAAATTTTAAAAATATGCTCTGTCTTCTGAAATAAGTTGGCTCTGTCCCATGTTGCAAAATCTTGGTGCACAATCTGCTTGGAGGCTTTGCTCCTTATTCTTCCGTATCTCCTGCACAAGTCATTTTGCTACCTCTGGCATTATGGAGTTGGGTGTGGAGGGAGCAGGGAAAGAAGGGATGCCTGGAATGGAAAAATTTACTTGACCAATGCACTAGTAATCTAGCTTCCTGGCTTCCTCTGGATTAATACACGGTTAGATGCTAAATTCCTCTCTTACTGAGGTACATTTTAGGTGTTTTAAAACTCACAGTTCAGGGACATTTGATTCCTCACAGTATCTCCCCTTTTCTACAGAGTTGCATTTGTGTAGCTAGGAAACTTTAGTTGAAAGACTAAAGATACTTGAGTCCAGTTATTTTTCATGAGTTCAGTTGACTATCTGGAAGATAACACTTAGACTGCCTTCCATAATGAGCCTGAAAGCACAGGGTGCTTCTCTTACAGCACTCTGAAATAGCCTTCTTAGTGGCTGAAGCCCTATGTACTGGGCCAGTCTTTATCTGCCTGAAAACCATGTTGCTGTCTGTCAGTATTTATTTTAAATACCCATTTACTTGACTTGTGATGATGGCAAAGAGCACCAATAGCCCATGCTGTATGAATACTGGAGAGTGATAGCAGTGTTAAATAGCACTCTAGAAACTCTCTTCAAAGAAGCACTCTTTATCAAGTATCTCCCCCATCACACCTTCCTCTCTTCATACTATAGAGTAGTGCTTTCCAGTCAAGTGTTCTGCTATAACAGAAATGTTTTTTATGCTGTCCAACATAACCGTCACTAGTCACAGTTAACTACTTAGTATTTTAAATTGAAATGCATCATGTGTGGCTGAAAAACACAGCTCTAAATGATTAAACTTAAAATTTCCACATTTATGATGGTTAACATAATAGAAAGGAAAGTCATGAAGTTCTATTACAGGTTAGAGAACTTAAAACTCCACTTATGTGGTATGAATGAATTGTCTTATACCTTGCCTTTGATTTAGAAAGTGAGACTATTTGAAAAATACTGTCTTCAGCTTTATGGCCCCAGATGAAATTTTTCTGTTTTTTTGCTTTTTTTTTTCGGGGGGGGAGGCCGCACCCACGGCATATGGAGGTTCCCAGGCTAGGGGTCTGATTGAAGCTGCAGCTGCCATCCTATGCCACAGCCACAGCAAGGCGAGATCCGAGCCGCGTCTGCCACCTCTACCACAGCTCGTGGCAATACCGGATCCTTAGCCCACCGAGCGAGGCCAGGGATCAAACCCGTACCTCATGGTTCCTAGTTGGATTCATTTCTGCTGCGCCACGACGGGAACTCCATCCTAGATGAAATTTTAAGTGGTGAAAGTTCCTACTAATATCCTTTCTCATATATTATTAAATAACTTTTGAATCTATTAAGATAATCATATAATTTTTCTCTGTTTCTATCTTAATGTTTTGGTAAATATGGGCAAATTTCCTAAACTAAACCATCCTTGGATTCCAGGGACAGACACTCCTTCTTAATGATTTAGTATTTTACTACACTGGTTAATGTGATTTTTGAAGATTTTTGTATATACATTCATGAGTAAAAATCATTTATTTTATTTTCTTATACTCTGCTTGACCACTGTAGAATTAAGATATACTAGCCACATTAAATTGGTTGGAAAAAAAATATGCATTACATCTCTCTTAAAGATTTGATAAAAAGCATGTGGTCCTGATTTCTGTTTCTCAGGAAGAGGTGAATACTTGCTCCACTACTCTGTTTAGTGTTGCTCTTCATTTACACTTTTATGTTTTTGACAATTCTATTCTAATTTTTTTAACAAAACTATCCATTACCAATAAATCATCTATGTTTTTCTTTTGATTCTTCCACTTCTATGTTTTAGGTATGCCTCTACTTACAGTCACAACACTGTTGATAATCACATTATCACTGTTGGTAATGATAATGGACTTGCAATTACAGTGACTAATTACAGAATTTCTTGTGATGCTTAAAATCTGATAAAAAGTTATCCTTATTTCTTTATCAAATCTCCTTTTGTTTACAGTGATTGAACAACATTTATATTTATATTACAACTTGGACTGAACAATAAGCAAGTGACAATAGGAGGCCCTTTGAGTGACAGCCTAACAGTTCTCTTGAAACCCTAAACTATAAGTTTTAGTTTAGAAAATGGACACTAACTAAAAGGTCAAAAGACACAGAATTCATGAAGTCTACTACTTAGGGACAGTCTCTCTTAATCCTGATTCTACTATTTCATCCTTTAAGTTTAGATTGTATCAGTACTCTCTACAGCTGTTGTATCCATCATTCCATTAGAATTTAAACCCCCAGAGTGTATTATGCTCTAAATTATATGTCCGTATGGTTGGATAGGTTTCAGTTGTCTAAAATCATTGCTTCTGTTTTTTTTTTTTTCTTTTGCCTGTAATATATTTAACAAAGCTAGAATTTATTAGAGGAACTAGTATTAATGATACTTTTTTCCTGAGGAAAAAAAATAATATATAAACTCTTCCCTCATTTATCTTTCAGTCATTATTTGAATAGTTTTTCCTGCCAAGTGAAATTATTTAATCTATATTCTCACACTGTCTACAATGTTCTTATTTTGAAATTTGAAGATATTGTACTTAGTACAATTTCAGTTGTCATGCTCAAAGTATATATTTTCATATTTAGATAAGCATATGCACACATATACTTAAATGCATATTTGTAAGTTTTTTGTAATTTAGTAATCCTGTTAGTTTTAATAAAGTTAAAATTTGGTTATTTGTAATTAGAAAGTATATATTTGGTATATTAAGGTCATTTCTCAAATTTTCTGTCATGAATGTAAGATAGTTAAGATAGTTGATATATTAAACCAGTGCACATAGCAAAAAACAAGGGGATGCATTTAAAAGACTTTAAATAATGACCTTGTATTAGGTTTTAAAATTCTTATGTCTCTGTGGATCCTGTATCAGACAGAGCCTTCCTTTCAGTCTGCTTATGTGCAGAAGGAAATAAAGATCACATTCCCAGCTTCCTGCCTATGATTTCAGTAATTCCAGATACTTTTACAGTTCCTATGTAGGATTCTGTGAAACAGTACTGTATTCTTATTATAATTTATTTCTTGCTGGAGCTAATTTGGCTTGGTTTCTTTCCCTTGCACACCAAAGCTTCCCAACTAAAACAATTTGCCACCAAAATAATAGTAGAATTAAGACTAATAGTTCCATTACTTTAAAATATTGGTTATAGGAATTAAATGACAGTACTACTTCATTTCTAATTTCCCATCTGTGTAAGAAGATATATTAGACTATAACTAATGAGGAAAGATGCTAAACTAAGAAACATATACAAATGATATATCATACATTTAAATTAATTGTAGCAATACGGAAACAGTGCATATATAGGACAGTATGAAGCAATAACTAAAAGGTCCTATTACAGAAATAAGGGCTCTTTTTTTCTTATGAACTTGAACAGGAATTTTCAGAAAGTAGTTTCTCATGATTTAGATTTCATAAGTTCTAGTCCCAGAAAATGCCATGTCTCTGAATAAGATTTTGTGGTTTTGGCCAGCAAAAAGCCTTTGAAAAATTAGAAACCCACATACTTCTCCATTATGGTCCTGCAATATGTGTTTGCTTTAGACTTACTGGCATAAAAAAAAAATGCAGTCCTCAGGAATCTACAACTTCTCCACGATACAGGTGGGAAATTATTAAACAGGGTCCTAGATGATGAAACACCTCGTAGCTAAGGCTCTAAACACCAACAGGCAGAGAAATATGACTGATTATGGTTCAGATAAGAGATAATTATTGAATGTTTTCTTTGTACTTACTACATTCTTTAGATATAACTATCTTTTCAATTACATATCAACTCTGTGAGAAATTGTTACCACCTCTTGGAAAAAAAAAATTGTAATACATGATGGGCTCAAGAACACCTAGTCTGACATGGGAAAACCCAAGATTTGTATCTAGGAGGTCTCACTTCAGAAGGTGGTCACCAGATGTGATTCTGCTCTTTGACTGCTATTCCAAGAATAGACAGGTAGATGATGCAGTCAGCATTAAAAACAGCCTCCAAGGGATGTGTGTGCTCTCTAATTTTGTTGTATTTGTGCAGTTTTTTCCTTTACCTCCGTAATAAATACTGCCATGGCAGATAAGGTACTCAAACTTACAATTACATATGCTCTATAATTTGATATATACCTTTCATAAATATTTGTTGAGCACCTCATCAAAAGCTAATCACCATGCAGTCCACAAGAAGATATAAGACAGACAGAATGTATTCCTGAAGCTTCTAAGGAAAGTAAGGTGAGACAGTTTACGGTGAATCACAGAATTAAGCATCCACGGAGGGACAGACACAATAGGTTTTAGAACCACGTAGATGTGAAGGACAATCACCCAACTAGACTGGTCAGGCAGGGTTTCTGTAAGGAGCTAAGATTTTACTGGATAGGTGGAGTAATTGCCTTTGTCTCTGACTTTTGAATGAGTAGTCTTTGTGAAGCATCCACCAAGTTGCTAAATTCTTCACCCACAACTACTCCGTGACTCCCCAGACCTATGGATCAGCCAAAGTTAAAGTTGTAGACTTAAGTATTAACTGTGTTTAACAGAGTTTAATGATCCTCTAATTTGAATTCTGCACCTTTTGTCATGCATTACCTTCTTTTTTAGGCTGTTGTTGAACGTGATGTAATTTACACAGCATCTGTCTGTTTTGCACTGTTGACTTCTCTGTGTCACTTTTGCTTTCCTCTTGGCAATTATTACCTTAAATTACTTCTGTAACTTGTTCTAAACTTACATAATTAATAGAAGATCCCAAGTTACTATCCAGCAATATATGCTCTCAAAGTCTATTTCATTCCCTCAACATCATGTAACCTTTTTGCATTGGGCACAAGGTGTTGTGTTATCTCATATTTATATCTATAATACCTGAGAATGATATTTATTATTGAAAAATTCCACTGCTAACAGGCTTAATCCAAAAAGATATGAGAATAGAAGTCACCTAAGCTTTCTAATTCACTTTTGCTGGATAATTCTCCTCTATGGTATTTAGATACTATTCTACAGCGTTAAGAGCATTATATGTGAAAGTTAACGTCCATAGATGCATCAGTTGTGACCTTTTCCAGGAATGCAACTGATGGATTATCAGTAAAGAAAACTAAAATACTAAATGATTGGAAAAATTGAATATGAACTCTTGAAATCACTGGTAAATTCATGAAATTACCCAGTCCAAGACCTAATCCAAATTGACTAGTATTCCTTATATTCTATTATACAATTAGAGAGGATGTAAGCTATAACGTTACATCTAAGGTTTTCATGTTTTTTATTCTAAGATGTGATAGTCTTTTATGAACTGTTGCACTCTTTAGCTGAGGCTCTGGAATAAATCAAAAGGCTATCAGACAAATGATGACTATTCTCTTAAATTATGCAGAATCTTAACAGTTACATTATATGAGGAGAGCACTTATATGGCAAAAGTTTCTGCCAGATATTAAATCCTTTGAATTGGTTATCTATACTCTCTTCTACCTGTGCCTGCTTTATACCAGAACAGTGTTAATTGCCAATCCAACTTCAATGCTCACTTTTGTAACTACTTGAGTTTCCTAGAGGAGAAAATGTTAGCAGTCTTACATTTTAGCTGTATTTTACCTCAGTCATCTTTGCTTATTAAAAATCCTCATTTCTGTGTGAGCTGGTGGCCCCTTGCCTCTGGAATACCTAAAGTGGACATACGCTCCCAATTCTAAGGCTTACGCTGTCTCCCCTGGATCCACTTGCCATTCTATTTCTTCTTAGTTTTTTCCCTATTCTCAGATTGCTTTGGGTAGCTCCAGAATTATTTTTCCTATTCAATGGAGAAAGTGAGAGGGAGACCCTGCTTATTTCCTATCTCCATAATTGCATATTGAACAAAGTAACTGGTTCATCAAAATAAATAATAAATATGTATTTGGAATTACATCCTTGAATGGCTGATATGCTTAAAAGTTCTGCAGATCACACCAAAATGCTAAGGGTATAGGCTAAAGGCAACTTGAGTCCTTTCATATGATCTTTGTGTGTTTGTATGTGTCTTTGCAAATATGTGTGCATATATGTATGAAAATACACATCAAAAGTCACATCTTTGGCAGCCATAAAATATGTACCTCTGGGGAACCTCGGGCAAGGATGAGTTAAATAGCGAGATTTAAAATGTATGTTGTAACAGTTCCTAACCTTCCATTTCTGAGATTATTTTTGATAGAAAGTAAACTCACTCTCTTTGCAGATATATAACTAGTATGGAATAGTTTGTAAAAAAAAAGAAAGGGGGGGGCAGGTAGATAGAAGAATTAGCAGATGCTTGCTGAGGTGATGTGACCTGGGACTTTCTGGATTGGACATAGTAACATTTTGGTATCTTGGAGTAGTGATATCCAAAGTGCAGTGTCTACTTATAGAAGAACAGGAAAAAAATATTAGAACTTGTATGGTGCTCTGTTTTATAGCATCAATTTAGATGTCTACTCTGTATAAAATATTAGTTATAGGTGTATGTACATAAAATTGATAAGTAAAGAACATGTTTGTATCAGGGAAACCTGATTAATTTTATCATTACTGTTATTATTACTATTAAGTAGGTTATGAGAAAAAAGTAGTTACTGGTTGAAAGGCATTATGCACTGCTAAGCCTAAATGGAGGGCCTTAGCCACCTTAAAAACTGCTAAATTGTTCTTAATGCGTCTGTTAGCTTGACATGAACAATAGATATCTACTTTGTAGGAGAGAAAAATAAAAAGCATGAGTCATTTGCTATTCCCAGTGAAAATACAAATATATTTCTATAGATGCTTCCATGTAACATTCTGTCTTAATGTGCAATTCTTGCCTACCTCATGCAAAATTTATGTGTTAATATGCGCACACACACTCATGCATACAAGTGAAAGACTGTTTCACAAAAAGCAATGGCTATAGTACAAATACGCAATAAATTTCTATGTTGTGAACTAGCAAGTCCACTTTCATGTGTAGCACATTTTATAAGCTAAACATTGTGAAATAACAGTTGCAGATAAAATTACACTATGTGCTGTAGTGAAAAATTCTATCATATGATCATATTTAATATAGTGTATTTTTGAAAAATCCTTTGGCCTTTCTGAAGGTCACTGTTCTGATGATTTTAAATACAGCCAAAAAGGTATTTTTAAAATTTTTAACACTTTAAAATTAAATTTCCAAAATACTATTCATCAATAATTCACTGTCATAAGCATTAGAAATGAATCATCTTCTGAGGAGAGGTTAGTTAAATATATTGGGATAATTATGTCCACTATGTATTTAAATAAATCAGTTATTCACTATAAATCAATTTATAATGAAATTGCAAATTTCCCTTCTGTGTTGTGATAACATTTAAAAAATATATTTAAGTACATTTTTACAAAGCACATGAAGCTGAACTGTAGTAGATAAATAATTTATGTAATATTTGAATTTAAGATCAATAGACTGGAGTTCCCATCGAGGCTCAGTGGAAACGAATCTGACTAGCATCCATGAGGACTCAGGTTCGATCCCTGGCCTCGCTCAATGTGTTAAGGATCTGGCATTGCCGTGAGCTGTGGTGTAGGTCACAGACACAGCTTGGATCCTGAGTTGCTGTGGCTGTGGCATAAGCCAGTGGCTACAGCTCTAATCTGACCACTAGCCTGGGAACCTCCATTTCCATAGGTGCAGCCCTAAAAAGACACACACAAAAAAAGCAATAGACTTTATTCAAAATGAACGTATGTATTCACTTAATGCCCTAAAACATTTCTAGTTATTTTTAACTTTGTTGCAGAAACAGATTTCCTTACCAGTTTTATTAATGGTAGTGTGTTGCTAATGATGATTCTCTGATACAAATATACTCTGTAGGAATATTTTGGGATATTTTATAAAATAAATGTTTTTTTCCAAGCCATTAAGATACAGGTGTAGCTTCACTTTTATGAATTCCAAATATGTAAAAGTCTCCTGAATAAATTCAGAATATTTAATAAAATTAGACAGCAGATAAATGATTATATTTATCCTTAAAAAGAATTATTCGGCAACATCTTTCCATTCTTTTTCTTTTTTAATAGAAGTTTAATTTGGGGGAGTTCCCATTGTGGCTCAGCAGGTTAAGAACCTGACTAGTATCCATGAAGACCCGGATTTAGCATTGGCCTTTGTCTCTTAGCTCTGGTATAGCCACAGATACATCTTCAGTCCTGTGTTGCTGGGATCCAGCTACAGTTGGATCCCTAGCCTGGGAACGTCCATATGCCTCAGGTATGGCCCTAAAAAGCCAAAAAAAAATTAAAAATAAAAATATTAATAATAATTCTTGCAAAATTTTCAGAAACAGCCCTTGAAAAATGGGAAGTATACTTGAATCAACAAAAAAATAAATTGCTATTCTAATGCATCTAATCATATCCTAGAGGAATGAAACTGTTGATGCTGTTCTCACAAAAATCTAATATATTCTAAAGAGAGTAGTTTCTTCACTATGAATCTCAAATTCATTTTGTGTAATTATCCCATGGATATTTGACAGTGCGTTTAGGGGCATATTTATATTTAAATGTTGTTCTCTTTTATTCATTATGAGCCCTTTGGAGGTAAAAACTATATTTTCTTTATGTTATAAAATATAAGATTGATCTCTTTGGTATTACTTAATTGTTGATAATAATACTAAAAACACCCACTTACACACCTCCAAGAATGCTTGGGTGATTAATGAGGTATATTTAAATCATTTGATATTCAGAAATGAAAGATGCTGTATAAACATAACATTTCATGCTATTATTATTAAAATGAAGGCAGTTTTGAAACAACATTATAACCATTATACAGGATTTATTGGTCAAGGAAATTACCTGGGTAAAATACAAGAAGTGTTTCAGTATTGGAAATACTGAGCTTACTCAAAAACTTTCTTTGAGTCTAGTTACACAAAAGAAATAGATACTAGGGAGAACTATGTTGTAGGAGGCCCTCATTTTAGATATAAAGAAACTATGGTCAAAATCATACACTCAAAATAATAAACTGAACTGTCATACTCAGATGACAGCAAGTTTGATCATTTATACCTCCAACCCTATAAGATCAAGCAGACAGATTTCCTTGCTTCCTAGATTTTTTTCAAATGAAATATCTATTCATTATCGAAAACCTCTTGTGCTAAAATAATCTTTACAATTATTTTTTTTTATTTTCCACTAGATTGATTATCTTTAATTAACCCACTGCCTTATCAGAAAGAGGTGTGAAATTGCTCTTTGATCTTCTTAGCTTTTGGCAGGTTATTGAGCAATGTTCTATCTGCTTTGCCCTGCAGAGCAAACTGAAAATGTCTATCACTAAAAATCTCCTTTTCTGTCTAAACACCCCAAACTGTTGACCTTCTTTCTTCATGAGATCTCCCATCTCAGATTTTTTTTTAATTTAACTCCACTTTTGTTTGGACTTAACCTCTCCTTCCTTCAAATTAAACAGTGGTCTTTAACAAAGGAGTTCATTCCTAATAGGGAATGAGTCTCTTGACTGTCAAAGAAAATGTTATTACTAACATTTATATTTATTAAAATTTAGAAAGAAATTAAAACTTTACTAATATTTACTAACATTTCATAAGTGGATTGGCTCTGACATCTGCTTTGCGTATGGAATTGTCAGGTTTTTTTTACAAGTATGAAAATATACAGAGAATGCATAGGGTTTATATAAGGAAAAGGGATGGAAAATCATCCTCTTATTCATGTATTGCTTTTATCACATTGTGAGTTATTGCATTTTATAGTCAACCATTTAGTGAGTATATGAATGAGTTTACTGGATTTCTATTTTGGTAACAAAGTAGAAACTGATCAATAAAGTTGTGTCCTTTCTTTCTTTTTTTTCCATTCAGAGATTTATTATAAATCTCCTGTGAAAGTACTCAAAACAGTTTCTAAACTTGAAAGATACGGTCTAATTTAAACATAAATTCCATTCAATTTCTACATCCAGGAAGACAGACCACTTGTACATTTTCTTTTTCTTCCCATACATATAACTAAGAACCATGGAATTATATACACAACAAAAATATAACAAGTAAGAAGACTCAAAGTTTAAGAGAAGAAGGCAGACTAACTGAGACCTCAGGGCCCAAGGCACAACATATAGTGAGTTCTATAGTGGTTTTTTTTTGGTTGGTTGTTTGTTTCTTTGTGTGTGTATGCAGGGACACACAACAGAAAACAATTGTGGTCCCACTCGCACTCCTTTATCCCTGCAGAAGCCAAATACTTGAATCTAGACTTGTTATACTTGTTAGGCTATTATATGGCACCCCAACTTGCCCAAGTAGTGTCGAAAGTGGTCAGGTGGTGAATAAGGACCTTCACTACTACTCAGAAGTAAAGAGGCCACCTTGAATTTGGTGTCACTGGAGGTCATATAAGGAAGAGTAAGGAGATACTCCTACTTCTCCAAGTTAGGTTGTTGTTAACAGAGAACAACCTGCAGAAGAACCTCCACCAATGCATTAACAAGAAGCCCCTTCCTCACCCAATCTCAATGGAGAGTCAGTGGGGAACCTGGATGTCTGCTCACACATGGCCGTCCAGAGTCACCTCCTTCTTTCTTCTGATGGAATGTTGTCAGAGAAAGCCAACTTAAAAACAAGCAAAGAGTTAAGTAAGACCCAGACTCGTATCACATAATACCTTAAATGCCTGGGTTTAAATCAAAAGCCATGCATCATATTGAGAATCAGAAAAAACAATTTGAATGAAAGGACAGTGGACATACTCCAACATCAGATTGGCAGAGACCTTAGTATTATTTGAGAAATATGTAAAGTTAACCATTTAAAAAAATGCTTTGATGAGTTTTTGCAGATATACTTGGACCAAACCAACAAAAAACAGAAGGTCTCAGAAAAGAAGCAGAAAATATAAAGAAGAAAAAATATAAAGAGGAACTGAAAAATATAATGATGGAAATGAATAACTCAGTGGATGGGCTAAAGAAGAGAGTAATAAGAGAAAAGAGTCAATGAACTTGAAGGCAGAATAATAGAAATTATTCAATATGAACAAAAAACATAAAATTGTATTCCATTCATGGATGAGAAAGCCTTTACCTGCTAATGTTCCTAAGGTTAGTCATAGTGTTTTGTGTTTAATAATGTTATATTATTAAATGCAAATATCTAAATATATATATATATATATGATTTTGTGTGTTTGGGTGTTTATACATACATGTAGATATAAAGATAGAGATATAGAGATGACAAGTATAGAATCATTCCAAGTTTTCCACTGAATAAAAAAATTCTGATTATACAAGGCTTAGAGATTTGATACGTTAACATATTTGATACCTCATAACACATTTAACTCTGTTATACATTGCATAGTGCTGAAGATCCTACAGTCAATTTCCTAACAAGTTAGTTGATATGATTATATTAACTCACTATTCTAATCCAAAAGACCCAATGATGAAGATGAGGTGCCCACCCAGAGAATAGTAAGCAACAATATGTTTTTTTCTGAAAAAAAACTTTAAATTTGTGCAAACACAGAGGGGGCAGGGTGAGAAGGGAAAAATAAAAAGAAATAGAATTCAGAGAGCATTGGGAAAAGAGAAGGATAGGAAAGAAACTAAGGAGCTCTATTATTAAGCATACTTTAATCACTGAAAGAGGGCAGTTGACCATGAAGGTAACATAGGAGGCTTCTGAACTTCTCTTCTCCCATGGACTCACTAAATGTACATCTATACATGGAACAATTATCTCTGAAAGTAATCTAGAAATGGGTCCTGAGACTTCTACATATCAGACAAATGAGAGAATATCTACAACACAATGGGTAGCAAAGGCTGAGATGCATTCTGGCTATAAAATTCACCCCCCAGCACATAGGAAGGAAGACTCAAACTCTCAGACTCTCAGTTTCTCCCTCATGAACAAAGTATTTGAACCATAATTCTAGCATCCCGACTTTTAAGACTCCCACTTGAGGGACGGTGCCCCAAAGAACCTGACTCTGAAAATAATTGGGGCTTGAACCTATGAGACTCACCGGACTGTAGCAAAAAAAGAAGAGTTATTAAGAGGCACATGAATGTGAGCAATCACTTTTGCTTTCCCCTAAGGGCTCTGCACACAGAAGAGCAGAAAAAAGCACCCATCTCCCAGTATTTTCTTGAAAGGGTTTAAACGCCTACTTTGTGAGCTGCTGCCTGGGCATCTACTTTCTAATTTTAGCACACATCTAGATGCTGTCTTCTCCCTAGAAACTAGAGAATTGAGCAGGCACTTTCTCTACTTTCTCCCTCTCTCTCACCAAAAAACCCCAAGTCACCAGTATATCCAGGGAAGTGTTGATACATGGGTCTGGCACCGCAAACCTGTTGCTGCTACCTGAGGGACAGGCCTGAATTTCCTGATTCTAATAGCTCACAGAGCCTACATTCACAAAGATCACAAGACTACAGCAAGGAAGTAGTTTTTAAACAGATGCAGGAGCACCCCACCCAGCCCCAGCCCCAGCCCCAGGCTGTATACTGGGCCCTGAGCAAAGGAAGCAAGCGAGCCTGCCCATTTCCAAGTTCTCTTTGAAAGGTGCTTAACTGCATATTTTTCCAGCTGCTGTCTGAATGTCTTGCTTCTAATCCACCTGAATGGGATAACTTTGATTCTCTCCTTTGAAAATTGACAGGTCTTGGCACACCTTTGACTACTGGGAACTAGTAAGAAAAAAGAAGGCAGCCTGGCCAGTTACAAAGGTTTGAGATACAACCAGAAGTTCTGATGGAGTTGATTGAAGTGTGTCATGTCGTGTAGGAGACCACTCTGCCAATATTAGGAGAGATGGTAGTTTTATCTAATGCACAGAAAGCAACAAAGATCATAAGAGGCTATAAAGAATGATTATACACCAATAAACTGGATGACCCAGAAGGAATGTATATTTTCCAAGAAACATACAACCTACAAAACTGAATCATGAAGAAATAAAATATCTGTACAGATCAGTTATAGCAAGGAGGTAGAATCATTAATCAAAAACCTCCTAACAAAGAAAAGTCAAGAACTAGATAGCTTCATTGGCAAATTCTACCAAACATTTAAGAAAAATTAATGTCAGTCTGTTATGGCTCTCTGTGTTATTTCACTCTGTTCTTGCCCACACGCAAGAAGGATTTGGAGCAGCAGGCTGTCTGGTAGAGGACCATTCCAGCTGGGAAATGCCGCAGCAGCACCAGATAGACACAGGGGTCTCTGCACGTAGGAGCTGGTTGCAGCATTAGGGATACAGGCAGACAGGCTCTCTAGGCAGGAGTGATTCTTTCTGAATGGGAGCTATTCAGAACCAAAGGGAATTCCCCTTAAATCAACTGTGTCGTAGGTCAAAAGTTACAGTTTTCATTACGGAGATTTTTAAGGGGCTTCTCTAGGTCCCTTGGAACGAAAAATACTACCTCATTGTAGATTTGATTTGAGGCAGTGTTTTTCATTCCAACAGACCTGGAATGGCCCCTCAAAAGCACCCTAATGTGTGGCCATCACTAGAAAGTCTACAAATAAATGCTGGAGAGGGTATGGAGAAAAGGAAACCGTCCTATACTATTGGTAGGAATGTAAATTTGTAAAACCATTATGGAAAATAGTATGGAGGTACCTCAGAAAACTAAATATAGAACTACCGTATGATCCAGCAATCCACTCTTGGGCATATTATCTGGACAGAACTTTCAATGAAAAAGATATATGCACCCCTGTGTTCACTGGAGCACTATCACAATAGCCAAGATGTGGAAACAACCTAAATGTCCAACCACGGATGAATGGATTGAGAAGATGTGGTACATATACACAATAGATTACTACTCAGCCATAAATAGAACAAAATAATTCCATTTAAAGCAACATAGAAGAAACTAGAGTTTCTCATACTAAATGAAGTAAGTCAGAAAGAGAAAGAGAAATACCATATGATATCACTTATATCTGATATCTAACATATGGCACAAATGAACCTATCTATAGAACAGAAACAAACTCATGGACATAGAGAACAGACTTGTGGTTGCCAAGAGGGTTGGGAAGGGATTGGATTGAATGGGAGTTTGGGCTTAATAAATACTTATTGTTCTTTTTGGAATTGATAAGCAATGAAATCCTGCTGTATAGTCAGGGAACAATATCCATTCACTTGTGATGGAACATAATGGAGGATAATGTGAAAAAAAGAATGTATATAGAGGTATAACTGGGTCACTTTGCTGTAAAGCAGAAATTGACAGAACATTGTAAATCAACTATAATAAACATTAAAAAAAAAAAAAGAAAAACAATGCCTCTGAGGGTCAACTTGGAGATGGCACTCAAGTTCAAATCAAGTTCATGGGTATAAAGTGTACAGCAAAGTTATTCACACTGTCAGGAAGAGCAGGTCACCCTGGAAGCAGGGACTGGCTCTTCTCACAATTGGGTCTTCCTTTATATCCCTATGCTGCTGACTTTATTGGGGACCTGATTTCTCCCACCACAGGCCCACTAATTTCTCCTACCTTGGCCCCCTGTGCCTTGAGTAAGGGTTGAGTGGTGTTTGATTTCTATATGTGGGCGTGTTTTGATCCTCCGAATGGTTTCCAGCAGGATGCTTTATCTGTATGGGGAGTAGGTTATAGCAAAGTGTTCCAAATAGCATGCTTCATTTGTATGGGGAAGTGCCCAGAAGAGCATTCCCCATTTGTACAGGGAGTTGCTACAAAAAGCCCCCGGTTTCTGTGGGTGCCCTTATTGTTTGATTGCAGGCTTCCTGTTTTTAGTAATGATTAATGGCCTGTTTGAGTCATCCAGGTCAAACTCCCTAGCCTATCCTACCTAACAAATCTATCTCAAACTCTTCAAAAAATTTAAGAGGAGGGAACATACGCAAACTCGTTTTATGAGGCCAGCATCACCCTAACACCAAACCCAGACAAGGACACTGCAAGAAAAGAAAATTATAGGCCAATAGCCTTGATAAGCATGGATACAAAAATCCTCAACAAAATGCTAACAAACTGACTTTAACAGTATGGTTAAAGAATAATAAACAGTGACCTATTCGGTTTTATTCCAGGGGTACAAGAGTGGTCTAAAATCTACAAATGAATAAATGTGATACGGACATTATTAGATTTAAGGATATAAATTATATGATCATCCAATAGATGCAGAAAAAGCATTTGATAAAATTCCAAATCCATTCTGAGGAAAACTCTTCACAAACTGGGTATAGAGGAGGATACCTGAGCATAATAAAAGCCATATAAAAAGCTTACAGCTAATATCATACTCAATGGCAAAAAGCTGAAAGCTTTCATTCTAATATTGGGAACAAGACAGGGATGCTCCTTCTTGCCACCTTTATTCAATATAGTATGAAAATCCTAGCCAGAAAATTTAGGCAAGAAAAAGAAACAAAAGCTATCCAAATCAGAAAGAAAGAGGTAAAATTGTCTCTTTTGCACATGATAAGATCTTATATAAAGAAAATATTTAAGACTTTACCAAAAATTCTTAAAAGTAGTATACAAATTCAGTAAAGTTATAGGATACTAAATCAAGATCCAAAAATTAGTTGTTATTCTATATACTAATAATGAACTATCAGAAAGAGAAATTAAGAAAATAATACCATTACGAGAGCATCAAAGAGAATAAAATACTTAGGTATAAATCTAACCAAGAAAGTGAAACATCTGTATGCTATAACATTGATGAAAAAATTATAGACACAAATAAATGGAAAGATATTCCATGCTCATGCATTGGAAGAATATTGTTTAAAACTCCATACTACCCAAAGTTATCTACAGATTCAGTGCAATACCTACCAAAATTTCAATACTATTTTTCTATAGAACTAGAAAAAAAATCTAACCCTAAAATTTGTATGAAACCACAAAAGACCCCTAAATAGCCAAAGCCATCTTGAGAAAGAAGAACAGTTGAAGGCATTACACATACTGATTTTAAACTATATTAAAATGTCATAGAAATTTCCTGGTGGCCTAGCAGTTAAGGATTAGGCATTGATACTACTGTGGCTCAGGTTCAATCCCTGGCTAAAAACTTCAACACGCAGTGGGCACAGCCAAAAAAAATCATAGTAATCAAAACTGTATATTATTGCCCTAAAAAGAGACACATGGTTTAATGGAACAGAATTGAGAGCTCAGAAAAAAACTCATGCATATATAGGCACTTGAATTTTGACAAAGGACCCAAAAATACACAACAGGGAAAAGTTGTAGGAAATCTCTTCAATACATGGTGTTGAGGAAATGAGACAGCTACATACAAAAGAATGAAACTGGACCCCCTGGACCCCTTCCTTATACCATACACAAAAATCAGCCCCAAATGGATTGAAAACTTAGACATAAGACCTGAAGCTACAAAACTCCTAGAAGAAAACTTGAGAGGGTAAGTTCCTTGCATTAGTTTGGCAATTATTTTTTGGATATGACTCTAAGCGCAAACACAACAAAGACAAAAATAAACAAATGGGACCCCATCAAACTAAAAAGTGTCTGCACAGCAAAAGAAACCATCAACAAAATAAAAAGGCAACCTATGAAATGGGAAAAAAATATTTTCAAACCACATATCTGATGAGTTAATATCCAAAATATACAAGGAAATACAATTCAGTAAAAAAAGAAACCCAATTAGAAAATGGACAAAGGACTTGAAGAGACATTTTTCCAGACAATATATTCAAATGATTAACAGGTACACTAATAGGTATTTACCATCACTAATCATCAAGGCATGCAAATAGATACCACAATGAGATATCTCCGCACAACTGTTACTATTCTGTTATCAAAAATATGAGATTAAAAAGTGATGGCAACACTTCTACACTCTCAGTGGGAATGTAAACTAGTATATGCAGAATGGAAAATAGAACACACGTTCTTCAATAAATTAAAAATAAAACTACTATGTGATATACTACTGGGTATATACCCAAAGGAAATGAGATCATTATCTCAAAAAGATAGATTTTCTCTCATGGTCATTGCAGTATTATTCACAAAGCTAAGGTGTGGAAGCAATCTATGTGTCTGTCAAGGAATGAGTAGATAAGGAACACGTAATGTACATATAGGATGGAGTTTTATATAGCCCTTTAAAAGAAGGAGATCCTGTTATTTGCAACAGCAAGAATGAACCTCAAGGACATCGTGCCAAGTGGGATAATGCAGACAAAGACAAATACTGCATGATATCACTTATATTTGGAATTTTTAAATTGAATTTATAAAAATAGATAATCATAAGTGGTTGTCAGGTTCTAGGGGATGGGGAAGATAGTGAGAGGTTAGTCAGTGGGTACAAGTTTTCAGCTATAGTTGATTAAGATCTGAGGATAATGCATAACATGCTGACTATATTTCATAACATTGTATTGTGTAATTAAAAATAGAATTTAAATATTCTTACCAAAAAAAGGGAAGAAATATTATATACATGAAGCAATGGAATGTTATCTCAATGAGGGAAATACTTGCAAAGTGTATATGTATATCAAATCATCACAATGTAGATTTTAAATATTTTACAATTTGTCAACTACACCTCAATAAAACTGAAAAAAATACTTTAAACTTCATATAACAAATTTATTTATATCTAATGTTTCCATGTCTTTTAAATTTATTTATAAGATCAAAGTATTCACCATAGTCTGCTTGAACTCAAAATTATTTCTCTCTGATTGTGTGTTATTTTTATGTCATACTCTTCTAGTGTACATTAATGTGTTATTTTTCATCACTAAAACACTAGTACAATTATTAGGCTTTATAAATATGTTTCCCAAATTGTTTTGTGTTACTACCAGTTCATGGTAATGTGTACAGCCTACGAGGGACAAGCCAAATGATGAATGATAACTTTGCAGCTGCTAAAAGGGTGTTAATAGCAAGAAGAAATTTTTTATAACTTACAATTATCCTCTGAGTAAAATTACAAATACATGTTATCTATATTTAAGCAATGCTTTAGGTTACTTTTCCTCAAAAAAAAAGAAACACCATCATTTTATGTTAATTTTATTGAGAATTAATGGACTCATTTTTTTTTTTTTTTACCTCTTAGGAAAAACTTGAAACTGATTACAGAGATAGAATGAGAGTTGATATGTAGTTTTAAAAGGTCAAAAAAATTACAAAATTATTTACTTGGATAACTTCATGGTTAAGAAGATGAAAAGGTAGATAAGTAAGAGAACAAAACAATGGAAATGGAGAAGGGAAAAACTTAATTTCATTTTCTTAAACAACTAAGAATGTATTTAAGTATAGTGAAATATATCATTTGAGGGTGTTGTTAGCGTGTCTATTGGTTTTGATCTAAAATCTTCCCACTTTAACTATAATACAGAATATCACTAAATTTCTACAGTTAAACGAGCTTCACCTACAAATGCAATTTTGAAATAGATCTGAATTTTAACTTTAAGCAATCTGCTTACCTGTTTGATTGTACTTTTCATTATGCACTTCCCAGCCAAGACTTCTCTTTTAAGTTACAAAACATTCTGGTGGTTTTTCTTCAGAGTTTACATGATTGGTTTTGAAGTGTTGCTTCAAGAATGATAGTTTCACGTTGTTGTTGATAGAAATTTTCTTGCATAAGAGATACACATTTTTAGTTGATTCACATTCCCACAGTAATTAAAAGTAAATATTTTAAGCATTTATTTACGTTGTTTTATGTTGAGTGACACTGATATCGACTAGTGCATTGGTTTTGGGTAGAGTAATGTTATACTGTTGATATCCAGTTCATTGTGGAGAGGGAGTTCCTGCTGTGTTTCAGTGGTTAATGAACCCGACTAGGATCCATGAGGACGTGGGTTTGATCGCTGGCCTATTTCAGTGGATTAAGGATCCAGTGTTGCTGTGAACTGTGGTGTAGGTCACAGATGCGGAATTGGATACCACGTTGCTGTGTCTGTGGCGTAGGCTAGCAGCTACAGCTCAGATTCGACCCCTAGCATGGGAACCTCTATATGTGGCAGGCAAGGTCGTAAAAATACAGAAGACCAAAAAAAAAAAAAAAGTTCATTGTGGAGATATCAACATTATATCAGTTGTAGTCTTTGTCCTTTCAGATGGTACAGAATTACAATCTTTTGTGCATTTTCCCAGTTTTATCACCTCAAACATTTTCTTTTTTAACCAGCTCTGTTTCTCATTAAACACATAGACATCACAAAAACTTGATATGATGCACTGAGAAAGAAACAACATCATCTTTGTGGTATTCTTGTTCAAAATGCATAACCTCATTGCAATGATCCAAAAATCATGAACAGCTCCACACTGAGGGACATTGTGCAAAATAACTGTGCAAAATAACTGATTTACTCCTCAAATGCATCACTCACAGTAAGGAAAGAAAATGAAAGGCTATGAAACTATTATCCACCAGAGGAGACTAAAACTAAATAAGTGCCATGTGGAATTCTGGATAGTAGCCTAGAATAGAAAAATGATATTAATGGGGAAAACAGATGAAATTTGAGAAAGGTCTACAGGTTAGTTAATAATATTGCAGCAATGTTGCAGTGTTAATTATTTGTTCTTCATCATTGTACCATGGTCATGTAAGCTATTAATAGTTAGGGAAACATGATGAGACATGTAAGAGAATTCTTGATATTACTGTTTCAGTTTTTCTGCAAGTTTATAATTAGCCTCAGATTAAAAAAATATATATAGCATTTACTATAAAATATTCAACAATGAATGATGCTTTAAAATATTTAACAAATGAATGACATAAAACCACAAAGACCAAAATTTTATGTTTTTAATTGTCATGGAGCACTTAATATTGTGAGATAAGAAAGTGAAGCATATCTGCAATTTCTAAAATAACAAAGGAAAAAGAAATGAAGACGTTATACTCAGGTCTGGGAATCAAGGGGCGTGAGTAACCAAGCTCCCACCTGCCAGCTTCTCCCCTCTGCCAGACCAGTATTTCTAAAGCAGTCCAGTAGCAATTATTTTATATTCTTTTTTTGTGGTATAGTTGATGTAAATAGTATATAAGTTTCAGGTATACAATACAGTGATTCAAGATTTTTAAAGGTTATATTCCATTGATAATTATTATAAAATATTGGCTATATTCCCTGTGTTGTACTATATATCTCTGTAGCTTATGCAAGGGGAAATAAAATTACAAAGTATTTATTCTCCCCACTGGTAGCTCACAGCTTGTTCTCTGTATCTGACTCTGTTTCATTTTAGTTATATTCACTAGTTTGTTATTTTTTAACATTCCATTTAATACAAGTGATATGTATTTGTCTTTCTCTGTCAAACTTATTTCACTTAGCATAATATTCTCTAAGTCCATCCATATTGTTGAAAATGGCAAAATGTCATTCTTTTTAGGGTTGAATAGCATCTGTGTGTGTGTGTGTGTGTGTGTGTGTGTGTGTGTGTGTGTAACACATCTTTATGCTTTCATCTCTTAGTGGACACTTAGGTTCCTTCCATGCCTTGGTTATTGTAAATAACACTATGCACATTGAGATACATATGTCTTTTCAAATTAATGTTTTCATTTTTTTTTTCAGTTACATACCCAAAAGTTGAACAGCTGGGTCATATGATAGTTCTATTTTTAGTTTTAAAGGAAAGCCCATACCATGTTCCATAGGGCTTGTACCAATTCACATTCCCACCAATAGTGTATGAGGGTTCTCTTTCCTCTACATCTTTGCCAACATTTGTTATATATGGAATTTTTGACAACTGCTATTCTGTCAGGTGTGAGATGATGTCTTATGGTGGTTTTTATGTACATTTCTCTGATTATTAATGATGTTGGGTGTCTTTTTATGTACCTGATGGCCATTGGTATGTCTTCAGGAAAAATATCTGTTCAGTTCTCCTGATCATTTTTTAAGAAAGTTTTTTTTCCTTTTTTTTAATGTTGAGTTGTATGAGCTATTTATATAGTTTGGATATTAACTTCATATTGGCCATATCATTTGCAAATGTGTCCTCCCATTCGGTAGGTTATTTTGTTTTATTGATGGTTCCCTTTGCTCAGCAAAAACTTTTAAGTTTAATTAGTTGCATTTGTTTATTTTTGCTTTTATTTGCTTTAGCAGACAAATACAAAAAATGTTGCTAAATTTTATGTCAAAGAGTGTTCCATCTATTTTCTTCTAAGAGTTTTGTACTTTCTGGTCTTACATTTAGGTCTTCAATCCATTTTGAGTTTATTTTTGCATATGGTGTGATAAAATGTTCTAATTTCATCCTTTCATATGTAGCTGTCTAAATTACCCAGAACCACTTATTGAGAAGACTGTCTTTTCTCCACTGCATATTCATGCATATTAGTCATAGATTAATTGGCCATAAGTGCATGATTTATTTCTGGGCTCTCTATTCTGTCCCGTTGACCTATGTGTCTGTTTTTTGTGCCAGTACTATACTGTTTTGATTATTGTAACTTTGTAGTATAGTCTAAAGTCAGGGAGCATGATACCTTCACTTATGTGCTTCTTTCTCAAGATTATTTTGACTATTCATAGTCTTTGTGGTTTTCATATAAATTTAAAAACTATTTTTCTAGATCTGTGTTTTGATAGGGATTGCCTTGAATCTGTGCATCACCTTGGGTATTATGGTCATTTTAACAATATTTGTCCAATCCATGAGCGTGATATATCATTCCATCTATTTGTGTTGTCTTCAATTTTTTTCATCAGTACATTATAGTTTTACAAGTACAGGTCTCTTACCTCCTTAGCTAGGTTTATTCCTAGGTATTTTATTATTTTTTATGTGATTGTAAATAGAATTGTATCCTTAATTTCTCTTTCTAATAATATGTTATACTGTTTTAATAGTGAGTACTGTTCTTTCCAAAACTCTGTGAGTGGGATCTGAAATTTACACAGGCAAAAATATGAGTTCCTTTAAAATAGGTGCTAGATACAGTTTATTAAACACAAATCTCTACACTGAGCAAGTCATGCAAGTTATACATTGAGCAAGGGCTTTTCTGGAGATTTAGGCTTTGGGCATGTTTGCCCAGTAGCGCTAAGTCACCAATAATGGCTCCAGTTAATGTTTACTCTGTCTGCCAGATGAGTAGAGAAAAATCCATATCTCAGAAGTACTTTCACCATAGAAAGACTGTACATTAGACTAGAATGAAATCTAGTCATGTGATTACATGACCCTAATATTCAATATTCTCACAATAATAGCTTGGCTAGCTTAATTTTCTCCCCTTTCCCAAACATTTATTCTACCTTAGTCAGAAAATAAATGTTTCTCAGTATTATCTTTAACTACCCAAAGTTGACAGGCTGTTTTATCAGATAAAATAAGTCAAAGTATTTCAATTTTATTTGCAAATTGAATGATTTCACTTCCTTCTTCTCTCATGCAGTCACCACCTGTTCAGGTGGAAAATAGGGCATCAGCTGATTTGTTTTTTCTGAGACATTTGCAATCCAGAATCAGCTTAATCCAAAGGTTCCCAAATGCTGCTGCACTTAGAAATACCTGAGTATTTTATAAACTACCTGAGTATTTTATTTCACTCACAGGAACAGTGAATTAGCGGTCATACAGTTTCTGCCTAAAAAATTGCCCAGGTTGCACCACACAATAGCTAAATTAGAATGACTGAGGGTAGAGTTCCTGTGTGGGTCAGAGAGTTAAGGATCTGGTGTTGTCACAGCTGCAACTCAGGTCACCACTGTGGGTCACTTCACTGCTGCGTAGCATGAACTGGATCCCTGGCCTGGGAACTTCCACATACTGCAAGGGAAAAAATGGCTGAAGGCAAAAACCAGGTATTAGTATTTTAGAGTAACATTTCAAAGAAAACACTGAAAAGCCATTCTGTTACAAAAGAGTTAAAAATTATGAATAAAATAAAGCAAACAGTCTTTAAATGTTTTTCTGAGCTTACAGTATATTAAGGAAAATCCCAGAAGAAGGGACCCACAAAGTCAATAATACATGGAAAAAATTACTCATTAGTAATTAGGAAAATGCAAATTAAAACTATAATTATCTACAATTTGCACCTATTATATTGGCAACAATTTAAAAAAATAGCAAGAAATAATGGTAAGGTATGGGGCAAAGAGAGCCTTCATTCACTGCTTGCAGATTTGTAAATTGGCACAGCCCCTCTGGAGAGCAATTTCATACTCTCTAGTGGAGTGGAAGATGCACATGTATTATAGCTCAGCAATTACATTTCCCCAAGAAATGGCCACATGTGCCCAGGGAGACTTGAACAAGAATGTTCATGGTAGCATTGTTTGTAATATTGAAAAACTGAAAACAATCTGAATATCCATTTAGGAGAATAAATCAGGAAGTTGTATTATTCACACAGCATTGTAATATATACTCACTAAAATGAAGGAACAGGAGTTTATTATAATAATATGGATAATTTATTTTAAAATATTGACTAAAAAACATGTTCCTGATGATCATAAAGTATAATATCTTTAATATAATTTTAATGCATGCAGAATAAATTATATGCTATTTGAAGACAACTCCATAAAGAATAAAATATTAAAAGCTGAGTGAGAATTTAAATCCAAATATGGAGTAAAGGTTATCTATAAGCAGGAACGTTAGAAATGAGGTCTGGGAAGAATAAATTGGAGACTTCAATTATATTTTATTTCTTAAACTTGGTAATGGATGCATAACTGCAAATTATATTATTAAATATATTTTCTTGTGCCAGAAATAATTTACTAAGCAATAAATTGTTTACCATACACTTTAACTACTGGAAATTGTGTGCTTCAATTTTGTAATTTTATTTTTCAACTCAGAATCTTCTAGCCTAAGTAGACAATAATTTCTCAACCTCTGTCTTTTAACTTTATTTGTTACTGCCTAGGCATTATTAGTTATAACTGCCTAAAACAAAGTTTTAATGCACACATTTTGGATCAGATTTGCTAACCACTGAATCTTTTAACCTAAAATTATTTTTTCAAAGTAACTAAGTAAAATTAGTTTTAGTCTGTTTCTAGACTTTGTTTTTAGACTGTTACTATTTGTTTTGCTCCATATTTCATCTAAAAGTTTGCAGGTATTATTTTTCTTACCACTTATAAAGAAAGAGACACCAGCCTAAGACTGAAAGAATTTCTCAGTTCTACTCACTCACAGGAACAGTGAATTGGCTGTCATGCCCAGTTTCTGCCTAAAAAGCTGCTGATAGACACTCCCAGGGGCCCACAGGCTTCTCTGGCCTCTGTCTTCTCAGTATTATCACCCCAGGTGATTCTGCCTTAAATGTTGTAATTCTGGTTTTCAATTCCAGTTACCTTTAGGGTGAACATCCCTTCTAATTGTTCTCTTTTCTTTTTCTGCTAATGATTTATTCACCACCCCCATAATTTTAACCAAAGTTGATAAAATTAACCAAAGGTCTCTAAATGGGTTCTTTTTATACACTATTCACTTTACAAGGAATCTGAAATAGGTACCATCCGACATACTCCACTGAGGAGTAGGGGTGGGAACCTGTTTTTCTTATTTCCAACTGCCAAAACATTCAAAATAATGTATCAAGGATCATTTGAAAAGAACTCAGGTAATTTAGCATCATTTTGCTTCCCTTTGACATTCTCATATCTTCATAAACATACTCTAGACTGTTAGGTAGGCCAATGTAACATCTACCATCAATATAGGTAGTTGTTTTAATGATAATGGAATTTAATGTTTTAATGACACTAAGAAACATAGTTTAAAAAAAAAATCAAGTGCCCTTTAATATTGCTGCGTAGCAAAGACTGCAAAGAACAAGAGACAAAAGCAATTCTAATACGATAGACACATTTCACTATCATTCAGGCTCCTGTAACATGTAACTAATGATACTGTGTTATAGAGTAAGGATTCCACACTGTCCTTCAAGACACTTTGTTAAAATGATCTTAAGGTTTCTAACATCCTATTAAGTCTTTTTTTTTTTTTGTCTTTTTGCCTTTATGTAGAGCCGCACCCGCGGCATATGGAGGTTCCCAGGCTAGGGGTCTAACAGGAGCTGTAGCTGCCGGCCTTCGCCACAGCCACAGCAACGCGGGATTCGAGCCACGTCTGCAACCTTCACCACAGCTCACGGCAACACCGGATCCTTAACCCACCGAGCAAGGCCGGGGATCGAACCCGCAACCTCATGGTTCTTAGTCGGATTTGTTAACCACTGAGCCACGAAGGGAACTCCTCCTATTAAGTCTTAATTGCTCTAGAAAATCTTTTATATACCTACTTGATACCAAGTACAGTTGAGAAGTCTAGCGTATTCATAAATTTTTACTAATAGATATGGTAAAACAAATAGTAATTTTGCAAATTAAAAAATGTAGATGAATTATTTTTCTGGCGAATCTGTAATTTAGGCCTACTTTACAAGTTACTAATTTTACATAAACTCATTCTCTGTTCTTTCTCAAAATATAACGAAACTTGAATTGACATATATGACCGTTATTGGTCAGAATTCTCATTACAAAAAATGTAGTAAAAAAAAGTTGTTAAAATCACAGACAGATCTCATAATTTTTCAGTCTGAGAAACACTCTAGACTGAGATTCTAAAAATGACTTTTTACCCCGCACTGTAGGACTGGTTCATTAAATAGAGCTATTTATTTCCTCTGCCATGAACAGAAAGCTACAAATCAGGAAGCCATTCCATTCCTGCAATTTCAGGTTTTTTCATGAAAATTGGCATCGGCCCAAGATATATATAGTACCCTAGTTATTTTTCTATTATCTAATCAAAATTTCCCTTAGGTATATATAATTGATGGAATCTAAACTTCATATTTGAACGCTAGTGAGGCAGAATACTAACTCAAGTAGTCAGTGTAGTAGCATGGGCTTCGATGCATTCTTTGATATGACTACTGATTAACATGTGTGGTTTAAGGGCTCCAGTGAGTAATATCCCCACAGGCCTTGTTTACTCTAGGAAGTGTGCCTTCCCCACAGGCCGTGTTTACTATAGGAAGTGTGCCTTCCACACATGGACCTTAATTTCTAACCCACTCCTTAACTGATAAGAAATGAGAGCAATGTGACTCAGTCTAAGGGAAGAGAAGGACAAAGAAACCATAAAACTTTCGGGACATTTCCAATTCTAAATCCCTGTTGGACAAGGCCAATGGGAGAAAAACCACATCTTTCTGGACCCCACATTGTTACCCTCCCATCTTCAAGGGATATAAACCCCTATAGGACAATGCAGGCGGGAGCTTTTCTCCCCCCTCCAATTAGCCCTGAGAGCTATTTCCTTTCCTTTAATAAAGACTTTGCTTGCTTGCTGCCTGTGTATTCATGGAGTTCATTCTTTGACTTCATGAACAAGAACCCAGATTCCGGTAACATCTTTCCAGCATCACTAGTAGAGAGAAATGTAAATAATTTTTTTTAAGTGTGGGGGAGTGGTTTTGGGGAGAGTCTGTCTAGGAAGGTTAAGTGAAATAGGGCTAAATAAAATGTAAAGAGAGTGACCAAAATATATAGGCAATTACAGTCTTCCGGATTAGATATGGCCATCAAAAGAGATACCCATGACAATTTCCTAGTTTGTTCAATATTAAAACAGCAGTAAAAGTATCCTTGAACATAGCGTATTACACTTTCCCACATATAAATAAAAACATGTTTATCCTTTCCCCAAAAGGCAAGGTCCAGTTTCATTAATCTCTGAATACAGCTTCAAGTCTAGGATTTTTAATTAACGTTCTTTCCACTCTAATTTATTCACAGTCCTATCTCAATAACCTCTAAATTGTGTATTTAAAAATAAAATTAAATTAGTTAATATAACTAACCCATGGGTTATTTCTATGGCTTTCATTTCTTCAACTTCAATTTTTCACAAGGCCAAGATTATTACTTATGCCAGTGTTTCTTGTGTTCTGGTCTAACATTTCCTTTGTTTAAGTCAGCTATTTACTTGACTAGGACTGTTTAATTGGTTGGATGTCTAAGCTTTCCTGAGATTGTGAACCTCTCTTAATATTACTATATGGTATTGTTATTATGCATCGAGTTTAATCACTACACATGAAATTTATTGAAGGTGTCTTAGCTCTTCTATGCTTGCACTATATAACAACAGTGTTGCTCTTTTTAATCAGGAACCATCATTTCAGACTTAAGAAACCGCTCTTCTCTTGCTTTTCTCAATGACATGAGAAGCCCCAAGTGGGCATTTTGATGATTAGTTTTATGTATCCACTATTTTGGATTAAGATTCTCCCAGATATCAGGTAAAGCATTATTTCTGGGTGTGTCTGTGAGGGTGTTTCTGGAAGAGATTAGCATGTGATTCAGTAGACTGAGTAAAGAAGGTTCACCTTCAGTAGTATGGATGTCGTCATCCAAGCTGTTGGGGCCTGAATAGAAAAAAAGGTGAAGGAAGGGCAAATTCTTTCTTTCTTCTTGATCTGGGACATCTATTTTTTATTGACATTTGACCTTAAAATTCTTAATTATTAAGACTTGGGCCTTGGATTGACTTATACTACCAGCTCCCACAGTTCTCAGACTTTTGGCTTGGAACTGAACTGTACTACTGGTTTTCCTGATTTTCTAGCTTCCATAATTGCATGGGCCAATTCCTATAATAAATCTCTCTCTCTCTCTGTTTATATCTCTGTATATACAGATAGATATATATATCCAGCTGGTTCTATTTATCCAAAAAATCCTAGATAATATAGCTGTTTTGCAGTCGCAGCTCCTTCTATGAGGATAATTTCTTTATCAAAGACGTATTCTGTGGCATATATAAGTGAATGAGAATTCAGTAAAGATGTAAATGGTGGGAGAATGCTGGTCAAGGAAGGAAATTCTACCTTCACAATCAATCCCTACACCAGTAAGAGAAAACAGATCTCCTTCCATGGAGGTAGATATTCAACATAATCAACCTGCCATTGATAAGCAAGCTGGTCCCTCCATGGCATGGAATCATGTGAAAGGCTCTGGGTTGGTCATTCCTAGCTCCAAGTGAGCACCAAGTCATAACCAAGGCCAATTCAGCCTTGTTTAAGGAAATAAAAACATATTAATGAGCCCCTGTACTGCTTTCATTCTTGCTACATCCAGTTTGTCCATTAGCCTATTTAGTAAGCAATGTGGTAGTTGAAGAAAAGTCTCACTTATATGTACAGGGTAGATAATTTTGTCATTTGATTATTGGGAGGATTTTTGACAGTGGACATCATTTGATGAGCATTTACTTGAAATGTGTACATTTTCAGTCTGGGTCTATAATGAAAAGTTCTTCATCCATATACTTTTTTTTCCCCCAAACTTCCTGGGCATCAAAATTACAGTCTTAATTCTTCCAAGTTCTCAGATATATTCATGAACCCAGTGATGAAACTCACGTGGGATAAAGCAATTACACAGTAAATACTGAACTGAAAACAGAAGGGCCAAATGAATGGATGAATAAATGAAAAGAGCAATACATTCCCTCAAATTATACACTCTAAATGTATGCATGCAATTCTAAATGCAACTTTTGGATCTGCCACAACTATTTAATTTTAGATTTGTCTTTTCATAGTAACTTAGGCTCCTCATATTAGATAAAATTATGTAAGGATATCCAGTGTATATAGAGACAAAGATAATTTGGGAAGGAAAGAGAATATAAACTAAACATATACCTTTCTAATATTATATCACTAATGAAATGTAGGCTTACCAGTATTAGTATTTATAATTTTAGAGACAAAACTTTTGCCACACTACAAAGGAAAAATAATTGTTCTTAAGTAACATTAACAGTCATAAGACTATAATAAATGAGAGACTATTTTTTCAAGTGGCATCATTTTTGTTATTGTTAATTTATATTACCATTTTCTACTGAAGCAATGTATCTTAAATTCATTTTGAAAATACTCATCGTTCAATGCAATGCACAATCTTTGCTTAAAAACAACTTTTTTTTTTCTGAAGAGAGCGATTCAGAGAATGGTACTCAATGCCAGGAATGAACATTATTTGAGAGGATATTTATCATTAAAAATGGCAGATACTATTCCCCAGTTAAAAGAATCCCTTACCAACTACTCATTAATTATAACTTATACAGAGTTTCCTTTGCATAAATAGTTTCAATGGCTCTTTGTATCTCTAGAATATTATTCATGTTACAATATATAGAATTATTTGAATTGGAAACTAAATAAAGTGAATGAAATGATATTGTAAAAATGACTACTTCACTCTAATTTTACTGATCATGTTGATTTACATTTAACAGCAACATAGTCCACTCCTTTTGTCTTAGATTCATAGTTATGTCATTTTAGATTTTTTTTATTTTTTAATTTTCTTTTGTAAGATGAACTAGCTGTGTTTTTAAAAGCATGTATAACTGGTTAGAAGAAGCAACATCTGAGTGATTTTTCTGTGATGTATGGTAAGGCTCTAGCTATTTGCTGTAATTGAGCATAAAGAAACAAATACATCAAGAAAATATTAGACAAAATTAATCAATAGTGAAACACAGAGAGACTATAGCTTGAAATTATTTTGAATGACATCTGGAATAATTAATCTACATTTGTTAGGTAAGTAAAATTTTCAGTAAATAATTTTCTCTCATAAATGGAAAGATTAATTGCAGTGTTAACCAAATCTTTTTCATATACAGGATGAATCATTTTTTTCTTTTGTTAAGAGTTCATTAATCATTGCAAATGAGGGTGTGCTAGAGTCTAATTAGTAAGTAGATAATGCTTATAATGTGTTTTCTTCAGACTCATGCTGCTTAATTTTCTACCTTGATCTTACCATAGGTGCATCTCATTGTAAAAAGGTAAATGGGGCAAACTGGATAAAAAAGCAGCTGGCAGCAGGAGTTAGCTATTAATATCAATGCTCAGCTAATTAAATATCACAAACTTAAACACTTTATGTGTATCATCTACCACATAAGTCTGCTACACCAGATGGAAATAAATCACTCTTTCAACAAAAAGAAGGTTAAGGATAATACATTAAATTCTATAAGGAACCTTTTAGGAGTATGATTCCAACTCATTAAATTCAGTTGTAAAGACGCTATTATCTGTGCCAGTCAAAATGAATCTCTCTGGAATTTGGATTTTAATATACTGGTAAAGAATCAACCCTGTACTGTTTTCACCATAGGATTTCTTATTTATTAATCAGTTTCCTAAGTCAGTCTTCTGTTTTGCACTTTTTATATATTCTGTAAGTAAAATACATGGCTATTTCTGCATTCCTTGTTATTTTGCTCCTAGCATATATTAATAAATAAAGTAGAAAATTCAAATCATGCATTCCATGACTTCTTCAGGGGCCTAAAACATGATAATCACCATAATTCATAAAGAACTAGGACTCTTAGTTGCTTCTTCAGTCTGAAATAAGTATTATATTCACTGCAAACTTAACTAGTAGTATCAGCAGAGGGCAAGAGTTGCATTTTATAGGCTTTCATTCTATTTTGAGATTGACAGGCATTAAATTTCTAAACTCATGCATCCAACATTAGGTTTTAGAGTAGAATTACCTGTAATTCCAGAGTCATGAAATGTACTATTTCTTATTTTCTAAGACTCCAAGTATGGTTCTTCCTATTTTTGTACTTTCTGAGTAAAAGCACCAGCTCTACAGTTGATTTCTTATCTCTCTTATATTCATGAAAAACTCAGATAAAAACAGATTATCATGAAATAATCACAATATCCATGTTTGTAATTCATTCTCCATTATACAATATAGTTTCACAGACATTGTTTTTAATTTGTTCTCACACTTTTCACTAAATGACAAGGACAGGTATTACTAATTTAGTTTTTTAGAACATGAGTCTCATATGGCAAAATTAACGAATTTATCCTAAGTTGAATAACTACAAAGTTGAGTGGTAGAAATTCAACCCAGTTCTCCAATTTTTCAAACTAGTTCTGTTCCTTTTATAAAATGTTTTGTGTGTGTTGGCTTTTGCTTTAGGAGGTCATCACAAAATAGTTACATTAAATTACCATAGACTTCCAAGTAGCACTCAATTGTTTTAATCAATTGTTTAGTCATTTGAAATTGTGATGCTTGAAATTTGACTCCGTAACCAATTTGTATGTTATCCATTTGCTTAGAGCTTTTAAACACATGTCATACAATAAGCATATATATGCTTGCCCACTTAAGCATATCAATACAGCCTACTACAACTGAGAATAGTAAATACCAAAACAAAAACAAAAAGAGCAAACGTCAGTACTTGTTATATTCAAATTCTCTATTAGAGTGGGATCTAAGAAGACAAAGTTAAAAGTAAAAAGTAAACAAACAAATATCTATAACTACATGACTACATAGCTTTTATGTAAATTCCACTAAATAATATTACCTTATATAACTAAAAACTGGACAACTTTTAAAAAATAATGCATAAAAATACATTTTGTTTCTTGGTATTAAAAGTCATATCAATAAAATTAGAATTGTGTCTAGTGTGCTAGTGTGTGTAACTTAAGACATTCTAAGATTTATCTGATAAGTGAACACAATTATCTGAATGACTATCCCACCCATATTGGCATCTAAACTTGTGGCTCAAAGGAAATCTCAGCACCCCCACTTTCACAATTCTTTCCACTACTCTTGGCATTTGGTAGATCCTTCATGTCTGTGTAATACTAGATTTTCAGGTTGAGTGGTATGTAGATGCTCAGAACATTTCATAAATTGCAAACACACTTCTCATTACTCAGATATAGAAACTGAGGCTTAGAAAAATAAAGCAATTTACCCAAAGTTCTCCTCCTAGAAAGATAAATGAGCAAAGATCTCTCTGATTCTAGAACTCTTGGACTTACCCTGTGTCTTACAGAGCCATCACTGAAGTCATTATTCACTCTTCAGTGTCTCACTGTCTGATTGGCCTTGGGCAAATTTCTGAAGTTGGAAAAGTTAAAATGGTACAAAAATACCTCTCTTTTCTGAGTTTTTTTTTTTCTTTGTATTCTTGCTCTGCTCTGATCCCTAAAGAGGTTATGATTTAGCGGGAATATTAATTACAAGATGTTATAGAAGGTTCAGAGCTGATATTATAAGTTAATGTAAGAACTTAAGTAACAACTCTACCTTTTCTGATCATTGCATGGCTCTTTGGAACTGAATCCAATGACATAAATATTGCTTGATTTATGGACTCATAATCAAAGTTATTCTGTAATAGTTTCACCATTTACCAAATCAAAGGTTTTATAGTGGGAACTAATGGTTTTCAGAGCTAGAATAAGGAGATTCAATTAGGTTTAAGTTTTAGTGTCCCTAAAAATGTTTATATTTTTCAGATTTTTTTTCTGCTTTGTATAATGGATCAAAACTTGACTGTCTCAAAAGTGTGTGTATGTCTTCCTTTATTCTAAGTGGTATAACCCCATCAAAAGCTCAATTTGTGTAATATCTTTTCAGTTTAATAAATTGTAATGACATGGTGTATTATTCTACTTGTCTCTTTTCCAATCACCACATAAATTATGAGTTGTTCATCGTCTATGAATTTTCTAGAAAAATAAAACTTCTAGATGTAACCATATGCATATAAAGTAAATTTTGGATACATGAAGGGCTCTTTAATACACTTGCCTTATAAATTTATGTATAAGAAATTTATATGTTAGAGTATATTTAGCTGGTAAACAAATGATAAATTTAAAATTACTTTTCAAAAATACATGCTTTTAATAAAGTGTATCAAATGTTATAGCTATGAATACCAATAGTCAGGTCGTTTATTTAAAAAAAAATGAATTTCTCCAATCACTTTACTCATCTGCAAAAATAAAAAATTATTTGATTCTCAAGGGTGTTTTAAGTTAAAATAATATAGGTAAAGCATTTTTAGATTTACTTTGTAAGTGGTATAGATTTTAAAAACTGAGAATCTCTGCAAGTGGGAAGGAAAAGGGGAAATAGTGGTGAGGAAGAAAATCAGGAAATGGTCCATTCCTTCTATGTATAGCATCATGTACTGCTTGTGTCAACCTGATATGGTTCAAGTCCCACTTTTTTCTTCTGTCTTATTTATTTATTTATTTATTTATTTTTAGGACCACTCCTGTGGCATATGAAGGTTCCCAGACTAGGGGTCTAGGGGACGAATCAGAGCTGTAGCTGCTGGCCTACACCACAGCCACAGTAATGCAGGATCCAAACTGCATCTGTAACCTATCCCACAGCTCATGGCAACACCAGATCCTTAACCCACTGCACAAGACCAAGGATCCAACCTGTGTCCTCTTAGATACTAGTCAGATTCTTTTCACTGAGTTGCAATGGGAAGTCCTCTTCTCTCTCATTTTTAAAGTAGTCTGATATTTGGGCTTCTCACTTGAGAAGAAAGAGTTAAGAAATGGTAGAAGATTGAAGATTTAGAAAATAATAATAATTTTCTTATGGTATAAAGATTTTTAAGGCTCAGAAGATTGATATAAGTATATAGGCAATGAGGAAAACTCGAAATTCTTGTCTATTTTTGTTCATTTTAAGGTGTTTTTCCATTTTCCTTCTCTTGGCTTCCTTTCTCATCAGTGTAAGAAATTGAAAAAAATGTGTGTGTTTGTGTGTGTGTACATGTGCACAAAGCATGTTCTCCTCAAAGGATTACGCAGTGTTCATGATATGATTAAATCTTTAAGACATTAAATGACCTTGTATGGAAAGCAGAATCTGGCTATAAAAATATATACTCACACAGCAAAAACATGGTCATTGTTTAAATGTGCGTTTTATTTTTAGTTTTTGCCTTTTAGGGCCTTACCCATAAATGTGTACTTTTAATTGAATGAAATATGTACTTGATTTTTTAAAATACTGCTAAATCTCTTTTTAAGATTTATTTTTTTGTGAACTGTCAATTGAGTTATTTCCACTGATCACAACAAAGATACACATTTTTGTCTATGTTCTTCTTCTCTCCTTAATGACGTTACATTAAAGACCATGCAGGTACCTTTACATTTTGATACTTAAAATAAAGATGTACTATGCTACAGACTGACTATCTGAGAACACTCTTTTTAAATTTTGAAAATAATTTATTTGCTCTTCTCTGAAGTTTAGCAAATAATAATCATTTAAATATTATCAATAAGTTTATGGCTATAAATTGACCTTAAGTTTGCCTATCATATAGCAAATTGTTTTATTATTTTGAAAAAAAATTATTATAGTTGATTTACAATGTTCTGTCCATTTCTGCTATACAGCAAAGTGACCCAATTATACATATATACACATTCTTTTTCTCATAATATCTTCCATCATGTTCCATCACAAATGACTGGATATAGTTCCCTGTGCTATACAGCAAGGACCGCATTGCTTATCCATTCCAAATTCAATAGTTTGCATATACTAACCCCAAACTCCCAATCCTTCCCCCTCTTCCATGGCAATGACAGGCCTGTTCTCTATGTCTTTGTGTTTGTTTCCGCTCTGTAGATAGGTTCATTTGTGCCATATTTCAGATTCCACATATAAGTGATATCATACGGTATTTGTCTTTCTCTTTCTGACTTCACTTAATATGAGACTCTCTAGTTTCAGCCGTGTTGCTGCAGATGGCATTATTCTGTTCTTTTTTAGGGCTGAGTAGTATTCTATTGTGTATTTGTACCACATCTTCTTAATCCATTCCTCTGTTGATGGGCATATAGGTTGTTTCCATGTCTTGGCTATTGCGAATAGTGCTGCAATGAACATAGGGGTGCATGTGTCTTTTTGAATGAAAGTTTTATCTGGATATTGGCACAAGAGTGGGATTGCTGGATCATATGGTAGTTACATATTTAGTTTTCTGAGGAACCTCCATACTGTTTTCCATTGTAGTTGTACCAATTTACATTCCCACCAACAGTGTAGGAAGGTTCCCATTTCTCCAGACACTCTCCAGCATTTGTTATTTGTAGACTTATTAATGATAGACATTCTGACCCGTATGAGATAAGAACATAGGCAAAACATTCTCTGACATCAATCAGACAAATGTCTTCTTAAGTCAGTTCTCCCAAGGCAGTAGAAATAAAAACAAAAATAAACCAATGGGACCTAATCAAGCTTAACAAGCTTTTGCACAGAAAAGAAAACCATTAAAAAAAAATACAACCCAAGGAATTGGAAAAAATAGTTGCAAATGGTGCAACTGACAAGGGCTTAATCTCCAAAATATACAAACAACTCATAGAACTCAACAGCTAAACAAAACAAAATAAAACAAAACAAACAAACAAACCTAATTGAAAAATGGGTAGAAGACCTAAGTGGATATTTCTCCAAAGAAGACATATGGATGGCCAACAGGCACATGAAAAAATGCTCAACATCACTAATTATTACAAACACTCTTAATATTGGCTCAATTAAATAGTTAATAGTTTAAGTCCTTTGGATAATGTTAGAATTAATCATCACTTTTAATTTACATTAGAGTATATAGCTGAAGGTAACATATCTTTAAAAAGGAAAAATTTTCCTGCAGTCTGAGAAATATCTTTTCTGTGGCCTTGGAAGTGAAAGAATTTCTAGGGTGCTAGAAAGAACTGTCTCTGGTTACCTTGAATATCTTGTTTTGCTTTTAACAAGTGGGCCTATACTGTTAATTTTTTACAGGGCTGACTTATATTCGATGAATTCATTAGAACATGACTTAATTTATAGTTTATGTAATTTAGCAATTTTCTTTCTTCCTTTTTTTTCTCCTCCCTTCCTTCTTTCCTTTTTTTCATTATTGTTTCTCAGGATAAGGTGATCACATTTTAATAAATACTGTAATTTAATATTCTGGAAAAAAACTGGTAGATGTAAACTAATTCTGCAAATTGCAAAAAAGGCACTATTATATAGTGAGTACTTTGGTGCTGTGCAAATTTTCAAGAATAGTTGATGACTGATTTTCCAGATGGATTTTGAGAGAGAACAGTATTGCATGAATGAAGAGGGAATAATTTTGAAGAGATTCCTACCATATAAAAAGTATGAATTTTTCTATGAATGCCTCCTATATCTCTATTCAATCTTAGTTACAGAATTTCACCTAAGTGTTAGCAGTTTTCTTTCTCTCTTCCCTTCTTTCTTTTTCTTTCTTCATTTCTTTCTTTGCCTTTCATTTCTTTTTTTCTTTTTTTGATGATTATTTTCCAGGATAAGGTAAGATGATCACATTTAAATAAATGTTATCATTCAGTATTCTGACAGACATTGCTCTACCGCAGAATTTTATTTTATTTTTTTGTATTATCAGTGCATACTCATCATATCAAAGCAAGAAAAAAAATGAAAATTGGGCTTCAGGTACTGCTTTCTTGAGACACTGTGGAATTTGGATTATTCTATTAATAAATTAGATGGCAGAACATTGTGTTCATTACACAGTGTCACTGTAGCTATGCCAAAAGAGTACAATACACGTAGACACTACCAAACTAAGCACCTATAACAACAGGAAGACAATGGGAAAAAAAAATAAATTTAAAGCACTAAATTTCTCACATAAAAAAAAGAAAGAAGTGACTCAACTAATCTCTTTTTCTAATTCAATTCATTTATTAACCAACCAAGATAAGTAATTTATCAGTAATGAGTTAACCAAATCATTTTGATCAGGAGCTGGAGAAATATGTTCTGAGAAAATCAAATTTTTGAAGAGAACAGTTGAACAAAGGTTTGAGATCATTGTTCAAAAACCAGGCAAATTATTTGAAATGGTTTTACTTAGCTCTTTATGAGTCAGCAGTTGTTATCAATCCTTCTCACTTGTTTATTCAAGGAATTGATAGTGAATTAAGTGACTGAAGAATTAGCCTCCATCAACAGTCTGCATTGCAGAACTACAGTGGAGATCAGTTTCAAAGCTGAAAAAGTACAATTCAGTACAACAGCAGTTTTTGAGGTGGAAACTGCTAAGATGTATTACAGTGGATGGTGATAAAAATGTGTATAGAGCAGAAAAATGTTTACTTGGACAAAATTGCAAAGATTTTAAAAATATATGGTATTAATTATATTTGAAAATATAGGGTTAATCATATATAATTATATTAATTATGGTTATTCATTATATTTATACTTAGGAGGAACTTTGATAATAACATCAGTAATGGAATTAGTAATGTAAAAAGTGAATTTCATTTGCTCTTAGAATTAAGCATTATCTTAATTCTTATGTGATATGATAACATGCTTTACTACACAGAAATTCTATGGGCTAGCTAAAAATTCTTGAGCTCAAAAAAAAATTTAAAAATTTGGTAAAAACCTGGCTTTGGAAATTAGCTTTATTGCACACTTCATAATATGTCTTAATGAGTCAACCTAAAATTACAGGCAAAACAATGCCCATATGCAAAACTTATATTATGAAAAAATAATTTCAATGACAATTGATTTCTTTCCGTATCCCACGTAATGTCAAATTGTTTTATATACTTCCCATGCTTCAAGTATTAAAACAAGAAATGAGATCTCTATTGCCACGCCAATTTGCAGAAGATTCATTTTCTGAGTTCAAACTACAATTTTAATACAGTTTTATTCATATCTTAATGCAAGTACAAAGGAAATTTTCATATTTGAAAATCCATTTACCTGTGCAATTGAAGAGCTTCTACCTACTCTTCATTTTGAAGTGATTCATCTGCAGTGTAATGACATGATAGAAAGAAAGTATAAAGAAAAGAATCTAATGCAGTTCTATGAATGCTTTTGACGTGATGAATATGCTCAATTAAAACATATGCTGATGGACTGATATCAGTATGTGGCAGTGCAAATCTATGTGAAAGACATTGTCAAAGGTGAAATACATAAAATCCCATTAGAGACTGGTTCTAACACATGAATATTTGTGATTGTTTTTGATAAGTGAGAACAATAATTTTAAAAGCCAATTATGTGAAATGTTTTCTCTCAAAAAATTTCCATTCTCCTCATTAAAAGACTCACAGTACAAAAACATTGTATTTTACTATTATTATAATTACAATATATTAAATCTTTTTGGAAAATTATTTTCTATCTTATTTAAGTATCTACAAAATCATGGCCTCCAGGGCTACAGTTACATACTACCTTAATCTGTTAAAAAAAGTTTTTCAATTCCTGTTCTATATCATCATTAAAACGGTGATTATATAACCGTTGAATTTTACAGATAAAGTTAATTTATTTGTCAAACTTGTTGAATTTTACAGATAAAGTTAATGGAATTTTTGTATGTACATTATTTCTCAATAGAGTTGATTACAATTTTTGGAATGTTTTTCATGTAGAGGCTGATGTTTTCTTTGTAGAAAGATATTTAATTATAATAAGGTCAACTTATTTTATCGGTATACTGTTAGCATTAATATTTTATTTTTCTTTCTTTCTGTTTTTCCCTTCTTAGGGCTGCACCTCAGGCATATGGAGGTTCCCAGGCTAGGGGTTGAGCCGGAGCTACAGCTGCCGGCCTGTGCCACAGACACAGCAGTGCAGGCTGAGCTGCATCTGCGACCTACACCACAGCTCATGGCAATGCAGGATTCCTGACCCACTGAGTGAGGCCAGGGATCGAACCGGCAACCACTAGTCAGATTTGTTTCTGCTGCACCACAAGGGGAACTCCAGCATTAATATTTTCTTCCCCTCCATATATCAAACCCCATAGAACTGAATAGCACAAAGAGGGAACTTTAATGTAGACTATGAACTTTAGTTATTAATAACATATCAATATGTAATAAATATAGCACACTAATAGAAAAATGTTAATAATGAGGGAAACTGGAGGCTGGAAGAAATTTTAAGGGGTTAACAGAAATTCTCTAATATTTGCTCAATTTTTTGTAAATATAAAATTGTTCTATAATAAATTATTAATTAAAAATTATATATATCGATTAACTCATTTGTCAAACATTAAAAAAAACATATTTATCCATAAATATTCTTGGGATTTTTTTCTATGGTGCAGTTAAGTTAATGGAATCCATTTGATCTGTTTGAATCTCAAAATTTGTAGGGTGTGACTAAGCAACATTTATTCTAGGGATAAACATACCCTACTGCTGAGGCAAGATCTTACCTAGCAACTAATGCAATGCCCCATGTATTATTCTATTCTGGCTAGTGGTGACAGGCACTTTTCCTAGCTCTGTGTAAATACCAGGTCCTTTTCCCTCTACTTTTGTTATTTTCTTTCCTTGGTCTCAGTTTTCTCTCATGTGTGCCTTGATTAGTTCTCTGATGACCACTCTAAGAGACCCCCCAGTGGGTCTCACAAACATAAGATGTATATTGGTCTCCACCTGGATTCTCTCCACTCTTTGCTTGGCCTGAAAGCGTTCTTAGAGCAAAAAGCTGGTGCCATCTTAGGGGTCACCTCATTGGTTTTCCATGTCTCAGGAATCACAATTTTCACTGCCTGATATTCTATATATATATATATATATATATGTATATTTATATACATATATATATATATATGTATATAAATATTTGCTTTTTAGGGCAGCACTTGCAGCATATAGAAGTTCCCAGGCTAGAGATCCAATTGCAGTCTAGCTGCTAGCCTACGCCACAGTCACAGCAATGCAGCATCTGAGCAGCATCTGCGACCTACACTGAAGCTCACATCAATGCTGGATCCTTAACGCACTGAAAGAGGCCAGGGATCAAACCCGTATCCTCATGGATACTAGTCAGGTTCATTACTGCTGAGCCACAACAGGAGCTTCCTCCAGTATCTTGCAAACCATTTTTTTTTTTTTGTCCCAGATATCTTAAGTAGAGGTTAAATCCAGTCTCTGTTCTCTATTATAGTCAGATGTAGAGGTATGCCTAGGGATTTTTGATTAAGTGTCTGGAATTACATATGAAAATTGTTAACAGCTTAGGATGATGATTTTAATTCTTTCAATAGGGAGTCCATACTTTTCTTTTGGAAGATATGATGATAATTTTAACTCTTTCTGTAGGGAATCTATACTTTTCTTTTGAAAGCTGCTGAGTGTAGAGGCAGTGCAAGTTGATAAAATCAAGAAATGAATGATTACAAAATTATACCTTTCTGGTCTATTTTTTTATTAGTTCTTACACTTAGGTTATATTCTTCTATAATTTTTAGCTGAAATCCATGCCATGGTGTTCACTAGGGCTTTTCTTGACAGATCCACAAATAGCCAGTTTTTGTCTCTCAATCCTATGAGCATTCTCAAAGCTCAATTTATTTGATCTGTTTTTGCCTCCTTTTCTTCTTTTTTCAGCATTTAGTTCTTACAGTAAAGAATGGTCCAATAACTTGAAGAAAAAGGGCATGGATAATCTATCCTTTTATCTCTTATCTGTGCTTTTTCCCTCTTTTTGTCCTCTTTCCTCGTACTTCTTGTCCTTGTTCCTTGATTCTCTTCCATTTCTAATTTTATCTAGCTATCATATCTCTTCTCAGAGAGATTTGTCTGATATAAACTACTCCATTACAGCCAGAAGTGTAAGTCTCTTTTTATCTATGTATTGCTGTTGTCTTCTTATATTAATACCAATACTATACTTTTGGCCAAACCTTTATCATCAATTATATTGACAACTAAGACAGTCTGATGCTTCAGCTCTTTGTCTCTAGTTCTATAATTTTCCATCCTACCATTCATACTCTTCAACTTTAAATATTTCCAACATTTTCTTGAACCAAGATAGCAGTTTCAAATATATTCCATGATTGGGTCCTTGCTTTAATCCATTCAAACAAAGCATCTTTATTTCCTGTGTTACAATAGAATGAACAATTTTTGGTTTCTTAAAAAGCCACAATTTTTCGTTCAAACTTTGCTCGTGGCGCCACCCTAGCCTAGAGATTCTTTGCCTTCCCCCACCATTATTGAATTTTGCTCAGTTTTTTATGCTTTATTTAATTTTCACCTTTATGTGGTTTCCCATTACTTAGAATCTTTTCATCATTTGCTGTAATTAATAAACAATAGGTTTATAGAAGATACTTTAAATGCTAAGTAAATTTCATATATACAATTTTGTTTAATCAAATGTTAATGTGAACATATGTGGTTTATATTTAATTTAATATCATATAATTATGTATGTTAATTTAATACCGAATATATGATTAATTTGATTTGTTTTTCTTTCTCCTTTCTTTTAGTTCATTCCTTAAGTAGAAGAAGGCAGAAATAGAGTTTTAAATTTGTGTCATCATGGGACAGTATGTTAAATAGAATAGATAATGATACCTTATTTGTGGTATCTAGCCTCCAAGATGGCACCCAATGATATTTCCTCTAAATGTTAACTAATTTAATCCTATCCCATTAAATTAAGGCTGGACTTGGTGGCCAGTTTCTAAAGAACAAAATGAACCAGAAGTAATTAACATGTGACTTGGGGCCTAAGTCACAAAGGGCAATTTGATGTTATACACTCTCTCATCACTTTCTCTGGGGTAAGCTAACTCCATATTATGAGCCACTCTCTGAAGAAACACATGTGATGAACTGAAGCCATTTGTGTGATCTTGGATGTGTACACTCCAACCTAGTAATGGTTTTTAATGGCTATAGCCCCACTTATTTTGACTGCCACCTCAGGAAAGACCCTAAACCAGGGATATCCAATTAGGATACACAGGTCAGATCCCTGACCCAAAGAAATTGTATGAGATAATAAATGTTATTTTTTTTAAAACAGCTAATTTGAGGATACTTGATTACATAGCACTGGATAGCAAATACACTAATTGTATGAAGCATAACACATTTACAACATATTAAAGCTTCAATATTTTCAGTAATCAGTGGGAAATTATCATGCCTATTTTTTGAGGAAGAATCTGAAGCTTACAGTAGAGGTTAAGTATGCCCATTCTAGAATGTTTTCACTTTATTATGGTTGCTTCTCCTATCAGTTGTTAAAAGGACTTACTGCTTTGGAAGAGCTCAGGCAACTGAAGTAGGGAAGAGTGTGGAGGTATGTGACAGAACATGGAAGATACCGCCCTTTTAAAGCAATGGGCTTTAAGCTTTTTTATTTAATAAATTGACAATTTATTACAGAAAAATCCCAGAATTTTCCTTAAAATTCCGGAGCAACATACAGAAACATAATTTTATGGTATACTTATATCAGAAATTCATATAGTAGCAAAAATTCTGATTTACTGTAGAGTTAAGGGCATATAGAATGAGTTGTGTTTGCATACAAAATATACCTTATTTTCATAAATATATGAAAATAAATCACACTTATCAATCTCTCTAAAGTACACATTTTCAACATTTCATGTAAATGGGAGCTAGCTTGAATCATTTATTCTTTTTTGTATGGCCACTAACTTGTAATTTGAAAGGTTATAGTGTAAATATATATAAAAGAGTGATAAATAAGAGTCAAGCAGGACGTGTATGAATATGCAAATTATATAGAAACATGAAACTTGTAGTGTTTTACTAATCCAATTACCAGAAAGCTGATTGCCAGTCTGATTCAAGTATATAAGGATGGCTGCCTCATTAAAGTCTGACTCCCTCTGGCTAGAAATGAGTGGGGTTACAAACTTAAGTTTGGTAGCCCAATCAAAAATGTGTTAGCAGCCATATAAACATAACAACTATTAGAACTCCAAGTATGAAGAACAGTCCTTCCCCAGGACTAAGATTCTGAGTAAAATGAGAGGGGATAAACACACGCCTCTCTATATGGGCATGTAACAAGATAACAGGTATGGTATAAGAAAAGCTTCAATTCATTATAGTACATAAAACTGAGAAAAATTAAAACAATGAGAGAGCTAGCAGAGATCCTTTTCTCTATTTTTTAGCAGTTAAACTCTAATTTACATGTTTCTGTAGTGGTAAGTTGAAAATTGAAAAAAATACAATAAAAGAATAATAACATGTGAAATGAAATTTGGTAATTTACAAACCCCCAATTATTGTCTTAAATTCATGAAGTATTCACTTAAACACTTCAGAAAGCATTAACAAAATATGTATGTCTTGTGAAGTGCCTTTTCATAAGATAATCCTGCTTATAGAGAAGGTCCTGAGTTTGATGAATTCATAAAATCTGTGTCTACCGAGCTTATTTCAGAAATTGATTTGTTTCACTGAGAGTTTCTTAATTAATAATGTCATCTGAAGTACAGGGACCAAGCTATAACTAATGTGATGGGAATCACATATTTAAAAATCTCATGGACAAAAAAAAAAAAGCTGTTTTATTCTTTATCTCAGGCATCATTATTTTTTCCTCCATTAGGTATATAAAAAATAGCAAAGGTATGCATAACCTTCTAGGGAAACAGCTCAGAGTTTCCTTTCTCTTCTGGGATATGCAAAGCCAGGACCAAGACTTAAAGCAGCCCTAGGATGTTTCTTTTCCTATAACTGCTTTAGAGCCTTCAAAAACTGTAAAAGAACTAGCATGGCTGAAGAAGAGGAATCAGTTTTCGACTGTGTAGAATGTAATGTATTTACATGAAACCTTTTTTAAAAAATTTCTTTTCAAATTAGCATTTGCTTCCTTGAACAATCAAGTGAAGAAAACAATAATTTTATACTCTGGTGAGCAAAGCACTTAGAAGGTCCACTAGTTTCAGTGACAGGAAAATTGCTATGCCACTGACAAACATGTTACTAGAAAAAGAGTTAAACTAAATTTTACATCAAGGCTCAAGTCAACAAACAAGTTTTCATGTTAGACTTTGATTGAGAGATGAAACCATGAAAAATCAATAACCTTTTTGAAAGAGTAGAGGATATGATATTAAAGTGATGCTTGGTATAGAAATGAATCCTGAGAATCTCAAATACCAAAAAGAAAAGATGTTTTATGATTTTTTTTCACTGATGTGTTTTTCAAATTTGCATGTAATCATAAAAAGCTGGGTATCTGAGAATAAGACTGAGGTTTGTAACATTATAATTTGAAATAATTATTTTGAATTTGATGGTAAAAAGAATTTCTAGCAGGGATTTTCATGCCTACTCGTCTTCCTATTCTCTAAAGCAGGAATTCAGAATTATTTATTTCTTTTAGACTGCAATAAACACCTTGATAAAGACTGCCTTATTTCTTCTATTTCTATTCCAAGTAAAAAGGTTAGGGGCAAAATAAAATACACAACTATTCTGTAGGCAAAGACTTAAGATAAATAACTTCAATGATAATAGAATCCTCTCTGTAATGAAAAAGTATGGCACAGAACATTTTAGTTCATTTCTGATCTGGCCAAGTAAAGATTGTTTTTCAAATTACTTGTTCAGAATGAAAGCTTGTGACCCAAACACCTGTGCCAGATTGGTATTTGAAATCACTAATTTGCTGTGCATGATATCCCTTGGAACAGATTCAGGGGGGGCAGAAGTGACTAAAATTGCTCTGTTCCGATGGCTGATCAGAAGCTGATGTAGCCAAGAAACAGAGGAACTGTGGCTTATCTGAGAATCACTCACTGCATCGAGTCCATCACGGAACCAGGCTCAACAAACACATAGATCAAGAATTTTATCAGTACTTGAGAGCAGTAAATTTCTCTGTTATAATTATGGAAGCCCTTCTCGTGTTATTGAGAGTTATCTTGAGGTAGTATAAATTAAACTTTCCAAATAATATAAATTGTTATTATTTTTTGAGGTGGTATTAAACTTTCCAAATAATATTAACTGTTATTATTTTATGAGATGCCATTTGCTGTTGATTTATGTCTAGGCAATACCAATGTTAGTAACTTGCTTCAAGTACCTTTGACTTAATTTTAGCTATCATTTTGATTTGATAGTCCCCTCAAAAGGTGAAAGCTAAGTTAGATTAACTATTAAAGTTAGAGATAGACTACACATTCTAAACTTTAGAGTCAGAGGTTTGGTATAACTATTGTATCTAATGTTGAGATTCTTAATACCTACCTACACTGTTCACACAGAATCTCATGCAAACCTAAATGCTTAGAAAACAGGCAACAGTTTTTGCTTACATCAGTGGTTTCCAAAGAAGTTTACATACAACCCTTCAAAGGCAGAAAAAATATTAGCTTTTTTATTCAAACTTATTTTTATAACTAAAATCTGTAACATAATAAGAAAAATATCAGGATGCAATAATATTTATTATACAAAGTACAAGGCTCTTTTGCTTATTTGGAACATCCTGTCCTTAGGCAACTGAGTTATCCCAAGAGAAAAGTAGGAATTTCACAATAGTCAACATAACAGTGTGCCCTGAAAGTTTATTCATCTCTGCTTAAGTTGACTTCATTTTAAACTGTATTAATTCCCATGATTGACAGATAAAAATACCAGTATTATTACATACAGAGAACATGGCTGTGTAATTTATACATACCAAGCAATTACCTTGTTTCTTACATGTGGTAGTGTCCAACCATATTACAATGGTGAAAAAAAAAGAAAAAATATAATCAGAGATTACAACTAATAACTCCAGTTGCTTCTCAAATTTGAATCTGAATGACAACCTTGACTTAAATATTGGAGATAAAGGTAAAGATTGTTTCTTGCCCAGCAAGAGAGAATCACATTGGAATACATAGTATCCATCAAATCAAATCTGTGACCACAGTCAAGAATTTTCAAGAAAGCTTGAAGTTCTGGGATTTGTTGAATGTTTATGGAGCAGGTTGATAAAAAGTGGGACTTTTTCTGTTGCAGCATTAAGGAGGTAGGAAAGCAAAGGATAACTACCCAACAGTTAGGGATTTTTCATCCTGTCCTGCGTGGACCTGACTTTGCAGAAATCATATAGGACTGTCAGCACTCTGATTTACAGCCCACTTTTCTGGGGAGGAATTCTTTGTTTTAATCATTAACAAGAAAACTATGTGAAACAGATTTCATATGTGACAGTGTAAAACAACTGTGAATGTTGAACTTCACCCTGAATAAAACTGCAACTTGAAATGTAACTTATGATTTTCATGTTATCAGTAAGGTTTTTAAAAATTGGATATACAGAATGAGAAGATAAACTTTATAACTGGAGAGTTAAAATCTTTTTAATATATTTAAAGTATTGTTTATTTTCTTCCTAGCTCTTCATGCTTCATTTCATATATGTTTTATAATGCACATAATACATCTGTAGAATAGTATATGGTTACAGACTTTCCTAAATACATATATTTTGGTTATATGCTCAATATTTTTTTATTGACAGGTACATGGAATAAAATCTTTTGGAGATTTTTCATCACCCCACTGCATGATAATAGTTTGAAGGTATATGATAGTGTTCAGGGTCTTTTAAAAATTTTTTATCAGTGTACAGTTGACTTACAAAGTTGAGTTAGTTTCAGTTGTAGAGCAAAACAAATCAGTTATATATATATACATATATCCATTCCTTTTCAGATTCTTTTCTCATATAGGTTATTATACAGTACTGAGTAATCTTTAACCATAAAGCTTTACCCACCTTTTCAGCCTCATCTTCCTTTTTTTTTCCTCATTCTTTCCTTAGTTTTACCACCATGTAAAGTCTTTCAGCACACAAGTTTACCCTCTCAACCCCTATGCTTTTGCAATGATGGATAACACTAGGGTGCATCTAAGTGAATTTCACTATTCTTTTTACTGAAACTGGCCTATGGCCTTAAAAGTCTGTTTATAAGAATTGAAAATTTATGAGAAATAATAGCATATTTGAAATAATGGTTTGTTGCCCTGTTCTCTAAAATCCGTAAACAAATATAAAATCCCCTAGGACCCAAACATTTAGAAAGTTCAAAGAAAAAGAATTTAAAGTCATATATAATGAGAACTAATGAACATGAAGAAAAATAATGTCCTCTTGCTCCTTATAAATCAAAACAACCAAAAAAGAAAAAGTCATTATATTTTGTATCACTAAAATTTCATGTGACCATGGATTGTTACCTGTCTGCAAATTTTATTTTCATCATTTTAATAGTAGAGTTCCTTGTGCTTTAGCTTGTACATAGTATGCCTAGAGACCATATGACCCAGGCCTTTTTGAAACTAGTTGTGACCAAGATTAAATTCTTCCTAATGACAAAGCAATGTATGCTATTTCTGAGTAGCTTCCTTAAAAGGAACCTTATGGTCCCTACTGAATGCCTCTTTGAATTTACACGGGCTGTAACTTGAAGATGGTTGCATTGTGCAATCTTGAACTGGGAAGGCAAGTAAAAATCTAAGGAAGAAGACCTGAGTAACTTCATGAATGAATCCTCTTATCCCCCTAAACCACATATAGGCTTGGACTGGGAAATAAATAAATATTCTGTCCTTTTAGAGCCACACGTTTGTATAACTAGTGTATCTTATGATTCTTAATAACTAGAATATTCAGTTAAAAACAATCTTATGCAAACTCAGATATGAATTTTTTTTCATTTCTTTGCAAACAATTCATTAGATACTCAATGGTTTATTTATATCCTAGAAAGATAATAAACTGGTTCTAGCTTGCTATAATCTTTCCTCATCTTTCTTTGGAAAAATGAAAGGGATAAACATATAACAATGCTATTATAGAAAATGATCTATACAATGATGTCAGATATTTTGGAAATCTGTATTGCCATTGGAATAGATTGCTTCATGTATTTACAATATAAAAATAAACTTATTACTGTAAAATATATATATTAAAAGGGTCACTATTTTACATACATACATGTAGCTGACCCAAACTGGGTTCTGAATGTTTCTTCTATGCAGTTGCCCTTCTACTTTAAAAATAAAAATGCCCAAAGGTATGGCATGTAAACAACCCATTATAAATTTCAAGCATCTTAACAAAAGGTTTTGCTGTTCCTGTCTTAAAAGAAAGTGAAAAATCATGTCAGATGCTTCTTATGAGGGTGATGTTGGGCACATCATATAACCTCACTTTTCCAGGGTTTAAAGTGAGGAAAATGGAGGAGTTCTTAAGAAAGCAGCAGTTCTTATGGTTTTCAATAAAATCAATATATAAAAATTATATGAATTGTTGTGATCAGTAGAGAAATTAAAGAATTCTTGAGCTTAGAAAAACAGCCCTCTTAAAATGATAGTGATCATAGAATAATGAAACTTGATTCAATTGCTAGCCTTTAAATATGGTATCATAGATTATTCAATAGTAAATGAAAATAAAATGTTATAGCTTTCCAATTAGTAAACATAACTTTATAGTAAAGATATTTTACCATAAATTAGTAAATTCAGTTTTATAGTGAAAGTATTTTTTAAAGGCAGTGAAGTATAATTATCTTGATTTTCTTTAATCTTCCTTATATTCTAAAAGAGATTTTTAACAACTCCTTAGATACTAAAAATGAGATGTTGGCATTCCATTAATTTGTCAGTGCTAAGGAACCACTTTTTTTTTTTCAAGACTCAGCAGATATCTTTCACTTCTGTAAATTATTTGATTTCATCTATTAATTGAAAAGGAAAGACTAATACTTTTCTATTTTTAGCCACTATTTGAAGCATGGTAATTTAATCTTTTTGAGCTCTAGACAGGTAGCAGGCATTACATCAACTCACTGCTAATAATGTGAACTTGAACAACTGGGTGCCCAAGCCCAGTTGGAAACACTCTATACGAATTTTTTTGGGCTGCACCCATGTCATGTGAAAGTTCTTGGGTCAGTTATTAAACCCATACCACACAGTGACAATACCATATCCTTAACCATCAGAGCCACCAGGAAACTCTTATATGTAAATCTTGAATAATAAAGTATTGTGTTAAGTAAGACAAAATTGATTGAAACCATCTGGGATGACGAGAGCAAATGCTAACCTGTGTTTTACATGTATATAGACATGTGCTGCTTTGTATTGTATCATGTTCCTTTGCCTTTTTTATTGATTCCATAATCTAGGAATGTATGTATTATCCAGTGTGTGTGTGTGCATGCACACAGTATAAACTAAATTTGGTGGAGTTTTGCATTAGACAGATAAAAGTTCTTATTTACTGTGAGGTAACACGTGTTTTACATGTATATAGACATGTGCTGCTTTGTATTGTATCATGTTCCTTTGCCTTTTTTATTGATTCCATAATCTAGGAATGTATGTATTATCCAGTGTGTGTGTGTGCATGCACACAGTATAAACTAAATTTGGTGGAGTTTTGCATTAGACAGATAAAAGTTCTTATTTACTGTGAGGTACTGATATGTATTAAAGACATGTATAAGAGTGTTTTGAGTGGAGTTCCCATTGTGGCTCAGTGGTGACGAGTCTGACTAGTATCCATGAGGACCCAAGTTTGATCCCTGGCCTCACTCTAGTGGGTTGGGGATCTGTCATTGCTGTGAACTGTGGTGTAGGTTGCTGACGTGCGTCAGATCTGGTGTTGCTGTGGCTGTGGTGTAGGCCAACAGCTGCAGCTCTGATTGTACCCCTAGCCTGGGAACCTCCATATGCCACAGGTGTGGCCCTAAAAAAAAAAAAAATTCCAACACGTTGTTACTATGTGTGCATTTTCTGTTTGCTTAAAAGTAAAGTATATTTTGTAATTTTAAGTGTAATATTTTATATACAATTATATAACTGTTAACTGTATTGCATAAGTATTGTTACTAATCACACAACCATGTTCTATCAGTTGCTGAAGGAATTGTGTGAAAATTCCCTAACATTATTTAAATAGATTTCTCTGATTTTCCTTATAATATCTGTGTAGTGGACATTATGTATTTTGAGCGAGGCTATGTTTGGTGAATACACATTTAGAATTGTCTTTTGAGGCATTGAACTTATTTTTAGAAAGTATCACTTTTAATCTCTAGTTACAGTTTTTCTTTTAGAGGCTAGCTTTTTCTAGAAATATCATTGCGTACGTTTTTTTTTTTGTTTTTTCTGAAATACTATACTTTCCTGGTCTATTTTGATGAATGTTTTATTTGAGGGTCAGAAGAACATTCATTCTCCTGGTTATGGATAGAGTATTCTGTAAGTGTCAATTAGATCAATTTGTTTAATAATGCTTTCAGGTCAGCTATATCTTTACTGATTTTTCTGCCTGCTAAGTCTGTCAATTAATGTTAGAGGGGTGTTGAAGTTTCCAACTATAATAGTAAGTTTCTCCATTTCTCGATGAAATTATATCAGATTTTGCTTCATATGTTTTGATGCTTTGTTGTTAGGTATATATGTGTTAATGATTTTTATGTGTTCTTAGAAAACTGACCAGTATATCTTAATGCAATGCATTCCTTTTTCACTGAATATTTTTTGTTCTGTGCCTGATTCTTTTTTTAATACCTCAGTTGTCTTTTGACTAAGATTTGTATACTGTATCTTTGTCTATTTTAAAAGGTTATATTCCTTTTATAGTTATTATAAAATATTGACCATATTCCCCGTGTTGTACTATATACTCTTGTACCTTATTTACTTCATACATAGTAGTTTGTAGCTCTTAATCTTCTATCCCTATATTGCCCCTAACCCCCTCTGTCTCCCCACTGGTAACCACTGGTTTGTTCTCTATATCTGTGAGTCTGCTTCTTTTTTGTTATATTCAGTAGTTTGTTGTGATATCATACAGTATTTGTCTTTCTCTGTCTGACTTATTTCACTTAGCATAATACCCTCCAAATCCATCCATGTTGTTGCAAATAGCAAAATTTAATTATTTTTTATGGCTGAGTAGTATTTCTGTGTGTGTGTGTGAGAGAGAGAGAGTGTGTTAAGTGTGAGAGAGAGAGAGAGAGTGTGTGTGTGTGTGTGTGTGAGAGAGAGAGAGAGAGAGAGGGAGAGGGAGACATCTTTATCTGTTCATCTGTTGATGGATACTTAGATTGCTTCCATATCTTGGCTATTGTAAGTAATACCACTATGAACATCGGGGGCATGTGTCTTTTCAAATTAGTGTGTACATTTCTTTCAGATAAATACTCAGGAGTGGAAATACTAGGTCATACGATAGTTCTATTTTTAGTTTTTTTAGCAAGCTCCATACTACTTACCACAGTGGTTACATCAATTTACATTCCTACCAATAGTGTACAATCCTTTATCTCCATATCCTTACCAACATTTGCTATTTGTGATCTTTTTGATAATAGCCATCCCAACAGATGTGAAGTGATATCTCATTCTGGTTTTGATTTGCATTTCCCTGATGATTAGTAACAGTGAGCATCTTTTCATGTTCCTGTTATCCTTTTCTATGTCTTCTTTGGAAAAATGCCTATTCAGGTACTCTACCCATTTTTACTTAGTTTTTTTTTTTTTGGTATGTTGTATAAGCTGTTTTTGAAGTGGAAATGACAGAGGCTATGCATGCATAAGGGCAGGAGACATATGGGAAATTTCTGTACCTTCCTAATTGTTTCGTAAGCCAAACACTACTCTAAAAATAAAATATTTTAAAAAATTTTATGAATAAAGTGTGAAATCTTTAAGAACAGTGTAGTTTTTATTCATAACCTCAATATAACAAGATACTTTACCTTATCTAGGTACTCGATTTTTGTGGAATAGAGTGTTATGAAAAAAATACTTTATTGATCAAATTTTAAATAACGTGAGGCATCACCAACTCATAATTCACTGTACAAAATAGATTTCAACAAATATTTTAAGTTTATGAGTCTGTAAATGAGTACATAAACTTTCAATTTTATTTTCAGTTTATAGAATCTCAAATTAACTATTGTATGAGTTCTTAGCTCAACACAGTTATTTTTCAGACACCTCCCTCAGTAAAATGTGTGTATTCCTAGTCACAGAAAAAGGTCTCCGTAAAGAAATCCTGCCGGAATCTGTTTAGGTTTATATTAATTGTGTCCTTAAACTCCCTTACTTTCATATTTGAAGTGACAAGGCTAGAATCTTCCTAATTCTTTTAATGAGAAAAATTACTAAATTTTTTGTGGTATATTCCTATTCATTTAACAGTCTTATTTGTATGTGCAAGGCAAGTCCAACAGTGTTATACTGAAGAAGATTAAGAGTCCTCCTGAGGAAAGATTAACTAGAGTAGAAAATCTTTTCCTGAAGGATTTATATTCCAAATCAACATTATTGATTGTCAACATTATCTTTCTATATTGTTTTCCGCTATGTGGGAAATTGAGTTAAGAGAAATAGTGCTTAAATCTGTATTGTGCTGTAATTATCTTGAAGTAGCTACTTTCCACTAATAAGGACATTTATACAAATAGGCTGGACCAGTAGGTTGCTATAATATTTTCCTTGATGAAACAACAACAAAAAAAAATGATGTTCTCACCAATACTCAGTAACTAGAATTTCTTTTGGTCAAAATATGTTTTGTTAGAGAAAGGGATTTCCAAATTGTGTTTGACTGAACCAATACTCAGGAAAATAGAGGGCCTGCCCCTGAAGAAACTATTAAGTTGAGAAACATTTCATTTTGTTCTTCACTTTTATTTATAGCAACCATATTCTTTCTGCCTGTATTTTCTGTGTTTTCTTGTAATATTTTTATCACATACAATAGGCTGCTTATATATTTATTTAATCAATCACAAGATTTGAGAATTATAAATTACAATTCTTATTTTACTTAAAGAATCAGTTTTATGAGGAAAAAAATAAAATGACCCTGAGCTCATCCTCTCTTATGGGCACACCAAAGTCTCAGAGCAAATATCTATGAGAATGACATAGACCAGAAGGAGTTTCCACAACTAAAAATATAACGAAGGAACCATAGAGAGGTAGGTAGGAGGGGCAGAGATGTTGTCTAATAAGCTAAAAGAGTTTAGTACCATGAAACCAGCCTTATAAGAAATGCGAAAGGGACTTCTAAGCAGAAAAGAAAAGGCTGCAATTGAACATAAGAAAAATAAAACAGAAAAAAATTCTTGCTGGTAAAAGCAAACATATAGTAAAATAGTGCCACCCACTTATAAAGCTAGTAAGAAAGTTAAAAGAGAAAAGTAATAAAGTCATATGTTTCTACAATAAGTAGTGAAGGGATACACAAAATAAAACTTTTAAAGTATGACGTCAAAAACATGTCTTTCAAGATTTTCCTTTTGCCTTTGTTTTTCTACATAGTTTGTCTTTTTTTACATCCATATTTTTGGTTTTTGTTAGTTTTATTTGTTTTTGTTTAAACTTGCCCTGGTTATCCCCTAAGCATTGTGGAACTGTGTTTTGGTGTTTTTCATTAATTTTGGAAATTTCTCAGCCATTATATTTCCAAGTATTTATTCTACTTTGTTCTCTCATTTTTCTGCCCTGATATTAAATTTTATGTATATTATGCCCTTGGAAATTATCTCACAGTTCTTGTATGTTTGTTGTTGTTGTTTTTATTCTTTTTCTTTTGCATTTTAAATTCTGAAGTTTCTCTTGACCTGTCTTCCACATCACTGATTCTTTCTTTGTTATGTCAAGTCCACTGGTAGTTTCATAGAAGATATTCTTTGCTCTTGTTATAGTGGAGTTTCTTCCCCCATCACTTTCTGAATGCTTTCTTATAGTTTCCATCTCTCCGCTTACATCTGTTCTTGCAGGTTATCTACTTGTTCTATTAGAGGCCTTAACAAATTAAGCATAGTTATTTCAGATGATTTGTCTGATAAATTTCAACATCTATGTCACATCTTTGGCTTAATGATTCCTTTACCTTTTCAAGAAGTGTTTGGTTTTAGGAATGTTTTGTGATTTTTGCTGTTGTTGTTGTTGAAAGTCGACAGTGTTGGCTAATGCAAATAAAGGAAGTAGATCTTTAGTGCAAGATCCTACATTAATTTAGTTATGAATCAGCATCTACTTAAAGTTTATGGTAGCTACAGGTAAAAGGTGCTTCAAATTCCTCTGGTGTCTTTGTTTTTGTCTCACTTTGACTTTGGGCTTTTCTAAGTAATCCTCCTTGGCTTCTTCAGCAGTAAACTTTGAAATTATACTGGAGCCATGCTGATATTATGGAAATGTATAGGTAAAATAAATATCTAAAATCCAATAAAAACTCATTGTTTTAATATTCGTTGTCAGAGGATTGTGACTTTCCAAAATTTATTTCCTGACATTATTGCTTTTTTCCTCTCTCTCTTCTCCCTAATCCTTTCACTGATACAATTCCTCTCAATTTCCTTGAGCTTCTGATCCCTACTGAATATTTCTAATCTTAGGTGACACAAAATGCCTAAAGGAGGCTGAAGTGAAAGCAGTGTCCCTCCTCTGGCTAGAATAATGATGTGACCTTTTTTTCCCACTGGAAAGTAAGCCTTTGCTTTGGAGAAGGTTCTGGAAATTATTTTCATCGATCACTCTTCCTTTCTCCTGACATAATTATATGGTATCTTTCTCATATCTTTATTATGAGAAGTGGGGTGTGACTCCTGCAGGTTAATCACACAAAACCTTAGCTTTGTCTTTGCTCCCAAGAGTTTCTCATTCTCAAATTGAAATCCACACCCAATCTAGAAGGATTTTTCAAAACAGTTTCTGCTCCAGGTACTAAATTTTGGCTGTCTCTAAGCACATTTCTAGAGATTTTGGTGTAGGGGTCCAGGTAGAATCATTGATTTTAAGTTTCTTTATCTTTTTCTTGATGTAAGGACAAGAGTGATAACTGTTCACTATAACTATCATTTATAAATGATAAATGTTCTCATTTATAGGATCAGAATGTGGTTGTAGATTATAGTGAAAAAAATTCTTTTAGTGGTTACCAAATTTCAAAGATGTAAATATCTTCTTGGAACAAAGATTTTGTAAAATTAATTATTTTCCTAATTTAATTGTTGTCAATTGATCAATTAATTATGATTCTCTAATTGTTGTTGTAAGTAAAATGGCCATATGCTGCATATCTTAAACTGAGTAGTTCCAGTTGTTAAAAACAAACATTTAGACTCATGTAGTTTATTTTTTCTTCCAGATCTACAGCCCCAACCCTGGCCATAGAAGATTGATGCAGGTGAGTGTGTTGTGACTTTACCCAGATTCCTAAAAGTACTATAGATTCTTAGGTATTTTCCTGAGAAAGAGAAATGTCTTTTTCTGCTCTAGAGAAATCTTATAAAATCTTACATTAATATAATTCCACTAGGGGCTAGAGAAAGGAAGGCAGATAGCATAGCTACAAAAACATTATTTTCTAATGCTAATGATGACATTTGCTTCTCTCCTACAGACATATTTAGTGATGAATATAAATATTTTTATATTTTGAGTTCCTTGTGGCAAAAAGAACCCACAATGTTATTCATTTCATTTTGTTTAGTCATAAATTAAAATTCAATTTAGCTTAGAGTTCAGAAAATTTTCTTGGAGGTGAATAGCTGAGAAAAATTGGAAATTAGCTGAGAAAGAATAAGATCATTCTGTGTAGAAAAGATGGTTTACAAACAGAGAAGAAAAAAATAAATATATTAAGGAAGAAACAGCATGATGTTCCCTAAGAACAGTGAGAAATTTCTTTACTGGAGCATGAAAGACATAGATAAAAAAGAAGTGCAGTTGGGGATCTATCATGAAAGCTTTAAGAATAATGTTAAGGAATTTGGATTCAATTGATAGGCAAAGAAGAACTTGTACCAAGGTGGTATAACACATAATGAGAGTTTAAAGGACCATAGTGGAAAGGAAGAGAGAGAAAGAGTAAGAGGGTCAAGAAAATATTGAAACCACATTGGAATGATTTTATGTTTCATTATAGAAGTTGAGAGAAAGGTAGAAATCAAGATTGCCTGTTTAGATTTCTAGGTTTGGTGATTGAATGAACGGTTCTGATATTTCCTGAGAGGGAAAAGAAAAGTAAGGAGGGAGACACACTTTTGATGGGATAGAATGGGAAAGAAAGAATAGGGCCAGGTATTCTATGAATTAGGAATTTCTTACCTATAGCATATTTATAGTCAATAACATAACACATATTAAAACTATCTGAGTGACTGTAGAGAGGAAAAGGAAAGGTATGCACTCCAGGAAATATCAGAATTTAAGTAACAGAAAAAAATGAGTCAAGGAAAATTACAGAATACTAATGTCTAAATGTCATATAATTCCGTGGGCAAGTTATTTTAAGGAGTAAAATATTGTCAACAATATTAAAATCAGTGAATCGGTGACAAAGTATAGAATATCTACTGTTCTTAGAAATGTAGAATTTACCAGTTGAATTGCTTTTTCAGAGGAAATTTAGCAGAAATATAAAAGTGCTAATGGATTAAGAAATGAATGAAAATAATGAAAACACTGTATCAATAGTCTGAAGAAATTTAGTTGCAAAATAAAAAGCAAGGGAGAACAGTAACTGAAGAGGAAAATCTAAGTGAGTGTGTTTATGCATTTTCTTGAGAAAGACTTGAGCATGTTTTCAGTCCAGGGGAAAAGAGCATGTATTATGGATAAGGATACGGATGCAAAGGAAACAGCAGATTCCTAGGTAGTAGACAGCAGCTAGGGAGCCATTTCCTTTCCTGTGACTTTGGATGATTGGTTAGTCCTATGTGCAGATAACTCTGTAGGCTGAAGATGATATGGAAGGCTGACAGAGAATTTCAGAAACAATACTTTATAATTTTATTATCCTTCTTGTTCTAAATCTGAGGTGACACTATCAAGTTAAACATTTAGGATTTCCAGTTTCTAAAAGTATTTGCTTTGAAGTAAATGTTTATCTACAGTCTTTACAAAGCCTCATGATTTTTAGGTGGTATGTCAATCTGAAAACAAGCACATTTTAAAAAATAATACCCCCACCCAAAATGTAAACAAACCTTATATCCTCTTGTGTTGCATACTAAACATAAATCCTCTGTCATTTGGAACTCTACAAATCATTTGGGAATTTCATTACCTTAGGTAAAACTATGACCACATGTGAATCTTTTAATAACTTAATCAGTGAGAAAATATAGTAAATTCTTAGTGTGAAAAGATAGAAAATAAGTTTGTAAATTTGCTCCCCTGTTTCTTATCTGCTCCATTTTCCTTTTTGCATTTTACTAAGCTTAGGAAAAAGGCAGCAGCTGCTCTGAAAGTGCCACACCAGCTTGTGCACAGGCACTTCTTTCCCGTTGTGAGTGAAATTGACTAGAATCACACAATCTTCATCAATTTCCCACTCGGTAGAAATCAGTTCTGCTACACAAGGGGGCTGCACCACATTGGCTCTGCAGCTGGAGGTCCCGTGGAGCTAAGTTGGAGAAAGAAAAGAAGACCTGCTGCTAGTGAGTGAATACACTCTGAGTGGGTGTGTTCTTCTGATTTTGTGATTGGAATCAGCCTCCTATGTAAGGAGAGCAGTGGAGGCTCAGGTTGAACTGAAAGAAGTGAAAGTTTCTTGTTTTAATGCTCAACTTCCACTCTAACTCATAACTAATGAACTAGCGTCCTGCACAGCGGTACCACGTTCCATAGGCAGCAATTATGTAAGAATAGCGTTCCAAACTTGGTAGTTCTGTGCCTCGCTGGCATACAGACTGCTAGTGTGGGAAGAAGATTTTCACACAGATGTTAGCTTGAAAATAGATGGATGGAAGTGATGGTAGCTTATTGAAATGACAATAAGAGAGGACAAAGATGTAAATTTAAAATCTTTAAACTCAAGCACAAGATGATTCATGCTGAAGACTTTTTTCTTTGTGTGACTTAGGAAACTTCTAAATGGGTACATTTCGACTAAAAGCACAAAATGATCAGCCTGCTGTGATCTTCCAGTAATCTGAATTGGAATTTCCTATGGAATTTATTACAGAGTGGATCCTTAGACTACATCTTGTAAGTCTAATCAGTAATTATGGATGAAACACAAAAACTAGTCATTTATAACAACTTCCCAGGTTATAAATGATTGTGCACAATAAAGCTTAAGAACTTCCAGTATACACTGACCTTGGTAAATGACAAGAAGGCAACATAACCATGAAAAAAGAATTCAAAGCCCCTTTCAGTTTAAATGTTAACATTTTTTATCTAACACCAGTTAAATAAACCCAGTTATGTGAAAAAATAGAAAATGAAAATTAGATGGATGAAGAACAATTATCTGAGTCATTTTGGTTATCATATGAATAGCAGCATTCATGTTTCTTTTTGTTCCTATGGGATAATTGAACCAAGCATTTGAAGACATTCAGTAATTGCTAATGACTTCTTTGAGCGTCTTAGAACTAGATAGCAAACATGCCTACTGGAAAAGAAGGCTCAAGAGACTTGCTGAGATCATAAATAATCCAACCTATGAAAGAACTTAATTTGCACACCACTTCAGCACACAAATGCAACATATATGGCACAAGAGGTGCCTCTCCCTTTTCTAGACTCAATGGTATTGCTACTTAATTATAGAAATCCCGCTCCTGTCTCCACTCCCAACCCAAGTTCTGACTGTCTCAGAATCCATGTCAACAAGGCTGTTTTCCTAATTTCCAAATTACAGATAACCATATTGAATAAATAAATCTCATGAAAAACAATTTCCTTAGTATAGGGACATGTATTAGATAAAAGAGACTAGTTAATCTCCAAAGGCAGAATTCTATACAATGATTGGACATATAGTAATTAATAAGCCTTTATCAGCTTAGTTTGGAAAAGTCCTATATAGACTAATATCTTACTTTACCTATAGTAAAGATTACCTTGGTTTTTATTACGGTCTTGAAAATGAAAATTCCTCATTTTTTTCATAAGCAATTTACTTATATAAATTATATAATCAAGGAACTGAAGATATTATCCAAAATATCCCCATTGCTTTAATTAGTTCCTATGAAATTAATTCTCTGAAAAAATATTATTCAGCAAAAATGAGCCTAAAATTTATAATCTAATCATTTTTAAAAGCAGTCTTTGAAATTTAATTAACCTAGCTAGAACAAAAAATAATGTGCATGATTAGACTCTGTCTCTAAAATGTTCAGATGCATGTTGCTTTGCTAATCAAATATTATTAGTCAGTGCACCCCAGCCTCTGCTACCCACGCTGCCAGAGGAAGAGTTTATACACTGAAATAAATTTTGTAATGTAAAGTCTGAACTTTCTGTATCAATGAATGGGAAAATGAACTGGAGCCAATCAATTAATAATGGTCTTTCCTTTTTTGAGGGCCATTTTATTGATATCTGGCTTTCTAAATATTAGCATGTCACATACTGAATAGTTTCACTGTGGAAAACAAAGGATCAGGAATGTTTTTATGCCCCGGTTTTGTGCTTTGTGTAACTACTGACAAAATTTGTGTATCCCTAAAGGCGTTAGAAACAGAACACATGAAATCAAATGAAAAGAAGTGGCAAAGAGATTATCTTAAATCATTTTTAGCCCTTAAATACATAAATGATCCAAAAACAAAACGGTGTTCTTGATGGGAGTTCCTATCGTGGTGCAGTGGAAACAAATCCGACTAGTATCCACGAGGATGCAGGTTTGATCCCTAGCCTCACTCAGTGGGTCTGGGATCTGATGATGCCATGAGCTCTGGTGTAGGTCACAGATGCGTCTTGGATCTTGCATTGCTATTGTTGTGGCATAGACTGGCAGCTGTAGCTCTAATTGGACCCCTTGGAGCTTCCATATACTGCAAGTGCAGCCCTAAAAAGCTAAAAAAAAAAAATTTCTTTACAATATGCTATATCCCAGGCTCTGTAAAGTCATTTCTAGTGACTTTTTTTCTCTATCAACCCCAACTATACTCAGGTCAACTTGGTAATTTTTGCTCTTCCATTATCTTGCATTTATAACATTTCAGCATTTAAAAAAAAAATATTGTGATTATACATTCTCTACTACTAGTCTCTTAGTTCCTTGAGACTATGGACCAAAATGTGTTTATTTGTTATCCTCAGAACTAAGAGTGTATTTTGTATATATCAGGCAGTTAATAAAATTTCATTGAAGGAACAGTAAAAATAACTTGAAAAAGTCTTGAATATCACTGTGATACATGATGTTTTTGAAAAATATAGGTTATCTCTCCATAAATCTTTCTTTCCTCTCCAGCCTTTACAAACCAGAACAATATTCAGAGATCAGGAGTACAGAGCTTTTAACTCATACTGCTTATGTTTCAGTCATGAGAAAAGTAACCTTTGCTCAGACTATGCTCAAAGTGAATTGTGTGGAATCGATTTAATTCTGGATCAGCTACAATTAACATTAGATTTTCAATAGCTTGCTGTTCACTGTCGAGCTGGAAGGAATTAAAAAGGATGAAACATTTTAATTAAAAACAAATACTTAAGTAATTGTAGCTTATTTACTTCATAGATTTGTTTTGAGGTCTAGTATTTGTTTGCAAACAATGAGACAAGAATTACACTAAAATAAAATCATACATTTAGCAAAAATAATTTTGGATACATAACGTATTTTTCCTATATGTAATGCAGTCCACTGGTGTTATGGATGCCTCACAACAAAGTACTTGCTAGGACTCCAAAGGTAATCTTGAGTTCTTTCACCTGAAGTCATACAAAATAGAAAAGATAAAAATATATTTAAATTGACGGTAACTGAGCTTTTCAGTCTGTTCCATGTTAGTTTACATAGTCTTTGTTTTTCCTTCTAGCACTATATATTTGTCCAGTTAATCCTGATAGCCAACAATTACACACCTAAAATAAACGTTTTGTCACATTTTCTAATCTATATTTTTTTTTACCTCCAACTCATGTTATTTAAAATGTTTGTAATGATTTTGTCCTTCTAAGTTGTCTAGCCATTCTTCAAGCTGGTATTTTCCATCTTTCCTATCTTACCTGTCATATATTAAAATTACACAAAAGAAAAGAAACTGTAGTGATAAAAGAAATCAGCCATGCACTTCCCAATATTATCTAGAGCAGAAAAAGAGGAATGGGGTGTGTCTAAGGAGAGACTGTACTATTTTAGCAAGTTCGCTTAAAATACAACACCACTTTCAGATATTCTTAAGTTTTTCCTCTTTCATAGATTATGATCAAAGACTGAGAAACAGGAATAATTAAGTATACATGCATGTATTCTACTGAAAGAATAATTCATAAAGAGACAGTTTACCTTCAAAGAGAAAAATGTATTAAGTTCTAAGATGACCACTTCATCTTGAGAGGGTGAAAATAAATGGTATGGTAAACTTGTTGAGATGAGAAACACAAGTATCTCATTTCTTATCATTATTTGGGAGTGTACATTTATTTTGGGGGAAACTTTTAAAAACAGAAACACACAGGAGTTCCCATTGTGGCACAGTGGAAACAAATCTTACTAGGAACCATGAGGTTGCGGGTTCAATCCCTGGCCTCCCTCAGTGGGTTGAGGATCCAGCATTGCCCTGAGCTGTGGTGTCGGTCGCAGATGTGGCTCGGATCTGACGTTGCTATGGCTGTGGTGTAGGCCGGTGGTTAGAGCTCTGATTCCACCCCTAGCCTGGGAACCTCATATGCCACAAGTGCAGCCCTAAAAAGCAAAAAAAAAAAAAAAAAAAAAAAAAAAAAAAAAAAAAAAAAAAAAAAAAAAAAAAAAAGGAAAAGAAAAAAGAAACACACAAAATCCTGCTCTAACTCTGTATTAGTTATAAAATGGTGAGTGGTAGGTGGTTGTGAACTGAGACTGGAAAAAGATCTTATTAAAAAAAAAAGAAGAAAAGGAAAAAATGTTTCTTAATGATGCTAATACTTTGAAGCACTGACCGTAACATATAAAATAATTCTTACTGAGTATATCTCTTTATATATGCAGAAATAGAGTCATAGGAAGACAAAAGTTATTATGTATCATTAAATAATATAGACCTATTAAAAACACTAAGAAAAATTTGGTAACAGAGTGAATACAATATACAATATCGTAACTAATTTTGCCGTAGGGATCTTTGGGGCTTGCAAAACACCAAGAATTTATTCCCTCTTTTTTGTTTTCATTTCCTCTCTGATTTTTAAAGAAATCTATATTCCATGAAATAAATCTAAAATTTGAAGCTATCAAAGGCAAAGTGGTTATCAAAGTTATGAGGTGAATAATTGAAATTTTAATGGATGTGTGAGATTTGTGTGTTGTGATATGACTAGCCTGATTAACAGGGTAGATAGAATGTTATTAGATCAAAATATCAGTTATATTTTCTGACATTCATTAGAATTACATAACACTTTAATTAGAAGTATGTATGTGTATGTATTAGAAGTACATATGTTCTTAAAGTACATAATAAAGTGTACGCAGAGGTAAAAAAGTACATATGCATAATGTCCATAATGTGCATATATATATATATATATATATATATATATATATACCTACATGTGGTCAATATATTGAAATATATATATATATATACCAAATAAGTATTTTGAAATAATATTTTTATACATAAAAAAAAA
>PVHT021183617.1:12923742-12938744 GCA_004024745.2 Catagonus wagneri
TAAAAGACTGAGACCAAGTTAAAAGACAATAGAAAATCCCTTTCACCCACATCTTACCACCCCACTACTAAAGCCCACTTTACTATAGTTCCTTTTACACAGTACCTCATGTTCAGCTCTCAAGAAAAAAGTTCAAGGCATCCAAAAGGCGAAAACACGATCTGAAGACTCACAACAATTCTTAGGACCAGATATGGCAAGGATGTTGAAATTATAAGACCAAGAGTTTAAAACAACTATGATTAACATGCTAAAGGCCTTAATGGGTAAGAGAAACACTGTCAAGAAAAGATGGACAATGTAAGGAGAGATGGAAATTCTTAAAAAAAAATTTTTAAAAAGAAATGCTATAGATTTTAAAAAATATATCTATATGAGTTCCCGTTGTGACTCTATGGGTTAAAAATCTGACATAATCTCTGTGAGGATTGCAGGTTGGATCCCTGGACTCAGTGTGTTAAGGGTCTGGCATTGCCACAAGCTGAAGTGTAGGGTACAGATGCAGCTAGAATCTGATGTAGCCCTGGCTGTAGCATAGGCCTGCAGCTGCAGCTTAGATTCACCCATACCCTGGGAACTTACATATGCTACAGGTGTAGCCATAAAAAGAAAAAAAGAAGAAAAAAAGGCAAAACAAAAATAAAGAATGCCTTTAGTAGACTCAATGGTAGAATGAACCTGGCTGAGAAAAAAAAAATTTCTGAGTTTGAAAATATTTCAGTGTGAACATTTAAAACAGAAAAGCAAAAAGAAAAAAGACCAAAAATAACAATGGCACAGAATACTGGTATAGTTACAAAAGATATAAGATATGATAAAAAAAATCTTTTTTTTTGGCTCTTTTAGGGCTGCACTTATGGCATATGGATGTTCCCAGCCTAGGGGCTGAATTGGAACCACAGCTCATGGCAAAGCTGAATCCTTACATACCTTAATATAATAAAAGCCATTTATGACAAACCCACAGCAAATATAATACTCAATGGAAAAAAGCTGAAAGCCTTCCCACTAAAATCTGGAACAAGACAAGGATGCCCAATCTCACCACTTTTATTCATCATAGTATTGGAAGTCCTAGCCACAGCAATCAGATAAACAAAAGAAATAAAAGATATACAAACTGGAAGAGAAGAGGTAAAACTGTCACTGTATTCAGATGACACGATACTATATATACAAAACCCAAAAACTCAACATCAAAACTGCTTGAACTGATCAACAAATTCAGCAAAGTAGGTGGATATAAGATTAGCATTCAGAAATCAGTAGCATTTCTATATACTAACAATGAAACATTAGAAAAGGAATACAAAAATACAATACCTTTTAAAATTGCACCTCAAAAAATCAGATATCTGGGAATAAACCTTACCAAGGAGGTGAAAAATTTATATGCTGAGAACTATAAAACATTAATCAAGGAAATTAAAGAGGATTCAAAGAAATGGAAAGATATTCCATGCTCCTGGGCCGGAAAAATTAATATTGTAAAAATGGCCATACTACCCAAAGAAAGCTACAGATTCCGTGCAATCCCTATCAAATTACCCAGGACATTTTTCACAGAATTAGAACAAACCATGCAAAAATTTACATGGAGCCACGAAAAGCAATCCTGAGGAACAAAAACCAAGAAGAAGGCATAACTCTTCCAAACTTCAGGCAATATTACAGGGCCACAGTAACCAAGACAGTGTGGTACTAGTACCACAACAGACAGTGACCAGTGGAGCAGAATACAGAACACAGAAATAAACTTAAGGTCAATTAATCTTTGACAAAGGAAGCAAGAATATAAAATGGGAAAAAGTCTTTCCAGGAAGTGGTGCTGGGAAAATTGGACAGCTACATGTAAATCAATAAAACTGGAACACCCCTAACACCATGCACAAAAATAAACTCAAAATGGCTTAAAGACTTGAAGGTAAGACAAGACACCATCAAAATTCCAGCAGAGAACATAGGCAAAACATTCTCTGATGTCAGCCTTACAAATGTTTTCTCAGATCAGTCTCCCAAAGCAACAGAAATAAAAGCAAAAATAAACCAATGGGACCTGATCAAACTGACAAGCTTTGCACAGATAAGGAAATCATAAAAAATAAAAAAGACAACTTACTAAATGGGTGAAAACAGTGTCAAATGATTCAACTGACAAGGGCTTAATCTCTTAAATACACAAAAAACTTATACAACTAAACAGCAAAAAAACCAACAATCCAATTGAAAAATGGGCAAAAGACTTGAACAGACATTTCTCCAAAGAAGATATGTAGATGTCCAACAAGCACATAAAAAAATGCTCAACATCACTGATTATTAGGGAAATGCAAATCAAAACTACCATGAGGTACCACCTCACATCAGTCAGAATGGCCATCATTAATAAGTCCATGAATAACAAAGGCTGGAGAGGGTTGGAGAAAAGGGAACCCTCCTGCACTGTTGGTGGGAATGTTATATGGTACAATCACTATGGAAAACAGTATGGAGGTACCTTAGAAAACTATAAGTAGAACTATCATATGACCCAGCAATTCCACTCTTGGGCATATATTCAAACAAAACTTTCCTGGAAAAAGACACATGTACCTGTATGTTCACTGCAGCACTACTCACAATAGCTAAGACATGGAAACCTAAATATCCATCAACAAATGATTAGATTAGGAAGATGTGGTATGTATATACAATGGAATACTACTCAGCCATAAAAAGAACAAAATAATGCCTTTTGCAGCAACATGGATGGAACTAGAGACTCTCATACTAAGTGAAATAAGTCAGAAAGAGAAACACAAGTACCATATGATTTCACTTATATCTGGAATATAATATATGGCAAAAATTAATCTTTCCACAGAAAAGAAAATCATGGACATGGAGAGCAGACTTGTCGTTGCCAAGAAGGGGGGAAAGGAGTGGAAAGGATTGGGAATTTGGGGTTAATAGATGCAAACTATTGCCTTTGGAATGGATAAGCAATGGGATCCTGCTGTATAGCACTGGGAACTATGTCTGGACACTTGTGGTGGAGCGTAATAATGTGAGAAAAAAGAGTGTATACATGTATGTGTGACTGGGTCACCTTGCTGTGCAGTAGAAAATTGACAGAACACTGTAAATCAGCTATAGTGGAAAAAACAAAAATAACTATAAAAAAAGATAAAAGATATGTATAATTGGAATACTAAAGGAGAAGAAACAAAGAAAGGAATATAAGGAATATTTTAAGGAACAATGACTGAACACTCTCAAATTAATGTCAGAAACCAAATCACAGTTCTAGCAAGTGCAGAAAATACCTACCAGAATAAATGCTCAAAAAGGCATTTATATGTAAATTAGGCATAATATACTTAACCTACAGAAATATCAAAGACCAAAAAAAAAAAAAAAAACAATGAAAGAAGCTAGAGAGAGAAAAAAACAAAACAAAACAAAACTCTTATCTTCAGAGGAGCCTTCTGACCCTTCCTTAGAAAACATGCAAACATGAAGAAAGTGCAGCGAAATATTTAAGGTGTTGAGAGAAAAAGACCACAGCCTGGAATTTTGTGCCCTTTAAAACTGAAGGAGAAACAAGTCCTTTGTCATATAAACAAAAATTGAGGGAATTTGTTGCCAGTAGGCCTACCATGCAAGAAATGTTAAAAATTCTTCAGAGAGAAGGAAAAACACGGAGATTAGAAACCCAGATCTTAGATTAGCTGAACCCACAGCACATGGAACTTCCCAGACCAGGGATTCAACCCATGCCACAATAGTGACATCCAGTCCTTAACCACTAGGCCACCAGGGGACTCTAGAAACCCAGATCTTTAAGACAGTTAAAAAGGCTCTATTTTAAAATACCAGAAAACTTTCTAAATATTTTGTAAGTTGGTAAAGAAATCATTATGGAAACAAGAAAGCATTTAGAACTCAAGTAACAAAAGATATTAAGCTCAAGTAACAAAAGATTTGTGTAATAATGGTACTTTACATGTGATTCATATTAATTTTTATTTAAAAAGAACAAAAAGTTCAACAAAGTGAAAATAAGTGACCTAAGTTATCAACTCTAGAACTTCAAAAAAAAAGCAAGCAGAAAGTCAATTTGAATTGAAATAGAGAAAACAATTAGATGAAAAAGAGGGAAAAGATCTCAATGCGAGTTTTATAAAAGATGAAACTTAAACGGACAGTATCAAATGAAAAGATACTTCTTGTCATTAACTTAAGGTAAATGCAAATTAAAATCTCAAGGAGACATTCTGACACACCAAACAGATTAATAAAAATTCTTAAAACTTGGCAATTCAGTGATGATTTGAATATGGATATGACTTAATTCCATTTTAACTCTACTGAAACAAAGATAGTAAAACCCTAACTTACACTGACAAATGTCTAAGAATGGATGAAAATTATCTGGTTTCCAAACTCATACTCTTGACCTCTATATTTGACTGCCTCCCGTGAACATCCAAGAAAATTCTGAAAAAGAAAAAGTGGGAGCCCCTCTCCCTCCAAACTCCTGAAGCTCCTGGATCTTTCCTACTACAAAGTTGTCTTTAAATTAATATTAAGCTGCAAAAACAAAGGATTTTGCTCTTCAGCTTATCTTACCTATCATGAAGCCTCAAGGTTTTGTGATTCTTGGTTTTACCCTAAATTAAAGATTCTACTTGCCAGGTATTCCTGGGAAGATTTGTGCTCTTCACATTGAAAATATTCCCCCCAAAATGAGATTGGTTAACCTGTCCTCAGAAGACCCAGCTCCCATTCCACCGCTGTCCTTCCTCCCTCTCTTACTTTTTTGTTTCTTTTTTTTTTCCTTCCATACTGACAACGCTGTCAGATGTTGTGCTAAATGCTGTAAATACAAAGGTGAATAAAAATAATACCTCTTTTAGGGTAAAGCTTACAGTCCTATGTAGAAATTTCTTAGAAAAATTATATATTCATATGGATTAGTGCACTACCACTTCATAAATAAATAGCAACCCAGCTTTCTTCATAGAGATGATATCTGATCTACTCTGAGAGATCTTCATATTCAGCTGATATTCATATTTAACTATGCATGTAAAAAACATTAAATTGAGAAAAATATTAATAAAAATATTAACTATATCCCTTCAATTAATTTTATTCTCCTCCTTTGAGATCCTGATAAAGACGATCAACCTGTAGTTAGAATCAAGTAAAGAATTCTAGGAGGTTGTCAGATTTGATAAAGTTTTTTGAAATTTTGAAATGATAATTGCAATGTTATTTGTAGGCTCATAGGATTCCCAGGAATACATGAATTACACCAATTATCTCTAATAGGGATGGCAGAGGGAGAAACATGGAGAGTCTCAGAAATAATTTATATTGCGTGAATAAATTGTTCCTTTGGTTCACATCAACAGGTTTTATGATTATATTACCAGTTACAAAAATGAAATGAAAATAGAAATTGTCACTTACAGGAACTTTCCCTTATGAAAAACTTTTAAAATTTTTAAAAGTTTAAAACTGAGTTTTGCCTGAAAAACACTTTTATTACTTGGATTTTGACCATACATAAAAATAAATAGTTATATAAAATAAATCTAGTAGTATAATTTTACTTCTAAGTTAAATATTTACTTATTATGTGCTTATGGAATAAATAAATTAATCTCTTATTCTTTGGTTAATGTAAGCATATTAACACTTTTTGCTCAAATATGAACGTTTACCTTTAACCCTCTTGTTATCGTGAGTGACCTAGTGGTCAGAGAACCTTCTCATCTTCCTTAATAACACCTCATGTTTTCTCCTCTTTTTCCTCTCTTTTGTCAGAATAGAATCAGCCATACCTGGGAGATACAGTGGGTTCAGTTCCAGACCATGACAATAAAGTGAATATCATAATAAAGTGAGTCACACAAATGTTTGGTTTTCCAGTGCATATAAAAGTTCTTTTTATTGGTTTTCCCATTGTGGCTCAGTGGAAACAAACCCAACTAGTATCCTTGAGGATTCAGGTTTAATTCCCGGCCTCAGTAGGTTAAGGATCTGGTGTTGCCATGAGCTGTGGTATAGGCTGCAGATGCAGCTCAAATCCAAGTGGCTGTGGTTGTGGCACAGGCCTGCAGCTGCAGCTCCAATATCACCCCAGCCCATGAATTTCCCTGTGCTGAAAAAAAAAGTTCTGTTTACACTACACTGTAGTCTATTAAGTGTGCAATAGCACTACATATTAAAAAGATGATATGCATACCTTAATTAAATTATACTTTATTGCTAAAAATGCTAACCATTAATTGAGCCTTCAGCAAATCGTAGTAGTAACATCAAAGATCACTGATCAGAGATCACCATAGCAAATATAATAATAATGAAAACCTTTGAAATATTGTGATCATTATGAAAATGTGACAGAGACAACATGACCAAAAGCTGTTAGAAAAATGGTGCTGATAGACTTGTTTGATGAAAGGCAGCCACAAACCTTCAGTTTGTAGAAAATGAAATATCTTCACAGCACAATGAAATGAAGTATGCCTGTATTTGGATTTTAAATACAGCGCTAATTCTCATTTTGTTCTTACGGTATTCTGGAATATGTCTCTAACATCAGAAATGTTGATGGCAAGGAAAATATAGGTACAGCTGTCAAACAAACCCCTAAAGTAAACCTTTTTTCTACTTTGCCATAATTCTATTTTATTTTATTTTTTTCTCTCCTTTTTTTTCATTTTAGGACCACACCCACAACTCAGAAGTTCCCGGGCTAGGTGTTGAATCAGAGCTGCAAGCTGCCAGCCTATGCCATAGTCATAGCAATGCCAGCTCCTAGCTGCATCTGCAACCTATGCCGCAGCTTGTGGCAACACAGGAGCCTTTACCCACTGAGTGAGGCCAGTGATCAAACTTGGGTCTTCATGAGTACTAGTCAGGTTCTTAACACCCTGAGCCAGGATGGGAGTTCCACACTTTGCTGTAATTCTCTCAAAGGTAATTCCCACCTCAGCAGTGAGTTAACCATGTACTATTATTTAAAACACGTGTTTATCCTTACTTTGGGAAAATTTGTCAAAAAAATTAGTTCTCTGCATTCATTTTTGTCTAATCCTATGGGCTCATGAATTAGAAAGATGAATTTATTTGGAGGTTACTCTTTATACTAACTTGGTTTAAAACTCCTTGATATAATTTTAAACTTCCAAAAGGTACAAAAATAATGAAATGTAAGCCTTAGTTACAAGCAGTGAACCCACTGACACAAAGGGAGCAACAGGTACATGTAAAAAATTATAATTCTGTATATATTCTTATGTAAATCGTGTTATATAGGGGTTAATATTTTAGAGAGTAATTGAAAAGACATTGTTTGTCATGTTATAGTTCAAGATATCTTTGAGGTTTGTATTTTATAATAAATCAATTTATCTCAAATAATTTCAAATTAAAGAGAAAAAGCTTACATGAAGGTGTTTATAGAAATTTAGTTTTTTGATACACTATATTATTTACATAAGCAGTTGTATACAGATACACTTTAGATAAATGATAGACAACAAGAAAGGAGAGACAGAAGAGAAGAGAAAGAGACTTGACTTATACAAATAATGTATCTTTCTCTGGAAGGAAGTTAATACTTAATTCTCCTCACATTTCCTATTATTAGACTGAGTGATAACTCATGTCTATACTGAATGATAGCTCGTGTCTTTATCTTGATTTAAGGTATCATCTACTAAACCATAATAAAATTGAATGAGTGATATCTGAAGAGATTAAATAGGATCAGTCCCATAAAATGTATAATTTACTTTTCCTTATTTTCTAAATTTAACATGATATATTATCACTTACAAATAATTCTGTCAAAATATCAATAATTGAAATATTGTTTCACTTTGAGTGCAGAAAGGGAGATTTTGGAGTCTACATTGTTGATTGTGTAACTGTAATTCTTAATAGACTTCCTTCCTTTAGAGTGGAATTTGCAATATACTTTTGGCCACATTCTTAGTTCTATGTTTCACTTAATTTAAAAATAGTAACATTTCAACTGGTGATAATATTGTCATAACTAAAACTCAGTTGCTCCTAGATTCAGAAAACAGGCTGTCAAATATTGTGAGTATCTGAATATTTCAAATAATAAAAAAAAATTGAGCATGGAACCCACCCAGCACAATATATTTGAATACTGCAATGTTTGACATATGCAAATAAATAAATAAGATAAAATTTTATACTATTTTTTAAAAAATGTATCCAACAGAGATATATTAGCTCACTAGAAATACACCTAAGAATAAGAGAAAATATTAAAATTCAAGTATACTTGTTTAAAATAAACATACAACTTTGCTATTCTGATACTGAATTTTTCAATTTGTTTTGACATTGGGTTGACACAGCCTAGGGTGTTTTGTTACTTTTTCATATGAAACAGAAAATGCTGCAATAAAAGAATATAGCTGGGATTTTAGTTGTGTATACAAAGGTAGAGAACTATACATACTTGATGCATTTCCCTCCTCCCCACTCCAACAATTTCATGATAAATTTATTATAAACAGAGAAGTTAAATATAATTGAGAACTGGGTATTCATACGATACGCCTGCAGCAGTCATGATGAACATTTCCTTTGTTAAGAATGATTTACTTAGTATTTAATTTAGTAATCCAAGACAAAGATATTTCAAATCTATTTCATCTAACATCACCCCATCTTTCAGCAAATCCTTACTGTGAGAAGAAAATGAAATTGGTTAAAAATATAGGAAGTTAATTTTAGAAATCTGTTCTATTTTCTTCACTTAGTCTTTCAGAATCCTTATCTAATTTTACATTGTTGTTTGTCTAAAAATAACTCCACATTTATATCTAGAGTATGAACGACTAACTTGTTATTTGCATATGCAAAAAGTTTTATTGATTGTCACCTCAAACTCACTATATGCAAAATTTAGCTCCTCTAAATCATCCTGCAACACACATTTGCTCTGCAGATAACCCAGTTCTGTCATCGAGTTTTTTCAGATGACTTTCTAGATTCTCTGTCTAGAAAACTTGGTCATGTTTGATATATTCTTTCTTTTAAAAATATTTTTATATTTTTTATGTCACTGAATCCTGCTAATTCTTTCTTTAAAATAATTTCAAATTTGATCGTTTTCCACGTCTACCAGAGGTTCTAGGAACACTGTCATAATTACCTTCTACCTAGATAATTCTAACAGAATAAAATTTACCTCCTTTCTATTTTAACCATGTTAAATTATTTAATCCACTACTGTCCCTGGTTCTTAGGAACAAAGGTTTTTTTTTTTTTTAACTTAAATCTTCACAAAATTAAATATTTATTCAATAAATAGGTACTCTTGCACATTTTAGGAAGACATCTAAATTTTTTATTAAAACTTTAAATAGTTGCAAATGACATTTAAAGTACTATTTAACTGTGTCCAAGAAATCCAAATTTTATAACTCAATGAAACCATTACCTATTAAAATATATGAATAACCTCTTCATTATTTGTAGATAACTAAGCATCTACTACTGTCTTAAAAGAAAACTCATGAAAATAAATCTTTCTGGGTTTTATATGGTCCTATTATTTATCTCTGGCCAGTTTGAATGAATATGAGATACTGGCTTAATTTTCTTTGCTTAAATATCTTAAACATGTTATTCCATTTTTATAGTATTAAGTATTATCAAAAAAGTCTAACAAATTGATTTTCTTTCCCTTATATGTTTTATAACCTGTTTGCCTAGATTCCCAAATAGTTTTCTTTTTATCAAAGCCAATGCTTTTGCTAGGATATGTAAATCTATGGGTCATACTGTGTTGATTTTTCATTTGTAAATATAATATTTCAAAACTAGGTTTCCAACATTTTTTTCCAATGATTTTTCAAAATTATATTGCTTGGTTGTCTTTTTGGAGATTCTTATTTTCAGTTAAGTTGGATTATCTTGGCTTACATCCCATATCTAATGATTTTTCTCAAATCTATTTGATTTATTTCTACATTTATTTAAAAAAATATAGGAGTTCCTGTTGTGGCTCAGCAGGTTAAAAACCTGATATAGTGTCTGTGAGGATGTGGGACTGACATCTGGCCTTGCTCAGTGGGTTAAGGATCTGGCATTGCTGCAAGCTGCAGCATAGATTGCAGATGCAACTCAGATCCGGTGTTGCTGCGGCTAATGGTGTAGGCCTCAGCTGCAGTTCCAATTCAGTCCCTAGCTGGGGGATTTCCATATGCCCCACAGGTGTGGTCCTTGAAAAAAAGGAAAAAAAATAGTGTCTAAATGTCAGTTTTTCCACATTTTATATTTCTGTGTCATTATTCATGATTATTTCTGTTTCTTCCAGTTTGGTCTCTATTTCTGAGATGATTTTCGAAAATGTTATTATTTCCTGCCATATATCTTTCATATATTTTTTCAAGCATATTTTTAATTTTATTCTATTTCTGATGTAAGCTGTCCTTTCAGAATTTCTATTATTTTTGTGTTAATTTTAACTCCATTTGAAATATTAGTTATATTTTAAAAATCATTTTGTGTACAGGACTTTGTTTCACTTCCATTTTTTTTTAGGGGTGTTATTCTGATTTTTATCCTCATATTTTTCTGTCCTAATCTCTATGGAATTCATAGTTATGTATTGATTGCTTATAATTATTTATTGATTTATTGCTTTTTTTAGTGAGATTAGTGTTTCCGTATTTTTAGGCAATAATTGTGGGCCTTCGTATGGTGCTACCGCTACCACCAGCCTTTTCTGTTATTTTCATAAAATCATCAAACATGTTCACATGCATTTTGGATGTCTCTCTCCCCCATTTTTTTTCTGCACCTTATATCTTTGTCCCACTCATTTTGATCATATTTTCAACACATTCTCCTCAATATAGGGTCTTATCCTGATGTAGGGTTTGGTTTCTTAGATTTCACAGTGCTCATACTGCCTCAGCCCTTTCTTCCAACAGTCTCCTTTAAATTACTCATAAACTTAGGCCTGAAAACTCCCTTTCAGTTTTGGATGCTCTTCTCAGTTTGAACTGGGACACTTGGCAGTGAATATCTCAGGTTCCAAAGCCATAACAGCTCAGTGCTTTCTCTATACTTTCCCTCCTCCACGTATATGTTTTTGAGTTCCCGAAAACATTTTTGTCACTTGATTTTATACAGATATTTTCCTTGGGGCTTTTGGTTTTGCTATCTTAATTTATCTGTCTTTTGTTTTGTTCTTTTTTTTTTTTTTGGTTTTTTGTTTAATTAGGAGAGATTCACTAACCATCCAACTATTGCATCAATCTTTTCAGAATCCTAATCTGGACTGTTATTGATAATAAATTCTCAGACATGGTGGACTTTTTTTGTGTAGCCATCTTTTTATTGCTTTTGAAAATAATGTCTTCAGATAAAATATAGAGTTGTTTATTGTTAATTATGGATTTTTTTACTTTATAATACTAGAATTTCAACATCCAATACATATAAATTTGCCAAAAATATTTAAAGGAGTAGTTCTTTATGTTTTTTGGCATTTTGAAGTTTGACTTTCTATAAATATAAATTTTTAAAGCCCAAAATATATACATGCATGTAAAAAAGTGCTTAATTTAACTCTGAAACTAGCATAATCAAAGTGTTATTACGAATGTATCATTCAGGCTGCATACAGTTGGAGCTAAGACAAGTGTCGATGCTGAGAAATACCTGTAAGAGTCAAACACAACTTTCCTTCATATGTTATAATATCCAAAAATCTTTTCATATATGATTATCTTAAGTTTACAATTTCTTTCTTTCCTTCTTTCTTCCCCTCCTCCTTCCTTCTTTTTTCCTTCCTTCCTTTATTTATTTTTCTTTCTTTTTCGAGCCACATTTGTGACATACGGAAGTTCCCAGGCTAGGGGTCTATTCATAGCCGCAGCTGGAGCCTACACCACAGCCACAGCACTGCCAGATCACAGCCACATCTGTGACCTACACCACAGCTTGTGGCAATGCCAGATCCTTAACCCACTGAGTGATGCCAGGGACTGAACCCACATCTTCATGGATGTTAGGTTCTTAACCTACTGAGCCACAAAGGGAACTCCTACAATTACTTTCATGACAGCTCATATATTCTCATTTATTAGATAATTTTTAATGTATACTCAGATTAAAGACACAACCAAAATCTGATATTGGAGGTCCCTGTGGTTCAGTGGGTTAAGAATCTAACTACAGTGGCTTGCATTGCTGTGGAGGAGCAGGTTTGAACCCTGGCTTGGCACATTGGTTTAAAGAACCCAGGTTGCTGAAACTGCAACATAGGACACAGCTGCTGCTGATTCAATCCCTGGCCTGGGAACTTTCATATGCCATCAGTCTGGCCACAAAAAAGTAAAATAAAATAGAATCTAATAATGAGTTGTCCGTATCTGGACGTTTACACTGAATATAACGCCATCTCTTCAGGTATATAACCCTCTCCTGTAACTTTCATTTTTATCTTTTACAGTCAATTTACATAAGGCAAAAAAGTTGTCTTTTAATTTGAACCAGTTGTCTTAATATATATTCATACCACTACATATATTCACACTTGCACGTATAGGTTAGAGTTATTAAATTTTAATTGCAAAGAAATATTAATTCTAATTGAAAAGAAATAACCTAGTTTCTTAAAACATCATTATCTAACCCAAAAAATTATTAGTTATTAATGCAACATTTCCCTGCCTGGACCCTACCTAATCTACATTCTATTCTCAAAACAGCAGGAGAGATTGGATTAAGACAGTGGAATAGAAGGACTGGAGCTCAACTTCTCTGCCAAAAAAACAACAAAACTACAACCAAATGCCGAGCAACCTTCAAACAAATGGACTGTAAACTTCCAAAAAAGATATTCTACTCCAGAAGACAATGAGGAGACCACATCAAGAGGTAGGAGGGGAAATTACGTGATAGAAGCAACCCCATACCTCCCAGGTGGGAAGCCCCACAGACTGGAAAATAACTGCATCACAGAGACTCAGATACAGGACTGAGAGTTCTGAGCCCCACGTCAAAACCCCACGCCTGGGGATTGGGCACAGGGAGAAAGAGCCCCCAGAGCGTCTGGCATTGAAGGCCAGCAGGGCTTGTATGCAGGAGCTCCACAGGACTGGGGGAAACAGAGACCCCATCCTTGAAAGGCACACACAGACTTTCACGTGCACTGGGTCCCAGGGCAAAGCAGTCTCCATAGGAATCCGGGTGGAACCTAACTTCAATTCTTGGAGGATCTCCTGGGAAAACAGGGGTGACTGTAGCTTATTGTGGGGGAAGGGCATTGGAGGGGAAGCTCTCGGGAACATTCATCAGCCTGCATTTCTCTGGAGGGGGACATTTCTGGGAAAATCTGGTCCCTCCCATCAGCGCTGAGAAGCCCCAGGCCAAACAATAATCCAGGTGGGATCACAGCCACACCCATCAGTAAACAGGCTGCCTAAAGACCCCTCAGGCACACAGCCAGCCTCTAATCTCATCCAGAGACAAAACCGCACCCATCAGCAGGATAGGAATCAACCACACCTACCAGTGGGCAGGCATCAGTTCCTCCCATCAGGAAGCCTACAGCAAGCCCCCTCCATACCAACTTTAGCAACAGGGGAGGCGAACGCCAGAACTAAGACAGGCTACAGTTCTATTGTTGGCGAAAAGGTCACCACCCCAAAAACCTATAAAAATGAAAAGACAGAAAACTCTAACCCAGATAAGGGAGAAAGAGAAAAGCCCAGAAAAACAGCTCAGTGATGAGGAGATTATCAGCCTTTCAGAAAGAGACTTTAGACTGTTGATGCAAGGCATTGGAAATAAACTGGAGGCAAAGATTGATAACTTACAGGAAACACTGAGCAGAGAAATACAAGCTGTAAAAATTAAACAAGAAGAGATGCAAAATACAATAACTGAAATAAAACATTCACTAGAAGCAGCCAACAGTAGAATACAGGAGGCAGAAGAACGAATCAGCGAGGTGGAGGACAGATTAGTGGAAATCACTAATGCGGAAGAGAAAAGAGATAGAAGATTGAAAGGAAATGAGATAAGTCTCAGAGAACTCTGGGATAATGTTAAACGCACCAATATCTGTATTATAGGGGTGCCAGAGGGAGAAGAGAGAGAGAAGGGGACAGAAAAAATATTTGGAGAGTTAATAGCTGAAAACTTCCCTAATATGGGAAAGGAAGCACTCAGTGAAATTCAGGAAGCGCAACGAGTACCATATAAAATAAACCCAAGGAGGAACACCCCGAGACACATATTAATCAAAATGACCAAAATAAAAGACAAAGAGAAAATTTTGAAAGCAGCTAGGGAAACGAAACAAATGACATACAAGGGAACCCCAGTAATGTTATCAGCAGATTTTTCATCTGAAACTCTGCAGGCCAGAAGGGAGTGGAATGATATACTTAATGTGATGAAAGGGAAAAACTTCCAACAAAGATTGCTTTACCCTGCAAGGCTCACATTCAGATTTGAAGGAGATATCAAAACCTTTACAGATAAGCAAAAGCTAAGAGATTTCTGCAACACTAAACCAGCTTTACAACAAATCTTAAAGGAACTCTCTAGTCAGAAAAGAAAAGGCCACAACCAGAAACAAAAACACCACAAATGACAAGGCTCACCAGGAAAGGCATATATACAGTAAAGATACTAAATCATCCATGCACATCTATGCTAGAAAAATCAGAAATCGTGAGAAGAGAGCACAAATGCAGGTCACTGGAGATGCACGTGCAATTAAGAAACCAACAACTTAAAACAATTTCATTTGTATATAGACTCCTATATCAAAACTTCAGGGTAAAAAAAAAAAAAAGAGCAACAAAAACCCCAAACAGTTAATACAATGGCAATAAGAACATATATATCAGTAATTACCTTAAATGTTAATGGACTGAATGCCCCAACCAAAAGACAGACTAGCCGAATGTATACAAAAACAAGGAGACAACCAATGGATC
>PVHT021183617.1:12939744-12958483 GCA_004024745.2 Catagonus wagneri
AAAAAAAAAAAAAAAAGAGCAACAAAAACCCCAAACAGTTAATACAATGGCAATAAGAACATATATATCAGTAATTACCTTAAATGTTAATGGACTGAATGCCCCAACCAAAAGACAGACTAGCCGAATGTATACAAAAACAAGAAGACAACCAATGGATCACTGAAGAAATCAAAGAGGAAATTAAAAAATACCTAGAAGCAAATGACAACAAAGACACGACACTCCAAAACCTCTGGGATGCAGCAAAAGCAGTTCTAAGATGAAAGTATACCTCAGGTCACAAGAAAAAGCTCAAATGAACAACCAAACTTTACATCTAAAGCAGCTAGAGAGGGAGGAAGCCAGGTCATGGAAACAACCTAAATGCCCATTGACAGAGGAGTGGTAGGGAAGATTTGGTACATACGCACAATGGAATATTACTCAGCCATTGAAAGGAACAGAATAACCACATTTATAGCAACATGGATGAATGTAGAAATTATCATACGAAGTGAAACCAGTCAGACAATTAGACAGCAACACCCAATGCTACCGCTTACATGTGGAAACTAGACACAATGAACTTCTTTGAAGAACAGACAATGACTCACAGATTTTGGAAAACCTTGGTTTTTCAAATAAGACAATCTGGGGGGTGGGGGATGCACTGTGGGTTTGGGACACAAAAATCTATCAAATTGACTTATGATCTTTGTACACCTATAACTGAAATAAAATTCATTGTTAATAAAAAAAAAACAGCAGCAGAAGACTTGTCTTTTTAAAACTGTAAGTCAAAACAGATAGCTGTTCTACTCAAAACCATTCAGAATCTCCCACCTTTACTCAGAGTATAAGCAAAAGCTCTCCTTATGACCCTAATTGCACTATAAAATCTGGCGTCTCCTCATCTTTCTAATCTCATCTCCTAAACATTCACTCTGCCACCGGATCCGGTTTCATGGGCATGCAACCAATGCCATCATATAGATAGAGCCCTTTGCTCAAAGGGCCCAGGCTTTAATTCTCCCTTGCCACCATCTTTAAATTCTTAATAGTTTTAATATTTTTATTTTATGTAAATTGAATAACTGACCCTGCTGGTCATTTTGATATATTTTTAATATTCTAATCATCTCCACCATTTTAAGTAAACTGTTCCCACTTTCTGAAAAGTTTCCCCAGAAAATTGCATGACTCCTTTTCTTACCTCTTTACAATTTCCTCTGTCAGACTTCATCTGAATACCCTGTTAAAAACTACAGCCTTTCCATCACCATTAGCCACACTGAATTTCAGATTCCTTGTTAGTATGCTTTATTTACATTTCTCTTCAATTCTTATGGCCTTAAAGTTTCTTTATTTACTGCGATTTTGTTTTCCTTTTATATATATATATATATATCCCTTCAATTGCTTGTCTGTAGACTACACAAAGGCAGGATCTTTTGTTCAGTGGCATAACCCAGCCATGAAGAAGCATGCTTGGTATAAGTACAAGTTCAGGAAATCTTTGTCAAATAAATAAGTCAATTCAGTCCTCTTAACTAGAATTTGGTCACTGTAGTTTTACTTATACATAGCTTATATCTACAAATGCATACTCTACCACTGCAAAATATTTCTGTTTGGGTCTCATTCCTGAACGGCATTTCCTTGATCAAAAGAATGATATACATCTAGATATTAAAACACTTTGGATTTGAGAAAAACACTCATCTGATTTTTATGAAGAACTTTGCAGTATGCTTGTTAAGCTTTGTAATCTCTCATAAATGAGAATCAGAACTCTAAACTACACAAATTATATTGCTGCTTACTTATGCATATATATATTCAAGATATATATATTTATATTTAAAAGCTATATATTTATATAGCTTTGATTTAGTTTAATGACCCTAATAAAGTATTATTTCTTAAGAAAACAATTGGATATGATATTAAATCTTTACTATATTTTATCCCCTCTCTTATCTCTAAGATGACAGGTGCATTTTATAGATTGTTGTCTGGGCATTAGAAAGTTGAGAAATTATCAAGCCTGTATGATCTATGTGAAGTATATATGGCAATATAGATATGTCTCTTTGAGAAACATGCCTGAGGAGAAGGAGACTGTTGTTTGGAGGCTGAGATTTGTAAATAAACATAAACTTTACAGGTAACCATTGGCTCCATGCTTATTGAGAAATGCCATTTCTTGCAGTAAATAAGACTAGCACATAGAAGAGGCAGAGGAGTATTTGTTAGAATTGTTAATAAAAAGGACCATTTTAGTTATTGTTATAACAACAATGTTTATTATTACAAACAATTTAATTTCAAGAAATAGTGCGTGTTGATCTCCCAGTCCTTCCTAGGCTTTTCTAGTTTGCATCATCAAGCATTTAATTGCAGTTCAGTCACCTGTTTTCTTTGGCTCTAGAGACTAATATTTTTTTTTTTTTGCTAGATCAGAGTTCTGTGAGAAGATTGACTAATAACTGAGCACAGAATTAAGAGAAAGAACACACCATTTATTCAATTTAGCAAAGAATTTATTCTATGATTCTGTAGGACTGTGTAAACTAATAATGTAAGTAATAGAACAAAGAATCAGAATGAAATTTTATCAAGAGCTCACATTTCCAAAATAGGTTTGATAACAGAAACATTCTTTATTTCCTAGGGACCAAGAAATGTCTCAGTTTTCTAAACATCCATCTGGAAAGCATAAGAGTACTAGAGAAATCTGGATCTAACCCTAAGGGCCAGCTTAATTCATAGCTGCTGAATAGTTCTCTGATTGGCCTGACCAGATATCTACTTGGAAACTAAGCTGTAAGATGCTCAGATGAACTTACAAAGATCCAGATTTCACAACTGAATAACAAATCGAGCAGAGATTTAAATTGTAAGTAAAATCAGAATAAATGATACAGTTCTTTGGTGCTATCAGGACTTAGCATCATCCTAGATACCAGAGAATATGCATTTGCCTTAAATTATGTCACCATTCAGTGTTATGGCTAATATGAAGCCTAGTTTGCTTTCTTTGGGGGGGGCCACGTCTATGAAATGCAGCAGTTCAGGAGCTGATGATCCAACCCATGCCGCAGCAGTGACAATGCTGGCTCCTTAACCCACTAACCAACCAGGGAACTCCATGAAGCCCAGTTTTAACATAATTTTGTTTTTTCCATTAACTAGGTAAATATCATGGAAAAATTATTTCATTTTTAAAAATTTTAGTTAATTTGTAAAGTAGTAGTGATTTTTCTTCTGTATAAAGTGGAATAGAGATATCATTCTAAATATGTCATAAGAAATTTTATTTTTTAAAAAATAATTAGGAGTTCCCACCATGGCTCAGTGGTTAACGAATCCGACTAGGAACCATGAGGTTGCGGGTTCGATCCCTGGCCTTGCTCAGTGGGTTAAGGATCTGGCGTTGCCGTGAGCTGTGGTGTAGGTTGCAGACGTGGCTCGGATCCTGCGTTGCTGTGGCTGTGGTGAAGCTCAGCAGCTACAGCTCCTGTTAGACCCCTAGCTTGGGAACCTCCGTATGCCGTGCGTGTGGCCCAAATAATGCAAAACAAAATAAATAAAAAATTATTTATTGACAGAGAAGAAAGAAAAATATTAAAGTGATTTTGTGAAAAATTGTTAAAACATTTTTTATATAATTGGATATTTTTAAAATGTAATATATGTTAACAAGAAGAAAATGCACTTAACCTGATAACAAGCATCAATAAACAAATCAGATTTGTCTTACCCCATTAAAAAGAAGAAAAAAAATCAAAAAAAGTCAAACAAAACAAAACAAAAATAAACCCTCAAAAACAACACGGTAAGGGTTTTGGAGGCAACAGAAAGCAATGTGAAAATATGTATATAGAGATAGGCATAAATACATAAAGAGAGAAAGGGGTGATTTTCATTATTGTTCTAGTCAAAGCTTTGAGCCACAGGCACCAAAGGGTTAATTCTGATTCAAAAATTATCCTATCCAAGTCAGTATGACTGTATGTTCTACATAGGAATCTGAGTTCAGAGGCTTGCACAACTGTTTGTCCTGTATCCTCTGCCTATCCTGTAAGATGAGTTTCGGCTAGGACTGAAAACTGGTGAAGAATTCAGGATGCTAGTAGGTCTCAGAAAATATGTATAAAATATAGCATATACTATGATTTAGCCTGATTTACAGTCATAGAATTTTTAAGAGGGAAAGGACTTTGTCAGATGCTATGCTTTAGTTTAAATGATTAACCTACTTACGGGAAATTGTTTCAAATCAGAACAGTCTCATTTATTATAAACACTGAATCTTGGAAATGCCACTTAGTAATTCTATGTTATAAATGAGTCATAGGGAATATCAGGCTGAATATTTAAACAAATCATTTCAGGATGATTATCCATTATGACTTACTGGTGAACTTTCTTACTACGAAGTGAAACTAACTGAAGACATAATCATTGAATTATTAATCAAACATTATAATCATTCCATAGGTGGGATAGAAAGATAGTGATGAGAAAGAATCCATTTACCATTAACTATAGTGAAGTTTCATGGCACTTTTAACCTCTTTTGTGATTTTTTTGGAAAGATTTTATATTTTACTTAACCTCAAGTACCTAAATGCTAGTACATGGATAATGATAGTTTAGAGACTTATGAAATCCCAGAATAGTTTATGTGGTTACCCAAAAGGGCTTTGGGGCCAAGATGTACTTTAGGTTGACATTCTGTGTAGTCATTTATATTATAATGAAATGGGTCTACAAAGTATGTAACAGACCAGAAAAAAAATTGATTTTTTTTAGAATAACCTGCTTTTATCCTTTCTTATGCCCTTACCCTCTCAGGTTACCCAGCTTGTCAAGGCAATAAATTGTTTCTATCCCCTGCTATGCTATGCTCAGTGGGTGCTTGGTAAGGTCAGAAACCAAACAAATAAGAACAAAAGAAGGAAAAGGTAACCTTTTCATAAAAAGGCAGAAATAGTAGGAAGAAATGAAAAGATAGATATGGTTACTTTATGGTAGTATTTTGCAAGCATGCTTCATGTGACATTAATTCCATAAAATAACTTTTATCTTGACACAGTGAAAAAAGTACTATGTTCAAATGCTTGTCGAAAATCCAGGAGTTCCTGTCATGGCACAGAGGCAATGGATCCAACTAGGAACCATGAGGTTATGGGTTCAGTCCCTGGCCTCGCTCAGTGGGTTAAGGATCTGGCATTGCAGTGAGCTGTGGTGTAGGTCGCAGACATGGCTCAGATCTGGCATTGCTATGGTTCTGCCGTAGGCCGGCAACAACAGCTCCGATTATACCCCTAGCCTGGGAACCGCCATATGCCACAGGTGCGGCCCTAAAGAGACAAAAGACAAAAAAAGAAAAGAAAAGAAAATCCAAGGCATATGTGCATATCCAGTACTCTAACTTACAACAAGAAGAAACATTTAAATTTACTTAGCTATATGATTCCCAGATATGTTTGATTATAGAAGGTTTTCTATTATTCAGCTCCTGTTAAGTAGCTTCACAAATTGTTGTTTGGCATGTCATGCTATGAAAAAAAACACTTCAGATTAAATAGCCAAGTGCTTATTACTCCCTTCCAAAATGAAAATTAAAAGGGTTAAATATATCCCGAAGATAAATATTTTATATTTGGTTTTCTCATGCATATATTCTTTATTTAGGAAATTAAAAATAAAAAACTATCTGTGAGTTCCTCTCAGTAAAACTAGGTCTCCTGTCACTCTATGGGCTAGATAGTACTTTCATCTCTTGGATTGCAATTAAAAATTAATTATAGGGCACTGAAAGACATTATTTCCTTTTCTTCTGGCCAATACACAGAGAAGTAGAACACAGCTATTACCCCACTGTTCCTGCCCTCTGCAAGTATCCCACTGTCTTGTGACCAAGAGAAAAAAGTGTGGATCACTTAGAAAATGAGGCTAACAGAAGGATTCCACTAAAGCCATTTGGCTAAAGCCAAACATCTGTGAACTTAACAGCCCAAATTTACCAGCACTGTGAGAAAGCGTTTTGACACTCATTAATTTTTCAGAGCAAAAATTGCAGACCAATGTGACCTCAAGTCATAAATTTCAGACCTCATTGGGACTAAGAAGAGAATGTTTTCTCTCAATTCCTTATATAGGAATTAAAAAAGCAACCTCACATGATTCCTAAACAAAGTCTCTGTTTTGTGAATGTTATTGTGCGTTCTCTCTTCATTCACATACATTATCTGTGTTCAGAAGGGGATACAGTGATCTTGGTGAAAATGCATAGTACTATAAAACTTTTAAAACCATCTTTTTCACATATATGTGGTAGTCTCAATGGCAAGAGGCTAGTGCACAGTACTTGATGTAGATACAGTCTAAAAGAAAACAGGCAAATTACATAATTATAATTCAATTAGTTTAATGGAAATCTGTATATTAAAAGTGCAAGAAAAAGGTATGAAGATTAGCGACATTTGAGCTGCCTCTAAAAAATGATTAAAAAGAATAATCACAGAAATGAGAAACTATAACGTTGTGTATAAAGAACTATTAAGCATATAATCAAAGCTATAAAGTCATTGGAAGAGGGCAGTTACAAAACTGAGGAAGTGAAGTATGATACAGTGTTCTTAGCTGGGTGAGTGAGTTAACTGTGGTACTGCAATATAATGCTGAGAATACATAAAAGTTTAGAGGAGATGAAGTATGACTTAATATTTATAATATAACTAAAAATGTGAGAGAGGATTAGATAACCCATATGAACAATGGGTTGGAAAAGAAACAGGACACTTAAATTTGAAGAGATCCATAGGGTAATACTGCATCTAAATGCATATTATATTATTATTATATATTATTTTCATGTTTTCCCTATATATGATATTGCCTTTTTAAGTATGTTTAGACTCAAAATTATAGAATTTGGGTATTACCCAAATAATTTAAATATTTATAGGAAAATCATCTGCTTTTTGAATAGTTTTTCTGTATTGCTATTCAGCCCATGAACTATGAGAATAATAAATGTTCTACTTTTTTTTACTTTTCTCAATATAAGCAAGGAAGTTCCAGTTTTTGAATTATAAACAGCCTTCCATTTGAGATGATATTTTATGCAGAATGTTTGGTGAATTATATTGAATTATTATCCCTATATTAGCATCATTTATTCAGTGTTCCTAATCAGGAAAAGTTCTCTTTTCAGGGCTACGGAGCTATAGAATCAGATCTAGATGGCACAATTTATCATAGGAGGGCAACATGATGTAATGGATATTAGCATGGTCTCTGAAATTTGAAAAACACAAGCTCAAATAATAAGTTACATTAAGGGTAAAAAAGAGACAAACTTCAGCCAGTTATACTCACCTCCACCTGTGTGCAAAATTTAAATGTAGATCTCAAATATTGGTTGTATATATAAAACCCAATATCAGATATGAACTATTTTTCAAGACTCTAGAAATTTCTCTCATTGTCTTTCTGGTTAATAACTCGCCCTCAGAATTCTTAGTTAATCCAACTTTTACAATAATTGATAAGTAATGTGAGTTCTTGAAATTCATATAAATTGCTTTATATAAGATATTATCATTTGTCTTCTTTTGCTCAGTATAACATCTATGAAATCAATCCATATTATTTTGATTATCAGAATGTCATGCTTTTTTATAGGTGTGTGGTATTCTCTTGTTTGAATATCCTACCAAACATCCATTTTCCTTTAGGTAAACTTTTGGGTTCCTTCTGGTTTTGAAATATTATAAATAGAGCTATTGTAAACATTTCTTGCATGTGATTTTGAGGACCTATATGCTCGTGTCTTTGGAATATATATGGTAGCAGCAGATTTGCTGAATCATGATACAGGCACACATTTAACTTTAGTAGATACAAACAGTTTTCCAAAGTCTTTTAACCAATTTATACAATCATCAACACTAAATGAGAGTTCCATATTCTCCATATACTTGTCAGTAATTAATATATTATTAATCTACTTAATTTTTGCTCTCTTGGTAGGTGAAAAGTGGCATATCATGAGGGAATTATTTGTGTTTACTTGCAGATAGATGATGCTGTAAGTTTTCTGTATGCTTTTTGTAGACTTGGATATTCTCTTTTAGTAATTCCTATTCACATTAGCTTCTTCAGGGATGTCTTGCTTTCTTTCCCCTCACTCCTGAATGGTATTTTCACTAGATATAGAAGTCTAGGTTGACATTTCCTTCCTTTCTGGCCTTCATTCAGAGCTTTCAAGATTTTTTTTTCTCTGTATTTAGTTTTCAGAAGTTTGACTATGATGTCTCTTGGCATTGATATCTTTGAGTTTATCTTGTTTGATATTTGCTCAGCTTCTCGTGTTTCTGTCCTTTGCCAAGTTGGAGGAGGTACCAGCAATTATTTCTTCAAGTACTCTTTTAACTCCATCCTTTTTTTTTTTTTTAATTTCCTTCTTGGACTCCATTGACATGAATATTAGATTTTTTTCATTATGACCCACCGTTCCACACTGTTCCTGTGGTTCTGTTTATTTTTTTAGTGCATTTTCTCTGTTGCTCTTATTGGATGTTTTGTTATATTTTCAAGTTTAGTGATTGATTCCTTTGTTCCATTCATTATGATCTTGAGCCTATCCATTGAGTTATTTATTTCAATGATTATATTTTTCAGTTTTTTTCTTTTATTAGGGCCTCACCTGTGGCATATTGAAATTTCCAGGCTAGTAGTTGAATTGGAGCTGCAGTTGCCAGCCCACACCACAGCCACAGCAATGCAGGATCAGAAATGTGTCTATGAACTACACCACAGCTCACAATGCTGGGCCCTTAACCTGCTGAATGAGGCCAGGGATCAAATCTGCATCCTCGTGGATACTAGTTGGGTTCATTACCACTTAGCCACAATAGGAATCCTATTTTTCAGTTTTATTATTTCCATTTGGTTCTTTTTTATATCTTCAGTTTCTTTGCTAAGACGTTCTATTTCCTTGCCATAAGTTTCTATTTGTTTTCATTCATTTCACATGTGTTCATAATTGATTATTTGAGCACTGTGTTGATGACTATTTTAAAATATTTAAAATAATTTTTTCTTCCAGCATTTTGAATCTATTATCCCGCAGCCTTCTTTCCTTCATAGTTTTGCTGAAAAGATTGTTCCTAATATTATTGAGAATCCCTTGTACATGATAAGTCACTTTTCTCTTGCTGCTTTCAATATTCTGTCTTGATGGGCATCTCAGGTCACATGGTAACTTGGTGGCCCATGGTTAAGTATTCAGTTTCTACTAAGGCCCAGTAGCAAGTGAAAAGCTGTTTCTCAAAAAGAGACTAGTTATCCTTTATCAGATAATTCTAGCATCTCTATTATCTTAGTGTTGGCATCTGTTGATGGTCTTTTTTATTCAGTTTGAGATCTTTCTGGTTCTTAATATTATGAATAATTTGATACTGAAACCTAGACATTTGAGTCTTACGAAACGCTGGATCTTTAAACATTTGAGCTGGCTTTCTCTGACATTGCTCTGGCAACGGAAAAACAGAGGGCAACTTTGTTACTGCAGGAAAGAATAGGTGTCCAGGTTTGCCACTTAGTGTCTGTTGACATCCAAGGTCGATGGGTACTCACTATTGCTGTAAGGTAGTGGGTGTTCTGGCTCTCTACCATGTCTCTACTAATCTTTCCCTGTCAAACAGAGGTAAGTCTGCCCCGTTTCTTCATCTCACATGGCTTCCAGTTACTTTAGGTTGGGTAATAAGATGGCTTTGTTGCTGCTGGCAAGAGTAAAAATCTTGGCTTTCCAAGAGTATTCCTCTACTGCTTTCCCAGGTGGAGAAGGAGAGATCTACCTCAATGCTGCCAGGTGGAAGTGGAAATACAGGCTCACCATATGTTCTCTATTAAGACCATGTAGCATTCCTTTTACCACCCAGAGGGGAAAAAAATGTCCTAGATCCCAACTATGTCTTCTCTAGTACTTCTTATATATACTAGAGGAAGGAGGTTGGTACACATTGCTACAACTTGGAGAGACTGGAAATCTAGACTCCCCATGCTATCTTTGCTGACTGGGTGTGGGTGGTGCCATTGTCTTTTCTATCATGCTTTTCTGCAATAGAGGGCTTACTATATGAAAGTTTCCCTCCATCTAGAAAGCTGTTTTCCATTTCTTTGGTTAGAAAGAGTAAGTATCTGTTGTGACATTTTTTTGGTCTGTACTTGGTGTTTCCAGGTTACTGACTTTTCCACCTCCAAATTAGTGATATGTGAGACAAAAAGAAAACCAAGAAAACTTATGTGTGTCATTCCTCAGACCCCAAGTTTTCTAGCCTGTCTCTCCTCACCCTTCAGAATGTTTCTTTTATAGATAATGTATAATGTCCAGTATTTTAATGTACTTAGCCAGAGGAATAGGGCAAATATGTCTACCCAGAAGGAAAAATATATATATATTTCTGGAAAAAATATACAAATATGTATGTGTGTGTGTATATATATATATATATATATATATATATATATGTATATATATATATATATAAGAAAAAAGTTCTTGTCAATAAATATTTATTTTCTTAGATCATGTAATAATACTAAATTTTACTAAGTTACTTAACCTACTTTATATAATTAGTGCAATAATTCACTCAGATGAAACTATTTATGTTTGTCCATCACTGATAAGTTTATCGTGTAAGGACAGTTATCCTCAATGATGGCAAATTAGGTCCACCATATTAAGAATCTGATATATTTTAAAATAAATGTATGCTTTCATTTAATTCAATTTAACGTATTACAAGTATTTGACAACTATTGGATGATTATTGACAACGTGAAGATAATAATATTAACGTGTATTGCTTTCTCAGGATTAAATGTTATTTTTCTTATGGAATATTTTCTTTCAATACAGCAGTGTATTATGTCTGTGAATCATTTATTTAGGATTTTATTAAACTGGGATTTTTTTGGTGTTTTTTTTTATAATGTAATGAATTTTATTTCGATTATAGGTGTACAAAAATCGTCACAAGTCAATTTGATAGATTTTGTGTCCCAAACCCACAATGCATCCCCCCACCCCCCAGATTGTCTGAAACTGGGATTTTTGAATATGGTTGTGCTACATGGCTATATAGTTGATGGCCATCCTAAATTGAGTTGAAATTTTTATAACTTATGCTCCCTAATAATTCAACTAACATGTAAATTAAGACCACTTATTGTTTACTGTGTGTGTGCATACATGTGCCCACATGTATACACACAGATAGTTACATTCTCTTCTAAATGCAATATAAAAATATACCCATTTTACCATTTCTCTTCAGTAAGTATTTATTTATAACCAAGGAAGTGGCCCTTCTCACTAACCATAAAAAAGAATGGCTATATTTGAGGATAAGATAATTATTTTTATTTCTCACTTAGTCATATTATTGAAACATACAAAATCAGTTCCTCAGGTCTTCCCAGGCAAGGTCCCGTCTACTTGAGGCAAATTCTAAGATTCTAGACATCAATCCTTGATTATCCTTCTTTCTTCCTTTTCTTCTTTTCTTTTTTTTTTGGTCTTTTTAGGGCCACACCCATGGTGTATGGAAGTTCCCAGGCTATGGATCAAATCAGAGCTACAGCTGCCAGCCTAAACCACAGACACAGCAATACCAGATCCGAGCCACATCTGTGACCTGCACAACAGCTTGCAGGCAACACTGGTTCATTAACCCACTGAGCAGGGCCAGAGATTGAACCCATGTCCTGTCCTTACAGATACTAGTCAGGTTCATTACCACTAAGCCACAGCAAGAGCTCCTTTTCTTTTTTCCCTTCTTTCTTGATTTATTCAACTTTATGGTCGCCTCTCAGCTCTACTCTGACTTACTAACTTTTTGAGATATATTTGTATCATATGTTAAGATTAACCAAGAGTGGAGTTAAACAAATCCGACTAGGAAGAAACAAATCCGACTAGGAAGCATGGGGTTGTGGGTTCAATCCCTGGCCTCACTCAGTGGGTTAAGGATCTAGCGTTGCCGTGAGCTGTGGTGTAGGTCACAGACGCGGCTCAGAACCCGTGTTGCTGTGGCTGTGGCATATGCCAGAAGCTGTAGCTCAGATTAGACCTCTAGCCTGGGAACCTCCACAAACCGCAGGTGCAGCCTTAAATGACAAAAGGCAAAAGAAAGATGAAACGAAATAAGATTAACCAAGGGTTGTATGGCCAGAAGGCATTTTGAATAACAGCATTCTATACCTAAAAAATCTACCATGCAAGACTCAGAATAAAATTAATGGTAAAGAAAAAACTCTATGCCAATTGACTCTATCATCTTCTGATACCCTTTACTGGTGCATGCCAGAGGATCAAAGTCAGACCTGAAATTGTAATTTGGAGGTCAGAAATAACAGAGACAAGAATGGAGTGGGAGATCAATCCATTTGGTTAACCTCTCAACAGATAGAAACTTTTTGAAGTATAAGTAAACCAAAAACAAAAACTTCTCAACAAAGTATATTTTTGGTTAACTGTCATGAATCTTCTCTTAGGAGAAAAAGACACCTGATTTGGATTACTTATTTTTGCTGTTATTGTTTTGAAAATTCCAGCTTCTAGGTCTCTAATTAAAAGATCTCTCAAATTGACTCAAGCCAAAACCATTAATTCAATTATGTCAGTTCTTGGATGTGAGCTGAAGTTTTCCTAGTTCTTGTTCAGTTACTTAGCTTCTTATGACAGACTATTCTGGGATGTTCAGAAAGTTTGTATAAACTCTGGTAAAAGGCACACTAATTTTGTCTCCAAGGAACTTGGACGCTGCCTTTGAAATCCCATATCAGAATAATCCATGACTGGAAGGAATCCATTCTGAAGGTTAATATTATAGTTGTCGTTACCTGTTGCCACACCATTTTGCTTAATGAGTGGTGAAGGGTCTTTCATCTCTGATGAGTCTTTTAGAGTCGATTTCCCATCCAGTGTTCTGCTTTTCCCTGTAGCAGAACTATGACTCCCAGTGTTTGACAGAGAAACTGCTTCTAACAAAGTTGCCATACCTATTCCTAATGTCAGCTCTGCCTGGTCGAGTCAAGTGTACCATTCTGCCCAGTTTAAAGTTTGAAGACATAGCTTGACCCAGTGTCACCTAAAAGAGGTATACGGTTGATCTCTTATCTCAAATTATTTTTAGAAGAAAATTCAACTTGTGTAACATCACTGATAGAATTAATTTGTAAGAATTTCCTGTATTGAAATACCATGATTATTAGTTTACAATAAATTAACCGGAACACAGCAGTAGTTATTAGGCAAAGGGTAGCATTCTGTAGAATGTTAAATCTTTCTTAGTATGCACTGAGTAATCAAGTACCACACTGTAGGTGCTTCGAATGAAAAATAATAATCAAACACTGTGACTTGCTGAGCTTATGACAGTTATGTGTCCCATGTTTTCTTTCTTTCAAAAAATTGTTATGGAGGAACAGGGGAATCAATGCAGTTTGGTTACTGGTTTTCTGAATATACACATACAGAAGGTAGTTTTCAACTACAGTTTTTTTTTTCTCCCTTTCTTCAATCTTGATGTTGTTTAGTTGAAAACTTTCATGGTAAAGAGACTAGAAATGGTATTTAGAATTCTGTAAGGGAACAAGGAATTGAGGGCAGGCCCTTGAGATTAGTCTGTGGTGACATATGAACACAATTATGGTCTCAAACTGACTGCTGGAAATCTCTGAACCAAGGAGTAAGCTGGAAAGAGTTGGTGCCCTTTTGCTGAGAGAGCTTGGGTTTCTCTGCTGTATTTCACAGACAGCTCAGAACAAAGAAAGGCAAACATGCACACTGAATGTGTAACCAGTGCAGAGGAATAAAGGTTAATTAATAGCAGAGATGGTGAGGTCACACTGAAATCCAAGAAAAAGGCCTTCTTAAGGACACCACTGAAAGGCAGAGACACGGATAGTGATAAAAGGCAACAGGCACGCATAATGGAGAAAAATTAGATTCTGTTACAGAGTCTACATTTTTAAAGAACTGCTAAGATGTGACCACAAAATTGTAGATCGATATCTAGAGCCCCAGAGTTCATATCTTCCCCATAGGATTGTATTAGTGAGTGAAAAATGAAAATTTTTGTTAATACTTTAATTTTATCAGCTGCTTCATGTTCAGATGGGATCGCTGTTTGTGGCTAATAGTATTATAATTGTTCTTTTCTGTTGTAAATTGTCAATACACAGTGTGCTCATTTACCTATTATCACATCACATTTCCTTATCTTTTTGTCTGAGGCATTTAAACTTTAATGTTATAAACACAGTTTATTTTAAAAAATTTGATTCATAGCTATTTGTTTTTGTATTGTGGTTTTCTTAAACTTGAAGTTGTGTATTTTATGCTAGAAATCTATTGAGTTCTTCCATTTCTTTTAAATTCAGAAAATTCCCCTACCCTAATTTTTTTTTTTCTTTTAGGGCCACACTCATGGCGTATAGAAGTTCCTAGGCTAGGGGTCAGATCGGAGCTGCAGCTGTTGACCTATACCACAGTCAAAGCAATACCAGATCCGAGACATGTCTGTGACCCATACCACAGCCACAGCAACACTGGATCCTTAACCCACTGAGTAGGGCTAGGGATCGAACTTGCATCCTCATGGATATTAGTAGAGTTTGTTACCACTGAGCCACAATGCGAACTCCTGTCCTACCCTAAATATTTTATTTATAATATCTCTATACCATATAACATGGTTAATATTATGTAGAATCTAATTATGATGTTATAGGGCATCAATTTCAATATGTTTATTTGTATTTGTTTCTGTCTTAATTTGAAAATAGACAGTATCTCTAAAACAGTAATTTCTTCCCTTAATTTTTTTTTTGATCAAACAATCAAAGAATGGAGGAAAGTGACAGAGGAAATGATATTGCCTATTTTAGCAAGAATGTTTTAAAAGCATATTATTAATAATATAGTAGAATTGAGGGCAATAATTTCCTCAAAACCATTACAAGCCCTGTATCTTTTAAAATTATACATGTGACAAAAAGAACAGAAGAAATGATGGCATCTGCATTGCTAAGCAACAACCTGAGGAGAATAGGAAATTGTCAATTGATATAATTTTTTTTCTACATAATGTATATAGTAAAACATTACAGGAATGTAGAATGTCAAAGGAAATCTGTAGGTTTATGTAGCATTATTACATACCTATCAATTATGTAATTAAAACTATATTAAGTGTATATACTTAAAATATAAAATATCTAAAATTTATAGTATATAAATATGATCTGTGAAAACAAGTTTAAAATAATAAGGAATTTTATTCAAATTTCCTTAATTAAAAGATAAATTTATAAGTGATAAATTGTAAATTATTCAAATGTCTAAAAAGTAATGAAGTGGGTTAAGGATCCAGTGTTGCTGTGGCTGTGGTATGGGTCACAGACATGGCTCAGATCTGGTATTGCTGTGACTGTGGTGTAGGCCAACAGCTGCAGCTCCGATCTGACCCCTAGCCTGGGAACTTCGATACACCATGAGTGTGGCCTGCTTCACTTTATACTGATACTGGAGTAGGTTGTGATGTGTTTGGACAGGAATAGAATCGGTTCTGTTGCAATTTTTCATGGCATTCTGTTTATTTTGACTATCATGAGGATACTGGCTATTAGAATTGATATATAATTATGTGTTTCCTAATTCTCTTCTTCAAAAGCACTGAAGGAACAATTCAATTAAAGAGTAAAATGTTTAACAGCAAAAATGTATTCTGAGAACTAAGTGAAGGCTTTGGATTTAACCATGCTGACTGAGTAAACAGTTATTAAATCATAGACAAGAATTACACATATACATTTACATAACATGATAATAATAGTAACAATAATAATGATGATGATAAAAACATCCAGTATGCACCAAGCAATGCTTTCAGCATTTTAGATGAATTTTAATCTTCTTAGCTTCATTTAATCTTTGTGAAAACTGTATAAAGAAGGCATTAATAATACCTCCAACATTTTATTTGTTTTAATTCAGAATAAAAATATCAAAGATACAGAGATAATATGAAACAAAATAACAGCAACAAAAAACTAAAACAAAAAAAAATGAAGCTAATTCTATCTGATTTTATTGTACTATACAGGTATTTAGCACGACTAAAAACATTTTGTTTTATTTTTCATCATTTGGGGTAAAATTGCATTTTTAGAAAACAAAAGAGTAATCTCATAATTCAGGGTAGTGGTTTTCAATAGGAGGAGGAACAGGATGAGTTAGAGAAGAGCACACAGAGAATAGTTATTTGCAGCATTTGCTTCTTAAACTGGGCAGGAGATGCATGAGTGTTCTATATCTACTGCCAATATGAGACATTGATTATCAGTATACACAGAGAGAGAGAGAGCAAATATTAAATAAAACCATCTCATAACTTCCCGCAAAATTTTCTTAGTTAAAAAAAATCCATTTAGATAATATAAAGGATATGTACTAATTGGACCTTTCCAGAACTTTAGTATTCAAAATTCTGGGCCTTTATAAAGCAAATGAAATAAACACTATGTTCAGAAAGTTGGCTTAGTTAGGTTTACTGATGATCTTATTGGAATATAACATATTGTGATGAACAAACCCAATAGAAAGTATATGATTTAACACAGAATTGTTTTTCCTTATCACACACAGTGCCATAAAAGACTTTGCCTATAACATCTTACTCTCTCCACGAGTGCTAAATTTTGAAATGTTCATTGAATTGATATAGGAGAAAATACAACTAATATTCTCTTCCTTAGTCTTTGAATTGTTTTGTCATCCAGGCACATAGACACATACACACTCACAAATGGCAGCACTATCTAAACACAGGACAGAAAGAGATACTGATGCATATGGAAAATACAACTAATATTCTCTTCCTTAGTCTTCGAATGGATTGTTTTGTCATCCAGGCACATAGACACATACACACTCACAAATAGCAGCACTACCTAAGCACAGGACAGAAAGAGATACTGATGCATATGGAAATAGTGATTGATATATCATAGCAGATTTACCATAACTCTTGCTAGTAGATATGGAGACAGAAATGGTATATAGTAAAATACACATATCTACAGGAAAATTTTTCCCAAATGGAATAGTTACATAAATAATCAAGTATCATAAAATAGTTAGCTCTTCATCTTCAAAATGTTTTAGTAAACTTTCAACGCCCATGACTAGAGATTTTATTGATTCATAATTCATATAAATGCACATTAGAGAATAATTTCCAGAAGACAAAAAAAGTCCTTACATTTTACTGTTAGCTTTATTCATCTAGGATATTTACGTCTTAATTCTAAATATCAAACACACTGGGTTTTGAGGGTTTTTGTTTGTTTTTAGAAATCCTAAAACATTGGTAATTACTTAACTGTGAAACGAAACAAAAAAAATGACAAATGTAACCTTATATTAAAGAAGCTTAAATTTCCTACTACTTAGATAAGAATGTTAGAAGTTGTTTTGTATACATATTTTAGCATAATTAAGAAATGTTATATATATTTATATCAATTTACATTTTCTGAAGAGTTCTCGGGTGGCTCAGGAGGTTAAAGATCTGGTGTTGTCACTTCTGTGGTGCAAGTTTGATCCATGGCCCAGGAACTTCCATATGCCACGGGCATGGCCAAAATAAATAAATAAATAAATAAATTTTCAGGAAGTCCTCAAAAAAATAGAATAATTTAATGGCTATATTTGTATTTTATTTCTATTACCATAAATCATTTGCTAAATTTATAATATTGAAGGAAAATAAAATTTTAATCTCAATAAAAGTACTAAATTCTAAATATTAGCCTCAGACTTATGTACTAGTTGAAAAACAGCATCCCCCTTTCCATTATTTTCACTTTCTACTTGATTTGTATAACTAACAAGGTTTTCATGGAAAACTCAAGGACAAAACATACTGCCTTGTATTTTGTAAGTAATTCATATTTCAGGCACTTGCGTCTTGTGAATTTTCAGATTCTGAGATATGAACCCATTCATAACATTTTATAACATCTCTAAAACTACTGATAATGTAGAATCATTAATAATCTACATGTTATGAACTCTATTACCTTCTTTATTCTCTTTACATCAGGAAATTTTGTGGCCAACTGTTTCTAATTTTCTAAGTTTTTAGCTTTAACCACAGCCATCTTCTCATTTTTAATTTCTTCTTATGAACCTATAAAACAAAGCAGAAGTTTCTGCATCTCTTTAACTGCCTGGGAAATGTGCTTGAAAATGTGTATACCTTTTTTTCCCCAAGATGTTTCTTTATTATGTAACACTTCACATAATAAAACTGATTTTTTCTGTTGAACTCCACTGTCCAGTAAAGTATCTGCAAGCCACATTAACTATCTAAATTTAAAGGCAGCTAAAATTAGGAGTTCCCATCGTGGCTCAGTGGTTAATGAATCCGACTAGGAGCCGTGAGGTTGTGGGTTCAATCCCTGGCCTCGCTCATTGGGTTAAGGATCTGGCGTTGCCGTGAGCTGTGGTGTAGGTCACAGACATGGCTCGAATCCTGTGTTGCTGTGGGTGTGGGCCGGCGGCTACAGCTCCGATTACAGCTCCAATTAGACCCCTAGCCTGGGAACCTCTACGTGTCGCTGGTGCCAGCCCTAAAAAAGACAAAAAAAAAAAAAAAAAAAAAAA
>PVHT021183617.1:12959483-13055180 GCA_004024745.2 Catagonus wagneri
AAAAAGAGAAACATGAATATATATTTATATTAATTAAATATATATATAAAATATATATTTGGTTTCATCTAAGGTAATTAGTATTCTGTGTATCTCCTGAAATTTTAAAACGATGCCAGCAAGAGTAAAGTGATGTGAATGTCTAGAAAGTTCGGAAATGTCATAACCAACAAGTGCCATCCATAGGGAGATTAGAGAATCAAGAGTCCTTCAAAAACCACAGGCCTCTGACCTTCAGAGAACAAAGATGCTTCAGTTTTTGTCATCAAAGGGTGTTAAGTATATTCAAAAAGGGAATGGGTGAAGGAAAACATAGGGGATTTTACTTTTTAAGACATATTATTTTTATATTATGCCTGACAACTCTTCCATTTCCTACAAACAGCCAAAAAAGTCTTCTTTCCCCTTAACCAGAGAATAAAGAAAACCTAGAAATCAAACACTCAAATGCAGAGTTTCCTGCTACAAATGGAGGGCAAAACAGAATAATATTTTATCCATTTTATTGTGCTATGGGAGAAGAAAAACCAGACAGTTAGTTTCTTAATATGTAATTCGGCCACATTAAATTCTTGATAAATCACTCTGTCATGTTATACAATATTTGTTTTAAACCTACGTTGAAAGCACACAGGTGTGTGCTTGGTGGAGGGCAGGGGATGTGGAAGACTAACTATGTCTTGTTCAGTGAAACATATTAACAGACATTCCCTTGGCTGTCATAGAATAAATGAAGTGAGGTAGTCATAAAAGCCTATGAGCAATGAATTTTTATTCACAGCTAATATAATGGCCATCAAAGCTATGTGTTTATCCACACAGTCGCACAAAATTGCTCCCCAATTTTATCTTTACATTCGTGCACCCCTTTGTGGCTATATGTTCACAAAATAGAATTTTTAATACACATTAGAGGAATGGTTTTTGTTCTTTTGTATAGTGTTTTCTCTTCACAAGTCCCATGTCCACTCATGGATTATAGGGAAAGTCTAATTATATGAGTAGATTAGCTGGGACATGTTACAATATGTAAAATGAGCCTTTTTCTTTTTTTTATTTTGAGAGCAATAAAGTCTATCTACATCATAAAGCAATTATGAAGCTGCCAGAATCCCCCCAACGCCTGTGCTACCTTGGACTCCACCTACTTACTATGACAAGGAGTAGCCAAACTGGTATTTCACATTTATGCCCAGCAACCCAGCCTTCTATACAGAAAATGGAGAGCTTTGAAGGGAGAAAATGAGTATGTTAGTGCTGAGGTGTGGTTCACTAGGATAACTGAAGGGATAACTGTTCAGTCACGGAGAGATTGGTGTATTTACCCAAGAGGGAGGCGACATCGATCATTTCTAGTTGGCTGTTTCAAAAGCTGCAGGAACCCTTATAACCATCCCAGAACAGCCACTGGAAGGCGTTCATTTCTTAAGAAATTGACATTTGTCTTCAGTAACTCAGAAATATATATACAGTCAGAGTTGGATGCCTATTTCCTTTCTGAGGAATTTTGAAGTCTGTTGGTTTATTGGATGAACCATGACTAGCATGGTGAAGAGAAAGGAAAACAGAGAAGCAGGCGCAGGTATATGGAAATTACACTAGGTTAAGCAGATGCCATAGAAAGTGGTACTGTCAAATCATGATATGGATTGTGCAAAATGTATATCTTGAGAACAGTGGCTCCAAAAGAGGTCCTCAGTACACCCCATGAGAAAGCCAGTATTCTGCTGCCAGTGGAAATAGAATGATGATAAACAAGAATTAGTATTCTCCCTTCACTTATTCACTTATACCAAAATGATCTCATCCAAGTGGCCATGCCTCCCATGAAATTGTTTTACAATACAGTGTAAATTCTAGGACAATAAAATAGCAACAAATCTACATTCAAAAGATTCATAAATCTAAAGAAATGTTTTTCTAGATATATTTGATATAGAAAAGCATGAACAAATTTCTTCAAATAAAAATTAGTTTCATAGTAAAATAGCAGGCATATTATTTTTGTAAATACAAGTAAACATCTGTGATTTTAAAGGCTATTATTTCATAAATACACAATTAGCTTTTTTTTCCATTTTCTTATTGATTCTAGGGCTGTGCCTACACCTATTTAGTGGATAATTTATACAGTTGTCCCAATAACCAAGCAAAAATGTTCATCATTTAAAGTGATTACAAATTTGGAATTAAGACTAGAGATTTTTTGGTCCATTTCAGTTACCTAGATTATTCTTCTATGTACCAATTTACAGTTTAATGTTTAAAGCATAGCCCTAGTTTTCTTTAACTGGTTTGAATTTCATTTATTTCCTGATTATCAATTCTAATAAATGTATAAGTTTAAAGTTTCTTAAACTTTATAATAATGTTCCTGTATCTTTGCATTTTTAAGTTTTCATTATCATTAAATTAAACACCAATTTTATAAAATAAATGATTTCCCTTTTTAGTGAATGCTTAGGATCTATGCACATTTTAAACATCTTGAGAAATATAAAGACTTTCTTCTATGTTGTTAAATACCTGAGTGGTTTAGTGCCATCTTTTCATATCTAATACATAAATTCCTTGAATGAAACACTATTTACATTGGCTATTTCAGTGTCAGCAAGAGATAATATTCATAATAACACAGGAAGAAATAAATCACATACCCAGAGAATATTAGCCTCTTGAAAGTTAAAATTTTTCAGGAAGCAGAAATGTCAATCCAACTTAAAATATGTTTAGAGATCTCTGTAGAGTCTACGTAGTGATAGAGATATGGTCTGTGACATTTCAAAGTATTTCCAGGTTCAGCAGTCATGCACTTTGATAAGGCTTCCTGGTGTAACTAATAACACAACGGCTATGGTGGATCTCTGGTATCTGTAGGGAATCGTTCTTACATTCAGATTTACTACAAGGCCTGTTGAGTTCTGAAGTATTATTTAAGAGTAACTCAGTGTATATCTACTATTATTTGAAAATTTATTTTTAGAGTTTATTGAGCTAAACTACAGGAGGAGAATGGAATTAATTTCCTAGCAGAAAATCTTAGATGTGTCACTATTATTGAACAAATTGTTTAAATTAAATGTTATTCTTGAAGAGCAATAAAGAGACAAAAGTTATTTGTCAAGCCAAAAGAGTTTGAAAATGTTTTCCTAGGTAGGATGATTTTTTGCTGTATTTAAGAAAAACATACAAACATGGTGATTAAATGTGTTTACCTATAAGGTGAAAAAAAAAACCTCTTTCTGATACATGGCACGAGAATATATTTGCTGACAAAATTAAAATAAATTAGAAATGTGGAACTTTTATCAAAGAAACTGAAAAACTTTATTTCTTGACATGTCTTCCAAACAAAATGGGTGTTATCTAGTTTGTTTGGGAGATATTGCTCTAAGAATGCTCTAAATTAGAATAAAAGTTGAAACCTATATTTTTAGGTTATTTTCTATGGAAATCATTTAAATCAAATCACTTTTTGATCATGCGATAATCTTTTATTCTATATTGTTAGCTTTAGAGCCTTTCATTCTTTCGAGTAACTATGCCCCTCATGCTCTTTTCTTTCTGTCTTATTGCACTCAGTTGATTGAGAAACACCATTTTTATGAGGTAGTTTCTCAAAACATATACGTGGTAGGTGTTAGCATATAATTCTAATTTTATAAGTAAGAATAATAAATGCTAGGGCTGATTTAACCCCAGAATCCACTGTAACACTATGCATCACTTAGAATCCTTTGGAACATTTTTATTTCATTAATATTGATACATACTTAAGAACCAAAGAAAAAAAGAAAGGAAAAGTATTTTTTAAATTAAATGAATAGTTCATAACCATCTCTGGAAATTTATCAGGCATTCTTGAGGACAGATTATTCTTAAGCATTTTGCTTAAAAATAATTTTATGTGGATTATAAGTATTATATTTTAAAAACCTACAGTGTATTAGGAAGACCACCCAGGAGGAGCTTTAGAACATAATAAACAAAAATAAACTGGGCAGAAACCTCAGTAAGTGCAAAAGGAAAAAGATTAAAATATTTTTGATTGCATAAATAAAAAGAGTTATCCATTTTTGATAAAGGGACCAGTATTGTATATAGAACAAGTAAAAAGCAGACTTACATTATGGGAATATATTAATCATTATCAAATATACTTATTTCTAGTATTACGTTCATTATTGAATTCTATTAGAATTAATCTGTCAAACCTCTCGTTTAATCACATGCGAAAAAAAATCAGGAGTCAGCTTATAGGTTTTCCAAACATTTCTAAAATAATCTTATAATATTAAAAATGAATGGTGATCATGTGGTTTTTAAGGAAATATGATTGTCTAAGAAATTTTCTCTATGTTTATGATACAATAATAGATGCTCTATAGATATTTAGGTGGACTTTTAAAATTTGACAATATGTATTATCTAAACATTAGGAAAATAAAGCAAGGAGGGAAGGAAAGGGGTAAAGAAAGTTAAAACAGGGTAGCCATGAGGGGCCTCTTTATTTAGAAAGTTATATTTGAGCAAAGGACTAAAGCGAATGAAGGAGCTAGGCTGTGAATGTGTAAGAACATCATGGGCAGAAGAAAGAAAAAGTGTAAAGGCCCTGGGGTAGGAGCCTAACTGTCAAGCTCAAAACTCAGCAAAAAAGCTATTGTGGCTAAAATTATATGTAAGATAAGTTCATAGGGGTGTGTACATCAAAGAAGTAAGGAGCAAATATATGGAAATTTGGGGGATATTATAAATATATTGTTTTTCTGTGTGAAAATGATATGGGGAAGACAATTTTTTTGAGAAAAGAAGGAAAAAGATCCAAGTATTTTACAAAGGATCACTCCGGCTTCTGTATTAGGAACATATGTTAGAGGAATAGAAAATAGAATCAGGAAGCTTTTTAAAAGGCTTTTGCTATAATCCAGATTTGGACCAGGGACTACTGGAGGGATTTAAAAATGTCTAATTTTATACATATATATATATATATTTTTTTTTTAAAGTATAGTCAGTGAATGGATTTGATGTGATATGTGAGAGGTGAGAGAGTGGGAGAGGGGCATGGAAGACACCTGAGCTCAAACCTAGGCAACTAGAAGGATAGCGTTCCCATCAACTGATGCATGTGGAAGACTGAGACAAAAGCATGCTGAAATGGGGAAACTGGTGTCAAGGAGACAAAGCCTGAGATGTCTCAGTAAACCTAACAGAGATATTAAGTAGATCACTGAGTAGACAAAGATTGCATTCAGGGTAGGTGCAAATATGGGAGACTTTGGCATCCAAACTGCATAGGATTATCATGGGAGTTAGTACAGACTCAGAAGAAAGGTTCATGGGCCTTGCTCTCTCCATCTTTAAGATAGTGAAGAGCTGAGGAGGAATCAGCGAGTGGACCTGAGGAGGAATGACCAGTGATTGAACAGGGAAAACATAAGTGGTGGGGAATGTCCCTGGAAGCCAGATATTAAAATGTTCTCCAGGGAAGTGAGTGATAGATCAGTTGTGTCCAACAGTGCTGCAATTTGGTGAGAACTGAGGTATAACATTAGGATTTAGCTTCATCATGATCAGCGGTGGCCTTGACTAAGAGCTTTTCAATGTTTTGAATGGAGAATAATTTCACTGGAGTAGGTTTAAGGAAAAAAAATCAAAGGATAAGGATAAAAGAGCAGAAGCATTTATAGTAAAACATGGGAGCAGTATAGAACATGTAATAATTCTAAACTGCTTGTATCCACAAGCTCATTAAATCCTCAGAAATTCCTGAGGCAGGTACATATCTCTCTTCACTAAGGACAGAATAGTGACTCTAAATTTACAAAGTAAGGAGGGCAAGGGTTAGGCACAAATGAGATTTATCCGATAGCAGATTTTAAGTATGTAACCTTAGTCTCATCTCACATTCTGAAAGAACGGAAAAGAGAGAGATTATTGAGAACATGTCATATGAATACAGTTTTAAAGAACCAAAAGTGGAAGAAGAACATGCCAAGTATAGATAGTGATGAGACAGGAAAGAATAATGGAAAGAGGAAGTTCCAGGTATGGCTCAGCGGTAACAAGCCTAACCAGTATTCATGAGGATGCTGGTTAGATGCCTGGCCTTGCTCAGTGGGGTTAATGATCCAGTGTTGCCATAAGCTGTGGTGTGTAGGTCTCAGATGTGGCTTGGATCCTGCTTTGCTGTGAGGGTGCTGCCCTAAAAAGAAAAAGAAAAAGAAAAAGAAAAAGAAAAAGAAAGGAATAATGTAAAGAGTTTTTTATAACATTGTTTTTGCTGCTATCTTTACTGTCTTTCTGCCTGATTTGCTTTATTTCTGTTTAGATTCCCTTAGATTTGTGACTATGTGCTTACATAATTTATACATTCTATGCTACCATACTGCCACTTTAAGACATGTAAGGAAAGTCTTGATTACACTGAGAAATAAAAGACTCAAGGAAAATAAGAAAAAAAATAAGGCTATTTTAAAGATTATGACAAATTAAAAACAAATGCTTTTAACTCATTTGTTGAGTTATTTTACTTGTTTTGTGTGTTTAGGAATTTTATATTAACATTAGTGTAAGGAAGTATGAGCCTGACAGTAAAAATCTATAAACTCTGAGTGTCATGTTCGATGCAGCATGCATCATACTGCAAATATGTAAAAAAATCTTTGTGTCTAGTATTTGCTAACCAAACTTTATTTTGAAGAATAATACAATTTAAAGCTAATCTTTTTTTTTTTTTTTTTTTTTTTTTTTGCCTTTAGGTAGAGCCGCACCCGCGGCATATGGAGGTTCCCAGGCTAGGGGTCTAACAGGAGCTGTAGCCGCCGGCCTTTGCCACAGCCACAGCAATTAAAGCTAATCTAAGTGTTAGATCTACAAACTGTTGACCAAACTGAAGATCATTTGGTAAATTTTCATATCTTCTAAGTGCATGAGCATTAAGACTCCCCCTTAATTAAACATAATTTCTTTTCAGTTAATTGGCATTGACATGTGTTGCAATCATATTTGAAAATAACCATTCTCTTTATGGAGAAAATTAAAATCTAAATTTTTTCAATTATTTCTTCTTTTGTTAATTTCCCTACTTATCTGCATCTTTTTTTAATGGTATATTGCATAATCACAGATCCAGTGCTGAAAGAATCTTACTATAAAGTAAATAATTTATTTTAAATATCACAACTAAATTTTTAAAGATAAGTTTTAAAGCAAGAGTTCATTTTTTCCTGTTTGGGAATTTGAAATGATTGAGTTGGACCTGTAAAGAATGATTACCCATTAGTGATAGTAGGATCATACATAAATTCAAAGTCTCATACAGTTTTGTCTGATCTAGGTGTCCTGCTGAGTCACCCAGTGCTCCCCTTGGTACACCTGATGCTTTCACAGAGAAGTGTACAAGATTGAAATGCCTCACTTAGTCCAGTCAATTTACCTGCTCCTGTGGTCTTTTTGAACCACCCTAATCATTTCTTTCCCATGCTCCCTTGTTCAAATCCTAATTACTCAATAAATCCAATTCTATAGTCACCCCCTTTCTCAGATATCCCTGATCTTTTGCTATGAAAAGAATTTTCTGTTCCCTGTACCAAACTAAAATTTATTTTTATATCATTTGTCAGGGAACATTTACTACTTTCTATATTTTATTTTAGTTATTTATGTGCCTGCCTTACCAATCTGAACTTCATGTTTTGCTGGTTTGATTTCTCACTGTCAGTTCTATTACGCCATAGCTTCCAAATGTGGATTTATTTCATCCCATCTCCTGGTCACTTAAATTACACCTTGATTAAATTTACATTGCGGAATCATGGATGTGTTTTTTATAAAACCCTTGAATTTTTCAAAATATCTTTGTGTTTACATCACGTATGACATTAGCACCATATAAAAGCTAATGATATCTAACCCTTAACATATATTTTAGTGAAAATACATAACTAATTAATCATGGTATCCGTTAAATAACAACCAATAAAGTAACCATATCTTTTACTTCATCACTTCAGCTTTTAAAAATGATCATATCATGAATGAAGGGCATGATTTATATTTCTCATTCTAAGATATATTTCGGAGTTCTAAACTTGAATGCCCAAATGCCTATTTAACAGATTTTCATGTAATACCTGTCACAAGAAACTTTCCAATACTACTCTTTCATAGTCATACTGTCTTGGATAACAGCACTATCTCCATGCAGTCTCTCTAGACATAAAAAAGGAAGTCATTTTTGACACTACCCTACATCTTCCGTAGGTCAAAAATATATTTTCAAATAAACATTCTGTTACTTGCCATGGTCAAAGATTATATTTATCTTTTGTTTTTACTGTTAACAGCCTCTTCACCAGCCTCCCTAATGACTCCCCCATCTAATTCTTTTTCTATGAGAATGCAAAATATTCTGCAGTAATCTTTCAAAAATAACATCAAATTACACAACTCACGTGCATAAATCTCAATAACTTTTCATTGATTTTTATTTATTTTTATGGCCACACCCACAGCGTATGGAAGTACACAGGCCAGGGATTTAATCTGAGCCTTAGCTACAACCTACCCCTCAGCTGTGGCAATGCCAGATCTTTTAACCCAGTGGACTGTGGATCAAACCCACACCTCTGCAGTGACCTAAGCTGCTGCAGTCAGATTCTTAATCCACTACACCACAGTGGGAAATCCTCATTGCATTTTAAATTAATGTTTTAACAGCTATCTTGACATGTGAAAATGATTGTACTACCTTTGTGGTTAAATAATATCCTATTATTTATAAAAATAAATAAAAATAATCAAACAGTTGGCAATACCACTAAAAGCACCCTTTTCCTCTTCTCTTAGTCAGCCCAAGCATTTGTAAGGCAAATGCTAGAAAGAGGTGTTGTAAAGGTTTATTTAGGCCCTAAAATGTAAACATTAACTGCAACAAAGGAGAATACAAGCCTAACTATCTTTTTGGAGATTGCGCAAGTGAGCAAATGCCAATACAAAAGGAACTCTTACACTTTCTGATTATATTACAGCAACTAGAGATTACACATTCATACAAATTTTAACATTTCAAGAAAATATGTATAAAACAGTACATAAGACTCTCTGTGGACTGCCACCCTTTCTTCACTATTATTTCTGTATTTTAAGGACACTGACATTCTCTTATCTCTTAAAGTACACCAAAGTTTTTATTACAAGTGAGTCTTCTATCTGTCCTGATGAATGAAAATATTCTCAGCAAGTCAGTGTTTTCAAACTTATATATGAAAATGTATATCTAAATGATGAATTTTCTTTTTAAAATAAATAATTAGATTCATTTGCTAATTCGAGTATCAATTACGCTATAATTATTTTCAACAAATATGTAAAATATATCAAATGCCAAAAAAAATCTCTTCCTACGCCTACACTTTATTCTTTGGGAAAAGCTGAACGAATTAACATTTTCATCCAAAAATAATGGGAAATGTTGCAAAAGGGCTATTTTCAAATGTTAATAAAATGATAACCTATACATTAGTAAGAAAATGTAATTTTTGAAAATAATAGCGTATTATTACAAAGTTCAGCCCTAACCTAAATTCAGAGATGTTCATTTTTAAGATTACCAATCTTTAACAATAATCAGATCTATTAATTAGGTATTTATTATATATCTTCCCTGACAAAATTTTTTGAAACCTGCATAGATGACTGAAGAATAAGCATATTCTACTATGGCACCACTGATAAAGGAACTTCATCTTTAACATATATTCCTTACCCTCTTTGAACAAATCAGTGAAGCAAGAAAGGGAATGAATCATGTGAAGAGCTGTGGGAGAGATGGAAAAAAGTTCTGTTTTGGACAAGTTAAATTTGTGACGCTTTGTATGTTCAAACTCTTTATGCCTATATACCAAGTAGAGTAAATATTGGTTTGTGTTTATCATATCGTTAAACTGTCATAATAACTTCATAAACTTATGATATTATTATTCTCACTTTTGGTAGAGGAAGCTGAGTCATACATGGGATAGCAATTCTTCAGGATCATGAATCTGGTATACAGCAAAGGGCAGTCAAAGACTTAGGTCCGTAGGCCTCAAAGCCCCATATGTTCTCCTGTGCAGTACATTATCTAAAGTACATTATGTTCAAATAATCAGATTCAATAAACAGTGATGCATTTTTAGGCATATGTAAAAACTGATGAAGCTCTTAGTTATTCTAACCAGGATTTTCTAGAAAGTTTATCAAATCCAAGTAAGAACAGTTTTGTACTCTACCCCTAACATTTTAAAAAAATTGCTTGAGTTGAAACTTTCAAACTAGAGCATTAAATATGGAATACTATTTTCCAAATGAGTTAATTTCTCATAGCATATTTGCCCCAACTAATTGTTTTCATAAAAGTATAGCTCATACAAAGTTATGTATGGTTTAGTCTCCTAATGCAAAGCCTGTGGCTAAATAAATGTAACCATGCAGTCTAATATAATATGATTTTATAATCATTGAAATAATTTTTTTGCAAAATATCCCATATATTATATCCCCAACAGCAAAGATCTTTGATGGAAACAGTGAAGCCAAAGGGGGTGGATGGTAAGGGTAATTGCAGACTGATTTCTCAACTAACATTTAGTAGTTTCAAAGAAATAACTGATACAAAAAATGCATAAACAAAAATAATTTGACTATTCCAACTAATTTTGTTGCTGAAAAAAAATAACAGGCTTTGCCTCTCCAAATGAGCTAAACAAACCAATACTGAATAACTGTCAGTCTTGTTTATTGTAGTTTGTCTACAGTGCTGATTTTTCTGGAAAGAGCCAAAAGATGTTTGTCTGTTGTTAACACAATTTTTGGTACACTGTGTTTAGCTCTGTTTTACGCTTTTACTGTAATTGGTTGGCATAGGTTCTCCTAAATGTGTTCTGTTTTATACAAATGCAGTTATAGTACTTCTAACATCTTGAAATAGGAATATTGAAAGGAGAGGAAAGTTATTTTAATTTAAAGACACATTCCTCCATTATAAAAAAGTAATTTGAATGTAAGAATAAGGGATTTCAGGGAAATGACGGTAGCATACTGTTTAATCTTCTCAAATACTCTTATAAAAGTAAATAGTAAACCAAAATCGATGGGCCACATTTACAACAAAATTATCTCCACAAACCCCAAATACAGGGGTGGGGAGGAGAAAACATGATAGCTACAAGGTCTGTGTTGTTCCAACCTTTGTACAGATGGAAGCATGGAGAAACAATTAGACATTTTAACATCTGAAGACAGAATTTTCACCAGGGGCCCATTTGAAAACAGCAGCTACAGTTAGGAGGGGTTTTGCCTAATCCCATAATTGCTCAGTTGTACAGTCTGTAGGAGGGTCTGACAGGGCTAGAACCAGCCAGGCCCTTTGCATTTTTAAACTAATTCAGCATGTCCACCATCCAAAAACAAAGTTGAACTCTAAAAAATAAACTGAGAATTGAGTCACTGAATTCAAACTTATCAGGACAAGATCAATAGAAATGAAGAAAGGAAAAAGTCTAGATAAAAGTAGGGGAGTGAAACTGAGCCAGAAGAATCTCAAATTTTTAAATACTACTTTACAAAAAGAGATGTGAGAGCTCTGTGAAGTTAGAAAAGTTATTCTGAGACTTCCATTTAAAAATTTGGGAAATTTATAAAAGTTCAAGGTTTCATATAAAAATAAGCCTTGGATATATAGCTATCTATATAGAACCGTGATTAAATGAGAATATAGAATATAATTACTATATGCTAAAACAAAGTAGATGTAGTAAAATTAGAAATAACTGAGGACAAAAAAGAATGCATTTGCAAATCTTTTAAATGTGCTCAGTAATCATTTTAGTTTTGGAAGTATTGCATTATCAGAAACAGCGTAGTTCTGATGTGGAATAAGGCAAATGGATAATTATTGAATACTATAATTTTATCACCCCTTTGTATACCTGAAAACAGAATCCTAAAGGTGAGAGAGGTATAGATGAAAGTAGAAAAGGCTGAGTAGACCTCCATTCCTGAATTCAAATTAGAAAATTAGTATAAACTTACTAGGCATTTTATATATCCATTGATCAAGTTATTGTTCTAACAAGGTTTATTTTCCTCTAAGTTCCATCCACAAAATTGTATAGGAAAAAAAATAAGAAGAAAGAAAGAAAAATCAGGTAGAAAATGAGCATTCCTGGCATGCAGATTGTAGACTTAAAATATCTTTTCCCACTAAAGATAATGAGGACTTGTTGGAGGAATGGCTGATTCCAGTTCTGAGCCTGGAAATGGAACAAAATAAGCCCAGAATATCTTGTCATTGCAAATCTATCAGAATCACACCAAAGGAGACAGGATTCAATGTGAAGAGGTGCTATATCTAAAGATGGAGTGTCAAAATGGATTGTATTTATTTATATTATAGTAGTGAAACCCATGAATTATGTTTAAATACATTAGATCCTACTGTATCTACTTAGTTGCTTTATGGGATGAGAAGTAACAAATTATCTGCTAACCTATGCAATAAAGGGAAAATAAGGGATTTATCTTGGTTTGTTTTTTCCCCATATAAAATATTTTTAAATACTTTATTGCCATAATTAAGTAAAAAAGAATTAATACTTTATTACTACAACAAATAACAAACACTAATACTCAGCAGATGAGGAAAAGTGAAACTTTATAGGACTAACCCTGGTAATAACTAAAAAAGAAATTATAACTTCGCTATCAGTGCATTAATAAATAGAGGCATTAAGCATAAAAAGAAACAAGTTAGAAAACAAAATCATGTGTGATCATGTAAAAAAAAAACCTAAGGTAAGTCTGTTTTCTTCCAAGATGCAGGAAATACAGAGAGCAATGGAACATATGAATTACAAAATGAGCATGTAATCAGTAAAATCCAGAGGGAAAATTTGCAATTTAAATGAATTGCAATTTTCAATTTGATATGTTGTAAAGGAAAAAAAAGATAGAATTTGCACCTGTAGATTAAAAAGCTTAAGAGACATACCAAATTTTAAGGAAATGAGTAATACTCAACTATCTTGTATAGGGACGTTTATTGAGATAATGAAAAAATAAAAATACACAAGTAAATAATTGCTTAAAAGATAGGATTATTGGGGGTTTTGTTGAGAGTTTTGATTGTAATCTGGCAAATAGAAGAGTTTCTGGGCTTCCAAGCTATGAAATATTTATAATTCTATGGATATAGCTAATTAAGATAACTAGATAATTTCTATCAATTAATAAAAATAAATCTGTAATATTTAAAATTAATCAGCCTTCTACTTTTAGTGTATGGCATGATTTTCAATTTAAAGATTATGTTAATTAATTTTATATCAATAAATAGGTAACTAAAAGATATTTAAGATGCAGGTAGCAATCTATTAAGTTGCTACAGTTATTTTATTGTAAATATATTCACTCATTATTTTTTAAAAGATTATTCTTTTTTAACACATAAACTATGCTCTAACCACATAGCTAAAATTTGCAAAACATTTATGTATGTAAATATGTTATAACTGCCTGAATTATGTGAAAAAAAATAAGGGCTCAGTATGTATTGATAAATTGCTCCTCTAGAAATGTGTCAATTTATACCTTATGTTATTCTCTATTTTCTGCAATTTTCCAACTAATTACAATCTTTACATTTTTAATAAATGTTTATAATATTAAAAATTTTCAAAGAACTCTGTTTTCATAATCTTTTAAAAAATTGACATTATTAATATTGTCCCATTGCTAAGAAAATTAAATAAAACTTAACGACAAGATTTTAAAACCAGATTTTTGCAATGGGTTACTGAGACATTTTCCTGAGCCTTTACCATCATAAAACCCTATGACTCATGTCAAGTTTTGTTCCAAATTTTATACTCCTGTAATTTTATTATTAGGGCAAAGCTTGATTTAAAAAAATTATTATGGAAAAAATCACCTAACATAAGGCACCTGGGACATATGGAAATTCCCAGGCTAGGAGTCTAATCAGAGCTGTAGCTGCTGGCCTACGCTACAGCCACAGCAATGCGATATCTGAGCTGAGTCTCTGACCTACACCACAGATCACGGCAACGCCAAATCCTTAACCTGCTAAGCAAGGCCAGAGATGGAACCCACGTCCACATGGATACTAGTCAGATTCATTACTGCTTGAAGCACAATGGAAAATCCGAGGTCTACCCTTTTAACAAATTTTTACATGGACTATGTATTACTGTTGACTATAGGTACAATACTGTACAGTGGATATCCAAAGTTTATTCATTTTTCTTGAATGAAACTTTATGCCCATTGATTAATAACTCCCCGTTTCCCTTTCCCACAGCAGCTGGCCAGAACCTTATCACTCTTTGATTCTATGAGTTTGACTACTGTAAATAGCTCATATAAGTAGAATCACACAGCATTTATTTTCTGTGCCTGGCCTATGTCACTATGCATAATACCCTCAGGTTTCATTCATATTGCCACATATTTCAGAATTGCCTTCTCTTTAAAGGTGCAGTAGAACCATTGTATATATATACAACATTCTCTTTATCCATTTATCTGTTGATGGAAATTTAGTTTCCACATGAAACCTTGATTTCTGTAGATATATTCTGTTTTATTAAATTTGTTTTCTTATTTTGCCTATTTTTCCTAATAAGTATTTCATCTTTATCTTATTTATATCAAGAATTACTTATACATTTATTGTAAAGATCCTTTATCTGCTCTGCCTTATAGAACTTCCAAATGCTTGGCTTTTCACTAAAAAATTTTGTTTTCCCCATGTATTCATTGTATGTGTAGTCAGTGTGTTTCCCAACATAGTCTCATGTTGCCCTTGTTTGGTATTTTGCTTTTCTCCTGTATTTGCTACTGTAGCTTCAATTGTATTTATCTTTATATTCAAATATTAAAGGTTTTGGGAATTCATTTTTATGCATGGTATAAAATGAGAGAATCATATAAGCAAAACTAAAATTCTTCCAAATTTCAAGTCTTTTAAAAGTGAAGTTTGAATGAACTTCAGAATATTCAGACATTAACAGTGAAAAATAAAGCCCTTGATAGATAGAAGCACATTAATTATAGAATAAGTCAAGATTTCACTGAGGAAGTTTTTGAGGGCATATTGTGTCTTTTGTTGTTCACTTAAGAATCATTTATTTTGAAAACCTTTTGATATAATTAATCAATTAGCATTTGAATTAGAGGAGGATGCTTATTCAATAATGAATATTGTTAAATTATAAAGCCTTGGAATCTTTTCTTTTTAAGCTTTATTGAACATTGATTTCCAATTTCTGTTAATTTCTGCTGTACAGCAAAGTGATTCACTTATGCACATATCAATTCCTGTATAGGAAATCCCAGAATATTGGGTAATTTCCCTGTGCCATACAGCAGGTCCGTGTTGACCATCCATTGCATATACAGCGTGTGCCTTTGTCAGTCCTAAACTCCCAATCCATCTCTTCACCCCACCTTTTCCCTTCGTTAATCATAAATTTATTTTTAAAATCTGTGCATCTATTTCCGTTTTATAAATAGGTTCATTTGTATCCTGTTTAATTAGATTCCACATGTGAGTGATATCATGATACTTGTCTTTCTCTAACTTCACTGAGTATGATAATCTCTAGGTCCATCAATGTTGCTGGAAATGACATGATTTCATTCTTTTTACGGCTGAGTAATATTCCACTTTACATATATACATATCTTCTCTATTCCTCTCTTGATGGACATTTACCTTGCATCCATGTGTGTACTATTGTAAATATCACTTCAATGAATATTGGGGTGCATGAATCTTTTCAAATTATGATTTTCTCCAGCTATACGTTAGGAGTGGGATTGCTAGATCATATGGTATTTCTCTATTTAGCTTGTTAATGAACCTCCACATGGCTGTCCATGGCGGTTCCATCAACCTACATCCTCTCTGGAAGTATAGGAGTGTTCCTTTTTCTCCATACCCTCTCCAGCATTTATTGTTTGTAGAGTTTTTAAGGACGGGCATTCTGATTGGTCTGAGGTGATACCACGTTGTAATTTCAATTTGCATCTTTCTAACCATTAGCAATATTGAGCATCTTTTCATGTGTTCTTTGGCCATGTGTCTGTCTTTGGAGATATGTCTATTTAGATGTTCTGCTCATTTTTTGACTGGGTTGTTTGCTTTTTTGCTATTGAGCTTCATGTGTTGTTTATGTATTTTGAAGATTAATTCCTTGTCAGATACTTCATTTGCAAATATTTTCTCCAGTTCTCTGGATTTTCTTTTTGTTTTGTTTATGGATTCCTTTGCTGTTCAAAAGCTTATAAGTTTAATTGTCCCATTTGTTTATTTTTGTTTTTATCGCCATCATTCTAGAAGGTGAATCAAACAAGATATTGATGCAATTTATGTCAAAGAGTATTCTTCCTATACTTTCCTCTAAGAGTTTTATAGTATTTGGTCTTATTTTTAAGTCTTTAATCCATTTTGAGTTTATTTTTGTGCATGGTATAAGAGAGTGTTCTAACTTCATTCTTTTATATTTAGCTGTCCAGTTTTCCCAGGACCACTTACTGAAGAGACTATCTTTTTTTCCATTTATTTATATTATTTCTGACTTCGTAAAATTAATTGACCATAGGTTAATGCCTTTATTTCGGGGCTTTCTAGCCTGTTCCATTGATCTCTATTTCTCATTTTGTGTCAGTGCCATACTGTTTTGATGACTATAGCTTCGTAATATAGTCTGAAGTCATGATACTTTTTTATACGATGATGTTAATAACTTGGTCTGTTGCCTGATGGTATGGCAATTTAAATAAGTTTTTGTGCTAACTGATAGAATAGTTTTGCAATTTTGCAAGTATATCCTTAATGTGTTTGAAAGAAGCTTGGCCACATTAATTCCATTTGTGAGTTCTCCCAATAACCTGGCTAACATATTTTCTGTTGATTAATCTATTATTTGACTAGATGATTAAACTGACATTACTTTTTTTTTCCTGTGTAGACACAATCTATGCATATATTGGTAACAACCACTTGAGATTTATAATAGAAAGCATGTTTAAATTAATCAGCAAAATTCTATAGCATATAAAGCATGACATTTGAATTAGGCATAATTTGTCTACTTCTAATGATGAAAACTATTTTTAAGTAGAACAATAGATTGTCATCGCATTAGTTTTGCTCTGCTGTAAAACTCTTAAAGTATGACAGTATATACTAGCATCCCACACATGTTTTTAAATTTGGTTATTTTGCCCTTCACAGTTCACATAGAGGCAATTAGATGAGTCTAATAATATGTAATTGAAACAAAAGAGTTGCTTCATTCCACATTCTTAATGAATTCTTTGTCACAACTGCATTTTGTTTATGAGGTACATTTTAATGACCAGTGTCAGTAACATTCACTTTTTTCACTTTCCAGTAATTTATATAAAATAAGGGAAGATTCAGTGAAGTGTCTTGGTAATTGCACAAACCACAAACAATTCTGTGTAGAGAAAGATGACACTAATAACTGAAATTTAGCTCTCTGACAGCATGATTAAAGCATAAGAGACCAGGAGTTCCCGTCGTGGCTCAGTAGTTAATGAATCCGACTAGGAACCATGAGGTTGCGGGTTCGATCCCTGGCCTTGCTCAGTGGATTAAGGATCCGGCGTTGCCGTGAGCAGTGATGTAGATTGCAGACACAGCTTGGATCCCACGCTGCTGTGGCTCTGGCGAAGGCTGGCAGCTATAGCTCCTGTTAGACCCCTGGGAACCTCTACATGGCATGGGTGGCCCCTAGGTAAGGCAAAAAAAAAAGAAAGAAAGAGCATAAGAGACCAAATTTTCAAACAAAACATGGTTTAGTAGTGACAATATATAATGTATAAATATATAGATTGTAAAAAATCAAACAGATAAAAGGCAAGATTTAGAAATAAAAATTCTATTCCAAGTTTGATGGCATATTGACATTAAGAATCTCGTAGAAAATTAAAATATTTCTTTAAGCATTGTATAATTATCCAAGACTTATTAAACTATAATTGAAAAGTAAAATCCATTCATCTTTTCTATCTTAATGTACTTCTCCTAATCTTATCTATTTTAAGAGATTACATTATCATTCCTTCAGATGCTTAGGCCAAAACTTTTGTTGAAGTTATTCTTTCCTTACTTTTTAATCACACTTCACATCCAAAATAACAGGAAACTGTATTACTTTTACATTGAAAATGTACCCAGAATCTGACCATATTTCACCATTTCCTCTGTTACCCTCCTTGCCCCAAGAGTTGTTTTCTTTTCCATCTACTATGTTTATTGGCCAAGTGGTTCCCTGCCTTTGTTCTTGCTTTGATACCACAAAGGTCCAATGTTAACACAGCAGCTAGACTGACCCTTCTAAAACATAAAATATGTCTTGTCATTCTCTACCTAAAACTTTCCAATAGATTTCTACTTAATTCAGAGTAATATCCACACTATTTACAATAGTACTCAATGTCATATATAGTTTTTCAATATGTCTATGACCCGATCTCTCACTGTGTTGTTGTTGAGTATGCTCCATAGCACTGGCCTCCCTGCTAAGCCTTGAACATACTAACTCGTAACCACATATGTAGTTACTGTTTATGCAGCCTGGAGCTATCTTTCTTCAGACACATGAATGGCTTGCTTTCTCCCTATTTTCAGGTTCTTCTTCTTATTATTATTATTTTTGTCTTTTTAAGGCCATACCAGTAGCATATGGATGTTCCTGAGCTAGCGTCAAATTGGAGCTATAACCGCTGGCCTGTGCCACAGCCACAGCAACGCCAGACCTGAGTCACTACTGCACACTACACCGCAGCTCACAGCAAAGCCAGATCCTTAACCCACCAAGTGAGGCCAGGGATTGAACCTGCATCCTCATGGATACTAGTCAGATTCAAATTTTAAGTGACACCTCCCAAACCAACCCATTTGTAATAATAACGCCACTTTTCTTGACCCTCCTTCTTACATAGCATTGCCACCACCACCATCTGATGTATTTATTTTACTTATTTATTTGTGTTAGGTTTATTTCCAGAATAAGGCTCCACAGAGAGTAGTATTTTCCTATTTTGTTTACTTTGACATATTATATCCTCCATCCATATTTATGAAATAAATTAAAGACTGTAAATTTGTATTACACCTGATTCCTTTGGCAGCTGTTTATTGAGTAATGACTGTCAAGACCTCCTAACACTGGTATCACGTGATCCAGACCTCCAACACGGGTGCCCCCTTTCTCTGCAGGCCCCATACTCTTTGGAGAGTTGCCTCCTACAGCCAGCCAACTTCTCCCTCACTGAATGGGCTGAGTGCAAGTACACGTTATCTTTGCTTGTGTTAAAATACACTTCTAGGCCCAAAGTGGAGCCACTCCTGCCCTATGTGCCAAGTCCGCAGATGGAAACTTAGATACCTCTCATGTCCCTGCAAACGCTGTGCTTTACCTGAAACTTGGAATATCCTTAAGCCAATCCCTAAAGGCCAAGCCAAGGGCTCTATACTAATTTCTTTGTTCCTTCTTACCTCAAACAAGGTTGACTATTTGGTTCCAGCCAATCTGGTGTTTATTTTCTGTTTTTCTCTTCCTGGTTCTTTCTTCTGTGTCTATAAAAGCTACCTGCCTTTTGCCCTATTTTGCAGTTTTCTAAAATAAGAATGTTCCCTTTGGGAAGCTTTAAATAAAGTTTGTTTTGTATCACCTGATTTGTCTTCTTTAATCATTTTTTAACAGGTTTTGTGACGTGGAATGGGATCCTAAGCTGACTGTGAATGATTTATGGGACAACAAAATGCCCAGGTAAGTCACCCACTGACCTCTACGCCTGATTACTGAGGGCCTTGGATAAGTCACTCTGGGATTTAAGCTCCACTCTCTCGTGTGCATCTCTCCAATCCAAACCAACTTTATTTTTAAAATGTACAGATACTGTTCTCAGGAAGTTTCTGGGGCCCCAGAAAGATTCCAAGGCTTTTTAGAATTCCCAGAAAATTTCTGGGTCCCAGAAAATTTCCAAGTGTGTTAAAATTTCAGAAACATGGTAGAGTAATGGTGATTAAATACATGTATGTAAAATGTCTGTACATTGGAAATAACAAAACATTGATGAGAAAAATTAAGAAAAAAATGCGTGTTGTCAGACTGAAGAAATATTCTATTCCTAATTTGAGAGTTTCTATCAGGGTGTAACTTGGATATTGTAAAAAGATTTTTTGTTTATTAAGATGATCATAATTTTTTCCCCATTTTAAGCTGGTTAATATAGTGAATTACAGCAATTGACTTTTAAGTGTTAAATAAGTCATATTCTTCGGTTAAACCTACTTGATTATAATTCATTATCTTTATTTGTGCGGATTCTTTGCTAAAATTTTATTTGATCTTTGCATCTTTATTCTTGAGGGATATTGTTCTGAGTCATGATAGAACTCTTTTTTTTCTTGATCATCCCGAATAGAATTTTATCAATTTTATTGATCTTTGCAAAGAGCCACATTTTTATTTCATTGATTGTTTCTATTGTTTGCTTTTCACATTTCATTGATTTTCACTCTGGCCTGTATTTTAAAATTCATTCTAATTATTATACATTTAATTTAATATTTTCCTTGTTTCTTAAGGTGGAAGCTGAAGTTGTTAGTTTTGAGACCTTTCTTTTCTTCTATTTAGGCATATAGTGCCATAAAAATAACAATTGCTGCTCTAGCTGTTACTTACAAGATAAACTGAGACACATTAAAATTTTTAAGAGTTTAAGCAAACATCGGTTTCCATGGGCAACATCAAACTGAAAATGGTTAGGGGTATTCCTTCTACAGGAGTTGGGAAAGGCTTTTTTAGAGCAGATGCAGATGTAAAGCAAGGAAATTATTTGATTTCATATAGCTTAAGTGGTTTCCTCTTTTGGGAAAACCTGTTTGGCTGTTTGTGATTGGCTGTTCTTAGATTTTATTGAGCTTATTTATGGAATTTGACTTTCACTTAGATTTTGGTTTACTTACATAGGTTACTGAGGCATCAGAGCCACCTCAGTCTGAGCCTCCTTGTTTAATTACTCAAACAGCTACGTGAACAATTTTTGGTGTGTATTTTTATTTTCCTTCACTTCTAAGTATTTTCTAGGGTCATCTTTGATTTCTTCTTTTGATATGTGGATTATTTAAAACTGTCTTATTTAGGCTTTAAATGTTTGGGGAATTTCCAGACATCCATATATTCAGATACATTGTTTTTATTTTTACGAAGTTTGAAATGCCTTATCCATTTGCTGGGTTTTCTTTTCCACTTAGGTATTATTTGGAAGTTATTTCAATCCTTTGAAATGGGTGGGTTGAGACTTGTTTTTATGGGCTAGCATATGGCCTATCTTGGTTAATGTTCAACTGGGTCAATATAGTCATAGGGTTCTTCAGATAATTTCTGTTGTTACCAATTTTTTAAATATATTTATTCTATTATATTTTGAAAGACGGGTTTAAATGCTTACAACTATGATCATAAATTGGTTCATTTAATTCAATAAAATTCTGCTTCATAAAAGTAAGCATACACACATTTAAAATTATGTCTTCTTGATGAGCTAATCCTTTAATTATTTATTTATTTATTCATTCATTTATTTTTCCTGGTGATCTGAGTTTCTCATGTTATCACCTCTTTTCAACATTGAGAAACTCCTTTACCATCTCTTGTGGTACAGGTTCGTTAATGACCACTTCTGTCATCTTTATTTTATCAAAAAAGTCTTTAGTTTGTTTTATTCTTGAAGAGTGTTTTCACAAGATATAGAGTAATTAGTTGATTTCCCCCCAGTATTTTAGGGTATTCTGACCTCCATACTTCTTGATGAGGTGTTAGTAGTCATTTTCCTTTACATTTTCTGTCATCTTTGTCTGGCTGCTTTAAAGATTTTTAGCTCTATATTTAATTTTTGTCATTTTGATTATTTTATGCATACCTATTTAGGTGGAGCTTCATGAGCCAACACATTTATATTTTTCTCTGTCTTTTGAAAACATTTGGCTTTTACATTTTTATTCACTGAAATATATTTTCTACCCATTTTTCTCTCTACCTTCTTCTATTACTCTTTAAAATGTTATAGTTTATATTATATTCACTAGAGTGTGTTAGGTGTGAATACTTTCAATTCTTTTTCTCTCTGTTCTTCATATTAGTTTTTTTGTATTGATTTATCTTTACACTGCTTCACTACTTTTTCTGTCTTAAACCCATTATGCTGTTAAGGACATCAAGTGCTTTTTTTTAAATTTTAGATATTCTGATTATTTTGGTTCCAGAACTTACATTTTATATGTTTTTCTCTGTCAATATTTCAAATATTTGTATTCATTTTGAATCACACTTTCTTTGTTTCATTAACTTGATTATAATAATTGTATTAAAATCCTTATCTGCTGATTTCAAAATCTGGGTGATAGTAGATCAAAGTTAGTCTCAATTGATGGGCTTTTCAGAATGGAGTATATTTTCTTGGTTCATAGTATGTTATGTAATTTTATTTTATTTTACTTTAGCCGTTATTATTATTTTCTATTGGAGACTCTGGGAGTCCTCCAAAGAGTGTTTATATTTAAGGGTCAGTTGTTTGTTATTATGGCTGAGCTAAAATTTAAACTCTACTCTTTCGTGGCAACTTGTATCTTTAGATTTTATTTTTTATTGTAACTTAAACATAACATGGATAATTCAGGAGTCAGCCAAAGGCTTCTTCAGAGTTTACATACAGAACATGAGCTTCTGCTTTGGGGCGTTCCCATTTTACCTTTACTTTCTAATGGTTGCATTTTGCTCAAAGTCTTTTTTTTTTTTTCACTAACCAGTGGCTACAAGTCATATTATTTTCTCCAAAGTTTATAGTTGTTATCTGTGGGAAGGTGAGAAATGGTGGGAGCTTACTTACTTTTACTGAAAATAGGAATTTTGTCAGTGAATTTTCTTTCTTTTTTTTTCTTTTTGTTTTGCTTTTTAGGGCTGCACCCACGTAATATGGTTGTTCCCATGCTAGTGGTCTAATTGGAGCTATAGCCAGTGGTGGCACCACAGCCACAGCAACTCCAGATCTGAGCCATGCCTGTGACCTACACCACAACTCACAGCAACGCCGGATCCCTGGCCCACTGAGGAAGGCCAGGGATCTTACCCGCAACTTCATGGTTCCTAGTCATATTCGTTTCCGCTGCTCCACACTAGGAACTCTTGTCAATCAGTTTTTGAAATCTGTCCTAGTGTAATTCACATGGGGAAATTGTAATATTTTACTGAAACCACTAGAAATTTATGTGGAATAAATTCAATCATACCCCTATATAACACCATACAAAAACAAATAACATAAAATGGGTAGTTGTCATAAACAGATATGCTAAAAACTTGAAATTTATGTAAGGAAACAAAGGAGAGAAACCTTATGATATAAGGGTAGGTAAAGTTCACATAGGAGCATACAAGAAGCAATACCATAAAATAAAATGTTAATAAGTGTGTGTAATAGCTAGTCTCCAAGATGGTCCTGGTCACCCCCAGTACTTCCTGATATTCACACGTTTGTGTAATACCCTTCATGTTGTACTAAGGTTGGTACATGTGATCAAAAGACTATGGCATTTGTTCACGAGAGATCTAGAGCCAGAAACATATATCCAGTTGCTCCTAGATTACTGACCCTCACAACTATGTAAGGTAAAAAGTGTTGTGATTTAAGATGCTAAATTTGGAAGAAATTTGAAACACAGCAAAAGATAACTACCAAATGGGGTTTTATGAACAATAGATAATTATGTTCTTTTAAAGACACTGCTAAGAACATGAAAAAATAAGACAAATGTAAAAAAGTATTCATAAAAATGCATGTGACCAAAGTCTTATAACTAGAATATTTTTGAAAATCTCTTATGACAAAAACCCAATTTTTAAAAGACAAAAACATTGGACACTTCACCAAAAAAGATTCAAAAACATGAAGAAATACTCACCATCTTTAATCTTCAGAAAAAGAAGAATAAAAAAGTAGTTCCCATTGTGGCTCAGGAGTAATGAACCCAATTAGTATCCATGAGGATGCAGGTTCGATCCCTGACATCACTCAGTGGTTTAAAGATCCAGCATTGCCCTGAACTGTGGTGTAGGTCACTGACAAGGCTCAGATCCCACATTGCTGTGTCTGTGATGTAGGCCCACAGCTGCAGCTCTGATCTGATCCCTAGACTGCAAACTTCCATATGCATCAGATGGAGCCATTAAAAAGAAAATAATCAATTAAAAAAAAATCACAACGAGATACCACTATACATCCATCCAGTAGAAGAGCTAAGTTTCACTGTCTGGCAATATAATGTGCTGGATAAGATGGAGCACCTGGAATTCTTTTTTTACTGCTAGCGGGAATTAAAGTGGACAAACATTTTGGAAAATTCTTTGACAGTTTCCTAAAAAGTAAAATATACACTAATCATGTGGCCCAGCAATTTCTCTAGTAGGTATTTTTCTGAAGTAATTAAAATACTTCTCTAAAAAAGACATATCTGAATGTGTTCACTAACTTTCTTCATTAAAGTGTCCATACACTAGCACTACTCTTTAATACAGGGAACATATGATGAATTTAAAAACATTAGGTTGAACAAAAGAAATCAGACGCAAAAGACTATATACTATATATCACTTACATGAAATTTTAGACAATGCAAAACAGTTAAACAGTGATAGGAAGCAGATCAGTCGTTGCCTGCAGGAGGTGTGTGGGGTGGACTGACTGCAAAGAAATATGATAGAATGTTTATGATATGAGATAAGAGGATCATTGAAGTGCTAGTTCTATGGCTACATGAACTTGTAAAAATTCATTACCTTGTGCATTTTATTGTATATGAATTTATCTTAAATTGATTTAAAAAAAACAGTAAATTTTTGTAGAGCACATGAAATTATACAACATTATTTTTATTTGTAAATTTAAGCTTAAATACCTGAGATAAACACCAGAAACATACTAAACATATTTTCTAGGACTATATTTTGATTATTAAATAAAGGTCTAGGATCTATTTATAGGTTTTAGATCTGATATCTATGAATACTTGTCCGCGTTTAAATAAGTTGCAAAAATAAAAAAAAACATGCTTTGTTTTTGTAAACTACGTGTGTGTCTACGTGTGTGTTAAATGTAAATGTGAGGAAAAGGAATGGAGGAGGTGATCAAAAGAGACTTATAAGAAATAAAAGAGGAAACAATAAGTAGCTTGCTCTATACTAAATTAGAACTAAAGTTTATCCATCTTCCTTTATTTCAATACAAAAATATTCAGAACTTGAATTCTGTAATATTTAAAGAAATATGTAAATTATTTTACATAATGATGTGAACCTAAACTACATTTAAATAACATAATAACGCTGCTAACTTAACTCTTTATATACTTTCCGTTTTATTATCTTCTCAACTTTTTTCCAACATTTGTCTCCAGTTATTTATTTCATGTTTAGAGGAAGAACACTAAGCTTGGATACTGGAGAACAAGATATTTACTGCTTTCTGGTTATAAAATGACTTTGGGTAAATAGCTTAGAGTCTGTGAATCTTGGTTTAATCATCTGTGAAATGGGCATTCAATTAGGAAGGTGATTGATCACAAACATGACTAGTTCTGAAGTTTCAGATTTTGTGGTTAAAGTTCAACTTAACCACATGCACACATATGTGTATATAATACAGAGAGAGATCATTTATGCTGAATTTGATTTTGATTTCCATTTTATATAGAAAAATATGAAATAATTGTTCTTGATAATGACCATTTACATGGCTAATTCAATGAAGTATTCATTCCACAAACTCCAATTGCATGTTAAGTGTTCTGGTGATTAATTTTCTCCCTCTGTGAATCTTCTGGTGTGGATTATAAAATATGAAGGAAAAAAATCCTGCAGTAACCCCTTAACAATTACATAAATAGATTCTTTAAAACATAATTTATTGAATTCATTAGTATTATCATTGTTGTTACAGAGATACCCACTCCACATATATCCCTTCATGTTCTTAAAAAATGGCATTACAGAAGTTCCTATCGTGGCATGGCGGAAACGAATCCAACTAGGAACCATGAGTTTGCAGGTTCAATCCCTGGCCTCTCTCAGTGGCTTAAGGATCTGGCATTGTCATGAGCTGTGGTATAGATCGGAGATGTGGCTTGGATCCTCTGTTGTTGTGGCTGTGGCGTAAACCAGAAGCTGCAGCTCCAATTCCACCTCTAGCCTGGGAACCTCTAAACTCTGTATGCTTTGAGTGTGGCCCTAAAAAGCAAAAAAAAAAAAAAAAAAAAGGCATTAAGTAGAGGTTTGAATAACAGGTGACTGGTTAGTTAATTTCAGGCATAAAAAAAGGTATCCCTTATACATTTGTAATAATGTCTTAGCTTGTTATCTTCAAGTTACTGACAAATAAAGGTGTCAGGTGGTAAAGGCACATTTCAAAACATACAATTTTGTTTTCATTTTCTTTTTTAGTTTTAGGTGAGATTTTGTGAACTCATCACATTTTTTGTGGATTATTTTTCTGTTGTGCAAGAAACCAAAAATGGTATTGAAGACTCTAAAACGCTTCAAAATATGCTATTGCCATTCAAGAAAATTACTAGAAGCTAAGCTATTTGGTGTTTATAAAAGCATCAGTTAGCAGAGCTTGAAAATCAATATTTCAATATCTCCATTCGAAGTCAAAGTGAATAATTTTATGTCATATTAATCAGTATTGTTGTAAGTCCTTTAAAATATATAGGGCCATAAAGGATGTCAAATGAGATACAGGGGAATAACATATAGTCTGAATTTTAAAAAATCTTGAAAGATACAGCCTCTAACAGCAGCTTCACATTAATATATATCGTACTTCTCCTCTGTTTCTAGGGTTTTTCCCCTTTTTTTTTTTTTTGGCCATTATCTTGTGATAGTTCATATAGCCACTGTTGTAAATTGAAACTCATATCTTTCAACACTGATAAGAAAGATGAAAGTGACTCATGATAAATGATAAATAGTCATTAATACCTCATGTTTGCCAGGTGATTTACTAATCCAGTTCTTGCAAACTGCTGATAGGAACAGTCATGCATTGTATTTATTTATTTATTTATTTATTTATTTATTTATTTATTTTTTGCCTTTTGTCATTTTATGGCCGCATCCGCGGCATGTGGAGGTTCCCAGGCTAGGGGTCTAATCGGAGCTGTAGCCACTGGCCTGCACCGCAGCCACAGCAACGCGGGATCCGAGCCGTGCCTGTAACCTACACCACAGCTCACGGCAACGCCGGATCGTTAACCCACTGAGCAAGGGTAGGGATCGAACCCACAACCTCATGGTTCCTAGTCGGATTCGTTAACCACTGCGCCACGACGGGAACTCTAGGAACAGTCATGCATTTTAGATGCAGATCTTCCTTTGAAATTGTCATGTTCCACAAATGTCTCTAGAAGAGACCTAAGAAAGTAAAAAAAAAAAAAATTCATAACAATATTGGCCAGCATTCTTATGTAGATTGTTACTTTGTAGGTAAAAATTTTTATCCTAATCATAATTGTTATGAATTAAATCCTAACATCAACCCTCCTGAGTCTAAATTTCAGCTTCAACACTGACTTTGGACAAAACACAAAACCACCGTAAGCCTCAGTTTTCCTACTTGTAGGATAAGAAATAATTAGTACATATCTCATATATTTGCTAGGAGGTAGGAAGTAAATACTACCTACAGTGCCAGGTATAATACCTGGAATAAACTAAGGATTAAAACTTTAACTCAGCTTAGTCTGTTCTGGGCTGTTGTAACAAATACCACAACTGGGTGGCTTATAAAAAACAAACATTTATTTCTCATACTTCTGGAGGCTGGAGGTCCCAGATCAGGTTTCATCATGTTCAGATAAGTGCACTTTTCCCAGTCACACTTCTTGTATCTTCGCATGATGACAGAGGCTAAGGAGCTCTGAAGAATATCTTTTTAAAGGACACTAATCCCATTGATGAGGGACTCACACTCATGACCTAAGGCTCTACGTCCTAAAATGAGCATTTTGGGTGTTAAGATTCTAACATGTGAACTCGAGGATATGGGGGGAGTCAAAAACACTCAGGCCATAGAACTTACATTGCTGTTATTACTCTTATTTTGTTATGTCATTCTAATGAGCAATATATTATTCATCAATTACATTAACTGATGCTAATTACAAGATGGGTCTATGTCATCTTTATTAAATAAACAATGCTAATAGAATTTGATACTATATTTCCAAAATGTTAACACAATTGCTTAATAAATTTGTGATGCAATGCTCAACAAAACATTTTTAAGTCAATATATTTATAAAGTGTGAAGATAATAAATTCCACAAAGGCATCTTTTAAAGGTAATAAATGTACTTTTATGAAGTTAAATGGAAATTTCTAAATTAGCCAATTAAATCTCAAATATCTTTACTAATGGAACACAGTAGCTTTTAGGAATAGGAGAATTATGGTTCTAATCTCCACCACCACCACCACCACCGCCACCCTGCTTTTTAGGGCCACACGTGTGGCTTATGGAAATTCCCAGGCTAGGGGTCAAGTCTGAGCTGCAGATGCCGGCTTATACCACAGTCACAGCAATGGCGGATCTGATCGTTGTCTGAGACCTACACTGCAGCACGTAGCAATGCCAGATTCTTAACCCACTGAATGGGTCCAGGGATTGAACCCAAATTCTCATGGATGCTAGTCAGGTTTGGAACTCCTGGTTCTAATCTTAATAGAAGAAAAGTAAGGAAAGATAATTGAAGACACTAGAATGATGCCCTGGAAGCAATACTTAAGAGCAGTTTAGTCACAGTGTAGTCACTTACTGATTGCAAGGCAAGCAGAGTTCAAGAAAGACTTTTGGAATGAGCTGGGATCAAAATTAAGACAAGATCATTCTGCATTCCGTCCTTTAAGTGTTAAGTATAAGTGAAAAATAAAAGAATTGTTTTGCCAATTTCTCATAAAAAGTTCAACACAAGTAGCACAAAACCCAAAGATTAATCATACACATAATTACCGAATTTGCCAGATATTTTATTTACCTGTTTTTATATATTTGTTGAAGTAGTTTGATGCATTCACTCTAAGTAAAACAGTTGTCCTGAAGTGATTCTCAGGGTGGTCTATTCAATTAGATTGAAAATCCTCTAGGAGTTCCTGCTGTGGTGCTGTGGTGCAATGTGTTAATAGTCTGACTGCAGCAGCTGGGGTCACCGTGAAGGTGCAGGTTTGATCCCCTGACAGGTGCAGTGGGTTAAAAAAGGGGAAAAAGGAAAAAAAGAGGAAAACCCTCTAAAACTAGAAGATATATTAGAGAAGAGATACCATGATGAATTATAAAACATAAACTTCAAAGGGAGGTAGAAGATTCATCCTTACATATGACTATTTTCATCTACTGAGATCACAAATGAAACCTGTGGGGGGAAATAAGCTTTGTAATATCTAAAGGCAGGAATTTGATGTACCCTAGGACCCACTCCTTTGATGAAACAAGTTATTTCATAAATATCCCTTTACTTTGATGTCTCAGCATGAGAGGTATCAGGATATTAGACATTGATTGAACTAGACGCACAGATTGGATCTATCAGAAGAGAGATTGCTATTTGAGAGTCTCTGATTAAACTGTCCAGAACTGTTTTTCAGTTTGGGCGTTACAATGGAAAATCTGAGAAAAAACTTATTTTTATTCCTTCTCAAGTTAAAGATTTTTTAAAATATTGTCTTCTCCTTCAGAGATTTTTTGTTTCCCTTTTTTTCTCTCTTTTTTGATTTTTCCCTAAATGTTATGACTTTTCAATCTGCCTAATTAGGTAACGTGTTAGTCTTGCAAATATTAGATTTTTGCTTTTTTTTCTTTGTGTTTCTTTTTTTTTTTCCTTTGAAGTATCCCATATACAAAGGGTATCTATTGTCTGCTATCTCCCACTTCTGCTAGAATATTTGCAAGTCTTTTTTATCTGTGTTGTTTTCCATTAAAATAAGATGGTAGGTTGAGGTGCATAACCACTTCTATCTACCTCCTTCACCATACATCAACATCTCTCCCATCCTCCCTCCATACTTTATCTGTTACATCATTGGACCCAATTAGATTAATAGAACCAATTAAAGCCTACAGTTAATAAATAAATATATGGCTTCTCAGTTCCTTCCCTTCTCTGCCTCAGTCGTACTCTCTAACTCCTTACCTATTTTAACAATGCGCTCAGCTTTCTAGCACTTCTCATTTTAAATTCAGAACAGATAACCTCAAGTGAGACCTTAGTGCTCCCAGAGTGTTGCCTTTCAACTCACCTGTGTAAAAGGACAATTTTACACTTTCTTAATATTTTTTGATATATCAACTTTTTTCTCCTCCTCCCTTTAATCTCTGCTTATGACCTTATTATCTACTTATTTCACTTGGAAAATTCAAGAAATTAGAAGAGAATTTCCATATGATTCCACCATGACTTCCACAAGGTATCCTGCCTTGATAACTATATGGTATCTTTTCTCCTGTTGTTTTGAATGAATTATCAATGTGCCCCTCAACGGCCAACTCTTCTACCTCCACACTGGTTCTCATGATCTCTGTACTATTAAAATTTTGCTTTTTTAAATGGTCTCTTCTGAGCTATAATTATTCTCTCTGTACTAAATCGAACATGCTGAACATTTACCACCTTAAGAAAAATAACACACATATCATAGATAACACTCCCTGGACTCGACTCTGTACTTTCAAAACAGCTTTTAAAGAAATGTATCACTCCACCATCTCCTTTCTTTCCTCATTCTCTCTTGAACTTATATTTGAGTGAAGTCCTTTCACTCCTCAATACCAAAACTTGTTAAAGTCAGCAGCGATCTCCATATTACCAAATCTAATGATCAAGTCCCAATTTTCATTCTACTTAATTTACAGGCTGAAAACTTAATACATTTGTACACCACTTCTTTCTTAAAACACACTCTTTATGTGACATCCAGAACACACATTTCTCTTGATTATTTTTCTAACTTAGTATTTTCTGATTAATCTGCTTACTGTTCCTGAACTTACCAATGTTGTAATATTGATATATCTCAAGGATTAATCCTCTGGCCTTCAGTATCTACACTAAATCTAGACTTATCTCATTTAGTCCCATGGCTTTAAATATCACTTATAAGTTATCTAATCCCAACAATTTTTTAAATTCTCTTTCCTTCCTCCAGAGCGAAAGTTCTATGAGAACATGGAGTTTGTTTATTGTCATATCTTCACTGCCTAGAACAATGTCTGAGTGTTGTTTAATGATTACATGAATAAATGAATAAATAAACATATGAACTTACTGACAAATTCTAAGCACTTGGCAAGATTTGATCTAATGTTCTATTTTGCTCAGAAGAGATTTTCTCAATGTTGCAATGACCATTCCTCTTGACAGAATACAGGTAAGTACAGAATAACATATATTAATAAACTGTCTTCCTTTCTACCACTTTTTATATAACGATATATTTATATATTACTAATTTTTCCCTCCAACAGTTGGACCCACATTTAAGGACCCATGAGGTCCCAGGCAGGAAGAAAGACCATGATGATTCAGTCTTGTTGGTAAACAATTTTTAAGTCAGATGCCAGTATAGTCCCTTACTGTCTGCCCAAGCATTTCTGAGTAGCAGAGACTGAAATAAATTTTAAGGGAGGGAAGGTTGATGAGTATGAAGTGTAGAATTCTAGATGCTTTGGGAGTTGCCACTGTGGCTCAGCGCGTTAAGAACCTGATATAGTATCCCTGAGGATGCAGATTTAATCCATGTCCTCGGTCAGTGGGTTAAGGATCCAGCTTTGCTGCAAGCTGTGGCATAGGTCACAGATGCAGCTCAGATCCAGTGTTGCTGTGGCCATGGTAAAGGCCTGCAGCTGCAGCTCCAGTTGACCCTTAGCCTAGGGACTTCCATATGTTGTAGGTGTAGCCATAAAAAAAAAAAAAAGATTCTGGATGACTTAAAGAAAATATCTCCACATTCCTATGAAATTAGTAAGATAAATAAGTGGTATACAACCGTAAAAGAGGATCCAAACTCTTTTCTTTCAGAGATTATGATTATGTATTTACAAAGAGTAGAAAATAGATGTGAAAAAATGGTCAGGTAATAAAGTTAGTAAAATGCTTAATTATAAACTACTCAAACATATATATATCCATTTTATACTAGTAACAAGCAGTGAGGAAGTAAATTAAAGCATTGCTTTCATAATTGGCAGTATAAATATATGAAATGCCCATTAATGAACTTTTCTAGAATATGAAGAATACAAAAAAATAATGTAAATGACTCTTTGCATAGGTACAAATATATAATATGTCCTTAGATATGAAGATGACATATTTTTAAAATGCTATTTTCCTAAATTAATATTTTTAAATAATAAAAGCTTTATTTTTTGAACTAGATGATAAACTGTTTCTAAAGTTGATATTAAAGAAAAACATCCTAAAATAATCAGAAAATTTCTCTAGAAAAGGAGAATTAAGATAACAGCAAAGAAACTATTTTCAGTTGGATATCAAATGATAAAGCTCCAGTTAATAAAGTAAGAAATCAATCAGTAGGCTGGCAGATAAATGGAGCATAGTAGAGAATCCAGAAATAACCCCCAAAACATGTTGATTTAATCTATGAAAATTAGTAGGGAAAACATGGATCAATAAAGAGGTAATTATAAGGCATTGACTAGCTACTTGAATAAATCTGGATTTCTACTGTGTAGTCAATTACAAAATTAATCCCAGAAGTGTCAGATTTCAAAATGTAAACATGTGTACAAAAAAATACAAAAATAAATATAATTTTTTTCATGTCTTCAACTGGATGCCTAAGGATGGCTAAGAATGCATAGAATCTATGAATCATAAATGCAAAGATTGAAAAATTTACTCATAAAAATTGAAAAACACAATTAAAAATTTTAACAAATCCATAAGACAGATTGAAAGATATTGCAATGCATAACAGATAGGTAATGATAATTTATTTCATTTAACAGCTATTTCAAATCAATAGGATATAAAAAATAACGAAATATAAGTTCACTGCTTTTGAAAAAAAATAAAATAGGCATTCATATATGAAACTGTACTTACTATTACTTAATTTTAAAATGTAAATTAAAACAAAAATTAGAAAATATCTTTCTAAAGTGAGACAAAACTCTGGACTGTTTATGATGAAAGAAAATGTGTATCCTTATTAGAACAGGAGCTCTCGATCAGCTTAGAAACACTAAAATAACTGCAGGTTGAAAATATTTTGGAATTTTACTAAAACTGAAAACTATTGCATATTTCAAAGAACTTGGAATGAATTTAGAATGTAAAGGGGCAACCAAGTGAAGGAAGTTCAAAAGTAGTGAAAGCAGCAAATAAACAAACGAGAATTCTTAACACTTTAAGCAGCATTTAAGCATTTGGAGCACTTTTATCTACTTATGTTTTAATAAAAACATTAAAATAGGAGTTCCCATCGTGGCACAGTAGAAACGAATCCGACTAGGAACCATGATGTTGTGGGTTTGATCCCTGGCCTTGCTCAGTGGGTTAAGGATCCGGCGTTGCCGTGAGCTGTGGTGTAGGTTGCAGACGCGGCTCGGATCTCCCGTTGCTGTGGCTGTGGGGTAGGCCTGCAGCTGTAGCTCCGACTGGACCCCTAGCCTGGGAAACTCCATGTACCGCAAGTGCAGCCCTAGAAAAAAACAAAAAGACAAAACAAAGAAAAAAAAGATTAAAATAACAACAGAAAATAATTTCAGATAATGAAAAAAATAAATCTGATTTTGAAAGACAGGAATAAATGTTTTCAGATTGATAGTTCATTAAAAATACAGAAGACAAGGTAAGCTTAAGTTCAAAACAGGAAACAGTAAGAGATTTTATTTAAGAGAATTTCCATTACAGTAGGAAGAGTGAATAATATGGTTAGAAATATTGGTACAATATTGATTACAATGAGTTTCTGAGCTAATTAAGAAATTTAAAATTTACCTTGAATATAAGGGGATTCTAATAAAATATTTTTGAAAGATCACTTTAAGTTCACCTGAAGAATGAATCTCAGATGGAAGAAAGATGAATTGTTCTGTTATAGAGAAAATGAAGGTGAGAAATTATATGCGAGTGGCAATGAGAAGAGAGAGTAAAGATGAATTCAGATTTGTACGAATTGGGATGATAAAGCCTGGGTTAAATGATTGAAATGGGAAAGAGGCTTTTCAAAGTTTCCCAAGGATCTCATGAATCCTTAAGGGGAACTTCTTAAGGATCTCATAAACATTGAGGCAATCACAAAGATAGAAAATTCAAGATAAAGACCAGTTTGGCAGAGAAAGAATGAAGCTGAGGAAATTATGTAATTAATTAGGGGCATAATGATACTCAAGTTCTTGTGAAACATTTTAGTGCAGGTGTCCATCAGGTGAAACTAAGACTCTTTAGCTAGGAAGCAGATTTTAGGTGAATCTGTAAACACGGGTAAAAAATTACTGAAGGAGAGTGTGCCAAGAGTGAGAAGAGTGGATGACAATGGACAGATACAGGTCTTACGGCCACTTGAGAGACTGTATGATGGAAAGGAGCTGGTAATGATGGGGGCAGGGCACGGCGTAAGGGTTGAATGCTTGAAGTGAGTTAGTCACATCTTCTGGATTTAATTTGCCTCTGTTTCTTACTAACATTATTATATGACAAGATAGTTTCCTATCTGCAATAAAATACTGACCCAACAGTGTTCTTCAGAAAATTAAAGAAAATGTGTTTGGAGTACTCATTAGTGTATTCTAAAATTATAAGTACCTTATGAATAGTAACTACAGTAATATAAGATGAAAAAGCAGAAAAGATTAGAGTATAAGAAGAGTGTGGTATTAAGGAAACCATGCTATTTTAAAAATATACTATTCCTATTTCTTATGGACATGAACACAGGTTTATGGAGGAAAGAAAAAATGGAATGCATTTTATTTAGGCACTGTCTCTGAGGAACATCCTATTTTTCCACTTCAAAATCAGATGATTGCAAAGAAAATAAGGCAACTCCTAATAATAATGATTATGGCATTATTAGTATTCTTATATAGGATAAAATTCTTTCATTCCTTGTGCTGGCATATATTCTTTTGCTTTATTCACGATGTAATTTTTTCAGCAACTAAGCAAACATTTGTGAAATTGTGGGCATTCATCCAGAAAATGTTTAAGGATATTTCTAACTGTGCATTATGAAAATCATGATTAACACTTGAAATAAAGACATAATTATGATTGTTAATAAATATGCTAACAGTTGATGAACTTGCACTGGAGGAGATCAACTTAGTGGTCAAATTAGTGATGCAAAAGAGACAAATATTTCTAGAGACAGGTGAGAATATTATTTGGCAGATTTGCCACTAGTTATGACAGCAAATGCAATTGCTGTACAAAGAAATTATCCATATGTTTTAATTGTGAAATGTAACACGTGACACACTCAAAATGGTAAATAACAATCAGTGAAGTACAAAAACTACGTATATTATTGCACTTTAGTTTGCTTTTAAGTTTCATGATAAAAAGGTATAATTGTAAACATCAGATAACAAAAGATGAGCAAAAAATAAAAGGATCTAAAAAGCTATTGTAATTACTATAATTTAAATGTCCAAGGCAAGCTTTTTTGTATGGAAATCTCAATGTTCATTTTAACAGAGATGTAGCTGAAGAAAAGCCATAGTTTTCTCATATTTAATAGAGTTTAGCTTAGATTTAGAAATAAATGATAGACATGTATTGCTAAAAATTTTAATTTTGATAACTTTTAACACTCTCTACCATTTAGTCATTTAATCTACTGCTTGAAATTTTATTAATTCTTAAGATAATATCTTAAAAGAACAAAGGTTAAACTTATCTGTTATGACTATTTTTTCTTTATTACTCAGAAGATAGAACATTAATACTGCTGGAGATCACTAAACTCATTATTCCACTTCTAGAAGTTTATTGTACAAATTTATTACTGTGTTCAAAGATGTTCACCACAGCATTATGTAAAGCAAACAAAAACAATGGAAAAAGTGGTTTTTGAAATTAGAAGCTTTCTGAATGCATGATTGGTTTTCCCAAATATCCATTCAGAAAAAAGAAGTTACACATATTTTGTTACACTATATATACTGAAATATTATGGAATAATAAAAAACATTTGTAAAGAAATTTAAATAATAGAAATCTAGAATGTTAACCAAAAAAGACTTTGTAAAAAAAAAATTTACGTACTCAAATATTTAAATAATAACAGAGCACTTACTAAGAACCCATAATGTTCAACATGAATTCCAAATATTAACATTTAATCTTAACAACGACCTATGAATGGGTACCATTATTATTTTATCCCTCAGGACCCTATGAGTCTAGTTTAAGCATTGCCATTTTAAAAGAAGAATCGGAGGCAAAGGGATTCTTGCTTTTTGTCACGTAATTGTTAAGTAATATGGTCAAGATTTAAAGCCAATCTGTCCCATTCTGTGCTGTGAACCACTAAATTCTATGCGAAGTACATAGCAATAAAAGACTGAAAAGAAATATCCTAGACCTAGACTGTTAACAGCAATTATTCATCTCACCTCCTCAAGGGCTTTATTAGTCCTATCCTTATTGTCTCTCCCCTTCATCATTAATCTCTCAGTTTCTGCTATTCATTTTCCACTATCAACCATCTCATAGAACCAGGTTGCTCCATTATCAGTCATCTTGTATAACTAAAATAAATAAATCAGTTACCAAATACTAAATTTAAAATTACACAAATTCTCTCTGCTTCAGCAAAACACTTGAAAGAGTTGCAGATGTTTATTTATCTCCTAGTCACTCTTCCACCCTTGTGAGAATTTGTACTGTGTCAAGTTAGCTAAACAGGAATTAGTGTCCCTGAATTCCCCTCACTGCATAGTTCTGGTTTGCATGGGTCACAAGAGACACTGTGAGCAAGATTTAGACAGTGGAAGTGAAGTCATGTTCTTTTTTACTCTAGGAAGGACAGAGGAGGGGATAAGGTGCTATTGCAGCTCAGTCAGGTTGCCCTGTATCTAGTGGCTCATCTGGCTGGGTTGGTTTGCACCTGAATCCACAGCAACTTTAGCTACAGTCCTCTTCCTTCAGGATCTAGGACTCCTCAGCCTTTTGCACTCTTAGCTCTCTGACAAAAGCCACCAGCTGTTTCTACAGGACACTCCTGCTACTGAAGCTAGAGACTTGGCGGTTATGAGACAATTTTCGGTTCCATTCTTTGTTCATAGAGACAATTTCTTAAATATTCTAGTTGTCCCATGTTTCCCCATTTCACATTAATATCTATCTTCCCCTCAGTAATTACACAGCTAACTTGTTACCACAGCTCCACACAGGAATAGCAATGATCTCTCACAATGGTTAAAGCTGAATCCCTATAATAAATTGTTTATTTATATAAGTGGTTCTGTTTCTGTGATCAAACTCTGACTGATAAAAATCCCTCCCCAAATGAATTTTGTTTTCATCAGGCTAATGAAGTGTGTTCAAGTACTACTTATACCATTTCTTTCCAGAAATTCAGCCTATTTGAAACACTTCTCTTGTTTATCGTCACGGTCTCAGGATTTTTTCTGTGCTACCCAGGTCTTCCTTATTTTCCTTGCTGACTTCTGCCCCCCGCCCCCAATTTTTCTTTTCTTTTCTTTTTTTTTTTTTTGCCTTTTGTCATTTTAGGGCCGAACCCGCGGCATGTGGAGGTTCCCAGGCTAGGGGTCTAACAGGAGCTGTAGCCTCCGGCCTTCACCACAGCCACAGCAACAGGAGATCCGAGCCGCGTCTGCAACCTACACCACAGCTCACGGCAACGCCGGATCCTTAACCCACTGAGCAAGGCCAGGGACCGAACCCGCAACCTCATGGTTCCTATTCGGATTCATTAACCATTGCGCCACGACGGGAACTCGCCCTCCCCCAATTTTTAAATGTTGGAATGTTCTAAGGCCAAACTCTGATTTCTATGTAAAAGACATCTAAGTGGACTCATCCATTTCGATATGCTCCTGACTCCCTACTTATAGCTTATCCCAGATCCTTTGAGATCTAGACTTGAGTAAGCAAACTGCCTCCTTGGTATTTGAATTTGCATGTTGAGTTGCACCTTCAAATATAGTATGTGAAAGCTAGAACTCTTGACCCCCTGCCTTCTCCTCCCAAAACTATCTTGATCACGTCTTCTGAATCTCACTGAATAGTAGAGATCACCCAGTTGCTTAAGCCACTTACCTAGGAGTTTTTCATGACAGTTTTGTGTTTTTATAGCTTTACATGTAATTCCATTACATATGGAATGACTTTGGATGAAGACAGAGTAGATGCCCAAAAGCTATTACTTGAAGTCATTAAACCTGATAAAATATGCCACTAAGTTGATTTTCTAAGAGAGAAATCTGGGATATATTTGTAATAAAACAAACTGACAAGTTGCTAGAATTTTATTTATAAATGTTTTATCAATAAATATGTAAGACTGAAATATATAAATATTAAGGCATTTCGTTTAGACTGAAAAATATGTCCTCCTGCCTTATATCTATTGCTTACATGTATATGAGATCTAAAATCACTCTAGCTCTAAAAATCAGTTGGGTCAGGGAGTTCCCGTTGTGGCAGGTTAAGAACCCAACTAGTATCCATGAGGATGAGGGTTTGATCACTGGCCTTGTTCAGTGGGTTAAGGATTCCGTGTTGCTGTGGCTGTGGCTTTGGCACAGGCCAGCAGCTGCAGTTCTGAATTAACTTCTAGCCTGGGAATTTACGTATGCCACAGGTGTAGCCTTAGAAAGAAAGAAAAAAAAATCAGGTGTATCATCTGTAAAATGGAGAAAACTATATTTTCTTTAGCTAGGTCACTGATTGATTGTGAAGATTTTGTAAAACTTTTTATAAGATACTTTTTAAATGATAAAAAACATATTATGTTATGCTGCAACTATGCTTAAATGAAAACTGCCTTCTTACTTTTTTCATTGTTAATTCTGAGTCCTAAAATTGTATTTTTGTTAATACTTACAGTTTCCCATGTTGAAATCTTCATATCTATTTCTGCATATTTCCCAGTAGATGAAAAGAGCCCATCCCATCCTCTTTTCCCATCCTTAGACCATTGGAAGCACAGGACTTAAATATGTCAGGAGTTAGGACCACTAGTAAGTAAGTACACAGTGGATGTAGTTATCTGTTAACTTATGCCCAAGGGAAAAAATGCGACTCAGACCACAGACTGTGACCTTTGAATATACAGTATATGCCATAGTGAACTCAAGTTGAGGAGAGTAATCACAATATATATATATATACACACACACACACACACACATATATATGTATATATATTTATATATACATATATATGTGTATATATGTATATATATATGGGTATATATATGTGTGTGTGTGTATATATGTGTATATACACACACACACATATATATATATATATCTATACTTTTTTTTACAATCACTAGTCTCACTGAGTTTAAACAGATTTATTTTTATTATGGTTTCTCTAAAACAGAGAGGAAGAACAGAACAAGGACACCATGTTAGATTTATAAAGAAATAATGTCAAAATGGTTAATGTAATTCGCCAGTTCAATAAACTGGATTACATTTTAGTAGGACAAAAGATCAACGAAAGCCTATTTATATTCATTGGCTAAAGGCTGAAACAGCAACCAGGTAATGTTCTTCCTATTTTTAGGTTCATTAGCTGTGGCTGTCATATTTGTTGGGTACCATAACATCCAGATTTTTTTGGACAGCTCAGCTGTTTTTCTTTTTTTTTTCCTCTTATGCACAGATTAGATAATAATCTATAGCTAATAATACTGAAAAGTCAAAATGGGTATAAAATAAATAAAACTAAAGTATATTTCCAAAATGCAATTATATTACTGAACCACTATAATGGGTAATTGATGGCATTACATTTCTTTGTGATGGTGGTAGTAATTTACAGTATTAGACTTTTTTCTAAAAATTATTAAAAGAGTAATGGTGATTTTACCAGATCATGGATATAAGATAAAATGCGTTATTAAAAGTCTTCATTTTGTATTGTTACCTAACCAAACTTGGGTCTGCTTCTCCACACACGGTAGAGCCAATCTCCTGACACTGGGTTGTGGTGTGTATGCCCATGTATACATTTGAAATGGATGGCATTGTCTGTCTTCCCTTTATATAATACTCCAACCAAAATATAGACTTGTCATAGTCATCCATATCCACATTAAGCATTGATTAACTGGCCGATTGCAAATGCCACTCTGGTAGCTATTGAACAATGAGAATTCATTGTAAGTAGCTTATCCCCTAGGAGTTTGCAAGCTATGGCAGTTAACTCTCTTTGGATACATATGTCAAAGAAACATAACAAGTTAGAATAAAACATCAAATTGTGGATAGTTTGTGAGGTATCTCCAGAAAAGAGCAGTCAATGGCACATGAATGTCAGTACATTTTATAGTCAGGAATCAAGACAAATATATAATTAAGGTGAAGATCAAGGAGAGTAGCTGTGGGAGCCTGATGTCCTGACTAGGTGATGATTTACTAACTTAATTATTTCAAAATCTTCCCAGGTAAATGGGGATGTCTGCTCTTTAATGGATGTTGTTCTCATGTGCCACTGGGTATTTGCTGCCTTACACAAATAACTATATCTTATTCAGTTTAAAAATATGTCAGAATATTTGATGGTAGGTTCCAGTAAATGCCTTTGGATTTCCTTTGCTTAATTAGAAAATGTACATAAATTGCCATTTTGGGGGGAGGTGGGAGGTTTCTCAGCAGTAGCAGTCAAAGAGCCAAGCTTGCTAGACTGAGGAATACTTTCTTTAATATATTTAATGTCAGAAGCATGAAACAATATAGAGTTGAAAAATTTTGGTACTTTTCATGAGCTTCAACCTGAATCTTAAAGACAAAAAGTATCAGGAACTAAATTGAAAGGATTAAACATTTTATGTTTGATTAGAAAAGGGAGTATAATGGTAAGCTTTTATAAGTATAAATACATATGTATAAATATATGTATTCTGAAAACTTTAGCACACTGAGGATTGCTATTTTCCATCTCAAGATCAGGAAGACTATTTAGGTCCTTTAGCAAAACATATCTTAGTTTTACAAATGAATGAACGGGAAAAGTGAAAGAATCAAAGATTTCTCACCAAAAATTAGCTTCATCTAAAGAATTATTAATAATTTCTTACAGTTTTCATTTCACCCTATAATTCTACTTTTACTTTTTGTTTTGTTTTTTTAGGGCCATACCTATGGCATATGGAGGTTCGCAGCTGTAGCCTATGGGCAGCCTGTGGCTACACCACAGCCACAGCAATGTGGGTTCCAAGCCGTGTCTGTGACCTATACCAGAGCCCACAGCAATGCCAGATCCTTAACCAACTTAGCAAGGTCAGGGATCAAACCCGCCTCCTCATGGTTGCTAGTCAGGTTCGTTAACCACTGAGCCATGACAGGAACTCCTACTTTTGCTTCTTTCTAGAGCATGTGATGCTATAATTTCCTCCTCTCTGTCTCTCTCTCTCTCTTAGAAGAAAAATGTAGAAAAAATAGGGAGGTGTTATTTCAGACCAGTTATTATAAAAATAAGAATAACAAGAATAGGGAGTTCCTGCTGTGGCACAGTGGGTTAATAATCCAGCTTTTCTCTGTGGAGGCAGCAGTCAGATCCCAGGTACATTGCAGCTCCAGCTCAGATTGGATCCCTGGCCTGAGAATTTCCATATGTCACAAGTGCAGCTAAAAAACACAATTTCCATATGTCACAAGTACAGCTAGAAAACCTAAATAGACATGTCTCCAAAGAAGACATACAGATGGCCAATAGGCACATGAAAAAATGCTCAACGTCATTAATTAGAGAAATGCAAATCAAAACCAAAATGAGGTACTACCTCACACTGGTCAGAATGGCCATCAGTAACAATTCAACAAATGCTGGCAAGGAAGTGAAGAAGAGTGAACCCTCCTTCACTGCTGGTGGGAATGTAAATTGGTACAATCACTATGGAAAACAGTATGGAGGCTTCTTAGCAAACTAAATATAGAACTACCATATGATTCAGCAATCCCACTCCTGGGCATCTATCTGGACAACACTTTCATTCAAAAAGATACATGCACCCCTATGTTCATTGCAGTAGTATTCACAATAGCCAAGACATGGAAACAACCTAAATGCCCATCAAAAGATGAGTGTATTAAGAAAATGTGGTACATATATACAATGAAATACTACCCAGCCATAAAAAAGAACAAAATAATACCATTTGCAGCAACATGGTTGGAACTAGAGATTCTAATACTAAGTGAAGTTGTCAGATAGAGAAATACAGATATCATATGATATCACTTATATGCTGAATCTAAAATATCACACAGATGAACCACCTACCTACAGAACAGAAACAGACCCACAGACGTGGATAGCAGATTTGTGGTTGCCAAGGAGGAGGGAGACGGAGTAGGATGGACTGGGAGTTCAGGGTTAATAGATGCAAACTGTTACATTTGAAATAGATAGATAATGAGATCCTGCTGTATAACACCGGGACCTATATCCAATCTCTTGGGGGTTGAACATGATGGAAGATAGTATAAGAAAAAGAATGTGTATATATATGTGTGTGTGTGTGTGTGTGTGTGTGTGTGTGTGTGTGTGTGTTACTGGGTCACTATGCTGTACAGCAGAAATTGACACAACACTGTAAATCACCTATAATAACAATTTAAAAAAAAATAACAAAACTAGGTTCATTTTTCAGCTAAATAAACCTATGTGGAGAACATGGTTATTTCCCACTGGAGTATTGTTTTAAATGCTAGATGACTTACCTGTATTATTTCAATGATCACCTGAGTAATATTTGAGGGAACAGTTCTTTCAAAATGCTGTCTTCTTTAAAATAACAGACTTATTGGAGTTCCCATTGTGGCTCAGTGGTTAACGAATCCGAGTAGGAACCATGAGGTTGCAGGTCCGATCCCTGGCCTTGCTTGGTGGGTTAAGGATCCGGCGTTGCTATGAGCTGTGGTGTAGGTTGCAGATGTGGCTTGGACCCCGCATTGCTGTGTCTGTGGCGAAGGCCGGCAGCTACAGCTCCTGTTAGACCCCTAGCCTGGGAACCTCCATATGCCGTGGGTGCAGCCCTAGATAAGACAAAAAGGAAAAAAAGTAATTAAAAAAAATAACAGACTTATTTTCACTTCCAAAGTTCTTATTTTAAAATTAATTTTATCAGGAATCTAGAGTTGCAGCCATAAATGGATTAAAGTAGACTGAAAACTAATTAAATTGGTTTATTCATATAAAATGTTTTATTAATTTCTATGTTCCTAATAAAGAACACAATCTTAGCATCAGGATAACTGAGAAATACTGATGGACAGAGTGGCTTTATTAGGCCAGCTGGCAGTTCTGGCTTAGTTTCTTACTCGTTTAATACTCTTGAGCTATCTCCATAATGCACCCTTCATGGTAACCATAGGAACACTGTCCACTGTGATTTTTTGAATTGGAAGAACAGCCAGTGCCTAAAGACATCTATGAGGAAATATATGAACATAATTACATCCTAATTATTATATATGATATCTCACATTGTATATTAGATGTTAATGTCCTCTGTGCCTGAATGAAGAATTAGATCTGTGACCTTTCCTCCACAGATGATTCTGATGGATGATATTGAAAGCAAATTCTCAAGATTTGGGGGGAAGAAAACTAATGAAGGCAATAAAACCTTTGAATTTCATTCATGATGGAGCTCATGAGTTTAAAGTTCTCTTAAAAATTCCTGTCTTACCTTCGCTGCTTCAAATATATCTGTTGGTAGACGGAAACTCACCTAGTGATTTTTGCTTTTGTAAACTGGAGAAACCACTTTAAACTCTTTTTTAATATTCCCTGCACCATTGTAAGGAAGAGTAGATATCTTGAAAGTAATGAACTAGACAAATTATTTTATAAATATTCTGTCCATTATGTAATTTGTTAATATTTAAGTTAAATATTAATGATTCACTACTTTTCTCTGTTGTGTATTTATTTAATACATTCAAAAAACAAAATATTAAGTTATAATTCTGTACCTTTAAAGAAATTTATATTTAATAGAATTTTATAGCAGCAAATTCCAAATTACAGCATTATTTAGTCAAGTTTTGTGAATTAATGTGGGCTATAAAGGCATCTACCTTCAGGATCTAGAAGCAATTTTTTTTGCTTATCATAGGGTTCATAGCATTATTTAAAATTTAGTATAAATTAATAACCTGTAAATTTAACTTTAAAAAATGTATAATAATTTGATGAGCATTAAGTGATATGCATCTTATGGTATAAGCATTTATTGATTAGTCCAGCAATGTGCAAATCACAATCTTAACAAATTCTCAAACATTATTTTAACTAATATAAAAAATTTTTTCTTTAAAAAAATTATAAAAAAATCTTCAAGTGACTTATTATATTCAATTGACCAGGATGTTATAAAGTATGTAAACTGGAGTTCTTGTTTTAGTAGAATAACAAAGTCCTATCCCTAGTATTCCAACTCTGGTTCTCCATTGGGCCAAATAATCAGGGAGTGCATGAGCTTTCTGACACTCCTGTCTCCCCTTCTGATGTAACCTTACAATTGCACTGTGGTCTTTGTTAAAAGAGTCAAAATACAGAGACTTAGATTCCTTCGAGGAGGCTGTAACACTCTCCAATCATCAGCAGAGTCTCCTTGCTCCAGAAAAAGACACTTTACATATTACAATGCCACCAAAGTCAGGGATAGCTAAAATACTGGACTATGCTCTCCAGATTATAGGGAAGACTGTGGAACTGGGGATGAGGTGAATGACTAAAGCTCGTGTTGCCAAGCAGGGTATTTCTGCTTCTCATGGACTTTGATGAATGGTATGTAAAGATGTCAGCGACAGTGAGACCATTCCAGGTAGCTGATTCCAAGCTCAATATGCTTATTAGATATACGTTAATTTTAATAACAATGTTAAAGTATTGAGTTTTTTTTTTTTTTTTAATTTACACCTGTGAATTTCCAGAATGCAAACCTGCCTGGTCAAGTGCACACTATGCATCTGAAAAAGCATTCATACTAAAATTAGCAAGAGTTTTTAGGTGCAATAACCGAGACACACCCACTAACAGAGTGTAGAGCTAATTATTCTACCCATTTTTTTCCACTTACAAGTTGTCTTCATTCCTTCTTTTCCTGTAGGACTTCATTAAAATCTTTATTACAAGAACTTTGAACCTCTGTTTGAAGTGATTGAGATATGATTCTGTTAGGGAAACATAAAACCATGTCTCTCTCCCCAAGAAAAACCAAAAGCTTTGTATCAGTAAAGAAGGGGGAGATAATTATTGAGTATGCATATTAGACTACATGCATGCAGACAGTCCACAGATGACTGCAAAGTGTGGACAAGGGGAAAAAAAAAGGTGATTGGAACTTTCCATGGGATGATCATTTGCAGGAGAGACAAATGGCCACACCATGTTATAGTCTTCTGGACTCCTCATAAGAGTTGCTTGGGTAAATTTTGTAGGTATGTGTTTCAAGTTCCAAGAGTCAGAAAGCTTTCAACTTTATAAGATGAAAAGGTTGAGTATATTATGTTTTCAAGGAGACATCCTTACGTGAAGAAAGAGAGAAGTTGCAACCTTCCTCCCTTAATTAAAAGAAGAAAATTTCATCATTTTATTATTGCAATTCCTTCCCCAACAGAATACCTTGGACCCCACATACAAATGTATTTCTCTAGCAAGCTTCAGTTTATTGCATATTTTTCCTCTTTTCTTTCTTTCTCTCTTTCCTTCTTTCTTTTTCTTATTATCTACCTATCTATCTACTTATCTATGTATCTATCTATAGTAATAAGCTGTAATAAGTTGCAATTCATTAGGTTCCTTATTAAATTAATAGCAATAAAAGTCATACTGAGATGCTTAGAACCTGAGTTTTTGGTCATGAAAGCTAGATTCTTAACATAAGAAATGAGGGCATACTTATGCCAGATTAAATATGGCATTCTGGTTTTACATCTGTTCTTGAGAAGCAGGGTAATAGTAAACTGTCCTGTCTCTATGGGCAGCAATTACCTTAACAAGAAAGATGCTGACTGCTGCAAAATTGGTGGCTTTTTAAATTTAGATGTGGAAAATGATAAAGATGTAGGATATTTATTAAACTACACTATGTCTGCTTCTCAGAATTCCTTGTATCTGTTCCTAAGTAAGTCATCCCAAAGATAAGCACTCTTGTCCATTTAGACATAATTTTTGTTACCGTAACCAATTTTTCTAGTATTTAATTATTTGAGTACTATTTACTATGCAGTATTTCCTCTTATTCCTATAAACCTATAAATTCAATATAATTATATCTCATATGTAATAAAGCTTGGAAATATCAGTTGATTAGCCCAAGGTCATGCAGCTAGAAACAGAGTCAAGTTTCTTACATTAAGGTTGCAGCTCAAAAAAATAGTGCCTGTCATGCTTACGGTTATACTAGTATACACAGGCACACAAAAGTGAAGTATGAATCAGTCTTTGCACTGTGAGAAGGTATAATATTTCGAAGGGCTGAGTAGAGGAAATATAAATACATGCAGCCTTAAGACATTGTTTGAACATTACGAAGTAGTGTATAATTCCAAATTGTGTAATGCAAGGAACAGGTGCCTATGGGTTTGGAGAAATAGATCATATATGTTGAAATATTCAGGCAAACATGCATGACAGCAGTGAAACTTAACACTGAACCTTGAAACTTGGTTAAGATTTTGAGAGATGTGAGAAAAGAGAGGAATCGTGGCACCATTTTAGTAGTGTCTCATCTACATTTTGGAGAATAAAGATATGCAAGTTAATTATCCCAGATATTCTGGGTGAGGGACTCATAGTGAGTAAAATCTGAAATCACATACAAAGTAATTTGTACTCATATGGCCTTGTTAAACTGACACAAAATTTATGTGATATGCTAGCCAATAAGTATATTGTATAAAATGAAATAATAATCTGATATTAATTAAGCTATTATAAATAATTAAGAAGATAGTAAATTACAAATCCATTATTTTCAAGATCAAGATAGTAAATTACAAATCCATTATTTTCAAGATCCTTTTTTTTTTTTTTTAGGGCTGCATGCGCGACATATGGAAGTTCCCAGGCTAGGGGTCAAATCCGAGCTGTAGCTCCAGCATATCAGCCTATGCCATAGCCACAGCATTGCAGGATCCAAGCCCTGTCTGCGACCTATACCACAGCTCACAGCAATGCCGGATCCTTAACCCACTGAGTGAGGCCAGGTATCGAACCCTCATCCTCATGGATACTGTAATTACTACTGAGCCACAGAAGGAACTCCCTCTTTCTATTTTTTAATCTCTATTTTTTTATGACTAACAGAAGCTGTTTTTCCAGAGCCATCTATGAATTTAACCTTGCTGTCAAACTCAGATCCCAAGTACTTGCACGTTCCTTATTCACATCCCATTTGTCCTCCTCTTAGAAGAAAAGAAAAATGCTTTTCAAATTGATTACTCATGAGAATTGGCATTTTCAAGACAACAAAGAATTGGTGTTTCACAGATCAAAGAGTTCAGCACAGGAGAGGAACACGTTCAAATATTCTATGGTCATAATGGCAGCACTGAGAGTAATTTTCCCCCATTTTTTTATTGGAAGTTTTAGCTCTTCACATTGTGATATCTTTAAGCAGTTTAAATTCTGAGCCTTTGACCTATATAAATTTGCATAGGTGGACTAACCCATATAGCTTAAGTGCTTACCAGATTTTAATCTATCATTAAGTTCAATAATTATATCAAAATACCTGACCTGTAAATAATTTAAAATAATATATCTTTGCTTTTCTTTTATCTGAAGACTTAATTTTAGCTGAAATGGCTGGCTAACATCAACATTATAAATGGCATAATGAAAATGGCAACTTTAGTCTAAAAAAAGAGTCACATTTAAGGTAAATACCAGTTATTAAACTGATACATAATGAGCAATATTTATAATATAGTTTTGCATTTTTACCTTCAGGGCATGTGTGTAATAGAGCAACAGAAATGAGACAAATAAAACAACATGGTGTGTCAAACCATGAAAGAATGTATGAACTAGAATACATTAAATGTATTCATAAAAGCTGGAATAAGTCATAGAAAAAGTAATAATTCAGATATGATGATTCTTTTAGAAAAGGACATAGAAGATTTACTTTGTGAGCATGATTTTGAGCATGAGGTAAAGAGCATGTATAATAGAAGGAGACTGTCTAAAGAGCCAAAGCAAAGAAGCCTAGGGCAGACAGAACTGGAAATCATATTTATTGAGCATTACAAAGATAGCAGGAACTCTTTTAAATGATTTATATGTTTGCTGAATAAACAAATTGGCCTAACCTACAGAGACACCCTGAGATTTTTCTTGCCAGTGCTATTACACTGTATCAAAAAATAATGATGTATTCAGAATTCTGACTTATACAAAGTCATTGCTTTGTAGTGTTAGAAATCACTTTCTTCATTAACTAGAAAGATACATTAGCAAAAGATACATATATAAAGATTAGTATTTTATTTGCTATAATTCCATCTATAATAGTACTCAGAAATATGATTTTACTTTGTTGTATCTTATGTATTTTTTTGGTCTTTGAAGGGCCACACCCATGGCGTATGGAGGTTCCCGGGCTAGAGGTCTAATTGGAGCTGCAGGTGCCGGCCTACACCACAGCCACAGCAATGTAGGATCTGAGTCGCCTTTGCAACCCACACCACAGCTCACAGCGACACTGGATCCTTAACCCACTGAGCAAAGTCAGGGATCAAACCTGCGTCCTCATGGATGCTAGTCAGATTTATTTCCACTGAGCCACAATGGGAACTCTACTTTGTTGTATCTTATTATTACGAAATATTTTTGACTTAATCCAGCTCAGCCACATTTGTAAAGAACTTGTTAAAAGTATATGAGAAAAGTAAAAAGATTTTAAAATACACCAAGATTTTTCCATAATTATATTTCCTTTGCTATACAAGAGCCATAGGAAAATAAATGTTACTATATTTTACAGTTTCATTAAGATTTAATGAATAATTACAGAAATGCAAAACACTGAGGTAAAAGCATTATAGTTGATAATATTGTTAGATTAATGCTGTGATGAGCAAGTAGTGGTCAGAACAGTCAATTATATTCATAACAGTTTTGCTACATTTTAATTTTAGGAGGAACTTGCAAATAGCAAAAGAAGCTAATATTAAGAATTCATTTTTAAATCCTGAGAATAACTTGGTCTTAGCACACATTTAATTGAAATCATTTAATTAGATATGTTCATTAATCTTTACTACTCATGTGAATACTTTATATTCAGACTGATAAATATGTGGTACTGCAAATATTGAATAATTTACAAAAGAAAGAAGAAACTTGGATTTATTAAACTTTGGTTTGAGTGGGCCATTTATTTGTTTCATTTGTTCTCAATAAATCTAGCATTAAAATCTTCATTCTAATACACTCAAAATCTTTCAGAATGAACGAAGGATGTCCTACCAGCTTACATCATAGGACTTACATTGGGGGACAGATAATGCCAAATTATAGGTAATTGTTATAAGGACTTTTAGGATACATTTGATGTCTGTCATCATCATCATCATCATCATCATCATTATAAAACACTCCCACTGCCATTACTTGATATTAACTTTATACTCTCAGTAGTTGTAAATAATGTCTCACCTATTTTCTCATTTAATTTCCAAGTTTGAAAAACTGAGATCACTTCTAAAATGGTGAAATTTTGGTTTGCTTGTCCAAACCAAGTGTCTTCTCTCTGGGCTCTTTACTTAGAACCCACTTAGGGATACCCCAGGTGACTATGAGGTTCAACGCTTACCTTAATCTGAATTTAACAGTTTACACTAAATTTTGAAGTTGTTCTTCATCTTCTCTGTCTCCTAACACTTGCATGCCAGCTCATTTTTCCTCTGTTGAAGGGTGCATCTCTCTGCAGCACATCAGTTACAGCATCAGACAAATGTACAGTCCACAGCCCTGAGAAACGAAAGGTTCAGTGAAGGAGTGTGGACTGGTGGTGAGGATGATGAATTGAGAATGTCTTCCCGTTTTTTATCACTTGATGTGTATTAAAGGCTAGGGTAAAATCTAGTGTTTGTTTTGTGTGGTTGTTGTTTGAATCTGAAATTTGACAAAAATTTAATCTACTTTTATGTGATTGCTTCAGCCTTTTCCTCATGTCTCAGAATTACTTATAGTTGCATTATTTCATTTTTATATGTGCAAAAAAGGCATGCTTATCAATGCTAATTATTATATTAAAAAAAAGTAGTGGCTATTTTCTTTACATAGTACTTTGCAATGTTAAAGCTTTTTCACTTGAATTATTTTTATTATTCATTTATTTTTCTTTATTGGCTGCCCCATAGCATATGGAGTCCCCAGGCTAGGGATCTAATCCAAGCCACAGTTGTGACCTATGCCAGTGGCAGCTGTGGCAACGCCAGATCCTTAACCTACTGCACCCTGGCAGGGATCCAACCCATGTCCCTGCCTCTGAAGAGACTTGATCGATCCTGTTGTGCCACAGAAGGAACTCCTATTTTTAAATTATCCAATTTTCAGAACAATTATTTGAAATAGAGATAAATTATTATCATTGTTTTTACGTGGGAAAGAATAGAAAAGGCCATGTCATCAAGGGGAAGAAAAATAATTGAGTTTTCTTTATTTTTTTATCTCTGTTGATTTATTGTCTATTGGTAAAACATCAACAAACTTACAAATAACACATGGGAAAAATAAATAAAGTGAATGAAACTGTATTGAACACTGATGCATAAATAACCCACACAAAACCAATGAAATCAAAGAGAAATGAATCACAATTCTTACAAAGTTTATTTTTTAGAATGCTTTAACTGTATATCAGTTATTGTGATGTCACCATTTTAATAAAGAATGTGACATTATTAGAGAAAAAGATAAAAGAATCAATACAAAACGATCGTTTAGCCACAAGGGTTTTACAGCAAGCTCTGTTTTTTCTCCTCTCTGTGAGAGTTTTCTTAAACAGATTTTTCAGTAGCTCTAAGAACAAAAGTTTGCCTGTATTACTATGTCATTTCTCCCCCTCTGACTACCTTTGTTCATAAACTTCAAATATTATTGAATTTGTTTATTTTTCTATGTGGTTGAATTACTTTTAACTAGGAACTGGGGATTTCTAATCCTCTTAAGTCAAATTATTTTCCTTCCCGACTATGCACTAATGCACTCATGATTCCTTGTTGATAATACATGTTCCTTAATTGGCACTTTCTGTAATACAGTAGGGCTTATCTAGTTTCAGACTTCTCCCGCTTTGCTTGTACTTTCCCCTAGGTATGAATTATTATGAGGGCCATCAACGTGTGGCAGAGTGGAAAGTTAGACCAGCTTGCATCTCCTTATTTCAAATTCTTATTTTTCTCCCTGCTGAGCAAAAAGTTGCACCTCGCATGTACTATAGAATTCACCAATGACATATTTGCATCAGCATTAGAAATACTTAAACAGCATTAGATGTACTTGTCGGTCCATTTCAAACCCATGTTCACTTAAAGATTTATATCACACATTAACCTAAATGTTGGTTTTACACAAAAAGTGGAGGGGAACACACAATATCTAACAAATGTTTAGCTGAATTCACAAAACAATGATTTTTGGTAAATAAATGCCTTTTTAAAATGTTTGAGCTAGAAGAACAGCCTAAAAATTTTTATATTTTATGTACGTATTTTTCTATATTTTCATAATATTGGTTTTATTATTTGATATGTTGGCATTTTATCACACATGAAGTTACACCATGCTTTATTACATTAATATATATGTTAATTTAATAAAATAATATAAATATACATATATATTCTTTTAAATGTTCATAAAAATTAAAGTAACAAGCCTCTACCCTATACAAGTAAATACAGTTGTTTTTATAAATGAATATTTTTATAGCTAGTATAATCATACATTGATTTTGGCCAAAAAACAAAACAAAAAAAAAGTTCACCTATTTTCAGAGGACCTGTTAAAATATAATATTCTAATTATACATGGTAATCAAATAAGTTAACTTGTTTTGAAGGATTGCTGTTTACAGTTCTTGGGATAAGCTATAAAAATAAAAGACTTTTTTTTTCCGTCTTTTTAGGGCCGCACTCAGGGCATGTGGAAGTTCCCAGGCTAGGGGTCGAATTGGAGCTGTATCTGCCAGCCTACGCCAGAGCAACAACAACGCAGGATCCGAGCTGCATCTGTGACCGACTCCACAGCTCACCACAACACCAGATCCTTAACGCACTGAGCGAGGCCAGGGATCGAACCCGCATCCTCATGGATGCTAGTCGGGTTCATTTAGCACTGAACCATGATAGGAACTCCGACTTTTGTTTTTATAATAGTTGATTATTGGCCTTGAGACTTGTACCTGTGTCAGTGATCACAAACCAGTAGTATATATAGCTATAACATTCCAAATTACTAGCTCTGAATCAAATTGTGCGCTCCATGAGGACAGGAATTTTTGTATGCTCTATCCCAGAGCATAGAATAATAAAACCTTGCCATATGGGAGGTACTCGATGAATATTTGGTGAAGAAGGAAAGGAAGAGAGGTAATAATTCAGAAAAGAGGCACCAGAGATTTCATTACTACCCACTGGGAAGTCTTTGCCTTTCAAGATTATACTTATTCTGGTTGATGGTCAAAGGTGTAAGGACAGGTCTGGCACAAATACATCTACCTTTCATCTCCTTTAGTATTAATTCTGTTTTGGCTCTCTTTCCACCTGGTCATACCAAATGACATTTCTGGTCATTCTTTCCTGTTCTTATGACAGTCTTCACATTTTCTGCATCTATTTTAATTTGTCTCTATCTACAACACAGAAAGACATGTTGTGCTTCATAGAAATACTTTCTATACTTCAGAAGAGAAATACTTTCTATACTTCATTATAGAACTACCTAAGTATTCTACTGACACTGTATTCTGTAGTAAAAGGATCAGTATCTAGTGCTTTATAGGCTTTCACTGAATATTTCAGGAACAAATTTATAATTACATAACAAAAGTTATATATGGGTGTGTCTGTATGTGTGTGTGTATATGTATATGTGTGTGTATTTATATATGTGAGTTGTGTGAGGTATATACACATTAAATATATATATATCTTTATTGAAATATAGATGACTTACAGTATTATATTAGTTTCAAATGTACAACATAGTGCATCCAAATATTTTTTGTCTTTTGTTTTCTAGAGCATTCTAGCATGTATACAGTTAATCTAGGGCCCTATCAGATTATTAACAAATGTGTTTTTTTTAAAGAGGAAGAAATATATTCCTATTTTGACTTCAAAAATGTTTTACTGCTTCATCAAGAGACTAATCCTTGATTTCATTCTCTCTGTAGTTTTGTGTCATGGGTTCTTCAGAAAAATTACTGTTTAAGACATTAGGAGAGGTCATGCCATCTAGGTCAAAACTGATTTATATCAGGATTCCAAGGCCAAGAAAAGGAAAACAAGCTTCACATTTTCTAGAATAACTTCCCTGAGTCTAGCAAAGTTCCGAGCACTGAATGAATCCATAACATTAATGAAAAGAATATTGTTTCTAAAAACAGTTCCTAAAGAAGCATTTCGTCGCTTTTTTTAATCGATGGCAGCATCTTCAGAATAAATATTTCCATAATATAGTGAAATAAAATAAGATCTGTGTAAAGAAACACCCCGGTATATTTACTAAAATAACAATCATCTTAGTAATTCTTCAGGCTCATTAATTATTATAGCTTTTACCAGAATGGTTGGCATTGAATATTCTTTATTCAGTTCAAGAATAATTCTTGGTTGCATAATGTCTATATTAGTCCTGAGAAACATCTCTGTTTATTGAAAATGTACTTTTTTATTTGTTTAGGAAAAACATGATTTCTGTTTCAACATTCTGTATTATTAAAACATCAACAGAAATGTAGACATTTTTGATATCCATTTAGGTAGAGAGTAGTTCATTTTATAATTAGAGACTTGGAAAAACAAAGCCAAATGAACCAGGATGTGTGCATATGTTTGTTAGAGGAGGGAGCCAGGCATGTGGTTAAGATAACATTGATGAAATTTTAGCACACAGAAAATGGAACAAGGATATTGGAATGTGTATAATACCCTATATTTTAATACCTTATCCCAAGGAAGTTTGCATCATTTTTTTAACAAATTTAAAAAAGTTTAAACTCAGGTAAAATGTTTCTGGTAACAAAACTAGCGTTGTAATGAATTCACAATATACATTCTTTGATTCTCTGGAAAATATCCTTTTTACCTTATGCTTTAGAGAACCACAGAATTTTACCCTTATCAATAATTTAACAATGCATGGAAAATAAATTGTCATTTCTTTACGACATTTTTTGACATCCTTAGGAAAAAGAAAATACATGGGGAAATATATTCTCAGCTAATAAGCATTTGAATTTGACAGATAATTTAATCTTGGAAATCTCTCTTTATAAGGAGCAAAAGAATAAAGAAAAAATAATAATTAGAGTTTAAGAATACTGAAATGCAGTTGAGTACCTGTAGGACAATCCCCTGAAATGGATAGATGGACTTGTGGAAGACCCTGGGATTGGCTTCTAGCTGCAAGATGCTGAGTTTTGTTGACTGTGTTATTATTGTAAATATTTCTTTGAAACTAGGTCACGGCATGTGGTTGTGAACCACCTTGTTTGCAAGCTTATTTGAGAAAGCAAATTAATTGTTATTGGTAAGATGCCCAAAGCTATTAAGCTATTTTTTAGGCCACAGAGCAATGAGTATACGAATGAAGGTAAGGCCATTCAGGAAAACAAAACTTTTTGCCACATAATGAAAGTTAGCTGTTTTTACAATAGCTCTTGTTTGTTGATGCTAGTTTATAATCCTTTTCCTATGCTGACAAGAATAGAAGAATCGCAAAATGAGAGTCTAAGTCAGTCACTATGATGTTCATGCCAGGCATTCATTCTGTGTTCTGACTCTAAGAATACATGGTACCCTGCAAAAATTCCAAAGAGAGTCAGATTCCTTGTCTCACAGTCCCTTTGCATCTCCTAATTGAAGTGCAGAGCTGAGTAGAAATACCACCCACACTCACAGAAGTCATTTATTAGCATGTATATAACCACATAATCCAAAGGAATTTGTTGAAAGAAATCAGTTACGTAATTTAAGGGTCTGGGTAGGCAAGTTTGAAAACCATAAGGTAGACAGACCACTAGGAAAAGCAAAAGCAAACTAAAACTCAGAATTCAAGGACTCTGCTCTTCCAAATGGATTTAATGAGGTCCACCCAGTTTACCTAGGAAATTTTCCCTACTTAAAGTCAACTGAATATGGACTTTAGGCTCATTTATAAACATCTTCACAGCATATCTAGTGTTTAAATAACTAAGTAATTTGCCAAGTTAACAGAAAACTGATCAACATAATGAGTCATTAGGATTAGTCAATATTCAAGGAAAGGACAGTAATATCAAAGAACTTTTAGACATGTTTTAAAGTTACTGCTAACTGGGTTTTAATAATTTTTTGTTTAAATCTGAAAAGACAATGGGTAATTTCAGTTACATTAAGCTGTATACATGTAATATATATATATATACATGCACATATACATTAGAATATGTTTATTAATGTGCTTTCCCTATGTTTATGCATAGCAAAAAGACTGTGAATTAGGTCTTGGAATTATGTTTAAAAATCTCTAATTTTCATTTATGAGTCTTTCTCTAGTTTTTAAAGAATACACACATTCTGTATATGCATATAGAATATACATACAAAATATTAAGTAGATTTTAACACTTTATGAAGTCCAAAAAGTTGTTCATAGAAATATAAAATACTTCTAACACCTGTAGAGCATATAAACGTTTGTCTCCCAAACTCAGTCTGGAGGTATTTTCTCAAGGTACAATAAAGTAAGAATATGTCCCTTACATGACTACTTCTTGCCCCTTCTCATTAATTCTCACTCTCCTACACACACACACACACACACACACACACACACCACACGACAGTGTGGATCGGCCAATCTACAATGTTTTAAAGAGGTAGATGAATAAAGAGTAACCTGAAGGTAATCAAATGCCACAAAATTGCTGATGTATGAAAACGGCAGTCTCTGCTTTAGTCACATTCATTTGGAAACCTACGTTCATGAAGAGAACATTTAACCAGCTTATTGATACACAGGTACTACCCCTCAAAACAAGTTAATGAGCCACTCAGGATAGAATAGATGGGCAGAGCTGACACTTGCAAATGAGTTTAATCTGCTTGTCCTGTAGATAAGAACCTTGATGTGGCAGCTCTAGACTGCATCACACTAAAAGACTGAAAACTCCAAGCCCATTTTCAAATCACCAACTAAATATCTTGATGAGAAAGTCTTGTGGCATTGCCAGAATCAGATACTTTCTTTGTGTTCTTTTGGCTTTTGTTTCTGTATTGTTTAGTTTGTTTTTTGCCTAAACCTGTATCTCTCACACATCATTTTCCTCTTTGGTTCTCTCAAAAGATCTTTAAAATAATATTTATAAAGAGTAATCTAGTTAAACTAGATGCAATTGATTAAAACTATTTAAATTAGCTCACCAAAATGCTGATTTTATGTGGGATAAATTAAATGGAATCTTTGATATAGATTTATTGATACACTTAAGTTTTTTTCACCTCTGACCACCTGCCTTGGAGAGTCTATTCTCAGAACTTCAAATCAGAAATGGTGAGATTCAGCCAATGACTGTGTTTAAAAACAAGTTCAATTACTGAAAATACTGAAACTGGATATCAGTAGGTAGTGAACTGAGGACCGTCTTGTTGTACTTGATGGAATGTTGAGTTATATACTCTTAAGAATCTTTTTCAGCCTTCAGCAGTCAGTTTCTCCCAGAGAGTACTTATCCGAGCAAAAACATGTGACATATAAATCTACATGTGCAGTGCCCTGTTATATCTTTGACATTACTTTAACACTTTAAGCCTTCATAAAGAAGAATTTTTTTCAGACTTTCTTTTCCAGGACTTTAATACTCATTAAAGGCTTTCTCCTTCTCCCCCTACACTTTCTCATTGAAGAGCGGCCCACTGGTTTAGGAATTAAGTCAAAGACCTCCAGCCATGCAGCATTACCAGTGAAAACGTATGAGCTTAAATTATTCAACTTGGAATTCTACATTATAGCATGAATTTCAAACATCTATTGAATGCTCAACTGACCAGGAAATAAGAAGAAATAGTTTATGTGGGAATTTGTTGAAACATAACTGAATTATGTCTGATTTTAATGTACCGAAATATACTTAAAGGATAAGGAATACAAGCAGACTGTTAACAGATTTAGCCAAGAGTCTATCTTTAGTGCAATCAATCTGTAGTAAGAGGACTCTAGCTTACAAGGCATGGAAGATAGGAGACTAACTGTACTCTGAGTTCAGGCCACTTGCCACTGTGGAAACTATCATATTTTATGAGTGACATACATACATATATGTGAGTTATTGGAAGTGTTCTTGGTATTATACACTATGGATAAATAGTCATGGTTCTGCTGCTGTTTAGTCAGAAAAAAAAATTCCTTAGACGATGAATGACAACATTTCTCAAATATGTGAAGACTTGTCATGTGAAAGGAAGATAACACACTGTGAAAGTAAATTTGTAGAGCAAAGCAAGTGAGTAAATATTCCAGTGAGGATGGTTTTGCTCAGTATAAGAAATAGCAATTAGACTTGTCCAGCTAGGGATATATCTCATAGGAAGTAATGAAGCGTCTCATTTTTCTTTTTACTCACAAATTTTATTAATAAGAACAAACACCCTTAACCAGATCACATTTCAGCAACTCTGCATACATTAGCAGAGTTCAAGAGTGTCATTTTGGTTCAATAGGAAATGGACTTACAAAGGTCTTTTTAAAAACTAAGCTATTTGTAAGTAGAAGCAGTTATTTCTTGAGAATTGAAAATATTGAAACTGGATATTAATTTCTAGTGAGCTGACGGGGGGCTTTTGATATTTGATGGAAGTTTGAGTTATATACACTAAGGAATCTTATAAGATGCTAGGTGGATTTTTATAGCCTTAATATAGCTCACTAAAGTAGCTTCAAGAGAGTTGGGCTTTACAATTGCCTTTTCTTAATTTAAGCATAGAGATTTACTTAGCCTCTCTGGTTTTCATGCTTTCTAATTAGAGGTTCACACCACATGATAGTCATGGTTCTATTTAATTCTTTTTTCCCCCAGGTTTATTGAGATATCATTGACATAAACCATATATAAGTTTAAGGGGTGCAATGTGATGATTATATACATGTATATATTGCAGAATGATTGGATCCCATCCATGACATTTGTTTACTTATTCCTTATAGCTACCTTCCTGCTACAACAGTGGAGTTTTGTGAGACAGAGGCCAGAGAAACCTAAAGATACTTACTATCTTGCCCTGTAAGAAAAAGTTCAAGGAATCATTATGTGGCCTTAGAGAGGAAATATACTTTGCTTGTGAGAAATCCCCAAAGGATTTTCCTTGTTCTTTATCATTGTGGAGATATAGCACATGATGGGATTATAAAAGACAATAACAGGAGTTCCCTTGTGGCTCAGCAGTAACGAAACCTGACTAGTATCCACTAGGACCTAGGTTCTATCCCTGTCCTTGCTCATTGAGTTAAGGAGCCTGCATTGTTGTGAACTGTGGTGTAAGTCACAGATATAGCTCAAATCTGCTATTGCTGTGGCTGTGGTGTAGGCCAGCAGCTGCAGCTCCGATGTGACCCCTAGTATGGAAACTTTCATATGCAGTGGGTGTGGCCCTTAAAAAAGCAAAAAAAAAAAAAAAAGACAATAATGGTTCAGTAGAAAAGCAGGAAGCTGCTAATGATTTACAGCAGCTAAATTACTGTCTCAGGAACAAGAAGGTTGATTTACCATTTATTTAAATGATGGTAATTTGATACCTTCAATGTATGATATTTTGTGTAACTTCAAATATCATTTCATCTTCAACATTCAACAATAAATCTTGCTATGGCTTTAAGGATTGATAGAATAGTTAATGTAAGTAACTATGTTCTGCCTGATAGACAAAATATATTAGAAAGTCTTCGTTTCTCTTCTACCTCATTTTTCCTTTATTCATCCACTCATTTATTTCTTCTTTGCCAAAAAAAAAACACTTCAAAAATCTATATTGCTGAAAAGTGTGGCGAAGGTATAACTCACCAAAATTAGGCAATTCAAAGATAAGGCTATTTCGAACACATTCCCAGTTTTCTGTTGATTTGTGCCTTTCTCCTTTTTTCATAGAAGAAGTCAGCAGGAGTTTTGCTATAAGTCAGGTTAACTTAACATCTGATAATTAGTTTTGTGTGATTGGTGAAAAGTGTTACTGTCCATAAAACACACCTAGTTTCAGACCCTATCAGCCTGTAAACATAATGATGCCATTACTATATTAGTGTGAGTCTAAAACTGCTTTTTAAGACTTATTATTTAGTGCTGAGATAAAAATTTTCAAACCAGTTGGGCTTTCATTGAAATTACTTGGGAATCGTGAGTAAATCTTTTCACTAAAATACTGAGAACAAGTTGAGAAAGCATTGAGTTTATTGCCTAGAGATGTGAAGTTAATACAATTTTTTTTCTCCCTCTTCCCACAAGTTTTGTTTTAGAGAATTTAAAGTCTTCCCAATACCCTTGAGTTTGACCTGGAATCAGACAGACGGGAGCTAAACTACTGGCTAGAGTTTGACAGTGATTTTCCCAACTTCTCAGCCTCAGTTTTCAAATCTCTAAATTAAGACTACTAATCTCTTTCAAAGAGATGTTAATAGTTTTAAATAGGAAGCTAAGAAAACACACAGTTGGCATTCTTTCTCATATGCACAAATATTTTCTTTGTTGATAAGAACCTTATTTCACAGCACTGCGCTTAGAACAGAGTTCGATCACCTTACTAAGTCTCACATATTCCAGAACTATTAAGAGAGTGGTAACCATTTCTCCTGTTTGAAAGGTGTCTAGGAATGATTAAACAGCTGCTCTGGTTCTAGACAGGTCACTGGCTAGGCCGAAATGGCATAACACATTGTAGAGACAAGGCAGGCCACTGATTCCCTAATATTAAGATTCTCCTGCCCATTTATCTAAATCAGTTCTAAAGATACACATATCAAATCAATATTTCTCAAGTGAATGAATGTTTAAACACCAAAATAACTCTGAGTAAAGAGGTAGAACATATTATTGAGAATATGTGACCCAGCTAGATTTCTTATTCCTTTATTTTCCTTCTATTTGTTAAAAAAATAAAATATTTCTAAAGTAATATACATGCATATTTAATTTTCTGCTGTAATGATATGATCACTGTCTCTTTTAGGTGCAAAAAGTTCTCTTCAGAAGCTATACAATTAACTTAATAGTACAATTGATAGAGGAGTTTTCAAGAACAAAAGAGAGGGTAAACTGTCAGTAAGTCCCTTTCCATAATGAGTCAGGGACTATTAACAATGAACCCCCTGTTGGGAATCTGCAGTCCTTGTTTATCTCTGAGAAGTTACTGGGCTTTTTAAATGCTCTTAGGCAAAAGGGAAGTTTATGTGATTAAAAACAATGGCTCTGAAATAGATCACAATCTGGTCTTTAACCAACTGGGTGATCAGTAATTTGCTGTAGCAGATCTTCATGCTAGCACTTCTAAGGATGCCTGAAAACAATAACTCAATGTAAGAAGAAATTTAAAGTTTTAAATGTTTAAATTAAATGTTTGATTATGTCAACAAGTTTATCTACTTTAAAGTTTTAAGAAGTAGAGATCATAAAATAAAATCAACAAATTTAAACAGTTTATGTGTTGTATGTTGAAAATAGTTTCCTATGTCACCCTCTGAAAATATATAAACACAGAAGAATTTAGGAATTTAGCAAATGTTCATCGCTGTTATAAATTCTCCTGTTTTTTAGATTTTGTCATCTTATATTTTCTGACATAAGTGACCTCAAGCAATCCAATTACATGTTCTTGCTCATACACAGAACGTACTTGTAGTTTAAAATACACTCCTGATTTTCTTGTTAGGTATACATATTGCAACCACCATCTAGAGCCAGCATTGTAAAAATATATTATCACAAGAAATTCAGTCAAAATAAATTCACTTTAACTGGCCAAAAATTGACAAAACCTTAAATGAATCAGTGTTTAAGCTTTATAGTTCATTGACAATGCAGTAGTATTAAGGGATTAAAATCGAATATTTTATAGGTGTGAAATACAACCTGATTTTAGTGATAGTTTGGAAGACTGTACGCCTAAGAAGTTGCCACATCACAAAGTTTTTGTATCTCAGTGGTAGTTTGTCATAAAATCTACATGACCAGTGAATTAATTTATAGGATTAAAAAAATAAATCGCTAAATAGGATGATTTTTATTATGACTATTTCCAGAAAGTGAGCTATATAGAAAGAGCCTATTGTCACTGCAACAGGAAGGGGGAAACAGAACAGCTCTTTTCTGTATGCTCTTGGTTATTTCAAGAATTAAGACTTTAATCATACACTGGCAACTGTTGAGAATGTAAATATTTGCAGGTTAATCAGTGTGCAGTAGGTACATATTTTGGGGTATTTTCATGTATTTCTACATTCTCCCTTATTTCTACAGTGTTTTTCCTCTCCCTTTAACAATGAGTCATCTACCTTTTTTTTTTCTTCTGGATAGGGGGCATGTCTTTACTAGCTCTTAGGTTTCTGCCAGTAAGAATACCAGACTAAAATTATGTATTTCTTGATATGATCAGTGTATTAAAGATGTTACATCTTTTTCACCAGGGTATTTTTTACTACAGTACTGTGCTGATAGGTCACATTCTTCCTATGAACATTTGCTAAAAGCATACAGATCTGGATAATGAAAAAATTATATATAAATAGGATTTATTAAAAAATACTTACTGATGTATTTACAAATGCTTGCTACTGTTCTGTACCTTGAATCTATTGATTTAACCTTCATATTCTATTGGTTTATTTGTAATTTCACATAAAGAGAATGGCTGCATGGTTCTCATTTGCTGAATTTTCAGTCTGTATTTGCAGAGTTTGGCTTATGTTAATAAATTGTCTGACAGGACCTTTGGGTATACCCATTACCTGACTGAGAAAAAGTATCCTCCCTTTTGACTTCTATGAATTGTTTTAAAAAAGAAAGAAAGAAAAAGAAAAAAGAAGTCTGGAAAATTAATTTCCCATATATTAAAATACAAAATATTAAAAAGAGCTTTCAAAAAATCACAACTGTCTTATTAGTAAAATTAACAAAAGTGAGGTTCCCGTCGTGGCGCAGCAGAAATGAATCTGACTAGAAACCGTGAGGTTGCAGGTTCGATCCCTGGCCTCACTCAGTGGGGTTGGGGATCCGGCGTTGCCATGAGCTGTAGTGTAGGTCACAGACTTGGCTCAGATCCCGCGTTGCTGTGGGATGGGCCAGCAACTGCAGCTCTGATTGGACCCCTAGCCTGGGAATCTCCATATGCTGTGGTTGTGGCTCTAGAAAAAAACAAAAAAAGGCAAAAAAGGTAAAATTATGGAAACTTTAACCTTTAGATCAAACATAATTAGCAATATCAATAATTCCTCATTTAGAAGAAAATAGAAGTAGAAAGTTACAGTGTTATAATTTTTTTTTCTGTAAAGAGGAACCCAAATAAATCTTTGCATAGGATTTTATCTAGCATTAATTTTAAAATAAAGGCACTTTTAGTAGTTGAAGTTGTCATAAGGAGGACATAATCTTATATCTTATTTGTAAATTTCAGGGCATTCAGTTATTCTTTTTTTTTAAGGAAATATGTAGTCAATTAAAAGAAGAAAATTAATAGTTCATGGTAGGAAATCTTGTAAGTCAAATGCTCTAGCTTGTTCTAGTTGCTACTGAATCTTAAAATGTGCTCTTTGTTCCTTGTGTTGAATTTCTACAACACTTGCTTTCTTCTCTCTCCATTTCTAAAAATGAAAACAACAAATAGAAATTAAATCTAAGTTTTGACATTAAATCTATCATAGATGATCAAATACACCCAATTTTACAAAAAAATTAAAGCATATTAGCATGAAGTAGTATTAGGGAATATCAAACTTTTCAAGAAGTTTACAGAGAAATTCCACATGTGACTGAAAATGGAGATAAAAGAGAGTAAAATGTAATCTTTGGAAGCCTGTAATCTGCTCTGGATCACCCAACTACAAAGGATCAGATCAAGACAAGAACAAAGTGATGCTCTATAAAATATTAAAAAAAGTTTGATGGGAGATTATGTGAATTTTAAAGGTTACACGTCTAGAGACCGAGCCAAATAAACCTTAAATCTCCTGAAATCATGTCAAGTGGTATTACTCCAATGCTAACATATCCATTAGATATATGACTGTGTAAAATTCTAGTACTTCTGTCTGCATAGAAGACATTTGAGGGAAGGGGCTCTTAAATGCACTCCATAAGTAAAAGCATGATATAGATTGTCTGAAAAACCCAATAACAGGTAAGTGACTGTCTTTGGTTTTTGTCACATAATGTAATTCCCTATTTTTCCTAGAGGATCTGCCTTCATAATAATTAAGTTAAACTACTGGTAGAATGAGTGTAGATTAAACAGGATGTAAAGTATATGTAAAAATATTATATATATATTAAAATTGACAACCCTTTCCTCACCAGCGAGCCTTCACAGATTTTTTTTTTAATAGGTAGTTTTTAAGCCTTCTTATGGAGAGGGGATTTGAAAATAAAAGTATCAGAATGCCGGTGCTTTGGAGGTTCTACACACTAAGCAGCCCACCTCTCCTCCTCCTCTGGACTGTTCAGTTCTCAAGACAGTTATACGTTGCTTTCGCCTGAAGATGGTGCTTTAAGACAATATGATATCTTTATCACCCATATTGCCCTTGATACCTGCCTGACTGGTGTTAACAGAAGTATCCTGAGGAAGATAGGGGTGTTGACAAGAAATCTCATTTCTGATGACATTTATTTTCCATGTGAATGGGTTTCCATAGAACAATACTTGAGGCTTATCTAGGTCTTCACGTTGTCTCTCTCCTTTCAAGAAAGAAAGAATGATCAGATTGTTGAATTAGGGAAGGGGAGACTGCATGTACAGTTCAATATTTTCCTCTTTATCTTCATCTTTTGTATTTCCCTGACTGCAGGGATTTTTTTATAAAATCATTTAACTTTCATTACTTAAATCTGTTGACCTAAACAATAAAAGACTTAGTCTTTTACCAGTAAGTAGGGTTTATTTGAGAACAGCAAAAAAATTGCAGTTTGGGATATGGAATCTATGGCCAACGAGAGACAAGTTCAGAGAACAACAAAACCAATATTTAAGAAAGATAAACTCAAAATGCATCCTCTCATATTAACCAATATAAGTAAGTATAAATGAAGTCAATGGTGTACCACATTAAGATGCTTCTTTTTAGGTCAGTAAAACAGCCCTCCCCTGCCCTGAGCTCTGACCCCTTGGTAAAGTAGATAAAGGATTGTGCACCTCGTGATCATACAATTAGGTGAGAACTTTCCTTTATGCAGTTGGCTGCAGTACAGGCTGCACTCCAAACCTATAACCACAGCACACAAAGTCGGTAGGTAACTTGTGCATCAGCCCTGCTCCTTCCACAGCTTCAGATGCCCCTTCCATGCTCTTTCCATGCCCCAGGCATGCTGGTGGCAAACACACTGGTGTCATTATACATTCTTGTGATAAGCTTAGTGGCAAAGCCTGTAGTCTCTTCTTATAGATTTTAAGGACTTTCTGTTACTTGTGCTGGTGTACATTGGGATTTGCAGCAAATACTCAAGGCTCTCAGTTAAAATTTCTACCTTATGGAGTTCCCGTCATGGCTCAGTGGAAAAGAATCTGACGAGTATCCATGAGATGACGGTTGGATCCCAGGCCTCACTCAGTGGGTTAAGGATCTAGCTTTACTGTGAGCTGCGGTGTAGGTGGCAGATATGGCTCGGAGTTAGTGTTGCTGTGGCTGTGGTGTAGGCTTGTGGCTATAGCTCCAATTTGACACCTAGTCTGGGAACTTATATATGCCACAGGTGTGACCCTAAAAAGAAAAGGAAAACAGAAAAAAACTCTCAATGTTTCCCTGTTGCTGCCAAAATAAATACAAATCCTCAGATTCCCATTCAAACCTCACCCAATTCCATTCCTCATCCCTGATCTCCCTATGTAGCGCCTTCTAAGACTGGGTTAAGGATCTGGCATTGCCATAAGCTGCAGTGTAGGTCACAGACATGGCTGGAACTGGCATTACTGTGGCTGTGGTGTAGGCTGGCAGCTGCGGCTCCAATTTAGCCCCTAGCCTGGAATGTCCATATGCTGAGGGTGTGTCCAAAAAAAAAAAAAAAAGTGAGAAATTAGATTTTACCTTTCCACCTTCCCATTACCTAGTTTACAGAAAGAGATGGTAGTCAAACCAACCTACAATATTTGCCATAGACAAGGTTGCTCTAATTCTGGGATTGAGAATTAGAAAGCCATCCCAAAACCTCATTCTTCAGCGAAAAGACTGTGAACACTATCACATTAATGTTTATTTTCTATTTTATTTAACTTATTTTTTAAAAATTTAGATCCATACCAGATTTTTCTCCTAAACCTCATATCCCCTTATTTAAATTTTCAATAGAAATTTCCGCTTGATATCCGGTAAATATTACAAACTCAATGTGAGCAAAGCTTATCATGCCACCTCCTAAGACTCTCTTCCATAATTGTTCCCTTACTCCTTGATTGGTACTATAGAATCCTTGGTTATTGAGCTCAAAATCTCTGGTATCATTCTTTCCAACCCCATATGATGGCTTGCAGACAATGTCTTAAGGATATCTCTTTAAGTATTTTTTTATTGTTGCATCTGGGGCATATGGAAGTTCCTGGGCCAGGGACTGAATCCTAGCTGCAGCTGGGGCAACACTGGATCCTTTAACCCACTGTGCCAGGCCATGGATCAAACCTGTGCCTCTGGAGTTCCCGCTATGGCTCAGTGGGTTAAAAATCTGACTAGTACCTATGAGAATGCTGGTTCGATCCCTGACCTCATTCAGTGGGTTAAAGGATCCAGCATTGCTGAGAGCTGCAGTGTATGTCACTGATGCAGCTCAGATCTGGGGTTGCTATGGCTGTGGCCTAGGCTGGCAGCTGCAACTCTGATTCAGCCCCTAGCCTGGGAACTTGCATATGCCACAAGTGTGGCCATCACCCCCAGAAAAAACCTCTGTGCCTCAGCAGCAACACGAACCATCACTACAGTTTCTTTTTTTAAAATTTTTATTATAGTTTATTTATAATATTGTGCCAATTTCTGCTGTATAGCAAAGTGACCCACTCATACATATATATGCATTCCTTGTGTTATATTATCTCCCATCTGTCCCAAGAAACTGGATATAGTTCCCTGTGCTGTACAGTAGGACCTCATTGCTTATCCATTCCAAGTGTAATAGTTTGCAACCCCAAACTCCCAGTCCATCCCACTGCCTTCTCCCCTCCCCCCTGGCAATCTCTTCTTTCTGTCTGTGACTCTTTTTGTTTCATAGATGGTTCATTTGTGCCATATTTTAGATTCCACCTATAAGTGATATCACATGGTGTTTGTCTCTCTCTTTCTGACTTGCTTTACTTAGTATGAGAAATCTCTAGTTGCATCCATGTAGCTGCAAATGCCATTATTTCATTCTTCTTTATGGCTGAGTGGTAGTCCATTGTATATATGTACCACATCCTCAGCAGACGTTTATGTTGTTTCCATGTCTTGCCTATTGTGAATAGTGCCTCTGCAGTCAGATTCTTAACCCACTGTGCTACAGAGGGAACTCCTCCTAGTGATTTGTTTTCTTCAGTACCACTGAAACCAACTGGTACCCCTAGATCACTTGGCTTTTTCCAAATATTGTCCATATAAAATCTATGTAAAAAAATCTTTAAAAAAAACAAAAAAAAATGCAGCTCTAATCATGATGCTTTATCGCTTAACCACTCCTCTATTACAAAATGAACGATTGCTTGAGTCTGCATCTTAATAAACTGCACGATCATCTTCTAGCTCTTATCTTCCTCTCCATCCTCATATTTTTTCACACTCTGTCTTGTACCCTTATGTTCTATTCATACTCAATTTCTTTTTTCAGCTTACAGGCTTTCTCCATACATGCTGTTACTTCGCATATTCTCCTACCTCTCCTCCAAATTTTGTTTACCTTCACTTGGCTAATTCCCATTCTTAGGTAAGGAATTGGCTTAAGACCACTTCTGAATTTTTTTCACTGCCTCCCTCTGCTAACCTCAGATTATTACACCCTATTCTCTTGCATTCTTTGCTTTTCCTATACTAAATGGTAATTACTTGTATAATTGTCTATATTCTCTGAAAACTGTGTACTCTGTGAGGACTGAAGATGTGATTGTCTTGTGTTTTGATGCATCTCTATGCCTAATAAAATCCCTCACATGTAATATGCTGTCACAAAGCTATGTAAGTAAAATGAACAAGATGAATGAAAGACTACAGGAATGAGTGATTAAATAAAGGAAACTCTAACTTAGGTTTCTATGTAAGTTTTCTGCTTGTCAAATTTACTGTTTTTATATAGTGAGATGCTATGGAGTCCTGGAGACCTAAGTTATATCCTTGGATACCCCATGGGCTTATTAATTCAATAAGTATAAAATTACTATGTGCCATGCTCAATAACTTTATGACTTTGGACATCTAAGTTAAATATTCAGGATCCCAGTTTCATTATTGCAATATCAGAGTAGTAATATTTTCTCAAAAAGTCCAAATGTATGTTGTAAAAATTAAATAAGTATACAGAATTATAACTTTTTAGGGGTTGATTTTACTAAATAGTTGGATTTCCTTCCTAGATGTTGTTTATATTGTTGACAGTGGTTTGGAGAAGCTTATTCTTATTAAAACATAAACATATGACTAATATATTAATATGTTCTATGAGTAGGATATACTGAGACTGACAAATTATTTAGAATAAGATTTTAACTTAATTAAAACACTCTCTATATCATTGTTCGAATTTATTGTGTCCATCGCAGAGGTTCAAGGTACAATCACCTTTTTTCACTTCTCTTAGGATTTGTAACCCTGAAAAAAATCCATACTCCAGCTCAGACTTTGAACTGCTTCTCAACTTCTGAATTTCTCTTACTTCCATACTCCATGTGTACTCCATGTATAGGTAGACACACACACACATTAACTGAACTACTATATTTGTATAATATCTCACAGAAACGATAGTTTAGTTCATCTTAGAAGTAAAACTCATCCTCTTTTCCTGTTCTCTTTCTGACACCAGTTGAACCACAGACAGAGGTAAGAATCATCAGGAGGAGGAAGGCAGTATGTGTGAACATCTGCCATGCCCAATTCTAGTGTTCCCACTCATGCTTGTATTTTATATCTCTCCCAAATTTAGACTTGAAATTCAAAGTGATGTCATTGTGAATTAAATTAATCTGATTGCCCTCAAAATATCCATTATTGGCACAATTTTCACTTTAAGGAATACTTTCGTTGTTATCAAATTTCAAACACATTTTGAACATAACTCATGGCTTCCACCCTATATAGATAACTACTATTTTTTCCACTTAATCTGATAAAGACCTCTATATAATTTTCAAGTGTGTAATGTTTCAACCATATCATAAATTTAATACCAGACATATTCTTTTGATTTCATATATAGGGCTCCTTTTGCCAAAAAGGCCTTCTTGGGGTTTTTTTGTTTCTTTGCTTTTTCTTTTGCCTTTATGTCCTTCCCTTTCCTTTTGCCTAGGTATTTTCTTTTCCTCCTTCAGTTTCCTGAATATTTCCCTGACTTCTTTGACTTCTGCACCTCTCACGTTACAAGGTGACTTCCGCACCTCTCAAGGAACTTATCACATTTGTAATGTCACTTTATTGTGTTTTTGTACATCAAATAATGTCTGTCTCACTCAGCAAATTATAGCAAATTAAAGGTCCCTGTCTCATTGTGCTCACAATTGTGACTCCAGCACCTCACATATTAATTCACACACATTTTAATACACGGTTTAGAATAAAAGATTCCCGAGTCCCCAGGGTATGAAGTAGGTGAATTTATAAGTCATATTGAAACACAGTCAACTTAAATACATAAAAATTGTCATCACCATATATAAAGTGCAGGGACAGAAACATAAGAAAGACAAAAGAAGGTTGTGAAAGGAAACTATCACTCACGGAGTCTCTTACTTTTCAGCATTCTACTATAACTCTCATTATAAATCCACACCCTTGCTATTATTTTCCTTTTACAACAGAGAAGAGTCATGACATAGAGTGTAATTAATTGTTTCAACTTCCTACACCTAGAAAGTGTATGTGGAATGACATCTGATCATCTCTAAAGCCCACCCTCTTTCCACCACTCCAGATTTGAACTATCGAAGCTTGAGTTCCCTCTTTGATTCTGTTCAGACTTGGCTCTAGTCTCTCCTCTGAAGAATGAGCTATGTAGAAATTGGGAATTTAAACCTGTCTTAGACTCACATCTTCTTAATTGCGTTTTCTCTTTCTCCATAAGTACAGCCACAATTTAAATGCTTCTGCAATTGTTGATTACTACACTTACAATATGCCAGATGTTATCTCTTTTGAATAGTGCCTACACACTGCAGGTGCAAAATGGAGGCCACAATTGAGCAAATTTAGACTTAAGTATCTCAGTTTTCACTTAATCTATATGCTTGGCCATGTAAATCATTTTCTTCTGACTTTTTCAGCTTTATCTTTGCCAGCAGACTTACTTTATATTACTTTTAAAATCTCTGGAAAGTCAGAGTGTTACATTATTTTAGAATAATAAAAAAAGTTGCACCTCTAAGGTACTTTGTATTTCCCCAGGCTGTTAAAGGAGTATGCTTACACAACTTTATTTGCACAAATATAATATAGCTAAGCCATTCCTGCTTTCTAGAGGACAGAACACTATATGGGATATGGCTATAAAATGTCAAAAGTCGGTAATCTACTATAATTGCACAATTATTTTTCATTTTAAGTAATGAGTCCCTTAACATTCCCTCTTAATTTTTTAAGAATATAATCTCTGTTCACACTCCTATGCTATCATGTGCAAAAATTTAAAATTTGTAACTCTGTGGCATCCATAGTGGTATTTCTGTTGATTGGTATGCCTATACTTATGAGGAAAGACAAAGAAAAATTCTAATATATTCATAGAAATGGTAATTTTAGAATATATTCTAGGTCACTATTTTCTAGCATCTGAGCAGCTACTGTATTTCACTAAATCCAAAACAAAGTCAATTGTATGATGCACTCTTATGGTAATTACCATTAAGAAAGAACAACAGGAGAACATTGCCAAAGTTATTTCAGTATATTTCTGTTTTACACTTATGGGAGGATATCTTTCAGACTCAATTCAGATTTTTATTTCATATATCACTCTTGTACGTACATTAAAATATAAGTAAGAGAAATAATTTGTTTTTCCTAAAACATTCCATTCAGAATCTTGTTCTTTTGAATCACAGAATTGCTGTTCTCAGTATTTTACCTAAAAATAATATGCCCTGTGGTGACTTCAAGAATATTGGTGATACAATGATACACAATTCCTTTAAAGAATTCTCTGCTTCTGTCTCCAAAATATTGTTCATGTCATTACTTCTGTTCTGCAGACTAGATTCTGTTGCTCTATGAACTTTCTGGAGAATTTCATGACATATCTTTAGAAAATAATGAAGAACAATATTTTTTCTCAAATGGTTTTAATTATCCTTTTTATATAAAAATGTTGGGTGATGGTTGTCCATCATGGCACCAGATATAACGACCAAATTTCCTGAAGCCAAGTCATGCTTCCACTGCTTTGTGTATGACAATTTTAAGAGCCATCAACATTTCAAAGAACCTAAAATATAAATATATAGAGCTGCTTCTTAAACAAATGAAAGTGAGCTAACCCAATAGCAATCCATATTCACTAGTGTTATACCATACCTAGTAAATGGTTTTATTGACTATTCGTTACCATGTTTCTGCTACATTAGTGCAAGATTCACTACTCCAGTGAATTGTCATAATATATGTTTCCTCTCTGGAGATTTTAGACTTAACCACTGTGTTTCTAATTCTGTAATCTCTGTCATTTTCTCTCCATTATGCCCTCTTTGTATTACACTTTAATTTAGCTAAATAGTTGAAGAAATAGCCACTAAGTCCTGTCCCTAGACAGAAGCAGGTATGTAGCTAACATTTTAAAGGTATTTATCTTTTATGAATAGCCGCTCTGATATAGGATTTATATCTATTTTTTATTTTTTTATTTTTATTTTTTTGCCTTATCTAGGGCCACACCCATGGCATATGGAGGTTTCCAGGCTAGGGGTCTAACAGGAGCTGTAGCTGCCAGCCTTCGCCACAGCCACAGCAACGCGGGATCCGAGCCGAGTCTGCAACCTACTACTCATCACTACTACCTCATTTATACTTATTGAAATGCAAATCGGACTTAATGTTTTATTTTGAGTTTTAGATACATGTCCGCCTTACCATGGACTAATTATACATTCATTCCAAACAAGTCATGCTTGATAAAGTCTCTAGAGAAGCTGATCAAGTTTCTTGATTAGAGCTAGAATTTAAAGTTTGATGGAAATAGGCAGCAGAGATGTAGGACCGAGCTCAGAGACTGTAAATTTGGGGCAATGTCTTAGTACTTTCTCAGGGAAATAAAGTAATTCATAGGAAGTGGCAACCACTATAATAGGGATGGAGACCCAAGTATAATGCTTGGATTGGTCATGATATGTAAAAGACTCAATTTTGCTGCTGAGTTCTCTATTCTGAAGAAAAAATAATATTAGAATATACACACATGCTGCTGCAGTGTTATTTTAGGTAGAAGTTTGAAAAACATAAGATAGGAAAGATTATGTGCCCAGGTGTATAATATTTCTACAGAAATGTGTGGGAAAGATTCTTATTCAAAACCTGCAGTTTATGAGCCAGAGATTAGTCAGTTTGTAAGTTAAGTAAACAAGCTCATCTTATTTGATCGTGAAAAGTCAGTGACTTAGGTCTTCATAATTCTTTGTCTAAAATATGTACTGGTGATTCTCTGCAGTTATATATGGGTATATGCCTAGAGATGGGGGATGGAATATTATCCAGACAGTATCTTTCACATGGATCCAGCAGACCCAATTAGCTTCAGTTTTCCTGTAGGGTCTATGGCATATTTTCCTGATAGAAATCATGGGTACATGGTTGTACCCATGCCTTACCATTTAAAACTTTGTCCTAGTAGCTGCAGAAGATAGAGGAGAATGAGATGAGGCCAAACTGAACCACGCCTTTGGAGAGTAGTAGTTTTTAAACTCAATACCTGCTAGCTACTCTTATACCATTAATTTCTGCTTTTTTCCTATCTGCTGAGTTGAAAAAAAATCTAGTTAAATGAGAGGTTTCAGTACCTAAGATTTTCTTGCATACAAATAATGGCACAATAAGAATATACAAATTAGCCCAGCAAATAGAAAACTTCAATTATTTTATGCCTCATCGGAAGATAGAAGTATCAAGGAAGGTCTCTGGGGATCAGAATGCACATTGGTATTATTCAACACATTCATTAAGCAGTCAGTGGAAAATATAAACGAGTGCACATCCAAATCTATAATAATAAAATGCTAGAAGCTAGAGATAATAAATCAGCTTTTTCAAAAAAAAAAAAGAAAAAACAGATGGATCTGGACAGCTTAGGAAATTATTCAGAAGAGGAGATGAGTTTTAATGGAAAGAATAGTTCAATAATGCATTTGAAGAGGAAGAATACAGACCAGAGAAATATAATCTTTAAAAAGAAGGTAAGATACATATGAAGAAAGTATGGAGAACACTATTTTAGTGTTTTTGTTGATAAATTGAAAAGTTTAGTGTCACAACAATGAAGAATAATTATGTTCTAAATCCTCTAAGTTGAACATTTTGAAAAGGAGAGAAAAATTATAATACCACTTAGCTAGACAACAGAATTCTGTTCATAAGTTTAATGGAGATTTTTTTTAAAGTTATGGCAAAGTAGCTGTTATAATAAGAGTTGGCAGTTTTAACTAGCGTGGGGATAGCTGTTTGAATAGTTTTGTGTTTGAAATATTGAATTCCCTTCTTATTCCCAATCCTGTAATTTCAACTCTACCCTCAAAGTTTTATGCGCCATCACACTCTTGCTATATTTCTCCAAAGTCTCAAACCCAAAGCAACATGCCAACTCGTGGTTTACATTTAAGATGCAATGAAGCTTATCAAACCAAAGATCCACAGCTGCCTGTTTTGACTAAATGAAACAGAATTCCAGACTCCCAGATATATCACATACTCTTTCTATAAATTAAGCCAGGCTATTTCCTATTTTATAAATTGTTGCATAGGTTAGAATAACAGGAAAACATTATTAGAACACACTCAGTATCAGTTTGTCCCCAAGGAGAAAAATAATAACCAAAATTATACTGTTTCTTTTACGTAGAATATATCCCAGATTTAGGAAATTGATGGAATTATACATAAGGCCTACTGAGATGGTAATCTCTATTGTAAATGTTTATGAAGTTATGGAAAACCTATCTGAGAGGATTTAATACAATTGAAGAACCCTAGAGCATTTAAAAAATATAAAATTCTCATCCTAATTCTGACCCATTTGCTCTGCGGTCTTGACAAGCCTTTTATTATATCTGGGACTGAATAAAATCATGGTGGTAGTTTAAGAAAAAAAGTAAAGGCAACACATAATTAATAATATCATTAATATTAGTTTCAATATTATTTATTTATAATATGTTTCAAGTAAAATAGAACTGTTTTGTTCTTGTGCGAGTGCTTAAATATATTTTTATTAAACTTTATTAACTTGATCCTCCAAACTCCTGAATAGTAAAATTTTAATCCTTTATCTCTCTCAGGCCCCCTGGTATTTTTCCTCCTTCCTCTTTTTTCTTAATTTTAAGAAAATAAAATCTATTATCTTAAGTCTCTTTCTTTTACATTCTTTAGAGTATTTGTTTTAGTTAACTATCCCTCCTGTCCTGGATAACTCTGCTTATCATCATCAGCAATGGTAATATTTTGAAACACCTCCAGTAAGTCATAATTACTATTGCTTTTCATTCTATATGAAAGCCTGTTCTGTCATTTTCTCCAGAAAGGATAAAAAAAATTAGTATTCACTGTAGGTGCTTCACTTTTATAAATAGTGTTTCCTCCTGCATTGCTTTCTGCTGCAGTCCCAGAAGCACTTACTAATTCTGAAACCCTCTCTTGGGTGATTCTCTGAATTGGAAATTGTGACCTTGAGTCTCTACTGATACATCACCTCTATGTGCTCTGATTCCATGACTATGTTGAATTCCAGAGAAGACCATCTTTCCTTTGCTATGGGAGATTCATTTGTCTCAGGGGTCTTTGTTTCTCTTCCCTTGTGGGAAACATTTTATGTTTGTGCACACTCTGGGCCCTGAATGCGAGCAAGAACATATGGCCAGTAATACACTTATGATGTATTTACATAGGAAGAAGTGTGGGAGAGGTCAGGTAGAACATCTATAATCAGGTAGTAACCTCAGGAAAATAATTTCATGATATAGCATGTATGAGTCAGAGAGCAATATTTTGAATGAATCACATATCTTAGAAATTACTACTTAATTTGTTTGAGAACTGGACCCATTTTAGATGATTATTTTTACATTGAACTATAGTACACTAATAAGTCACATTTTGTGGGCTAATCAAGATAACTTAATAGTAACTACCACCCAATAAAATAGTCTATTAAGTTTATTCTAGCTTACAAGGAAGGAACCTAAGTTCCAAGGACTCCAAAATAGTAAGCATGAAATAGAATATGTTTTTATCATAGTTTAGAGGACTCTGAGATCTTAAAAACTGTCTTCATGGTACCGGAAAGATGATACTGGAAAGATGATACTGGAATCCGGGTTCTTGTTCACAGCAGTCAAAGAATGAACTCCGCGAACACACAGGCAGCAAGCAAGCAAAGTTTTTATTAAAGGAAAGCAAAAAGCTCCCAGGGCTGCTGGGAGTGGGGAGAAGATTCCCCCACTCTCTATTGTCCTGTAGGGGTTTTGATCTCTCAAAGGCGGGGAGGGGCACCAACGTGGGGTCCAGAGAGATGAGGTTTTTTTCCATTGGCCTTGTTCAAGTACCTATATCAGTCCTTGTCCATTAGAGGTTTTAGGGTTGGAAATGTCTGGTGAATTTTATGGCTTTTTTGTCCTTTTCTTTCATTAGATTAAGTCACCATTCCTCTCATTCCTTTTCTATCAGTTGAGGAGTGGGCTAGAGATTTGCATTTCCTATGGTAAACAAAGTCTGTGAGGAATGTGCATTTCCTATAATAAAACAGGGCCTATGGAGGTGTTACTCCCTGGAGCCCTTAAGCCACAAATGTTAATCAATAGCCATATCAAAAGAATGCATTGAAGCCCATCATTCTCCTACACTGACTACCTGAGTTAATATTCTGCCTCATTCACATATTGGGAAAATACTCAAGTCAGTAAAAGTATCAGTCCCTGTGTGCATTAATGAAGCCAAAGATATGGAGGTAAAAGTGACTCTTTCAGCCCTTATTCCATACTGATCAGTTATAAAACAAAAAGCCTGGGACCCAGAGTTTGGGCAGCACTTCTACTACTACGGATCACAGATATATACTGAAGACCTTGATAAAGGTATTTAAGAAAGTCTCAACACTGCTGACTCTGCCCTGAAAGCACACATTCAAGAAGACATGCAATAAATTATGGATTGTTAAAAGGCTCAGTGTAATACAATGAAATGACACTCATCCTGAAAACCAAGGTCTTGCTGGGCAAATACTACACTTGACTGTGACTCTCTGCTGACCTACAGGGCTCAGAGCTGTCATTGTATTCTGTTACCTCCATAGCTCATATTCAGTCTTCACTACACTGTGTTATATTTATACATCAGCTTCCCATTGAAAAAAAAAAAAAAGCTGGCTTAATTAAAGAGGAAATATTACTAAATATTATGAAACCAATGTGGATACACAGCACTTACATAAACTGAGGAAATAATCATAGATGAAAAGAAAGATAAGAAAGCAAGTATGTCTCATGTTTGAATGCACGTGCATATCACATCAAACAGTCTCTTTTACTGCAGATAAAATGTTGTGTTAATGCCAGAAAAACAGAGTTTTTACTTCATTATTTTAAGATAAACCATTGACTTTATCCTAAAGTTTATTGTTCTATCATGCTTTTGTTGTTTCTGTTACAATCAACACCAGTGTTTGGGGCAAGGACTACTGTTTTAATCAATGTACTTTATGGTGCAATTTAGTTGTGGGTGGCAGAATTCAAGCCATGATGCAAGCGAAAAAGGAGTGTTCGGCTATTAGAGAAGTCTAAGAGTAGTGACAGCTTTAGATATGACTTGATATGGGTGTTCACATGATGTATTCAAAGATAGCTCTCTAACTCTTCATCACTGCTTTGCTTTTTATCTTTGTTGACATTATTTTTAAGCAGTTATAGTCAATCACATTTAGTGTCAAGTGATAACAAATGACACCAAGATGATATTATTATGTCAGTTTAGAACTTTGTTTTTGAAAAAAGTTACTTTCTTTTACTAATGACAGTAAATCCACATGTAAGGGTCTTCCTGGTCCAACTAAGGTAATGTTTATGAGTTTGTTTAGTGAGGAGAATGAAGTTCCTTAAATGTGACTCATATCTGGGTCACACGTATTGCTAAAGTTCAAGGTTGAGCCAGCTCCCCTCAAATAACATGGGTTAAGATTGAAGAGAGAGTTATATTCCAAAAGAAAGGCAAAGTGCTTTTACCAAATGAAAGGAAAATGGTTGCTGGGTAGGCAAAATAATAGATCTCCAGTACAAATGGCACCTATGGGAGGCAATGAAGATTAACACAGACTCTAAGAATAATAATGCATCTTCAGAGCTTAGAGAGTCCTTGAACATTATCACTCCCTTTGTTCGGTATTTGGACAGGATTTATTGGCAAGCACTGTGTTAATGTTGTCTTCAATTAGCAAAATGAAGCTGAAATTATCAAGATCCTGGACCAAAATGCATCAATTGGTATTACAGCCATACTTACTAAACCTGCTCTCAGATGAAGCCAATATATTATTTTCCAGCCAAAAGAAAGACTAGGCCACTGAAACTCAGCCTGTAGAAATGTAAAGGTTGTTGACTGCTTGAAATAGGAACAGGCAGCTGGCAGGGAGGAATCAGAGATGAGCTAATACCATTTTGGGGGGACAAATCTCTACAGATCTATATTACAGAGAAAAGCTTCAAATACAAAGTCATGCCATGAAAACAGCAACCTCAACTGCTAAGCTGAGGGAAGCTTTCATAATTATCTGCCTCAGAACATATACTGGCCCTTTCAGTCTGTCCTCTACTCCACAGTTAATTCCAAATATTAAAGTTTACTATGTTTTTATATCAAATAGGTGTAAATGACATACAAACATTCAAGACTATTGCAGATTAAGGGTAACCATGAATGTATACAATATAGTGATACTGAACAACTACCAACCAATCAAATAAACACACAAACAAAAAACTGGCAATGAAAATTTCATCCCTAAATCACCCAAATCAAAACAGAGACTCTAAATTGAATCCCAGTTAAATCTGAAGCTACTTGGGAAAAAAAAAAAAAAGATTAAAAATTTAGAACAAGTACATTGTCTAGTTGCCTTGAAGCCAGGAAAATTGAGGTTTGCATGATGTGTTATTTTATTCATATAAATTATATTAGTAAGCTCTTGTGTATATGTGCTGTATATGGTTTCATCTCATCACAGTTTACCAAAATGTGTGAATGTATATGTGTATGTGTCTGCATGTATGCATTCATATGAGATACCCCCCTTCAGTGACTCATGTGTTCCTTTCTGCTCTTAGGGACATGCCATAAAGAGAGCAAATCTTATGGTCTAATTTAAATGCAGTAAGAGAAAAAGGATAAAGTGCATGCACTTTCATTTAGCAGGTTCAGCTAGCTTATTTGTGCATCTAACGTAATCTCTTAAAAATTACCATAAGCAAAATATAACAGATTGTAAACGGTTGCTCATATTAACTTAGCTAAGTACTTGTAATCTGCCTAAGCGTTATTTAACGGAACGTAATTGCAAAACAGTATGATACCTCCAGAGTTTGGAATACTGTTATGTGACTAAATCATATTTAGCAATCAGAACACTAAAATAGAGAATATTAAAACAGGAAATTCTTTTGAAATACATGTAGATGTATTTTTTTTCCAAATTGAAAAGTATATTGGAAATTAGAAAAAAAAAATCTAGTTCTTTCCCCAGGTATTTCATTTCATTAATGTTAATTTAAATCAGATTCAAAATATAGTAACGAAAAAAGACAAAACCACTGGTCTTAAGGAGAAAGAATTTTGATTTGTAAGAACAGGGCTTTGGTGAGAGAGAAAAGTTTTTTCTAGCATTCTAGAAGTTCAGCTTTAAATACCGAGAGCCAATTTTGAAATACTGAAAACTACAATTTATATTATAAAATATAAAGAAGGGAAAATTCACCACGATGATCTTCCAGCCCAAAAGGATATAAGGATCACCTGGGTCAGTGGTTCCCAAGTATTATTTCTGCACCAGCAGCATCACCTGGAAACTTATTAAAAATTCAAGTTATCTCCATTCGAGACCTACTGAATCAGAAACTATGGAAGTAGAGGTCTAAAATCTATATTTTAAAAGCTCTCCAGGTGATTCTCATGCATCTTTGAGAACCTCTGGTGTAGGTAAAAAGAGATTTCAAAGGAATGATTTACAGATAGTTGTATGAAAATGAATCATTATACCTGCCCCATCCAGAGACCAAAAGGCTGGCCAACAACCACCCTGAGGAGACAGGGCAAATCCCTGGGTATGGACTTCTGCCTCTCTTCTGAGAACACTGTACACAAAGAATGTAAACCTTTTTTTTTTTGTCTTTTTAGGGCTACACCCACAGCACATGGAGGTTCCCAGGCTAGGGGTCCAGTCGCCATAGCCACAGCAGCCCCACATCCAAGCCACAACTGCAACCTACACCACATCTCACGGCAACGCCAGATCCTTAATCCATTGAGTGAGGCCAGGGATTGAGCCCAGTCCCCATGGATACTAGTCCATGGTTCGTTAACTGCTGAGCCAAGACAGGAACTCCCAGAATGTAAACCTTTTATCAATGTCCTGTCCAGCCTGAGTGCAAAGCCTGACAGCGGCTTCATAGTCCTCGTTAGTGCAGGGAAAGCGGATGAGGGTTCCTGTCTACTCTCAAATGGAATCAGAAACATTGAGAGAATCTACAGTTGGGAAAAAGAGGACTCGGAGTCTGAGGATCTTGGTGACCAAAGGTTGTGGCAGAGTACATAGATATTTCAGAAAAAAAAAAAAAGATACTATTCTCTTTCCTTAATGCAGGGTAATCCATAACATTCTGCCCCTGCTCTAAACAGAGGTAACATATAGAAGGTATAGAATGAGAATTCTCAGAGTAATTGAGTTATCTTTAATAATATCTTGAAAAGGGAGCCTATAGTCAATTCATTTTTATTTGTAGAAAAGTAATGGGAGCTACTTATTTTTTATTATCACAGTCTATAAATATTCATTTTAAAAATGCTACCATTAAAATAAATTGAAATCGTTGATAAAGGTAAAAAAAAAAATTCCCAAGTGCTCCCATGATTATATAATGGATATTTTACTTTTAGATTGGCAGACTTGGCCATGCATTTATATTAACCATTTTAATAACACATTCAATAAGTATGAGTTGTGTTCCTAGCATTATTCTAGGTGCTTCTTATTTGTTATTTATACACATAATGAATGTATAGGACAAATTTTTGTTTATATATGAGAAAAATGAGATGGTTAAATAATTTCCCATTACACATGATACCATAGTAAGACACAAACGTTGGAGTAATTATTAACTGATTACTTAGTTAAATTAAGTAATGTACCATTACACATCATACTACAGTAAGGCATAAACATAGGTGTATTATATCAAAACCCAAAATCTCAATATTTATGTTATGCCAGAGTGTCAACAATTAATGCCTGAGGGACTGTATGGCATAAATACTAAAGACCTGTTTTTCATTATATATAAGAATTCGGTAAACATTTGTTGACTGAATGGATACATACTATTCAATTAATACAAACTTACTTTTCTGTTGGAGTGTTGGAATCATATGGGCCTCTCTTAACCTACTTTATCTAGATGGAATCAATTTTTTCCCTGAGTGTCTCTTTAAACTGATTTGCATTCCTTTTGAATACTTACCACCACTTTACATATATATCTGCTTGTAAATACACTTGGTTTTTGTCTTTCCCACTCATGTGTAAGCTCCATGAGAGCAGGGCTTTGCCTCTGATCCAATGTTGTATCCTTAATGCTTGAAATATAGTGGAGATCAATGAACTGTTTATAAATAAAACAACAGTACTTTTTAAAATTACATAACTATTTGTGAATAAACACTAACCTTCAGCTAATCCCTTTTCCTCCTACTACATAGACATTAAATGCTGATAATGTCCCATAGCTTTATCTATGGGATTTAAGGGGACATTTTCTAAACATTTGCCTGAGTCTCATATAACTTTAACTCTGTTGAACCCTGCTGCCCCTCCCCAAGGTGGCCATTGCATGTTGCTTTTTTTTTTTTTAACATGTTTAAAGCTGATAATGTGACACTGGAATGTAAGCTTGTGAATGGCCACTGGAGGCTTTTCTGGAAAACGGTGAGAAGTGAAAGGCTGAGAAGACAGAGACCAATTAGAAGGGGAGGAAGGGTGGGACTTAAAACTTTACCTGACTACCACCCTCTTGTGATAAAAGTCACCCTAAACTCCACTGGGCTACTGTCAAATCAACCGGAGGTCCCTTTTACCAGCTTGCCATCATGGTTAACCCAGCAGGGCACAGTAAGTTCCCAGGTAGGGAGCCAATTGTAACAAAAACACAACTCAGAACAGGAGGACAAAATTAATGGTTTTAGGAAAGCAATCTAACACTCAGCAATTCTCAGGAAACTTTTATCTCTGCAGGTTGGAAAGAATTTTGTTTCTTATTTATTTCCACCTAGCAAAGACATCATGTTGTCACCAGGAGCTCCAGAAAAGTGTCTGCCAAGTCCCTGTCAGTCTTGGCCAGTTTTCAGCAATGTCTTATACAGCGCATTAAATTTTATGCTACCAAAAGGCAACCTATGAGTACCTTGATCCTTGTGCTAAAGACCCAGCTAAAGTGTAAATAATTTTCTGATTGGCTGACAGATGGGCTTGAGATGATCTAATGCTTCAGTCCTTAGAGTGGATGTAATAGCTGTTAAGAAGCCACTGCTTTGCTCACCCAGCTTGCAGAAAACTTGTTGGTATAATTTTTTTTCTTTCTTTTCCTTCTTCTTTTTAGAAATTTATTTATTTTTTGGCCATTGTGGTTTTTATACTGGGGGCCTTTGCCAAACAGGCAGATGATTGTGTTCATATGCTAATTTTTTTTTCCTTTAAATCAACCATACCTTTTCTTGCATTTCTTATCAGTTTAGTCTTATTTTCTGGGTGCCCCAAACAAGTGGAAAATGACTAAGGAAAAAAAAAGGCAAACGTGTTTTACAAGGATGCTTCTATTAAAATCAGAAATATTAAAAACAAGAAAAATATTTTTTAAATCTCTAAACATAGATTTGAAGATGAGATTATGCTCACCCAAAAAAGTAGTCATGTACTTGCATTTCTGATGCTAGAAACACACAAGAACCCCTCAAGCTTCCATTTCTTTGATCATAAATATAGACAATATCGAAAGAAGTGACACTGAGATAGGGAAAGAAATAGGAAACCAAAAGCTATTTCCACAACAGTGTAAGAAATAGCCCAGAGCTTTGGGAAAAAATAGCCAAAGGTAGAAGTTTTGCACCTTCTCAGTAGCTTGTTTGTCATTTTGAGGAAAATAATGAAACATCTTTTCATAATAAAAATGTTGCCCTTCGGTGCTAAATAAGTATACCATTACTCTAAATGAATTTCACAGGCCCTTCCTCTTCCTTTTCGAATTTAATATTCCTTTCAGAATAGGAGATTTGTATGATTACGGAGCATCAAGACTGAATTCTGGAACACAATCAGGCCCTTTGATAAACAGAAAAAGAGGAGGAATGCCCAAAAATTATGACAACAGAATTCTTAAAATGTGGTTTCCATTTATGGAAAAAAAAAGATTTCCCCCAAAGAAATGAAGTCAAGTAATCCCAGCTGGGACACGATCACTTCCCTGTGATCATCTTTTTTTTTTTAATTTTTAATTTTTGCTTTATATTGTAAAGAAGAAAATAATACATCTTTTCAGGTAAATTTGTGTAATAAAAATAACAGTGGCAAGTGGGCACAATCAATTTACATTATATGCAGAATAGCTTGGTTTTAATGAGTGGTTTTATAGGAATGAATAGACAGACAGCTTATTGTTTCATATAATGTAATCAATGGGTTGGAGTGTTTCTTGTTAATGAGCTTGCCTGGACAGGATATTCTAGTGTAAGGAAATCTTTAGTGGTGACCAAAGGTAGAGAACTCATTATTCCTAGATCTAAGGAATGACTAAATTCCCCGGTTACTGTATCTGAGGACTGTCAGGGAGAGAAAAAAGCTCATTAGTTCAGCATAACTACCTGATAATCCCCACACAGTAAAATCTTATTTTTTTGTGCAAAAATGGGTTGCATTTTGGAAAACCATTGCTGCATGGAAAATGTATTAAAAGAGCTCTGAGATACGTGCCTAATGTTTTCATATTGTTGAGGAGTTTGGAAGACAGTATTATGCATACAGATGTGCTACAGATCATTAAAGATCAAGAGCTTTCCAACTGCAAAGTCAACAGGCTGACACAAAACCTGAAAGAGACTAGTAGCATCTTATTCATAATTGGAGCTTTGAGGAGTAGAAGCAAAAGTGACATTCTAATCACCCTCCCACCCTATCCTATCCAACATTCTGATTTGCATTGTAGATTACAAAATAAAAAGTGCACATTTTAATCTAAAATTAATATTTATGAAATAATTTACCAAAACTTTTTCAGAAAGTAGTGTTGTATAAGAAAGTGTTGACATCACATTTGTTGCAGTTTGTGAAGATGCAATGAAAATAAGTAAAATATATGTTTTAGCAGACTGATTCAGTAATGGGGTCTCTATAAAAGAATGGGGAAATAAGGCATTTACTAAAAATATTAAAATTTTGCTAGATATTTTTTCCTTTGAAAGGAACACCTTAGATGTGAATTTTGGATAACAAAATAAGATTTCAAATTAAAGAGTAATCTGTATCTCTTGCTTTAGGAGATGTGACCCATAATTTGAAATGGCTGAGATAAACGTTTAATAGGTAATTCCTCTGAGGTAGACATTGTGAACTTTGAGAAATCAAAATTGTCTTAGATTTAATTTATTGTTAATATATTTAGTAGGGAACAAAGAATATTATACATATGATATGTTCTCAATAAGAGGAGAGGCTATTTCTAGAAAGTTCTAATGTCCCTAATTAAAGAATATGATTAAAGACTACAGAAAGAAATGTATATGAATAGGTTGGGTATCCACAGCATCAGGATTTGACTACATCCCTTTTGCCAGACTTCTTGGTATTAAGCTTAACCCTACCATTGCTTCTAGGACCCAAATTCTACCTTGTTAGCAAGAATTTAATTCACTAGCAGATGGTCAGCAACAAGTTGTCATTACTACCAGTCTGGCTCAGACCATAGAGGCCAAATCAAGAAATTAATGGGGACGTGCTGTATACCACAGGGAACTCTACACAATACTCTATGATAACCTATATGGGGAAGAATCTGAAAAAGAATGGATGTGTGTACATGTGTAATTGAATCCCTTGACTGAATAGCAGAAATTATCAAAACCTTGTAAATCAACTACACTTCAATAAGACTTTAAAAAATGAAAGAAATTATGCTTCATTCTATAACAGGTGATTGCTCCTGGTCTCTTATGCCAAAGCTACTCCCTAAAATGCCTAAGTTAGAACTTCTTCAGTCCCTCAAGCATTTCTCTCGTTAGCCCTTGTCCTCCTACCTGCCAGAAACCGCAACTAATCTTCTAATGTCCACCACCCTGCTATTTCATGCAATTTTTTTTTTTTAGCTTATTTACCAGGATCTCTGAACAGTGACAACTTTTGTTTTTGTCTTTTTTTTAGGGCTGCACCATGGCTTAAGGAAATTCCCAGGCTAGGGGTTAAATGGAAGCTGTGGCCTCCGGCTTACACCTCAGCCACAGCAATGCCAAGTCTGAGCTGAGTCTGCAAACTACACCACAGCTCACAGCAACGACGGATCCTTAACCCACTGAGTGAGGCCAGGGATTGAACCTGCGTCCTTATCGATACTAGTCAGATTCATTTCTGCTGAGCCACAATGGGAACTCCAACTCTTAAACTGTTTGTTGCTGTGCTCCCCTGACCTGACTATCAGCAATATGCTGATCTCTCTCTTGGAAAGTCCACAACATCTACCAGTTACCATACCTGTCTTCTGTCACATATTCTCTAGATACCTTCTTCTGCTTTTCAACCCAATCCAAATCTTTTGTGGGTGGGGGGGGAAATTCATAGGCTTTATCTTAAAATGGCACCTGGACAACATCTTAAGGGCAGATTCATTCAACTCTGGAAAATTTAAACGAACAAACCAATAAATCAGTGAAAATGTCTCTAAGACAACATAGAATAAAATAGTATAAAAAGCTGAGGAAAACTGAAGACAAAAATCTTGAAGACATTTCATCAGACTACAAAATACAATTTCTATGAGACGTAGATGATCTAGTTTCTTAAAAGTGTAGAAAAACTCATATGAATCTAATGTTTTTGGTAGAAGAGGGAAATTTTGATTACTTTTGGTCATGGGTCTACTTAAGAATGCTCTAAAAATGCTATGAAAACTAGTGGTCATTTATTTCACCCCCCCCCCAAATGCACAAATATATGTTTACTCCAAATTTTGCACACAATTTTGGATCTCCTTTAAGAATTAATTGAATCAAGTATATAAACCACTGACTTCAGCACACTTTAAGCTCTGTGTCAGACACATTTTATGAAAAATTTTATGAAAAAATTCCTTTATTCTTCAGTTCCATTTCATTCCTTTGCTCTTATGTTGTTTATGAATATAATAAAGGCTCATTTAAAGATTCTAGTTTTTTTTTTTACCAAGTTTGTTTTAATGTGGAAAAATGCACAAGAGATATTTTAAGAACTTGAAAAGTCATCATCATTAGAAGGAACACTAAGTCCCAGATAAAAATACTGACAGTGTAGATTTAAAATAATAAAGTATAATAACCAAAACCAAAAGCCCCTTTAAAAACTAGCCAAGAAAAAGTCAACAAACCAAGTTGACTTTGATTAGGAGTTTATTTTATTTATATAGAATAAGAGTAGATAATTTAGTGGCCTGTAAGGGCTTCCATTATTTCTTATTTACATTTAGACAAGATAAATCACCTTCATGCTTACCTAGACAGGCTAAATGAAAAAGGCATTTTCTACCTTTCACTTTACCCCTTCTTGCTTTATGCACATATGTGCTCCATAATAGTACATCTCTTCATGAATAGCTAATCAGAGGGCCTATCAACACACTGATCATTTCTTGGTGAGTAGAGCAGTTGGTGAGCAGCACATATTTCCTGGCCTCCAAGTTATTATTTTTTTCTTTTCTTTTTTCCAGGCAACTTTTATTATATAATATGTGCCAAATAGCCTGAAGAGGTAGCTACTGACACGGGGACCTGAACCCACATCTCTTTTCTGGCACTAAAAAATGTTACTAACGAGCTGTGGTTTTGGCTCTTAAACAAGAACTGAATTTATAAGATACCCTAAATATCTGAATTAGAATTCCTCACATGCCTACACCATACTCCAGTCACTGGGTAAGGTGCCTGCCACATTTGCCCTTTCTGAAAATGATCCCCAGATATGTGTTCACCTCTTTAAGCAAACAGAAGAAGTAATAAGAAAACATGCTTTTGAGTCACATTTCCTAATGGGATGCAGGATGAAGCATTCTTCTCTTATTTTTATCTCCATTTGGAAATGATCCCTGTAATATCACCTTTTAGCTGAAGTGTGGGACTGTGCCGCAGGGACTGCTATAGTGCAAGTCACTTGAAACAGAGGACATTTTACATGATTCTTGCAATTTTTTCATACTCAGTAGAGAAATGAAATTGAGAGCCAAAATCATTTGTACACAGTTCTGAATTCCCTATATTCATTTTCTCCTTTATGGTGAAAAGCAGACCTGTGTAATAAGCATTAAAGAGAATGCAATTTACTGCTAAATCAGCTATTTGTGGAATGGGACGTATGTGATAGTGACTGCAGGGGACAGAGCCTTGTTTTTATTCTCTTCTTTACTATTGATTTACTGTACTACTTTTATCCATGCAATTAACTTTTTTATTCTTGATTCACATCTAATTTAACTGTAATGGCCTTTATGAAAATCATAACAACATGTATTTTTTTTTCTTCTCACTTAGACTTTTGTGTTTCCAACAGATGTAGGGGAATTCCTTAGGAAACTTTATGTTATTAGACATTATATCATCTCTCCAATATTTTTGCTCAGTTTCCCCCTCTGTCTTTGGGAATATCCTATCAAATGCTTTCTAAAGCTCTGAGTGAGAAAGAAGACTATTTGATTTCCCTTGTGACTCATAGTAAATTAGACCAGTCTATTAAAACTGCAAGTCATGGCATATTAGTCTGATTGTAAAATGAATTTAGTGGTTCAAAAGCTTTAAAAAAAAAAGAAAATAGACAATAATTTTTCAGTTTTATATGTATGTACATCTACTGAGGCACAATGTTAGTTATATTTATTATCATGGATTGAGGTTTCAAAAATTTAGAAAATCTCTGAATTCTCTATTTTGATATTATATATAATATATTATAATTTTTGTTTATCTACGAATTTACATTTGTTTACTAGATTATACTCTTTTTGAGTGACAATTACAAAACTTTTTTCTTCTCTATAATGTTCAAGTATATATCACTCCAGTCTTACCATGAGAAAAACATTGGACAAATCTAAATTCTGCAAATCCCTGAGCAGTAATCTTTAAAACTATCAAGGTCACCAAAATAAAAGAAAGTCTAAGAAACTGTGAAAGCTAGGAGGAGTCTAAGTAGACGTGAGAACTCACTATAATGTGTTATTCTAGATGAGATACTGGAAAAGAATAAGGATATTATGGGAAAACTGCAGAAATTTGAAAGTATGGATTTCACCTTTATGGACTTCAGATAATAATGTGTCAATATCAGTTTACTAATTGTGACAAATGTACCATACTATTGTATAATATTAATGATAAGAAAAACTAAGCGTAGAGTATATGTACAGTAATTGTACTACCTTTGCAACTTTTTGGTAAATTTATATCTTTTCTAAAATAAAAATACTCAAGTATAGATTTTTCCAATTTTAATTAAATGCAGCATGAACCACCTAAATCTCTACTTCAACATTAAAATAAATAACCAAGATTTAGATCCAAATAACTTGAGACCTTTTAAAGTAAGGCTTTTATTAAAAATCAAAAATTTTGTATTCTCATATTAGGAAATGATCAAATTCCACTCATTAATAAGGCTCATCTCTGGTTAAAATTATCATATAAAAATTAATTGTCTTAAATTTTATGAGTTTAAATTTCAAAGAAGCCAAGACATGGGAAAGATAAAATAGACAAGTACTGTCTATCTGCTTCCACAATAGTACCCAGGACTAATACATCAAAAAGTCTTTTGGGGTTGAATCGAAAAAATAAGATTTCATCTTATACTTTGACTCTGTTTCTCAAAGCCATTAACTGATTTCATTCTTTACTAAGAAATTCTATATTATTTTGCTTATCTCCTAAGGCTCTGAAATCCTTCCTTACCTCCGAAGCCATATACATATCTGCTCCATTTTCATTGTTCATCTGAACATCACTCTCAGCCTTGCAATGTTGTAATAACTGCTCTTTTCCTTAACCCCATTTTCTCATGTTCTCCCATTCATGCAATATCACAGTAATCTCAATGACAAGTGCTACATTCACGGATAGGTAGCCACTCTACGTGGTTTCTTATTTCAATTTATTCACTTAAGGAAATGATTTAATCACTTAATTTTGGTTACTATCAGACATGTATTTCTGAAGATCATGAAATGAAAAAAAAGTATCTCCTAGGGAAATGGTACTTGGTGTACAAAAATCAGTGATAAACTTTTATTTTTAAACAATATTTTAAAGAAGTGACATTATTTTAGGAGTTCCTGTGGCACAATAGAAATGAATCCAATTAGGGACCATGAGGTTGTGGGTTCAATTCCCGGCCTTGCTCAGTGGGTTAAGGATCCTGGGTTGCCGTGAGCTGTGGTGTAGGTCGCAGATGTGGCTCAGATCCTGTGTTGCTATGGCTGTGGCGTAGGCTGGCAGCTACAGCTCCAATTCGACCCCTAGCCTGGGAACCTCCATATGCCACAGGTGAGGCCCTAAAAAATAAGCCAAAAAGAAAAAGAAATGAAATGACATTATTTTAAAATATTTCAATTCAAATATAGAACACTGTTTTCACATATTTATTTTGTATATCATAAATGGTTTTTTCCAAGTGGTAAGACTAAATGGTGTATAATTATGCCCCAACATTTTGTAAACAAGATCTTATCTGTTTGAAAAGAGCTTGTCTGTGGGAAAAAAAAAAAAAAAAAGTTTTGTTTTGTTTTTCTCATCCCATAGTCATTTGTATTTACTTATATTAATGACTGTTAGATGACTTGAAGATCCAGTGGGGAGAGGCTTTAAAGTATGAGCACTTAACTAATCCTATAGTAGGCATTAGAGAGCCTCAGAAGTGAACAGACAGGTGAAAGAGTCATTACTCATATAGATGCTGATCAGACAGACCAACTTTCTTTCAGAGTGTGAGAGTAATGTTCTGTTATTAGACCTGACTTACCTATCATTTACCTTACTAATTATGCCTGTGAGCCAAAATGGTCAGTATACTCCAAAGATCTAGGAAAAACATTGCCACTTAGTTTATTGGCAAGATCTTTGAATTCAGTGTGTGTGTGTGTGTGTGTGTGTGTGTGTGTGTGTGTGTGTGTGTGTGTGTGAGAGAGAGAGAGAGAGAGAGAGAGAGAGAGAGAGAGAGAGGGAGAGAGAGAGAGAGAGATGGGGAGATATTGTGGATATGGAGTATCTACGTGATAGCCTTACATTGTTGGTCTTACATTCCAGAAAAAGCAATGGAACTTTGGAGATGAAAAATCTTTGAATGATCATTTACACAAAATGCTGGCTTCTGTGTCTGTAGTGAGTTGTCAGTAGTCAACCTGAAATTACCATTACTTCTTTCTATGGCCAGGACATATCTTCCATGGAATCCACTTCTCCATATTAGCACAATCTAGAGTTTCTCATTAAGAGGAACTTGAGTAAAATTAGGAAGGTGAAAGTGAAGTGATCACTGCTAAGTTAGTGCTGGTTAGACATGATGGTTTATCAACTTTTCTGAATATCAGTTCTGGGGAAAAGGAATCTTGTCAAAGACCCTGTGGTCTTGTGGTTTCTTTAGTATCCTCCTCAGTCTATGCTTCAGCTAACATCATTAGTAACGCTTTTTCCACTGCCTCAGTTCTGGGTTGACCTACTTTCACTCCCCCAGTTTCTGTCAGAAAAATATAAGCTCAAATCCCTCTAATAAAACCCTTATTCTAGTAATATTCTTCTCCTAACAAAACTCAGATTAAAATGATCCCTGAAATTAACAATGGGGGAAAATATTAATACACAAAAGTAAAGCTCTTATATGTATATGCAGAGAAATTAAATTCTTAAAAACATATTATAAATTAAAAAGACGATTAGTTTATATTGTTGATGATATTAGATCACCGTTTTCTGACATGAAGAAATTCTCAGTACTTTGATATCAGTAGTTGGAGCCATCTGAAAATACTGTTTTTGTAGATCAAAATGGTTGAATGTTTATATATTTTTTGTGGCTCAACCAAATAATTTGTATCCATCAGGAAGAAACAATTATTTCTTTAAAAGTAGAGTAACATTTTCTTCTAGGTAGCACTCGAGTAGGAAATAAGCACAGGAGAATGATGCAAAAAAAGCTCTAAGGTGTACTTGAGTGGAACATTAGTGACTTCAGAATGTAAAAGGGAAATAAAAACTGGGGGAAAGTTTGATAACTAAAGGCTTTTCCAGTTTAAAGGCATTTTCTTGCTGTCAAGCCTGAAAGATTTTCTAGAATGTAAGAGCACCATATAATTTTGGAAGAAATTGCATTTAATTTCCTTTTTTTTTTTTTTTTTTTGGTCTTGATATAACTCTGTTGAATAAGACTTCACCTTTCCATTCACTAAGGGGATCACACTATGATGAATTCTAAATTTTTTTTTTAATGACTTTATCCATGGCATATGGAAGTTCCCAGGCTAGCAGCCAAATCAGGCTACAGCTGCCAACCTACACCACAGCTCACTGCAACACCGGATTCTTAACCCACTGAGCAACCTCAGGGATCAAACCTTCATCCTCATGGATCCTAGTCAGGCTGGTTACCACTGAGCCATGACAGGAACTCTGAATTCTGAATTTAATCAGTGTGTTTCTAACCTATGCTCATATTTAGGAAAGGATAAAGAATTTGGCTTCCAAAAGACATGCTCTAGTATAGTTTTCATCATCTCTTTAAGAAGGATTAAAGGACACTTATGTAGAGCACTTAGTTATTGTATTAAAATAAAATAACTGAATTTAATTTTTCCCTTCTTCTAATTATATCCAGGGGTAAGAGATGTTTAAAGGGACAATTTCAGAAGTTTCTTCAGGTACAATCAGTGTGAGAAGACTGGCAGGTGTTTATTTTTTAAAGTGGTAAGATTAATGTACTCTAAGAATAATGCGATGAGGTATGCTAAGAAGATTGCCTATAAGTCAAGATAGAAAAAAAGGTAAATGCAGTTAGGAAAATGTAAACCTTCTCCTATAATTTGTAAGCCATTTGTAATCCAGGGTCATTGCAAAGATTCAAACCCATATAGTCAAAATAAATGCCTTATTTGGTAAATTTCTACTAGATAGCAATGCTAAAAATAGGATAGGAGCAAACGTAAATCTCTTACTACATCATGCTTCCTCCTTTGGGATTTTCATTTTGGGAGGAGCCCATAATTTCCAGATAAAGTGATTAACTGCGTAATGATGATTAAATTCAATTAATGTATATAAATATTACAATACAATTTACATTAAAAGAATTTTCTTATGAAATTTATTTACTTTTGCTCTTTACTTTTTATAATGAGTTTATTTTTTGTGCGTGTTCCAGTTTCATTGATTTACATGCAGCTGTCCAGTTTTCCCAGCACTGCTTGCTGAAATGACTGTCTTTTTCCCATTTTATATTCTTGCCCCTTTGGTTGAACATTAATTGACCGTAGGTGTCTGGGTTTATTTCTGGGTTCTCTATTCTGTTCCATTGGTCCATATGTCTGTTTTAGTACCAGTACCACACTGTCTTCATTACTGTGGCCCTGTGATATTGCCTGAAGTCTGTGAGAGTTGTGCCCCCTGCTTGGTTACTGTTCCTCAGAGTTGCTTTGGCAATTCTTGGGTCTTTTATGGTTCCATATAAATTTCTGAATTGTTTCTTCTAGTTCTGTGAAAAACATCATGAGTAATTTGATAGGGATTGTATTGAATCTGTATATTGCTTTGGGTAGTTTGGCCGTTTTTACCATATTAATTCTTCCAGCCCCAGAACATAGAACATCTTTCCATTTCTTTGAATCCTCATTAATTTCCTCGATTAATGTTTTATAGTTCTCAACATATAAGTCTTTCAACTCCTTGGTCAGGTTTATTCCTGTGTCTTTAATTTTTATGGGTGCAATTTTAAAGGTCTTGTATTTTTATATTCCTTTTCTAATATTTCATTGTTAGTATACAGAAATGTGACTGATTTCTGAATGTTAATCTTGTATCCTGCTACTTTGCTGAATTTGTTGATCAGTACGAGTAGTTTTTGTGTGGATCCCTTAGTATTCTCTATATATAGTATCATGTTATCTGCATAGAGTAACAATTTTATCTCTTCTCTTCCAATCTGCATACCTTTTATTTCTTTTGTTTGTCTGATTGCTGTTGCTAGGACTTCAAAAATATGTTGAATAAAAATGGTGAGAGTGAGCGTCTTTATCTCGTTCCAGATTTTAGTGGGAAGGCTTTCAGCTTTTCTGCATTGAGTATTATATTGCTGTGGGTTTTGTCATAAATGGCTTTTATTGTGATATGTTCCTTCTATAACTTCTTTGGTAAGAGTTTTTATCATGAATGGATGTTGGACTTTGTTGCATGCTTTTTCTGTATCTATTGAGATGATCATGTGGTTTTTGACTTTTCTTTTGTTAATGTGGTATAGGCCATTGATTGATTTGTGTATGTTGAACCATCTTTGTGAACCTGGAATGAATCCCACTTGGTCATGGTGTATGATCTTCTTTATGTGTGTTGGATTGGGTTGACTAAAATTTTGAGTATTTTCAGGTATATATTCTATAGGAGGTTGAATTATTTGTAAACCTCAACACTTATGATATGTAAGTTTGTAATTCAATGAATCTTAGTAAATTTACAGTTGGGGAATAATCACCATCATTCAATTTTAAAACATTCACATCATTCCAGAAATGTTCCTAATATCCCCCAATTTTGAATCTTCTCCGTTTTCAAAGAGAAAAATGAAGATATTAATTTAAAGAGTGCTATTACTCTACTACAATGGCTATCAAAATGTGGTCTGGTGAACTTGAGATTTCTCCAAAACCCAGATGGAAGACCGTCAGTGTCAAAGCTATGTGTTCATAATGGAGAGATATAGGGTAGAACAGACAGGAATACTTGATATTCCTGTAGAAGGAATACTTGATATGGGGTTCCCTGGTGACCTAGTGGTTAAGGATTTGGCATTACCACTGCTATAGCTTGTTGTGGATCAAGTTAGATAGTTAGTAAATAGTTAGATCCCTGGCCTGGGAACTTGTGAGTGCCCGAGCACGGCCAAAAAAAAAAAAAGAGGAAAGAAACACTTTGATATTGCAAATCATGAATGCAGGAGCAGATACGGGAATCCATTTGACTTTTACTAAGCAAGAGATTTAAAGGATTTACAAAAAAGCAAAAAAAAACTCACTCTCTTCTTTCGGAAAATACAGCTAGTTTTGAAGCAAAATATATTATTCGTGTTAACTTATAACAAACTTGCTACTATTATTTTAAATGAATTTTTAGATATTTTTAAGTTTATGCTTTATTTTATAACACAGTAAATAGTGATAGATATAAGAAACAGAAACAAAAACTCTTCAGGTTCTATAAATTTTAGATTGAGTACCACTTCTGCCTTTCATGCTCCACACCATCAACACCACGAAGAAAAATATTGAGAGGTGTTAACTCCTTAACATTTGGTCTTATGAAAACAGCTCTCATAGGATCACTCAGAGAGATTTCAAGTGTGTTTATTGCAATTTTCAGACACATAATAATGGCGTTTGGCTTATACCTTAAAAAAATCTTAAAATGAGCTCTAGCAAGAGGATAGAGGTGTCTGTATTGGGTTAAGCCTAATATCCAAGACATTGGTGGTGCCAATAACACATAAATATTTCCTGTGAAACAGATAAAGTCTGTGAGATAAAGCAATCAATTGTAGAGTCATCTCAGTTTCCATCATATAGGGATGTAAGGAAGACTGGAGAGATTAGTATCAAAAACCAGAGTGACTCCTGAGTGAAAACTGACTTAATTTGCAAGCAGCCTTCAAAAATTGAGATGCATTACTTTGAGACAAAGAGAGCTACAGTAAGAGGGGCCCATGAAAAACCTAAAATTCCCACGAAAGTATCTCTTGAAACTCTTATTAATGGGTGAGATAGAATGACTAATGGAAGACAAAAACTTTCTTCAAAAAACTTAAAAAGCCAGATTAAATAAGAAAAACATAGAAATATCTGCAGAAATCACCTAGAAGCTCCTATGACTAATAGAATTAATACATATTACAAAGAGTTAAAAAAACAAAGAAAAATGATATATTAATCTGAAACTGCATTTTCCCTAATGAATTTGACAATTTCATGTGTGAACCTGGGAGTGAAATCTAACTTTTCTCTGAAAAAGGGCCACTGAGCAGCAAAATTGAAAACATAGAAAGCCTCAAACACATGCTATCTTGAAACATTTGCCAAAATCTGAATCTTCTTAGGGCAGGATGCTAAAAGGCTGAGTTGAAGTCCTCTGAAAAGCGGAGCAGAGTTCTCAGCAGTATTGTAAGTCTGCATGGACCAGCAGGGGGAAGGACCACAAAGAACCTACTTTACTCTATGCTGAGAGTTCGAGGAAGATTGTAGCTTAGGAACAAAGATGATAAAAAGCCTCACCAAATCTGTAGCCCTGCATCAATTATTGCATTAAGAGAATCAACTCATGTCTTATCTTTTTGGCAGAGAAGAGAATGCACCTTCTAAGAATGTATTACCTGGACTCTAATTTTTCATGCACTATGGCAGAGGTTATATGATTTCTGAAAAATGAGAAAAAAGTGTGCAATAGAAATAGACCCACAGAAGATAATGCTATTGGATTAGCAGAAATGAATTGAGTAAATGAGAAAAATAGAGAAAGTATATGTAAAGATAAAGAAATTCAACAAATCATTGAATCTATCAAAATAATGAAATTAAATTTCTAAAAGGGTACATGAATATCTATTTCAGGCATAGTGCAATATTAGGCTCAGTAGAAGGCAGGTTAGCAGAAAATAGGTAATCTGAGTCCTGAGGGGAAAAAGGATAGAAAATAATATTAAAGTTCTAGAAAGAAATATGGAGCACAGGAAAAGCTTTGTTACATTTATAAT
>PVHT021183617.1:13056180-13098065 GCA_004024745.2 Catagonus wagneri
TTTTTTTTTTTTTTTTTTTTGTCTTTTTGCCTTTATGTAGAGCTGCACCAGTGGCATATGGAGGTTCCCAGGCTAGGGGTATAACAGGAGCTGTAGCTGCCGGCCTTCGCCACAGCCACAGCAATGTGGGATCCGAGCCGCGTCTGCAGCCTACACCACAGCTCACGGCAACGCCGGATCCTTAACCCACTGAGCAAGGCCAGGGATCGAACCCGCAACCTCATGGTTCTTAGTCGGATTCGTTAACCACTGAGCCATGAAGGAAACTCCCAGGATAAAATTTCTGAAAACTTAAGATGAAGACAAATTTACTAGACCAGGCAGAGAAAGAGGAAAAACAAACCACTTTCCCATGTTTCCCGTTTCTGCAATTTAGCCAGGCCAGTGGAACAGAGGAACACATTTTAAGATTAAAAGAAATTTAACACCAACTATGTTTAATAATTCACCATCATTCTCTGGGTATTCCTATAGTATTTTAGGGACTGTGCTTTCAAGTACTCTGATTAAAGGAAAATATTGATTTTAAAGGAAAGAGAGCAAAGCTGCAGATGTGCTAGAATTCTCATCTAGGGAACGGAGAAGGTGGCCTCCACTGATGCATTTTAAAGAAATGACAGAAGAGAGAGAAAGTTCTATATGATCATTTCTCCAAAAGTGTGAGTTCAATTTACTGGTTCCTTGAAAGTGTACTAAAATAGTCTATCTCTTTGAAAAAGAGTATCAAAACACACATTCACAAATGGAACAAATTCAAGTATCCAGAAATAAATCTATGCATATACAGTCAAGGCCAACTAATATTTGATAAGGGAGCTAACAATACTCAATGGAGAACAGAGAGTTTATTTAATACATGATTCTGGGAAAAATGAATATTGGCATTCAAAATAATGAAACTGGACTACTATATTACATCCCTCAAAAATTAAATGGAAATTGATTAAGGATTTAAATCTATGGTTTATTTTTGAACCAAATTGAATGTGTTGATATATATTATCTGGTGTTATATGTATGTGTATAAAATGTAACTAGGAAAAAATAGATAAAAACTTGAGAATATAAATTGGAAAAAAATAAGCTATAAGGATATATTGCACAGAAAAAATAAATTGGCCTTAAGCAACTTTCAGAATCCTTATATTTAGGGCATTTTTATTCAGTTCAAAGGTGTGTATGTTGGCTACATTTTGTCACAATTCCAATTTGAATGCAACACTAGTGATTCATCCATAAAAATATGTTTGTTTAAACTGCTTTTTGAACAGAGGTCATGACTCAATATGAGCCATTTTCACATTCTCTACGACTCACTAGGTGGACAATATCATACGTCTGTAAATGATTAATATGCTACTTTTTAGTGCTAACTAGACCAGAGGAGGCCGAACTATTCTTGATAATTAGTGTATCACTGGTTACTAGGCCACCTTTCAATAATTTGCTAAATTGATTTGATAAATAACATCCTACTTGCATAAAAATTCTAATGAATTTCACGAGTGTAGTATTTCCTAGCCATTAATGTATTCAAGCAGTATCAAATTCATCAGACAATATATAAATCTTTTTGTCTTATATTGAAAGTTGCATGAAATTGAACAGTGCACGTATATTGTGAGAAAACTGTACAAAATGAAACTATTTTAAGAAAAGAAAAAAATTAGTTTAGCATAGGTCTCTAGAAAAGTCCAAAATTAATTAATCTTATAGTTTGTTTTAGAAAATATTAATATCTAATACCTTTAGAGTATTTTCCACGTCAAGCCAGGCATTTTTTTGGCCAAGTATTATTCATTCTTCCAAGTGTTCTTAGAATCCCTTCCATGTTGTTCTAGCAGTGATTAAAAAAGACAAATGTCCCTGCTCAAGTGTAGCTTACATTCTGGTGAAAATTGTTTTATTTAAAACTTTGAGCAACACAAGAAGTTAGTCCTTATAACTGGCTCTATCTTACAGAGAAACAACTGAATTTTAGACCTTCTTAATAATTTGTTCACGGCCACACAGCTGGTGGGTAGAAAGGCTAGGTATGAATACTTGATTTATTTCTCAACATGGGAACTCTAGTAATTACCCATTATTCTCTATTGCCTACATGTAGAAATGTATAAAATATTATCTATTGGAGTTCCCTTCATGGCTCAGTGGAAACGAATCTGACTAACATCCATGAGGACACAGGTTCGATCCCTGGACTCTCTCAGTGGGTTAAGGATCCGGCATTGTAGTGAGCTGTGGTGTAGGTCACAGACACAGATTGGACCTGGCATTGCTGTGACTGTGGTGTAGGACAGTAGCTACAGCTCTGGTTCAACCCCTAGCCTGGGAACCTCCATTTTCCATGAGTACTCAAGCCCTAAAAAGACAAGAAAAAAAGCAGTATAATTATTATATGAATTCGATCACCAATATTAGAACTGTGAGTCTTTCAAAAATAATGAACAGTTCCTATCAAGATGAGTTAGATGCTCACTTTCACTAAGATCCTATATAAACAATACTACCCACAATATTACCTTCAAAAATCCCTTAGGAAGGATCCATGTTAAGACTATTTCTTAGTAAGTAATCAGAGCCAGAGTTTTGTTATTTTTGTTTATTTTCTTTAGGGCTTGTATCCCAGGTCCGCAATAAAAAAGTTACTACAGTATAGGTGGCTTAAATTAATAGAAATTGATTCTTTCCTATTTCAGGAGGCCAAATGTCCAAAATGAAAGCGTTGTCAACACTGGTTCCTTCTGGGGGCTCAGAAGGCAAACCATTTCATATTCTCTCCTACCTTCTGGTGTCTACTGGTAATGCTTTGTATTCTTTAGCTGCTGGTAGCACAACTTTTATCTTCTACCTCCATTCTTCCTGTGCCCAAATTTATTTTTTCTTTAATGAAAACCAGTCATTGGCTTTGAGCCCAGACTTTAGTCTGACCTCATCTTAATTGGATTATCTATGCAAAGATCTTATTTCCAAATAAGACAACTTTCACAAGGTACCAAGGAATAACACTTGAGTATGTATTTCAGGGGATGCAATTCAAAACACACAGGAATTGAATAGTACAACATAAAATGTATAAACTAGGAGTTCCCCTTTGTGGTACAGCAGAAACAAATCCAACTGGGAACCATAAGGCTTCGGGTTCCACCCCTGGTCTCACTCAGCCAGGTAAGAATCTGGTGTTGCTATGATCTATTGTAGGTTGCAGACATGACTTGGATCTGGCATTGCTGTGACTGTGGCTGTGGCATACACAGGCCAGTAGCTGTAGCTCTGATTAGACCCCTAGCCTGGGAACCTCCATATGCCTTGGATGCTGCCCTAAGAAGCCAAAAAAAAAAAAAAGGCATGTAAACTAAAGATCATACTTGTGGAAAATATTTGCCTTAAAATTCTAGAGTTAGTTTTAAGTTTAAAATAATTTGGAAATATAAATTCTGACCAATAAACCAGAACGGTGCAAAAATCCATACCTGAAAATTGTTTTAAGAAATTTAGTGGAATGAAAAATTTTGTCTCTTTTCATGCTTGCCCAAGAGTATATGCCCACTGAGTGAAATGATAGGAGAACGTGTCTACTATTTGTTTGTTGTTGAATTAACACATACCAGATGGGTACATAATGTGACTTCATTATTTTATGTTTTGAAAAGTGAGATAGCACATTTTCTTTTATCATTTCAGGGAGCATATCTGAAATTTGAAGCTAATCCTTATCAATAATTCACAGACTCTGAGTCAGGATTCTTTGACATTTTTCTTAAGACAGTCCTTCACGTTTGTGAACATTATATCAAATAAAATAAAAACAAAACCATGTGATAACTGCTTAAGTAGAGACAACGGATGTAATGGTGATATAGACTCCATTTAAGTTTACACTTCAAGGGCAAAGTGAAAATGTTCAATGATGATACCGAACTCTTCAACAACATAGAGAAACCACTGAACCACATCTAGAAGCAGTCTTTGGGTTCACTGATAGGTAAAAAATTATGATGTATTGAGACTAAATTTTATTGTATAGGCCAGAGGCAGTTTATAGAATAGGAATCATCAGTGAAGTCTGAGGGAAAAGAAGGATCATGAATGTCTTTGGAAAAGAGAATAGAAACATTATTTTCAGGTTAAATCTATCCATTTTGTAGGAAATAATTTTCAAAAATTTATTTTAACTAAACCTATTGTCTCACCAAAGCTGTTTATTTATTCTCAGAGATGCCATTAGAAAATATATGAAACTAATATTGTGTCCTAGTTTATTCAAACTTGTAGCTTAATGGAGTGAAAGGAAGAATTACATGTCTTATCAATGGCTATGTGGAATTCTTTTCAAATAGCAACAGAGCAATTTGTATATTATCCTGATAGCAGACTATAAGCAGAACAGAACTAAAAAACTTAGGTTAGTTTACTGGAACTGTGGCTCAGTAGATAGTATGTTCAGTTCTGCATCAATACACTGTAATCAATCCCTTGGCAGTATTCAACTAAATTCCAGAAATCTGGCCAGCATTTATATCTCTAAATTAAAATACATCACAGATTAACCAGAGCTAAACAAATTCAAATACCTATGTAAGACATGGCTGAGCACATAATGACCCAGACACTTGCCTGCTTGAAATCCTCTCACCTTCAATGAGCAATTCACTACTACAAAAAAGAGCTTCAAGATTGTTTAGAGAGAAAGTGGTACCAGGTCTCAAATTACCCTAACTCTGTGGAAGCTGGTTTCATCACGTACAACATTAATCATCCAGCGCTGCAAACAAAGCCTTAATGTGAACGTGAAAAGGAATCCATGTATCATTATAGTATTGGATGTAGTATTAGTTAAAGTAGTATCAGGTATGTCATAAAATAGTTTAATCACAATTACAATAATAATAATAAATTGTATCCCCAGTGCTTCAAGTTTAATTTAGCCTGCAGTTATTTTTAAAAGTAACTTAAAATATATAAACTGAAATATATATCTACATCAGAGTTTGATATTGTTTTCCCCAGTAATTCATTCATTTGTTTTTTAAATTTGAAAGTCTTGATGTTTAGCCCCACTTACAATGCACATGACGGTGGAATTAGAGTTGTCAATATATATTATGATGTTAAAGAATTTCATGTGAGGAAACAAAATCTTCTATAAGAATTTCTTAATAATTAGACACAATGCTTAATACACAGTCTTAATTACATATCTAGTTTCTATTAACATAGAAAATATTTTGAAAAGTAATCTGATATAGATTATTTATAAATCAACTGAATATTTTCTAAATAAAATGAATACCTTTCAAAATTTAAAACAAAAAATATAATGGTAATTGAAATATTTTACATGAAGAAAAACAATTCTAAAGCTTTTTTTCAGCCTGGTACAATACTCTCCTTTTTAATGTAATCCTAGTTTTAGCAAGTGGGTAATTTAAAAAACTTAGAAACAGAGTTTAAAATTAATAATTATAATAATAATGTAGGGGAAACTTGGAAATGAAATAAATATTTCCTCTCCGAATTAATTCAACTTTATGTATCTAGCTTTTCATTTTCAATTTTGATGTATGCATTTTATTTCCATAGCATATTTATCATAAAAACCACAATCTTTACCTAACTACACTGAAAAAAATTCTGTCTTTTTATGTTTTCCCTTTGAAATCTTAGAGAAACTGAATCACTTTTTGTTTATGTAAAACAGATCTTAGTATCAGGATGTTCTTGGTTTAACACCATAGTCCAATTCACCACAGTATTCGGTTTGAAGCATTTGAATAACAGCACAGAATTGAATATTTTTGCCCACTGGATTTAGTTTATCAACAAACCAAAGCTAATGATCATCATATATTATTTGCATTTAACTGATTAGATTTGTGAGTTGGTGATCATCTTTTTAAAGATTTTTATTAGGAAGTGTGACATATATATATTGATATGCCAACATTACATAAATGTACAGTATCATGAATAGAGTGATCATCCACGTTACATTAGAGAACATAGAGAACATACCCATCAACTCCATGTATTCCGTCAAGTTACGTCTTCCCTCACTCCTTGAGGTTAATATGATCTTGACTTTTATTGTGATCACTTCCATGATTTATTGTATAGTTTTACCTTCTATGTGTGCATCAAAGTAGAGCAATTTGTCCTATGTATGTACTTTATATCAACAAAATTAGATCTTATCAACATACTATTTTAGTGTACTTCTCTTGCTTAATATTTTAAGATTCGTCCTTGGTGTTGAATTCAGCTTAGGTTGTTTTCCTTCTTTGTTAGATAAATTTACATTTTATGGTAGTTCCCACTGTGGCTCAGCAGTAAGGAACCCAAATAGTATCCATGAGAATGCCAGTTTGATCCCTGGCCTCGCTTAGTGGGTTAAGGATTCAGCATTGCCATGAACTGTGGTGTAGGTCTCAGATGGAGCTCTGATCTGGTGTTGCTATGGCTGTGGCATAGGCCAGCAGCTGTGGCTACAATTAGACCCCTGGCCTGGGAATTTCCATATGCTGCAGGTGTGGCTCAAAAAAAAAAGCAAAAAAAGGGAAAAAGAAAAATTACATTTTATAAATATAACACAATCCATTTATCCATTCTAATGTAGGTGAGACCATTCAGTTATTTCCAGTTTAGGAAGATGAATGATGCAGCTACAAGCACCTCTATGCATAAGTCCTGGTGTTCCTTTACTTGTAATTCTTTCAAGAGTGGAATTATTTGTTCTTAGGATGTACATATCTTCAGCTTCAGCAGATAATTCCAAAGAGCTTTCCAAATGGTTACAAAAATGAATACATAAGCCAGCAGAGTATTAAAATTCACATTGTTCCATAAGTTTTCCTACACATGGAGTCGCCATATTTTCTATGTTTATTAAAGATGTTGCCCAACTTTTCATGTGATATTGTTATTATCAGTCGCATTTTTTTCTGTTTTGAAGATCTTATTCAAGAGTTTTGCCAATTTTTTAATGGGTTGTCTTTTATTTTTCTCCTCTTTGATAAGTAGAACTTCTGTATATTCTGGATATGAATTGTGCATCAGTTACTATGGATAGAAAGAAGCTCTTGATTTGGATGTAGATAAATTTATCCATTTCTTTTCATATCGTAAATACTCTATGTCTATTTAAAAGAAAGTTCTCTATCCATAGTCTTAGTCAAAATTTTATGTATATTTTTCCTTTTATTAATAGCTTTAACATTTTTAGTGACAAGGTCTTATTTTATAAAATACAGCATACTTGCAACATATTGCACAAATCTTTAGTATATAGCTTTATAAAAATTTGCAAACAAGTTTACCTATTTATTGGCCACCAAACTCAAAGCATGTATCTTTAACAGTACACTAGAAACTTTTCGTATCCTCCCTCCAATCACTACCCCCTAAAACATAGTTATTATTCTGAATTTTAAAACATTATTTTTTATTTGTTTATAAAATTTGTATAAATGGAATCATGTTATATGTTTACCTCTTATTATAATGTCCTTATTTACACAACAGTTTTTGGAAAGATATTTCAGGTAGCAGTCGTTTGCTCCTTTTCACTGCTGTGTAGTTTTCTACTTGCTAACCTTTAAATACAGGCGGTGCTTAACTTGTGTTACTCATTTAGATTGTTTCCAGCCTAGGACAAAAAAAATATATATATATGTATATATATAACTGTTATGAGCATTCTTATATATATTTTTGTGTTTGTGATATACACTAAGAACAAAATCACTAGACCATGGAATATGTTATTTTCAGTCTGAGAAAATACTAAATGGTTTTCCAAGTGTATATTACCCTATTTGTCATGCCAAAGATTTACTGGGCTTCTTGAATCTGTGGACTGTCGACTTCATTAGTTCTGGAAAATGCTCGACCATTTTATCTTCAAACATTGCTTTCAAGCTATTTCTTCCATTCGCTTCTTCTGAGACTCCAGTGATATGGATTTTTAGGATGTCTTGCTATATTTGCTATTTTCTTATCCTCTCTCTTCTAATTTGAGTCTTCTTATCTCTCAATACTGTATTGTATTGATCTGAAATGCTTCTTCAGATCTATTTTCCAGTTGGCTGGCTCTTTCTCCAGGTATGTCTAACCTGATCTTAGATATAAAATCTGCTTTTGAAAACTATTCAGTAGTTTCCTCTTTTGCTGTTACTATTGGTTAAGGTATAGATGTATATTTCAAGAAATTTTATTTGACTCTCTGTGTTATATCTTATTCTTTCTTATCTCTTGCAAAATGATTAAGCTTTTCTTTTATTTACATGAGTATGGTAAAATGTGTGTGTGTGTATTTGCTTAATTTGTGGGTGATAAATCTAAAACAAGTCATTGTTGATCTACTTCTGGTTCATCCTGAGGTTTTGCTATCTCAATCATTTCTTTGCTTTTGTTTTTGACTATTTCTTGTAACTTGTGTTTAAATAAAAAAAGGAATCAGAAGCTTATGTTTCAAAGAAAGCATTTCTGAGTTCTGGGCCTACCTTTCTGTGGACTTGTATTCTTTGAAATTTTGCTTCTTTTGATAGCTTTTTGATATTTGTAAGATGCTTTTTATTGTATATTTCATTCATTTTAAAAATTATCCCCATGGAGAGAATTGAGAAAATTGTTCTACATTTTTATATCAAGGAGAATAAGAATTATGACTAATAATGTTTACTTTATCGGAACTATAAAACCCCACAGAATACTCATATCTATGTCAAATTGTTGAGATAGCCCAACTGTTTTGTTTTCTTCTGCTTTTATATAAGAATTTCTTATATGTGTGTTACCCCCAAATTGTAACTTTAGATATAAAGTATTTATATAAGACAAAAGTATATTTGACAAGAGTTTTACATTGATAATATTTTTTTACTCCAAATATTCTCCGTACTAAATAGTGTTGCACTGCAAAATAATGATGACTTCATTTTTAAAAACATCAGTAAAACATGCTTTATGAGTTTGCCAATGACATCCCACATTAGAATAAAGCCTTGGAGTTCCCATCATGGCTCAGCAGTTAACTAACCAGACTAGTATCCATTAGGATGCAGGTTCAATCCCTGGCATCACTCAGTAGGCTAAAGATCCTCTGTTGCTGTGGCTGTGATGTAGGCCATCAGCTGCAGCTCCAATCTGACACCTAGCCTGGGAATTTCCATATGCCATGGGTGCAGCCCTATAGTGACCAAAAAAAAAAAAAAAAAAAAAAAAAAATAGAATAAAGCCTCATATAATAAAGTTAAAATTTTCGTGAATAAATCATTGTTTTAGAAGTCTGGCTCACACTTTTCTAATTCTTACTATTTTTTATTATCCTATACTTAGTTCCATTTCTTATTTATTTAGATTTATTTCTCATTTTCTTAATTATGTAATAATTCTTTCTTTTTTCTTCATTCCTTTCAATCATATGTCCCTGCACAAGTCTCGTTTCATGTATCATCTCTTAGTTTTTCCATATCTTTCTTCATTTTATTCCAATAATTTATTAACCAATAATATATCAATAAAGTAATTATTGGAATAATCTCTCTAGTAGATTTAACCTCGCTGAAGATAGGAGTTATATCTCAAAAATTTGTATGTCCAGTTAATGCCACAGACTTCATACATCCTAGTTTCTCAAAAAATAGTTCATTGACTATATTAATTGGCTTAGCTATTTTAATTCAATCTTTAAGTGTTTGAGGCAACTCAAAATAATATCTAATTAATATCTTAATCACTTATTTTACATATACTAGAGGAGATATAAAGCCTTAAATTCATAAAGTTTACATAGCCTAAAATCACACATTTTTGGAAGTGCTAAATCTTAAAAGTTTGAGATGTAATCATTTCTTTCCTATGTTCTTACTGTCTAAATTATGCCTAATGATTATTTTTGTCTTTAAGCCATGCTAATTGTTCAACTGCTACAAGAGAGAAATGATATGTAGTTCACTTCAGAAGCAGTGCCTTAAGGTCATTGCTATGAATCATGAAATTACAATTTCAAAACGCAAAAAACTCTCTTCAAAATGAAATATATGAACAACAAAACCATCAGAAAAAATTAACTAAATTTATTATTGATTTAGGATGTAATGGGAAAAGGAATGAGCACATAGAATAACATATATTTCTGTATGTTGCAAATCGACTAAAATTTAGTTGATGGACAGCTGTTAATGAATATCATATTTCTGATTTTTCCTCCGCTTTTTGATGATAATAATCTTATTAAGATTTTTCTTATCATGACCACTATGAGAAGGATAATATTTCCTCTGATGTAAAAGATATATGATATACCTGGCTGAGAATGAAGCAAGTAGATTTAGAGTTGTTATGGTGTAAATAGGTCTACTAGTTCAATACCTAGTTGTCAAATAACGATAAGATTTCCTCTAATTGATTTTACAAGTAAATTTAAGATACAAATTCATAAGTAAATATGAATACATTTGATTTTCAATATAGGCTCTCATTTTTAGTCCCTTTCCACATATTTCTTATGCTATGTGAATTTCATGGGAAAATACAAGTTTTCTTTCCCAAAATACCTTCTGAAAATGCATCAACGATATATACAAAGATTAAAATATAACCAAAAATTATATGTTCACCGTGGATAGGAAAATTTCAAAGTAATTGTTTGAATCTAAAGATGTTCAAATAAAAGTATAAAAGTATATTTATGTGTAAAAATATACATTTTTGCTACCTCTACTTCTATTCAATTGTCAGATTGAATTGATGGATGATTATTTCTTTCTGTTCAGACATATGTAATTATTACTGGATAGAATAACAATCAATAGCTTTTCTATTGAAAGGAAATTGAAGGCATGTAAATCACAGGACTGATGGTGGAAGAATTTGGATTTGGTATAAAGTAATAACACCTAGGATTTAAACAATCACAAAAGGTTGAAAATCAAGGACAAAAATCCCTCAACTCCATGTACAGATTCAGGAATCACTGAGATTTATTATGTCAACCAAACATGTCCCCCTGCTTGCTTAGTGTTAGTGCACAAGTTTCTGAACAGAAACAAGTATCTGAGGTTGCACATGGTAGTTTTGAGGCTACATTCAACACTAACTATGCAGGACAAGAACCCTGACCATATAAATTGATGGTATTACTTGTCCCAAACTGGTGAAATCTGTAAGGGCATGGCAGAAGTACAAAAAAAATGGTCCTGCGATATAATCTCTACAATCCCTGGTACTTTTAGGAGTTCTGATTTATCCCACTGAGGATGGTCAATAAATTAAGTTATAAGATTTATAAGGTATAAGAAGTCCAGTGGAAGGTGACTGCTGACAGATCCACCATGAGAGAATTTTTAGGCCAAGGAACTAATATTCGGAGATAAAATAAGAAAAATAATAATCTAGAAAAGGATCGAGATTTTAAAACAAAGTCAGGTTTTAAGAGAACAAAATGGATCTTTAAAAAGTGAAAAAATTCAAATTATAAAATAATAAACCTCAATAGACAAATTATACCATACACTTGGTCAATTATCATGTAACATTATAGATTTAGAAGAGCCAATGTAGTTATGTTTGAATTAGCAAAATGGTGAGCAGAGGAGTAGAAAATAATGGGATAGAAAAATGTGAAAGAGGCAATATTAATGATAGCTAACAATTTCTCGGAGTTAAAGAAACACCTAACGAGGAGTTCCTGTCGTGGCTCAGTGATTAACAAATCCGACTAAGAACCATGAGGTTGCAGGTTCGATCCCTGACCTTGCTCAGTGGGTTAAGGATCCGGCGTTGCCGTGAGCTGTGGTGTAGGTCGCAGACGCGGCTTGGATCTGGTGTTGCTGTGGCTGTGGCAAAGGCCGCAGCTACAGCTCCTGTTAGACCCCTAGCCTGGGAACCTCCATATGCTGTGGGTGTGGCCCTAGATAAGGCAAAAAAACAAAACAAACAAAAAAAAATACCTAACCACTTAGATTGAAAAATTAAATATTAAGCATATTTTATGAAACTGTGAAACCTCAAAGTCTAAGAAGAAAAGTTAAAAGCTTTAAGATTAAAAATCTAAGTGTCTCCAAAAGTACACCAATAAAAATTAAGCATATTTCTCATCCTAAGATAACATGAAGAAAAAAGAATATATTCAAAGCACATATTGAAAATATTGTTAATCAAACATTCTATGCCAACCTGAATCACAATTTAAGAATGTAGGAAAAATGAAGGGCTTGGCAATAAAAACAAAAGTACCTAGGGAAAAAATTAAAAAGAAGCTGTAATGATGAATAAAGAAATAGGTAAGTCATTTTAGGCAGATGATTACACATAATTTTTTTTTGCATTTAGAAACTAAAAGATGAATAAAAAATCACATGAAAATGTAAAAGACAATATTCAGGAAATTTAAGCAACAATGAAGAATAAGCTAAAAATATCAATTAATTTTCTACTGTAATGAATGGATGAATATGTACATGTATAAAATACACATTAAATATTTCATCAGGAGCCCTTGATGGAAAAGCATAGAATAAATAAACTCTTACAGATAGAAAATAAAATTAAGAATACTTTATATATTCAATAAGAAATGGGAAAGAAAATTAAAATGAGCCAATAGAAATATGTTGTAATAGAACACAGAGAACAAGAAAAAAAATTTTTTTAAGTATGAACAATTATGTAAACTAAATAAATTTACCAATTAATGCCTATTAAGACATTTAATGTTGCTTCATTCTGTTGAAGTGGGATCCATAAGACATGGTATAATAGATATAGATTGGAAATATAAGAGAAAAGCTATATAGCCAGAAAAAGGAATGGATTTGATATCTGTCTATCTCTTTCAATACAGATAGATCTCAAAAATGTTGATTAGTCAAATAACAAGTTTAAAAGTGATGTACTCATAACATTTACACAAACTTAAAAAGCAAATATAATCTATTATACATTAAAAAATAACAAGAATAGATTGAAAATGTATATACAATGGAGAACAGACTTGTGGTTGCCAAGGGGGAGGGGGGAGGGCATGGAATGGACTGGCAGTTTGGGATTAGTAGATGCAAACTAATATATTTAGAGTGGACAGACAATGAGTTATACACAGTGAGCTATATCCACTCTCTTGGGATAGACCATGATGGTAATATATAAAATATGTATGTTTATGTATGACTGAGTCACTCTGCTGTACAAAAGAAACAGGTACAGCATTGTAAATCAACTATAATAGAAAAAAAAAAGCAAGGAAAATGTACATGCTAAATTCATGATATCAGTCGCCTTTAAGGAGGTAGACAGATAAACTAGTTAAGATTGCAATCAATGGAGACATTATTAAAGTAGACAGCCATTTAGAATGTTTATATGTGTTAAACAAAGCAAAAAACACGAGAACCAAATATAACAATGTTAAAATGATTGATTCTGGTTATTGAGTAAAAAGGTGTTTATTGTGTGTGTGTGTGTGTGTGTGTGTGTATTTAGACCTTGCCAAAAATTCCCTATTCTTCTATTATCAAGTCAATTTTCTATTACTAAGTTTTATTATTTGAAATCTAGTAATTAAAATAAATGAGGAAAGTAATAATTATAATGAAAGAAAAAAGGTACTACCACTGATAAGTTCTTAATTAGGCTTCTTTTTAAGTTTGTTATTACTGAAGTGAATATGGAATATTTTCTGAAAGACATAACAGAGAATGTTAATATCTAACCATTTTAGTTTCCACTTTGAACTTCTAAAGAATGTTCTTTAATTTTTTATCGTTCTCCTTTTGCAGGTTTCATGTTGCCCTAGTTAGACTTTATTCCTGTCAAGCAGTGATCCAACTAACACTTACCAAGTACATTCTTTTGCTTTCTTCAGTTATCTCCTAAATTAACTATTTAGGAAGAAAAAAGTTCCTGCTATAATTGTCATAATCTAATACAGCTCTTCAAAAAGTCTAATTATGGAAAAATAGTGGTACTTGTTTCAGAAAATGTCCCAGTTCCAAAAAAGCAATAGTTCAAATTTGCATGTGTTTGTGTGTGAATGTGTATGTGTGTGTGTAAACCATATGCGATAACAAATTATAGTAGTTTTTACAATAGCAATCACTGTAGATCTGTAAAATGAAATTTAGACTAACATTTATTTAAAATACATACTTAAACACACTATGGAGTTTGTAAATATTTTTTTGTGTGTGTGGTTATTAGAGCTAATTGCTTCAAATAAAATTTTTAGCTTAACTTTCATGGTGATATAGGGTATATAAACAATAATATACTGTTTACAAATAAAATCTTGAAATCAAGGAAAAGTTTAATTCAGCACCAAGCACTGAAATCTAAGCGATTTATTTTTTCCATGAAGGATATATAAATTAAAAATTTATTTTAGCTAAAATAAATCTTTTATGCATGTTACTTTACCTAAATTACATTCCCTATATATTCTCTCTCTCTCTCACTCACTCTTCTCCACATATACATTTACAATAAGTGTATACATTTATAATATTATAAATGTAATCATTACAGTAAATGTATTCTTTCTCAAATATATTTACATTATCACTAGAGATGTGTACAGTCTAAATTTCAAACACAGAACAGATTCATGTGTCTTTTTTTTAATGGAGGAAATTAAAGGAAAGAAAATGCATTTAATAGGCAAGCAGTGTTGTAACTGCAATTGTTCCTCACTTGGCTATGATAATGTCATTCCACTACACTAAACGATATAATCTCACATGAAAATAGTAAAGAAAAATCGTTTTTATAATTCTTTTTATTTATTTATAACTGATATTTCATAGCTGATATGTCTACCATCTTTTCAGGGTAACTATTTCTCAGTTTACTAGCATTGCATTTTTTAAAAAGTGGAATCCCCCAAATGTCACAGGATTTAAGCAGATCCTAAATAAGATAAACACAAGGCAATTGAACTTATTTTAAAATGTTGAGATCCATTATTTATTTTAAATAAAATCGGGGGAAGAAAAACCTGAATTAGCAAGTATTTCTCTTGATTGCTATTGAGTAGACTGATGATTCTTTCCATATTTGGCATATGATGTTTTCCTAAGACCTAAAATATCGTTAATTTTGGTTGAATATATTTTCTTTCTTTGGGGGGGGCTTTTAGGGTCACCCCCTGGGCATATGAAGGTTCCCAGGCTAGGGGTCAAATCTTAGTTGTAGCCGTTGGTCCACACCACAGCCACAGGAACGACAGATTTTTTTTTTTCTTTGTCTTTTTGCCTTATCCGGGGCCAGACCTGCGGCATATGGAGCTTCCCAGGCTAGGGGTCTAATAGGAGCTGTACCTGCCAGCCTTCGCCACAGCCACAGCCACAGGGGATCCGAGCCGCATCTGCAACCTACACCACAGCTCACAGCAACGCTGGAGTCTTAACCCACTAAGCAAGGCCAGGGATCGAACCCGCAACCTCATTGTTCTTAGTCGGATTTGTTAACCACTGAGCCACGACGGGAACTCCTGGTTGAATATATTTTCAAATGTAGACATATTTTCAAATATGGAAACATTATATTGGTATAGTTCAAGACAATAAAGATAATGGGACTATTTACGAATATTTAATGTAATTGATATTTATGGTAATTCAGAGACTGGGGTTTGCAAATTTCAAAGTGATTGGACTTGTAGGACAAAATCTTCATAGAGGAGAAAGCCACAAAAAGTAAACTCAAGCATCTGAGTGAAATTTCCCCTGAGATTATTTGTCAGCTCCTAAAATGAATATGCTCTGAAAGATACTACAATGATTTGTACAGAAATTAGCAGTTGGAAAGCTAGAGATTTCAGAGATTTCATCAGCAGTGCAATGCTAGGGAGACAGAGGTTCGAGTTGAAGAACTGCCATGATAAAGAACACAGGCAAACAACTCTGACTTGTTGTGAAGACCTCAGAGGAGCACAGCCTAGGAATAAGGGCTATGATCTATGGTAAAGCCAAAGTTGAATGTGTTCTTCCTGAAAAAAAAAAGCTTTGTACATCTATAACTGTAATAAAATTCATTAAGCAATGAAAAAAAAAATAGATGATTTAGATACCATGGATATCATAAAATAACTTTAAAATAAATATGATTAATATGTTGATAAGAATAGAAAATAGATGGTTATATTAGTATAAACTTCAAATTCTTAAAATGAGTCAGCTTAACATCCTAGAAATTAAAAATCCAATATCTGGCTACTTCTGGTTTCAGTTTCAACACGTAAAGAAGAGCTTTGAAGTTGTCACTCACATTCTTAAAAGAATAAAGAGCAGAACTAAAAGAAAATCAATGGCTTTTATTGAATCCATCAGATAACTGAGGCCAGTTGCCACCATGAAACTCAGAGAGACAAGCAAATCAAGAGTCACAGTTAAGAACCGCTTGCTTAGAGCAGGAGCTGCAGAAACCAGAAATGTGCTGAAATGCTTGCATAGGCATTGTGATGAGTTTCTGGAGCTGAGTGTGGACTAACTTGACAATAAAAAAAGCCTGGTGTCCATAATCTTGGAAAGAACCTTATACTTTGCAATCTCACTCTATTTTTTTTAGGTGATATGCTGGAAAGATTCCCTGTGGCTCTGACAGGGAAGGGGGAAGGGTAATTATTGTCAGATACTCCCAGAATTTTCTCTATAATATTGCTTATTTTCCAATAGAAAAAGAAATTACCAGATCCTTATACCAGTTGGGGGAAGTGATTTACTCAGATTCCAATCTCCTCTAATTTCCTATCTCACCTAAAGGAGACAAAAAAAAAAAAAAGCTGTGCTACTGTAGCAACATTTATGAAGGTCACCACCCAGAGGAGCAAGCTCACAAAAATAGAGATTTAATCAAAAGATTATAGAATACATCCGTTCCCTGTGCCTTTTCACTCCACCAAGAGGGCTCCATTATAATAATAGTGGATTATAGCTGAAAGACACAAAATTCAGAATCCCTCCTAGAAAAAATACTTAAAGGAAACACAAAGTCAAAGGGAATACAGAAACAAGGACACTTTAATTTGAAGTCTCTGGCACATACAACTATGAAAACATTAAACACAGACCACCTCCTAGCCAGGTAAACATAATATCTCACCATTTGTTGCAAAGACTGTAATTCCTCCATTGAATTGCCTTTGCTCTTTTGTCAAGATAAACTCACTATATACTTGCTTGCATGGAAATAAAGGGGAAAGACTGTTTACAATGGAGGCATCTGATAAACTCTACTCCAGCCAGATGTCAAGATTAACATAAACAGAGCTAAGTCATACTGATAGTATATATTCTTGGCATAATGTGATGAGAATGGCACTTTTCCTCTGTAGTCTTATTCTGAAAAACACATAACCTTAGTCTTATCATAAGAAACATCAGATGCACCTTAATTAAGGAATCTTTTAGGAAAACATCTGATGAGTACACCTCAAAATTGTAAAGCTCTTCAAAATAAAAAAGTCAGAGAAACTGTCACACTCAAGAGTAGTCCGAAGAGACACACATCTGAATGTAATGTGCTGTTACGGTTGATCTTGGAATAGAAAAAGGGCATTAGAAAACACAAAGAAATCATAATAAACTTTTGACTTTAGTTAATAATAATTTATCAATATTGATTCATTTTAACAAAAGTACCATACTAAGTCAGATGTTAATAAAAGAGTAAACTAAGTATGGCATATATGAATACTCTCAAAACACTTTTTATAATTTCTCTGTAAATATGAAAATATTCTAAAATAAAATGCATATTAAAGTAATACAATAACTGAAAACAAGAATCCAGTAGGTGAGTTCTAAGTTCTATTAGACACAGTATAAAAGAAATTTGATAATCAGACACTTACCAGAATAAAAAAAAATATTAAGATTGAAGTACAGATCTGAAAAGGAATGGAAAATAGAAAGGATGCAAGAAGCAAGTGAGAAAATTGTGAAAAGATAGGCGTAACTGTTATCTCTCCAAAGAAAAGAAGGGACAGAAGCTATATTTGAGGTAATATTTGAGAATTTTTCAAAGCTGACAAAATATATTAAATTGCAGATTTCTCTACAAATTCTCTAGAAGATAAAAGGGAATTGTCAGAAACTCTCTGAAGGCCAAATTTAAGTTTTGTATCATAATACTAGAACAGAAGCTAACTTGTGTGTGTGTGTGTCTTTTGAGGCGGGGCATACCCATGGCACATGGAGTTTCCCAGGCTAGAGGCTGAATTGGTGCTACAGCTGCCAGTCTACACCACAGCCACAGCAATGCGGGATCCAAGCCGCGTCTGTGACCTACACCACAGCTCACGGCAACACCGGATCCTTAACCCACTGAGCCAGGCCAGGGATCAAGCTGGCGTCCTCATGGATGCTAGTCGGGTTCCTTAACCACTGAGCCGCTACAGGAACTCCAAGAAGCTAACTTAGAGTGATGAATCAAGGGAAGATTTCCCTGGAAGATATTGAATAATTACAGAGCTATAGCTATGTTAAAAAGATGGGTAGAAAAGGAAGTATTCAAGATAAAGATAATAAGATGTATAAAATCCTAGAGCAGGAAGAAGCATAGGCAAAAAATTTTATTTAGATGGAACAAAATATGAGCAATTCTTGATGCAGAGACAGAGAAAAATTTGGATAAAGAATATGTATTTTAAAATCTGTTCATGAAAGAGCTGATACAAAGTTGGGAAACTTCAGGAAGGTTGTGAACTTTGATGTGCTGTGTTTCAGGAGAAGTGGGAACAAATATCAAAAAAAAAAAAAAAAAAAATGACCACACTAGGTTCTGCCAGGTAGAGTAACTCCCTCACAACCTCTAATACTTTCATCTCCTGCTTGCGCCTGTGATTCCTGAAACAAATATTGACCGTAGAATTGTCTGCTTCTAAATAAGAGAATTATATGTTTGTTATCAGAATTGCTATATAGGATAATGAGCAGGAGAAACAAATAGGGAAGCCCCATGCCCAGAACACTAGCTCTGGTTTCCTGATCAGAAACCCACTGACCAAGAGTTCTTTTCCACATTTTCTCTACAAGATCTGGAGACAAATAGTCATAAAATGATTGATATGACAGGTGCAAACAGAATAAAGCCTTTCAAAATAAAATATTAGTGATGTGGAACCAGACTTGATTAACAGCTGGACTGGGAAAGCTCAGTCTTTATATCTTGGGATTCCTGGGTGTCTGGTTTTTGACTCATTGAAAGATCAGAGAAGTGGGATTTATGATGTTTAAGTCTGAAACCTTCCTGGTGACCCACAGGATCAGTTTCTTTACAGCTGGTTTGCAACAGGCCCAACCCACAAGTGTGACTTCATTATTTAAAGGTATAGAGCTTCTCTGAGGAGCACTCCTTAAGCAGGAAATAAATGGAAAGTCTCTGTATCTTCCTCTCAATTTTGTTGTACTCATCAAAATGTCTTTATAAAAGTTAATGAAAAAATAAGCAAAATCACAAACAATTTTTTTAAAAAAATCATTGGCTAGAGTAACCAAACCGAAAAAATAAAACAAGGTAAAACTATCTCAGGGTAAAGTGGATCCAAGGAATATTGTCTCTATCTAGCATTTTTTTCAGACTTATTTACCCTAAGAGTCTAGCATACTTTTGATTCCAGATATTCAGACTTACCCCTCAGATTTTTATCTGTCAGTCCTAGAAAATGACTCTGATCCATCTGGCTTGAGACATGAGCCAGAATAGAAACAACTGCTATCTATAGTTGGAGGCAGAAATTGTATGGTTGGCCTAACTTGGTTATGTTGTTATCCTTGTTCAAGGAGAAAAAGCACCGTGATCAGTAGTCGCCACCAGAAACCCCCAATTTGAAAGAGGAGAGAAGTCCGTCCCTAACTAAAATGGTGGAGGGAAGATTCTGGGCGATAAAAGTCATTGACATTCTATTCTCTTGGTATCTTCCCCTTTAATATCCCACGCTGGGTATGTGGATCAAGCTGATACTTCCTAACGTCTCTTTATGTCTAAAATTACTTAGCAGAAATAATTACGATTTAAGATTTTTGAATCACCTTTACACCGCTTTCTGCTTTAATGCATATTTCCCTGTCTTTTCATATACTGTTCATGAAGCCAAATGATGAAGCAGAAAAAATATATTTGGACTTTTATTGAAACTATTCTCTCAAAAAAAAAAAGGAAGTGCTTTCTCGGGGCTACCTGAGATGCTATCTCCCAGACCTAAGTCCTAATTTCATCCCAAATAAAGCTTATCTCTCAGAAAAAAGAAACTATTATTTTCCATTAAATCTTCCTAAATTACTGCCATAGAAGGTGCTGCTTTCCTCCAGTATCCACTGCATAAAATGACGCCTACTCTAAGATGCAGCACCCCTTAATGAAGCAATTTTCCTGCCAAAGAGCTCTGAATCTGGATCAGTAAAGGGTTATTTTAATACCTGTTAGGCAGTGAGAGACACTGCCAGCTTGAAATTAGCTGAAGAGAGATCCCCTGTTTCCTAGAACCAAGAATACCCTGTGCGGGATAATTTTGATACAGTCCTGGAAGTAATAGCTCACGGACGTTTCTGCTTAATCTCTTTTCTACAAATTTGTGTGGGCGCCATCAGCTTAACGTGAGCCTTTCCCACACGAGGAAACTAAATACGTGAGGACAAGTTCAATCCCTTCTCTGAATATCTGGGAATAACTGCTCAAAAGGCTGCTTTTTCAGAATTACTCCAAGCTTCTCCGTAGTCATATTACATAAAAGGTTAGGACTCTGGCCATCTTGAGTTGCAGTGCTAGAAGCAAAGCAGCATGAGCTTGTCAATATCTACTACTACAAGATGAGAATTCCACCTAAGGCCAATTTTTACTTTAAGTCTTTTCAGTTACGAAATGTAAAGCATTTAGCTTTTCAGTCAGTATGTGGAGTTAGAAGCCTTAGTCTTAAGCCCACTGGAAAGGATGCATAATCGGGAAACAAATATATATCCTTCTGTGCGATTAAAAAGGGATATTTTTCTTTAAAGTTACCAAAATACACTCCCCCAAAATACATGAATCTGCTATAATTTGATATGTTTTACAAGGGTGGCTTCATATATTCTTTTTGTAGCTTATAAAAAGATAAACCATCTTGACAAAGTATAATAAAGTGGAAGAAATTACTCTACCTGATACTAAGACTTACTGTATAGATAAAACAATTAAGACAGTGCAGTATGGCAGAGGATAAATACATGTCAATGGATCAGAAGAGAGAACCTAGAAACAGGAACTTTCTGGGATCTAGAGCTAGGCAAATAGTTCTTAGACCTACCACCAAAAATACATTCCATTGGAGAGAAAATTGATAAATTGGACTCCCTTGGTTAAAAATTTTTGCTTTCCGAAGACCCAGTGAAGAGGATGAAAAGACAAGGTATAGACTGTGAGACTTACAAACACATATATAACAAGGAACTAATATCTAGAACGTGTAAAGAAATATCAAAGTCAACAGTAGAAGAAGCAAACAGTGCAATTACAAAATAACCTAAAGATGTAAGGAAGCATTTCATTGACAAGGATATACAGATAGCAAATAAACACATAAAAATGTTTATCTCATTAGCCACTAGGGGAATACTAATCAAAACCGCACTATAAGAGTTCCCTTGTGGCACTGTGGATTAAGGACTTGGCATTGTCACTGCAATGGTTTGAGTTACTGCTGTGGTGTGGGTTCAGTCCGTAGCCTGGAAACTTCTGCATATTGTCGGCATGGTCAAAAAAAAAAAAAAAAAAACTATGATATCACTAAATACCTAGCAGGATTTTTTTTAAAAAATAGTGAAAATATCAAATTCTGGTGAGAGCATCGAGAAACTTGATTACTCACGCATTGCTAATGAGGGTGTAAAATGACACAGCTATTCTTGAAAACAGAATATTAAATATTAAAAATGCAACTACTAAAGATGCAATAATTGCACTCCCAAGCATTTATCCCAGAAAAATGAAGTCTTATATTCACACAAAAACTAATGCATAAATGTTTATAGCGGTTTTATTTGTAATAGCCAAAGCCAAGAAATAGCCTAGATGTCCTTCAACAGGTGAATGGCTAAACAAACTGTAGTACTTTTATACCAATGGAGCCCAGAAGTCATTTACCCCATTCTCACAGGAAAAAAGGCTAGACAAGGTGAAAATCAACTACTCTTTTTAGTTCCATCAGACAGTTCAGGTCATAGGGCAAACTGCTAACTGTCCCCCAAACTGAAGCTACACACAGGCAGATGCAAAGAATCGCAAATTGCCCTATCCTAAAATCCTTTCCCCTGACAATAAAATATAAAAAGGAATGTTGGAAACTTCAAGTCTTTGTCAACAAAGAGGATAATGGAAATTTCTTGACAGTTGTAACACCATCATTAAGTGGATAAGAGACAAGTTGTATTTCCTAAATTACATAATGTTTTCATGGGGAAACAGAGATGGAAAAGCTCTGTAACTCCAATATCACAAAGCTATACTAGAGTGAAAAGGGCAGGCAAAAAGGAGTACAAGGTGCCCTCCTAGGAAGTAGCACATCACCATCCAAATTTGCCTCTTCGGGAACTACAATTGCTATCATGGAAGAATAAACTGGAAAGGCATCATCCAGTTTTTCATCACACTTGAAAGAACTAAATTAGTATACAAGCAAGGTCAATGGAAATTTTAGGAAATGCTATTTGAGACACTCTAAATACATAAATTACGTAAAGGATGAGTAATAATATCATTGGATTCTGTCGGTACTACACAAGTTAAAAAAAAAGATAAAATACATGTTCTAAAAAACAATAATATATTTAAAATTGGCACACACGGGAGTTCCCATTGTGGCTCGGCAGGTTACAAACCTGACTAGTATCCATGAGGATACGGGTTCTATCCCTGGCCTGCTCAGTTAGTTAAGGATGCAGCATTGTTTTGAACTGTGGTGTAGGTCACAGACGTTGGCTCAGATCCCATGTTGCTGTGGCTGTGGCAAAGGCCAGTAGCTGCAGCTCAGATTTGACCCCTAGCCTGGGAACTTCCATATGCCATAGCTGTGGGCCTAAAAGAGCCCAAAAAAAAGGGGGAGGGCGCTCACATACTTACATGCAAACGAAAAAGCAATGCAGAGCCCCACACAGGTCGGCAAAGAGTCAGAGTTGGATCATAATCCAAAAGAGAATTGATAAAGCAGGAAGAAAAAGATACTAAGAACCATGTAAAAAGATAAGTCCAATTTAATTATGCCAAAGTTGTAAAAAAGAGAACTATAATTTGGCCAAAAGATTCCAAGCTCCAGGACCAAAGGGAAAGAAAGGAAAAACTAAGCAAACAAAAAGGAAGCTAAAAATCATATCGGGTCTTTGAATCTTAGGGCAATGAGGGAAAGCATTAGGGAACTCACATTTATTAAGGAATTAACATATGTCTCGTGTCCTCCAACTTAAAAATACCTAAATACATTAACTTACAAGATTAGCAGTTTTTATTTCCATTTTACAGATAATGAAATTGAAATTGATGGGGTAATTAACTGTTACAAGGTCATAAGTTATGTCTCAAAGCAGATATTTAGTTCAGCTCTTATTCTTTACTGTAACAGCAAAATGCTACTGCAAATGATTTATTCACCAATATTGTTTAAATTTATATAGCGTTTTATAAAAACTTTTATATTAATCATATATTCTTTCTTTAAGATAAAGCTGTGGGTCAGATAGATTCGATGTTATTATTCTCTCTTGTCAGGTGGGAAAACTAAGCCTCAGAGAAGCCCACTGGTCTCTGGAAGACACAGAAGGTAGGATGGATTTACACTTTGTACTTAGCGCTGTTGCATTCCAAGTCAAGTGTTCTTCCTAATGTACACAGCACAGCTATAGCTCCATCAGAACTGACACTGGAAGTGGGACTAGAACAGATGACAGCACAGCTAGGTTTATAGTAGTCTGAGAATTATAAAATAGTGCTGAAGAGCATGGGCTCTGCAACCACACTACAGAGGGTAAACTGGTGCTGCCTCTACTGGCTGTGAGGTCTTTGTCAAATCACATAATCTCCCCTGTGTTTTAGTTCTCTTTTATACAGAAGAGAGGTGATAATAGTCTCCCAAGGCCTACCTCTTAAAGTTTCTATAAAAATGCCCTAGGATTATAGTAGAGTGTTACTGCTATACACAGTAGCAATACTAATAGTAGCAGTAGTAGTAGTTATTAATGGAGAATAATTAAGAAAATACAAGAAAAGACAAATAAATTTAAAATAAGCTAGACAGCCAAAATGTTTCGTTTTAATGTTTCATTTTGAGATGTTCTGCCTGAGTGAATTAACAAAGAAAAGCAAGCGACATATCCACTCCCATCTTTCATAGTAGTGATATATATCAATCTTTTATATATTAACAATACAAATGAAGGCAGAAATTGATATTTATACTGATATTATAAATGTTCCAAAAATAAATACAGAAAGCAGTGTATTAACTTGCATTTTGTTCTTCCTTGGAGCTTAGGTATTTTTCAGACCCAACAACAAATATACACTTTTAAATAATATAGTTAATAGTTGCTCTGTTAAGTCAAAACTGGCGGTTCAGATCAAGATTTTATTATGTAATAGGATAATAATTATTGTTATATTCAATTTCATAATCTCAGGAATCTGAAAAGAAATATTATGACTTTATATCATTAAAATACTCCAACGGTCACAAAATAAAATTTTGTTATTTCAGCCCCTTTGATATTCATAATTTCTCTCCTGCTTATATTCTACCAGATGTAAAATAACCATCTTTACTCCGTACCCTCTTACCTTGCCCTCCTCCTGCCATAGTTTTCTGTGAAATTCCTACTTCTTTCCCCGCTTCTCATTTATTGAGCAAATACCAACTGAACTTCTCTAAATGTTGGAGAGTCCATTGTGGATCTGAAAAAAAGGCTCTAGCTTTGGGCTTATGATCTAGTAAGAAAGACAAGTATTATACAAATCATTATAAATAAAATTACAGCTTTAATTTCCATTATGTGCTATAAAAATCCAGACAGCAGTATAGAGCATACAATTGGTTTACCTAATCTGCTTCAGTAATCAATAAAGAAGTTCCGTGGGGATTGGTGTTAACCTGAGAACTGAAATCTAAAAGAATAAAAGATATGATCTAAGTGAATAGTTTTAAATAGGGGAGGTAGAAATTTTCCAATAGAGAAGGAAAAGAATGCATAAAAGAGTTCTTGAAGAAGTCTGAGAAGGAGCCTACCGTTAATTCTTAACAAACATGCTGGTGGGTAGCCAATAAGAGAGACAAGTACAAGAATCTAATCATATACCAATTTTAAACCAGACTGAGAAAGGTGAACTTTTTCCTATATATAAATGCAAATATTGAAATGTTTTTAAAGTGGTGTGGTGATATAAATAGCTATGCATTCATTTTAAAGGATAAATTGGAGCTTTAATTTATCTTTGTAATTTATTTTCTTTTCATGGGATGCAAGAAGCAATGGGGGAATTTCACTTAGAATGCCATTGCAGTAGTCAGAAGAGAGAGAGGAAGGCAGAAACAGAAGGTTAACAATGACAGCTTGGAGAAGTACAAGGCTAGTTGGATATGTAGGGATGAAGGGCATGAGGAAAAATAAGATAAAATCAACTTCTGTTTTCTATACTTCTGATTGAAAGAATTGAGTATACCCTAAGACTGAACAACAGGCCACGTGCTGAAGGAATAGTCATGATATAAGGGAAAAAACTGTGCTAATCATACTGTGCTTTTTGTTTTTTTCCAAAAATCAACTGATAATTTCTTCTTCTTTAATCAAGGAGTGATTGAGAGGTTAGTGAGAAGACAATAGTTCTATTCTAGAAGAAATTCACGCATCTGGCAGCTTGCAGGAAATGGACAAATCGGTCCAGATTGATAGACATTTTGTTTCTGAATTTAAATTGTAGGGTAGGGAGATGGTAGATGATAGATAATGATGATAGATAGATGGACAGATAGATAGATAGACATGTTTAAATCTCAAAAAATTATTGGAGGAGTTCCCATTGTGGTTCAGCAGTGACACCCTACTAGTAACCATGAGAATACAGGTTTGATACCTGGCCTTGTTCAGTGTGTTAAGAATCTGGTGTTGCCTGAGCTGTGGTGTAGGTTGCAGACAGCTCAGATGTGGTGTTGCTGTATCTGTGGTATAGGCCAGCAGCTGCAGCTCTGATTTGACCCCTAGCCTGGGAACTTCCACAAGCCACAGGTGCACACGGAAAAAAAAAAAAAAAAAGTGTTGGAAATACATGATTTCAAGCTTTGGCAAGCCATAGTATTTCATGAGAGGAACAGTAAATTGGAAATGGAGTTGAAGAAGAACGCATAAGGAAATCCAGTATTCAAAGATGGTATAGACCTTTGGAAGGAATTGAAAAAGTAGGAAAAATACTTGGAGAAAATGGAATCTAATTTGAAGAGAAGATAGTGTTGTAATGAAAGTGTCACTTATTCAGAAGAGGAGAAGTTAAGCAAGAAGACTAGAAGTGGTCACTGATTAGAGTGACTCGGAAGTCATTGGTGCCATTTGCTAAGACGGTTTCACTTGATCTTTAGGTGTGTAAATGAGAGATGATGAAATAGAAATAAAGGTTTTAGGAGTTCCCATTCTGGCTCAGCAAAGTAAGAACCCGACTAGTGTCTATGACGGGTGAGGGTTCGATCCCTGGTCTCAGTCAGTGGGTTAAGGATCGGCACTGCCACAAGCTGTGGTGTAGTGCACAGATGCAGCTTGGATCTTGTATTGCCATGGCTGTGGCACAGGCCAGCCCAGAGACTTCCATATGCTGCAGGTGTGGCCCTTAATATAAGAATAAAAAAAGAAATAAAGATTTTAGAAATGTGTTTACAGAATTAGACTTTAAAATGCAAGAAATAGACTTACAGCTGAAGGTGAAGGTTTCTTCAAGACGGAAAAATTTTTATTCATATTGGAGTGTTTGTATGAATACATATGGATAGAGACAGTACAGCTGGAAAAGTTGAAGATACTGAATGTAAAGGGGAGGAGAATAAATTAAGTTAAAGGGCAACTTAAAGATTGATTTTAGAAAGGAAGAATGACAACTGCAGTATTATAACAGAAAGGAAAGAATAGAGAGGGGTGAAAATTTATATGGTTTGTAGATTTGAGTGGGGATTAGAGATAATTCTTCACCGATATTTTTCTCTTTTCTCTCTGAAGAGAAAGTTGAAGTTTCTGCTAAGGATATGTTATGGGAGAAATGGGAAGTTTCACAAAGCTGAAAAAATTTATTTTAAGTAATTTATTGCATAGGTGGTCAGAAGACTCACTGATGCTAGTGATTATAAATGATTAGTTCTCTCACTGGTACTGCGATGCTGACCCAAGGCTCAGCAATCCCAGGGTAGGCATGAAGAAAGCCAACATTGCATTTTTCCAGGTTTTGTGTTTCACTGGAGAATTTAGGCATATAAATAGGAGTGAGAAACTCTCAATTAGCTAATATGGGTAGGAAATAAAATGTAAGGAGAATAGTTGCTGATACCCTGACCAACCTAAGTGGCTCTTTTCTCATCTGACCAAAATTGTTTATACAATTTTTTTCTAATTAAGTATATGACACAGAAAGTTAGATTCTTATAAATTTAAAGCTGAAAATCTTTGAGATAATCAAGTATAATACTACATTGTATCAAAGAAAGAGACCAGGAATGTTTAAATGCTTCTTAAATTCACAAGGGTAGCAGCAGTTAGGAGTTCCTATTGTGGCTCAGTGGATTAAAGACCCACTGTTGTCTGTGTAAGGATGCATTTTGATCCCTGGCCTTGCTCAGTGAGTTAAGGATCCCTTGCTGCTTCAAGCTATGGTGTAGATTAAATGAGACTCGGATTCATATCCAGTGTTGCTGTGGCTGTGGCATAAGCCTCAGCTACAGCTCTGATTCAACCCCTGATCCAGGAACTTCCATATGCCACAGGTGCAGCTGTAGAAGGAAAGAATAAAAAGAGAGAGAGAGAATAGTAGCAGTTAGGTAAGCCAGTTCTTTTATTCTGCTTGTCATGTTTCCATCCCAAATAATCTAACAAGTGAAAAAAATTGTTTAACAGAAGAAAAGTTCTTGCCTCTAAATAAAGTATAGATATCTATTAAAAGGTACGGTTTCCCCTTAAGTAGTATCTTTAGGACATTTTGACATGTGGTAAAATGTGGTATTTTATTGTCAAGCTCTTAAAAGAAAAGATCAATATCTGTACCCATGGAAATAACATCAGAAAAAGATGTCAGAAATTAAGTGTGCAAAAAAAAGTCTGTAGATGTCTGCATTTGCTATTGATATTTAGTAAGTATGATAGATAGTGGATTATGGGGGTCAGTGAAAATAGTGAAATAATCGCAGCATTTCAAGACTGATAGAGACTCCATATTTCTATGTATTTAAATTGAAGAATACAATAATCAAATTCCTCTTAATATGTAGACTAATAAGACAATCCCTTAGATATTTTATCTTTTCAAATTATATCTTCTTACCTACCTTTGCTATCATCATCTTTGGGAAACAGAAAGGGAATATAGGAACAGTTTTAACATTGTAGGAAAATGCTTATAAAATCAGCATTGAGAACAAAAACTGAATTTTGAAAGTTTAACAATAAACATTTTCAGATAATACCAAGAAAAATAATATAAAAATCAATTATTTATTTGCCATGTATTTTGAAATATTTTTAAAAATATACAATGATTGCAAGATTTAAAACAAAAACATCCAAATAACTTATTATAGAATTGGATATAGCAAGTAGTAAAGATGACTACATTTTGTAGAAGAGACAATTTTATCTTTAATTAGCCCAAATGGATATTCTCCACTTAAAAAAAAAAATGGTAACATTGATCCTCATGACTTCATGGCTTTTTACTGATCACAAAAACTTAGATCAGCTATTGAAAAATAGAAAATGCTGTTGGTCTCCTCTACAGTGAGATAATCATCAAAATGAACTCATCTACACAAGTGAGTTATTTATTTTAAGTAATATTTGTAGAAGTCCTGAAATGGTTCTATATTATGTATTAAAAGGAATGCCAGCCAAATGAAATGCTGTGTGAGAAATAAAAAAAAATTGGGGTGGCATAATTCTAACGCTAAAGTATTTATTATTCAATGTGATTATATGTTAAAATCACAACAAACTATTTCCAAATTACTATTAAAAAATGCTTTAAATAATTTCATTGATTGCAAGTACTTCTTATTGAATAGCTAATATCTTTCACTGTCCTTGGTGCTGAGGGAACAAAATGAAGTAAACATGTTTTGAATAATGTTATTTGAATGTCCTCAACTAACGTATTTTCTTCTAATAAGATAACCAAAAAAGTAAAAGCAAACAATGCACTAGGTAACAATGACTTTCAATCCCAAATTAACTTACTAATGTTTTAATAATATTAATATAATTATCAAAGTTATTAATGCCATATAAATCAGGGTTATACAATAACTGTATTCTTTAAGATTCTTAAGTGTTAGTCAAAATACAACTGATCTAGTCATGACTGAGAGAGAATACGTCTAGCTAACACACACACACACACACGCTCACACACATACACGCTCACACACACACACACAATTTTAACCAGAATTCAAAAAGAGTACAAGGTACATAGGATAATACTGCAGAGCAAGAAAAAAATAGCATTGAAGAATGCAAACGAAATAGCTTTACAACCATCTCATTACAGAGGTGACTTCAAAAATATGGGATAAAGAAAATGGGAGAAACTAAATGACTGTGTTGCAATCTTTCTGCTTGCCAAGAGCAAGTAATGATGACTCCCACCAGGGAAAGCTAAATTGAGAATTGAGAAATAGCATCAAACAGACATAAAAATAGAAGATACTGTGTTTTTTAAACAAGGAAAAGTGCTTCCATTAGGCCATTTTATATAAAACATTTTCTATTTGTCCATTATATGCAACTCAATCATTATTACATAAGAAAGGAAACTAAGTCTTATATCCATCATATAGTTACTGAAATGGAAAAAATAATACAAAAATTTAATGCTGTGAAAGGAGTAATTTTCCAGTCATACTAGACCTGAAATGAATCAATAAAAGAAGAAAAGAAGCAGCAGTATGTGAACACATGAGGAAAAGTTCTGAGTAAACTCATTAGCCCAGAAAAGTGGTAAGCAGAAGAGGGAATGGGAATTATACTATTAGGCTCCAAGAGGAATTTTTTTCAACCTTATAGCAAGTTGAAGTCCCAAAGCAATAAAAGAAATCTATAAAAAAGTAGTTGACCGGTCCTATCACAGTCCAGAGATGAGAGGACCATTACTTACATTGGTCAGGAAAGCCTAAAAACCATGGCTCTGAGCAAATATAAAATAACACATTAAACAAATAACTGATTGTGACCTTTCAATGTGCCTATGATTTACTCAGGTTCCCTATGAAGACAGTATACAAGCAGAGAAAAGATTGATTATATGCTAGCTGACATAAAAATGGAAGACAACTTCTGTGTGAAAATAAATTGCAATAAAAACATATAAGGAGAGTGCCTATATATGAATTTTTCCATTTCTGGGTTACTGAAAACAGAACAATGAATGTCTATTTCCTTATGAAATATAAGCTTTTCCAGTACAGTCTTTATATGGAGATTCTTAATTGGCTGAGTTCTTGCCTTGCTAAATGTTGAATATGGAGAGACAAGCTTCTGGTCACTGTGGAATAAGAAGGACCAAATTTAACCTCCTTTTGTAAATAACCATAAAAAATGACAAAAATGTGTGCAACATCTTTTTTCAGTTGCTGCATAACTGGCAGTGCAGGACTGTGATCACTGAAAGATAAGAAATAATTGAGTAAACCCTCTGGTCATCCCAGAATTCTACCTGGACAAACCAATGAGGAGAGAGAGTATAAACAGAGCACGTGATCTTGCTTAATTGAGGAGCCACAGATTGGATCTCATGGATGTTGAATCACCTGAAAGTTGCAGCGTGGAATTTCAGATAAGGAACTGCTAAGAAAAAACTTCATAAATCCCTACATGCCAGTCCCTTAAATATGTATAGGTTACTCTATCGGTCAGGGTCTCCAGAGAATCAGAACCAATAGGAGACAGATAGAAGATAGGTGGAAGGATGATAGATGGATAGATATAGATGATAGATAGATAGATAGATAGATAGATAGATAGATAGATAGATAGATGATAGAGGCAGGCAGATATTTTAAGGAATTGGCCCATATAATCTGGGGGCAGGCAAGTCTGAAACTGTAGGAAGTCTACAGACTGGAAACTAAAGTAGCTGATGTAGCAGCTTTGAGGAAGAATTTATTTTTCTCCAAAAAACCTGATTTTGTTCTTAAGGCTTCCAATTAGTTGGATGAAGCCCACCCACATTATCAATCTCTTTTACATTAAAGCCAACTAATTGTAGATATTAACTGCATCTATAAAATACCTTCAAGACAAAATTTAATGTTTGATTAAATAACTGGGTACTACAGCTTAACCAAGTTAACATATAAAATTAACCATCACAGCTACTAAAATACACATGCATGGGGTGAAACTCTACAAGATTGTGCAGCCAGAAGGACTGTAAATTGATCCAGAGCCCACACAAGGAAGCACTAAAATTCCAGTCAAGCAGAGACAGAGACAAGAGTCCCTACTGTACATTTAGTAAAGGCCACAGAAAGACCACTTAGGAATGGGACTAAATTGTCTACATAATGACAACTACCCAAGAGCCACCCAATAAATATTAAAAGCAAATCTCAGAAGTAGCAAATAGAACCACTAGTGATTTAACTGACTATATGTTACAATTCAAAGCCCAAAATTATTTAAAGGAAGAAAAGTCCAGAAACACACTGATGATGTTCAGCATACAATTTCAAAGAATGTTAGCCATAGTATTTGTAGGGACAATTCACTGAATGAGCTTGATGGTAGATTGTATAATCAGAATGCAAGCTTACTATACAATAAGATGTAGAAATAGAAAATACCCACAGTGATGCAGAATGGAAAAAAAGACTGGATAAAGATGAAAAGAGCCTCAGTGGCCACTGTAAATTATATATAAAGAAGGAAATACTAGGATGTTATAATGTTAGAAGGAAATAAGAAGGGAGTATATTTTGAGTTTTTAAACCTCTTCTCTTGGTATTACATTGAACAAGCAGATAGAAAATCAGTAAAAGTAAAAGTATAGAAGAATTAAATGCTATTAAAAATAAAATTGACCAAACTGATATTTACAGAACATGTCACTCAGTAATGGCTGAACACAGCTGTTTTCAAATGTTCAACTAAAAAGAAAAAAAAGCTCAAATTATTCAAAGCATATTCTTTGACTACAAGATTAAACTAGAAAATGATACCTAAAAGATATTTAGAAGTACTCAAATATCTAGAAAATAAGCAACACATTCTAGATGATTTCCAAAGTAATGTTAATTAATCCAAGTAAAAAGAACAAAGACATACGTGTAAAGCAAAATAAGTAGAAAGTTTGTAGATTAATTTTCAATCATATCACCAAATATGTTAAATATAAATAGACTCACTACTATAATTAGAGGACAGAAAGTGTCAGACCCCATAAAAATAAGATCCAATAAGTGCTGTCAACTTTAAATATATCTTAAATATAAAAACACAGGTAGAGTAAAAGTTTTGAAAAAGCCACACTATGATAACTGTCAAGAGCAGAACATCTTACCCTTCTTCCTCCAATTAATTATCTCCATTGGCAGAAACTAAGCAGAATCTCATTGCAAAAGAAAGAATCAGTTGAAGTTCTCTTGTGGCACAATAATTTCGGGATCCTGCATTTTCACTGCTGCTGCTGTGGTATGAGTTCATATCCTGGCCCAGGAACTTCCACTTTCTGTGGAAGTGTGGCCAAAAAAAAGAAAGAAAAGAAAAAAGAAACTTTCATAAGGATGGAAATGGTGCAGAGTTATAACAAAGAACCAGCATACCCTCATATTGTAAAATGAATGACTTAGCAAATAAAATTTGAATGTAGAGAATTAGAAGCAGCAAAGGGCAGCAGCAGAGTTGCCAATTTCCTTATCTTATGAAGCAAGATGGGATTAAAAAAAACTATTTAACTTTGGAATAAAAATATATAAAAATTCAGAATAAAAGGAAATAGAGATTTAAGAATAGAGACTTGGACTCGGAGTTCATTTTGCTAAATGAGATAAGTCAGACAGAGAAAGACAAATACTATATAATATCGCTAATATGTGGAATCTAAAAATTACAACAAACTAGTGAATATACCAAAAAAGATGCAGACTCACAGATATGGAGATCAAAGTAGTGGTTACCATTTGGGAGAGGGAAGGGAGAGAGGCAATACAGATACAAACTATTTAGGTGTAAAATAAGCTACAAAAATATATTGTACAACAAAGGGAATATAGCCTGTATTTTAGAGTAACTAGAAATGAAGTATAATCTTTAAAAGCTGTGAATCCCTGTATTGTACAATTGTAATTTACATAGTTTTTAAAAGAATAAATAGAGATAAACATAAGAAAAAAATTAAGTTCAGTATTATCAGGAACAAAAATCTGAAAGGGATACAGATGTATAAACTACTGCAGGGAAACCACTTTCCAAATCTTTCAAAGCATAGAGACTGATGCCATAAGAAATACAGGTGAATGCATTTTACTTGGAATTGTAGCATTCGTAGAAACTAAAAAAGAAACAAAACATTAAAGGAGGTGATTTTTGAGGATTAGGACTTGAAGTGGAGGATGGTAATGAGAAATGTTTAAAAGTCGTGATAACTTTGTTGGTCTTTTACTTTTACCATGGTTGTTCTGCCTAAGGTGTTTCTAAGACTGTTTAGAGCAGATTTCCAACTTTTTCCTTCTAAAAACTCATTCATAAAACAAGTCTTTATTGGAGTTCCCATTGCTGCTCAGCAGTAACCAACCTAACTAGTATCAATGAGGATGCAGTTTCAATCCCTGACCTTGCTCAGTGAATTAAGGACCCTGTGTTCCTGTGAGCTGTGGTGTAGGTGTTACTATTTTGATTCTACCTTATGAAGGCCAAGTTGGCTAACATTCTAAGAAAATGATGTTGCTAATTATAGACTTCCTAACGGAGACTGCAATGACATAATTCCTAAGAATCTGTACTTTAAAGATCCCTGGCAAAAATCTGGGAGACCCAGAAAGCCTGCACTGTAAAGTCACTCACCCTGCAGATAAAGCTGACATGACCAACACCTCAATTATTATCTCCTAGAAATACAGAATGTGGGTCTTAAAAAGGAGATAATAAACTATTGCATCAATTGTATGGATGTGGAAACTTGAGAACCTAAGAAATTAAATGAATGATCCAATTGGTTATTATGAAATTTTAGTCTAAAACCCACATGCCTCACAGACTTATTCTGTTTCCATCCTGCCATGGGTGTAAAGTACAGCCTCTATTTGAAGCGCTGGAGTGTCGCTTTCCATTATATTTATCGTAAATGTGCTCAACAAATGACTAAGCAGAAGGTAAAGTCAATAAATACTGTGACATAAATAACTTGGAGTCAGGATCTTAGGATCTATTCTTGGCTTCTTTACCAACATGTTTGATGTTCATTGGCAAGTCGCTTAACCTTCTTGTACTTCAGTAAAAGTGAAGACAAAAGCAAATCCACAGACATATTGTGAGATTCTATGACTAATGGTGCTAATTAATTCAGGATGAGTCAATATCCGTGTGCATCTACCAGAGATAATAGGCATTATAAAAGAGTCCCCACACAAAGCCATAAATAGACTTCTTATACTAACAATTTGAAATGGCTCCTATTAGATTATAAATATATAGATTTTGTCTTTTCTCGTAAAGTGTATTCAGACACAAACTAGCCTGTTTCCAGGTCACTTTTAACAGAGTTGCCCAGAGGTAAAAGTTTCTCAGAGTGAGCAAATACACTGGCCCCTGGGAGTACCTCCATCAGCACAGAAATGCTTCTGCTTCTACCCTGGTCAATATCCTCAGTGACTGAATTGAGTTACCAGTCTCAATGGTAATTATTTAGGACTTTGGGAAGGAAAATTCCTTTTACACCAATGGTTACGTGCCTAGGCTGTGTTCAACTCTGTGCATAAAAATGACATTGTCATTGTCATCATTATCATCATAAATGCCCCCATGAGTAACACTACAATGGTGAGAGATGAGCATCAGTGCAGTAAGGTCAGTGACTAGACAATTCTGGATTCATTCAATATTCTTCTCTGAGATCCCTGTGGAGACCATATCCTTAATAATGCAAACTTTATTGGCTCTTTCTTTTTCTCATTTCATTCTCACTACTGACTCATTTCTGCTAACAGGAGGCATCTTTTAAATAAACTATATACAGCCAAGTTTTTCCCTCATGCTGTGCTTTTAGGAGAAATTAAATTAAAAGACCTATACACATATGCATCATATAGGTGTCCTATTACCTGTCTAAAAATTTCACTCGTGTTATTCCCCACTGTGCCCCTTTTAGAATCACCAGAATTTTTCTCCTATTGATTTTTTTTTTAAAGTTATCATATGGACATACTGTAATATCTCCTATCACAGCAAAGAAACTTTCTATTTATACATTTCTCCTAACTACAATCTTTCCCTCTACGCTCTTTTTTTTCCTTCTTCTTCTTTTTTTTTTTTTTTTTTTTTTTAGCTTTTTAGGGCTACACCAGTGGCATATGGAAGTTCCCAGGCTAGAAGTCAAATCAGAGCTACAGCTGCCAGTCTACACCACAGCCACAGCAATGCAGGGTTCAAGCCACATCTGTGACCTACACCACAGGTCACGGCAACACCGGATCTTTAACTCACTGAGCAACTTCAAGGATTGAACCTGCATCCTCATGGATACTAGTCAGGTTCATTACCGCTAAGACACAATGGGAACTCCCTTTTCCTCTACTCTCCTCTTCTACAAAGCACCTAAAATGATTTTTCTTTGTTCTGTTATTACCACTGATTCATTCTTCTTCTCAAACTATACCTAACATATCTTCTTCTCCACCACTCTATCCAAATTTCATTCTAACACCAGGGAGCTCTGCATTGCCAAATCCAGTGGTCAATGATTATGGGACCAGCATTTGACAGAGTTGACCACTTCTTTTAAAATGTTTCCTCTTCTTGGCCTTTGGGACAACACATATTCCTGCCTTTTTTCTCTTCATTTTCTCCCCTCCCCTTTTTTCAAATCCTACTCATATTTTTTTTATCTTTTAATGTCTGGAGTGTTCCAGAGTTCAATTTTTGAACCTCTCCATTTGTAATTACTTTATCTATTAAAGACCTAATCCTGGCCCATGGCTTTGGATACCATTCGGTAAGCTGACATCCTGCAATATTTCCCAGTCCCAGATTTCCCTAAAATACTATCACCACTTGGTTTTCGAATAGCGTTAATACTTGGTGACTGTGCTCTGGCCACACTGACCTCCTTACAAGTAGTTGGACATAGCATGCAAGCTTCCACCTCAGGCATCTGTATTTCTTCTCTTTGCCAGGAATGCTCTCCTCTTTACTCTTTTATACTCTGGGAAGGTTTGCTTAACCTTACTTAGATCTTTTACTTTTGTCATTTCTTTAAGGGAGCTCTCCCTAATCACCTTAAAATACAGCACCCACCACATGCCTTCTATTTGCCCCATTCTCACATTTATTAACAAAATAAATGTGGTGTGCATGTTTCAAGTAATGCTCTCCTCCCTGACTGAACTCCGGGAGACCTTTGAGAGTAGAGAGAGCACTGGTTTTGGAGTCATATAATCCTTAATTCTTCACCTACAACTTACCTGAGATACTATCTTGGACAAAGCATTTAATGCAATCTCAAATGTAAAAATGTAGTCATTATAGAAAATGCCAAAAGAAAATAAAGAACTCAAACCATCTAGTTAGATGGGGGGGGGGGATAATAATAGTATTAGTCAGCATGTTGTACTACTTAGCATTTTGCCCTTAGGTGAAAATTGGGGTCACCTTTTCTGTAAATTGGAGATATAAAAATATATCACGGGTTTTTTTAATTTTAACTTTATTTTATTTTGGGGTCTACACCTGCAGCATATGGAAGTTCCCAGGCTAGGGGTCAAATCAGAGCTGCAGCTGTCAGCCTACACGACAGCCACAGCAACATAGGATCTGAGCTGCATCTACCACCTACACAGCAACACCAGATCCTTAACGCACTGAGCAAGGCCAGGGATCAAACCCTCATCCTCATGGATACCAGTCAGGTTCATTACCACTGAGCCAGACAGGAACCACTATTATGTTTTTTTTTTAGTTGTATTTTTTATTAAGATAAAATTGATATATGATATTAAATTATTTTCAGAGGTACAACACAGTGATTTTATATTTTTATATATTGCAAAATGATCACAATAGGTCTAGTTAGTGTTATGACCATATGTAGTTACAGAATTTTTTTCTTGTGATTAAAACTTTTAAGATTTATTCTCTTAACAGCTTTCAAAAACACATGTAGTATTACTAACTACAGTTGCCATGCCACACATTAAATGCCCATGGATTATTTATTTTATAACTGGAAGTTTGTACCTTCTGACTCCCTTTACCCAATTTGCCCACCCCTAGCCCCCACTTCTAGCAACCACAAATCTGTGCTTTGCATTTATGAGCTTGGGTCTTTGGAGATTTTTTTAAGTTTCCACATGTAAATGAGATCACACAGTATTTGTCTTTCTCTGACTTATTTCATTTAGCCTAATGCCTTCAAGATCCATCCCTGTCACTTCAAATGGCAAATTTCATTCTCTTTCTAGCTGAATAATATTCCACATTTTCTTGATTCATTCATCTGTTGATGGACATTTAGACTGATTTATATCTGTTATTGTAAATAAAGCTTCAGTGACTATAGGGATGCATATCTTTTTGAATTAGTATTTTGTTTTCTTTAAATAAATACTCAGAAGTAGATTTGCTACATCATATGGAATTTTTATTTTTAACTTTTTGAGGAAACCACATTATTTTGCATAATGTTTATTACATCAGTTTACATTTCCACCAACAATTCATGTGTTCCATTTTCTCACATCCTTGCCAACACTTACTATTTCTTGACTTTTTGATGGTGGCCATTGTGACATCTGTGAGATGATATCTCATTGTGGCTTTGACTTGCATTTCCCTGATGATTAATGTTGTTGAGCATCTTTTTGTGTACTTTTGGTCATCTGTATGTCTTGTTTGGTAAACTGTCCATCCAGGTCCTTTGCTCATTTTATAATTGAGTTGTTTGGCTTTTTATGATATAAATTGAGTTGTCAGAGTATTTAAAAAACATCTTTTGAGTGTTAACCCTTTATCAGATATATGATTTGCAAATATATTCTCCCAGTCAGTAGGTTGCCTTTTCATGGTGTTTTTTGTTTGTTTGTTTGACTGCCACATGGCATATGTAGTTTCTGGGCCAGGGAGGGATCAGATCTGAGCCTTAGTTGCTGGACTGAGGATTGAAATCAGATCTGAGCCTTAGTTGCTGGACTGAGGATTGAACCTACGTCCCAACACTCCCAAGGCACCATGAATTCTTTTGTGCCACAGTGAGAATTCCAGGTCGCCTTTTTATATTGTTAATGGTTTCTTTTGCTATGCAGAAGCTTTTTAATTTGGTGTAGTCCCACTTGTTTACTTTTACTTTTATTGCCTTTGTTTTTGGTGTCAAATTCAAAAAATCATTGTCAAGACAATTGTCAAGGAGTTTATCATATGTTTTCTTCTAGGAATTTTATGATTTCCTCTGTTGTTTTGTGGTTCATTCATTCAATTTCAATTCCTCCAGCCTCTCTCCTTTGACAATACAACTTTTATAACTCTATCAGTTTCCTCTTATTTCACTGATTTCACAGTATATCTCTTAAGGAAAGTTGATTACATTCTCTTAAGCCATCAGTACATATATATTTTCTTCTATAGACATCCTCACCCCTCTTTTCTCACAATGTAAAAACTTCAAAATGCATTTCAAGAACTACACAAAAGAATTCCTTGTTGTACAGCAGATATTATCACCACCTTTTAAATCAACTATATGTCAATAAAGCTTTTAAAAATGAAAAAACAACAAAAAGAAAAAAAATCAAACAGAAAAAAATCCTGATATTTCTTGAACCCAAATTCTTCATTACCCATTTTACTGCCTCACTTTCTACACGTTTATTCTTTCAGATAGTCACATCTATTAATTAAGAGCCTACCTTGTGAAAGAGATTGTCTTTGGTTTCATACGTAAAGATATATTTTTCTCTCTTAAGTCTGAGACTCTGTTGAAGCCTACAAAATTCTCAATTTCTGTGTTTCTCACTAGCCTAGTGTAGCCTTCCACAGAAGGCTGAACAGATGCACAATTACCTAAAGGTAAGGTACCCAGTATTTCAAAAGCATTGGAACAAATGATGATTTTACCTTTTTTTTCTTTTAATCCTGAAACAGATATTTAAAAATTGACTGCATAGAATTCAGGACTGGTGACCCCACTTATTGCATTATACAGATATTAAAGCATAGACAACCAGAAAAGAAAAAATAAAATTAAACTAAAAACTCGTTCTTCTCTGGGAGAATGTTGTGTAAAGCACCCAGAATTATATCTTCAGCACCCCCCCCCATATAGATAGTACTGATCAGTTAAAAAGAAAAAGAAAAAGAAAAAGAAAAGCAGGGTTAATTGCTCTAGGATTATATAAAAAAAAAAAACCCTATATCAAGACTTCTCGTTCCACATGAGCCAAAATGTTCTACTGCTCTGTTTCAGTCCCAATATTTATCCTCTTTCTCATTTCCATTTATCCTAGTATCTTCTAAACATGCCTCATTCAAAATCCTTTCCAAATATGGATTTAACTGCAGCTATTTCAGGCTATGATCCTTTTCCTGTACCCCACAGAGTTTTTCCCAGTAGTTGTCTAGTATGAAAAGTATGCCTTCAATTATGACAACCTCAGACCAAACAGAATTTTGTTTTTGTGAGAAGATAAGTAGCCTAAAGTCAATAACCAAGATTTAAAATGTCCCTAGAAAATTTTTAATAAAATTTCCATTTACTGTCTTGTTTCTGAACTTAATTTTTAAAATAGATGATTTTAAATTTCAAAAGAAACAATTAAAATGATCACAGTTAGGTCTTATTTATCTAAATAGTTAAAGTTTAATATTTTCTTTAAATCCATATGTACCTCAGACTATTATCTGGGAACTGAGAGGTCACAAATAAAGGTTTAAAGTCCAACTAAAAAAATCCATTATATAAGAACATCAGAAATGTAGATATCGTGTCTCCCCCTTTACTTACTGAATTGAGGCAAACATAGCTGAAGTACATTTAAGCTACCAACAGCTTTCCAACAACTATCCAGTTGCCCTTAGCAAAATCACAAACATTTTAGACAAGAATAAATCTTTTAACTTGAATCACCTCATTTAAACTTTCTCATTTTTATTAGAGTACAGATATTGTTATTTTGAAAATTTAAATTTCAAAAATTACTTTAGTGATAAAAATATTTTCCTCAATCAAGTTAGCATCATAATTAAATAATTTATTTCACTCTGAGGAATGTATCTGATTAGACTTAATTTTAGATTTCAATTTTTTCTCCAGTTTATTAAAGTTTGTAATTTCACTAGATCCGTCATACCTATTTAAAATGTATCAAAAAGTATAAATCCTAACCCATAGTTTCTGAGAACACGACTAGGTCTAACAGCTATTTTATTCTAACTTTTAATACGGCTCTCCAGCTCATGATAATTTTTTACCCTTAAGGTTAAAACTTTGACCAAATCTGGATAAGAAGCACATTTATAAATTTATGAAGAATAGTTTCAACTCAGCAAACATATCTTCTCTTATCTAAATGGTATGTCAATTCTCAATGTTCTATTTCATGTGAAAATACACCGGAAAACAGACATTTTGAAGCTAACTAGTTTTCTCTATTTCCCCAGCCCCTAGGTATCCAGCTCAGCTTCCATCTTGCGGCTAAAATATTTATTACTTGTCCCTTTTCCAGAAATTGTGTGTGAGTGAAGCGGCAGGAGGTGGTCCATAGATTATTCTTTTTAAAACAAAAGTAAAAAGAAGTAGTGTATTAAATACGAAATTAAAAAATATAGAATTTACCTCATCAGGTTGAAATCTTTTTAATACTAGAATTAACAGTTTTTATAATCTCATAGATGTTTTCCTTTATTAGTAATAAAAGCTCTTTGAAAAACACAGCCTCTTCACTCCTGTAGCTAAAACTGTTGAATGGGAGTTCCCGTCGTGGCTCAGCTGAAACGAATCCGACTAGGAACTATGAGGTTGCGGGTTCGATCCCTGGCCTCGCTCAGTGGGTTAAGGATCCGGCATTGCCGTGAGCTGTGGTGTAGGTTGCAGACACGGCTCGGATCCTGTGTTGCTGTGGCTGTGGCGATGGCCGGCAGCTACAGCTCCTGTTGGACCCCTAGCCTGGGAACCTCCACATGCTGTGGGTGTGGCCCTAAAATGACAAACAAACAAACAAAAAAAACTGTCGAATGGTACTAGGTATACCACTCGTGTATATAGTATGCAATACCTAGTTAATGAGAAATGTTTTTTTCGAACATAAAACAAGTAAATATTTGTACACATCATATAATGTTTACAATCAGTTTGGAAACACATACACAATATTGCACAAATACCCTCTATAATTGGCATAATTAATAACAATGCTTTATTCAGTTAATATTTATTGAGTGTTTACTATGTGTCTTAGATTTGCACACTTTTTTTTTTTTTTTTTT
>PVHT021183617.1:13098165-13113405 GCA_004024745.2 Catagonus wagneri
GGGATCGAACCCGCAACCTCATGGTTCTTAGTCGGATTCGTTAACCACTAAGCCACAAAGGGAAATCCAGATTTGCACACTTTTGATGATGCTTAATTCAAACATGCTTATTTCTTCTAAGTATAATCTACTTTCGAAATAAAATAATTGAAATTTACTGAAGAATGCATATTTTGTAAGTAAGTATGTATTTTTGGTAGTCCCAAGACTTTTTCTGAAATAAACATGACCATTTCAGAGCAGAATTCTCTTATAAAGAAAAAGTTCCCCACCTGATAAACTTAATCCTCTCTTAAAAAGGAAAAAGAAATAAACTTGAAAGTCTCATGGGGAGTTCCCTTCTGGTGCAGTAGGTTAAGGATCTGTCATTGTCACTGTAGCAGCTTGGGTTGCTGCTTTGGTGGGGGTTCAGTTCCTGGCCCAGGAACTTCCACATGCCAAGGATTCCAGAAGATAGAAAAAGTAAGAAAGGGAGAAAGAGGAAGGGAGGGAGGAAGGAAGGAAGGAAATCCTATGAACATCCTGGAAATACCATTCCTCTTTTATTTTAAATTATTTGTCAACCTAGTACTGTCATCCACTTTTTCTGTGGGCAAAATGTGACTTTTTCTATTTAATTGCCACCACTGAAAATCCTAAATAAGTTCTAAATATGCATTTTCTTTTTATGGTTCTATGTATATATTCCCATTTTAATTGAGAGTGGTTCTCATTGGCAGTTTCAAAAGCCCTCTCTGCCAGCTGATGAAAAGCCTACAGATTGTTCCGTGCTGTAAGAGGCTCATTTCTTTACATCTTAGTAGGTCACTTATTTATTCTTTGGAAAATACTCAGCACACTCAGTAGCTGTGTCTGTTTCTGCTTTGTTATGCTTGTTCATTTGTTATATTTTTTTTAGGTTCCGCATGTAAGTGCAAACATACAGTATTTGATCTCTGGCTTATTTCACCAAGCATAATAGTCTACATCTCCATTTACGTTGTCACAATTTGCAAAATTTCATTCTTCTTAATGGTTAAGTAATATTCCACGTATATATCAACCACATCTTCTTAGTCTATTCGTCTATTGATGGACCCTTAGGTTACTTCCATACATATAAACAGAGTTGAGGGACAGAATTGGAGCAAGGTAGACCCCAAGCTACCAAGGTCATGCCACCTACATGATTTAGTCTTCACAACATTTTTATATTGTAAATACTACTACCATCCCAATTATACAAATGAGGAATCATGTCAGAGGGTTTAAAATGATGCCAAAATCGTAAAGATATCGTGGTTGAGTCAGCTAACAGCATATTCAAGATTGTACTGCTCTAGTGTATTTTAAGCATGGTCCTTGTGAGAAAAATTCCAAAACATTTACCTTATTTCCTCCCCTTATTCCCAGGTCTTCCAGTTTGAACTAGAATTGTACCACCAGCTTTCCTGGGTTTCCAGGGGCAGAAGGCAGATGATAGTACTTCTTGGCCTTCATAATTATGTGAGCCAATCCTTCATAACAAATCTCTTCCTATATGTCTATTTATGTATTCTATTAGTTTCATCTATCTGGAGGACCTTGACTAATATGGATTTTGACACTCAGAGCTGTACAGGAGGAACAGAATTTTAGTATTAAGCTCAGAGATTCAAAGAGGCTATTTCCTACTTTTTCATTTTCTTTTCTATCCCTCAACAATATACATACATATACACACAAATCATTTTTGAGTTATATTGAACTCTGTTTTACATTATATTTTACAGAGAATGTTATGCTGAATTAAAATATAAACATTTATCTTGTGGTGGCAGCATAATTTCTCTTTCAAGTACTAGGTAAAATTATCATTTACAATCACTCCATGCCTTTAAACTACAAACAAAGTCGTCCCTCGCCTGGGAATTGTGTACAAGGCTCCTTTGATGGTGATTAAGCAAAAGACTTTCTTTCTATTAAAATTCATATCATCTTACATCAATGCTACTTGAAGAAAGGAGATACTATCAGTTTTGTGGTTTACAACAAATCCTATTTTCTGATTCAATTGATGGATACAAATCAAATGAAACAGCTCCAGTCTGGAATAAATGGACATAGAAAATTTTAGGTCATAAAGCACATTCACCTTTACATGGAAGAGTAGCTGTATTGCATCAAAATTATCACAAGTTTTCAATAGCATATCAGGATTAAGTATTTAATTATTTCACTGTTAGGCACATGCTGATCTTGGTTGCCTACCTTCAGCTGGGGGATGACTTTACTATAAGCCATGGATCTCTCTAAGCATGGCTGCCCTCCTTGCTGAGATTTGATGTCATGTCTCATCTGTGAGTTTATGCTAAGGTCAAGACTGAGAAAATTGTAGCTGTCAGGGGAAGCTCCTCTTGTGGTGGCAGAGATGCAAAAGAGCAAGTGAAAATACCTGTGGTTTCCTAAGGGAATTAGCACTTGTCACTTCTGTTTTCTTATATTAGCCAAAACAAAACACATGTTTGAACTTAAAGTCAAGCAGCAGAAAAATATACTCCACTCCATCTCCTGGAAAGTCACATGGCAAAGATATGAGAAAGAAGAGTGAAAGTAAGGGCCAATATTCAAATTATTATATATAGAGAAATGTTACACAATGGGGATTCTGATACAGCACCACAGCAATGGAATTTAAGAATTACTACATTTGATTGAATTTTAAAATGTAAATTGATGCCCAAATTTACAACAGACTTGATACCACGTGATGGATCCTCAGGTTCTGCTTTACGTAAAGAAGCTTGACAATAAAACTTTATGCTGAAATTTTATAGGAGTCAATTCTTTTCTTTTGTCAATCTAAAGAGAAGCTATCAAATGTGCAGAAATCCAGAGGCAAGTAAATAGTGGTAACATGTAAACATATGTCTGTGTTTATGAATTTCTGTAAAAATATATTCACTCAGTCTCTCTTCTATCGCTCAGATATTCAAACTATTTTAATATGGAATAAATGCTGTTATCTACATTCACTTGTGGCAAGGAATGTCCAGAAATACAGATTCCTCCGATACGGTTCAAACAAAACTATCCACTTCTTAAAACTGTTCAGTGATAACAACTGAACACATCACATAGAATTTTGTATTAGGGCCTCTCATGTCATGCTAATTGAGATTGAAATTTTTAGACCTATTAAAACTTCTTTGTTAAAACACTTTGAAATTTGTTTTAAAAAGCAGCAAATGTTAAGCAGACCATGCCTTGTGATATAAGTGTAAACACAAGGCACTCTGAATACCATTTTATCATATTCTCTGGGCCCTTATTTCCAACACCAGAATCAAGTAATTTACAGTGGTTTCTGGGCTATTGTATTTGAATATGAGATGAAAAAAATAGCTGAATTTCCTCTTATCACCTGGGATCAGGATCTCCAAGGGGTTAGAATCTCCAGAAATGAAAATCAGAATCATTTTACCAAAAAAAGAAAAGCATCCAGCTGAGAAGTTATAAATAAGATACATAGCTTACTTATGCATTGAATCAACTTTTTTTTAATATTCAATGCTTTCTTTTTATTGAAGTATAGTTGATTTACAATGTTTCAGATATACTACAAAAGTGATTGTTATACATATATATGAATATATATATATTCTTTTTTAGATTCTCTATCATTATAGATTATTACAGGATATTGAACTATATTCACTATAGTTTCCCTATGCTTTAGAGTAGGTCCTTGTTTATCTATTCTATATATAGTAGTTTGGATCTGTTAATACCAAACTTAATTTATCATTCACCTCCTTTCTCCTTTGGTAACCACATGTTTGTTTTCTATGTCTATGAGTCTGTATTTTGTGAATAAGTTCATCTTTATCTTTTTTATTTTTAGATTCCACATATAAGTGATACTATTGAGTAGTTGTCTTTCCCTGTCTGGTTTACTTCACTTTAATAATAATCTCTAGGTCCATCCATGTGCTGGAAACAGCATTATTTCATTCTTTTCTACAGCTGAGTAATATTCAATTTTATATATATATAATGGAAGATATATGTGTGTGTGTATATATATATACATATATATGTATGTATATGCAATTTATCCGTTCATTTGTTGATGGACATTTAGGTTGCTTCCATGTCTTGGCTATTGTGAATAGTGCTGCTATGAACATTGTGGGGGGCATGTATCTTTTTAAATTATATTTTATTGAAGTATAGTTGACTTACAATGTTGTGTTGGCTTTAGGTATAGCTGATTCATTTTTCTGACCTGAAAAGGGGGGATATTTTATACTCATTTTCTTTCTTGTTCTCTTACCCTTCCCCCCCAGGTGTGGTGTGTGTGTGTGTGTGTGTGTGTTTGTGTATTATTAACCAAATACCCTTCTCTTTCTCCCCACTTTTATTTTGTATAAGTGGTTGATAGTTAATGTTAAAGTGTAACATAGGTTACAGAATATCAGAGTGAGGTAATGACTAAACTTGCAAAGAAATAATTTTAAATTTTAATGCAAAAATTATAACTTATTCAATACTAAACAAAGATGTTCAATAAATGCCAATTTTAAATTATACAGAATGTAAATTAGGTAGTAAAATCATGTATTATTTTCACTACAGTTATATATATATGTATATATGTGTATATATATATATATATATATATATATATATATATAAAGGACACTTTTAGGAAGACAAGCTGTCTTTAGAAAAAAAAAATGTCTACAAAGTTGTTAATAGACACCCAACTTTGACTACAAAGGTAAAAACAGCAGGGATCTCTCAGTGCCAGTATTATTGAACCTCTTTGCTGTGAGGGACTGTTTGGTACATTGAAGGATGTTTAGCAGCATTCTCAGCCCCTGTCTACTAGATGCCAGAAGCAATTCCCTCCCCTACAAAGAACAATAAAAATGTCTCCAGAGATAGTCAAATGTCTCCTGTGTGGCAAAATTGCCCCTGCTTGAGAATTCTGAAAGATAATTTCACTGGAGCACAACTAGGAAAATCTGCATTAGTATAAAAAATGATTTAAAAACAGCATTGGTGTAAACCTCAAAACAATACTAATTGGGGGTCCATTTCTCAAGTTACACTTGAAAAAGGAAAGACATGACAAAAGCATGAAATGATTATGCAGGAAAAGGAATTGATCAAATATAGTAGACACGGGTAAATGTTGTGCATACATTTACTGCATTTTTTTCCAGGACACATAAAACAGATAATTATTCAGAGAAAGTTTTAGTTGCTAATCAGCTATAACAATTTGACATTCATTGTTTCTTGTTTAATTTACAAATTAGAAATTCAAGTGTATATTTTAAAATAGTTCCTCGAGAATACACAATGGGACACTAAATAAGTAACAGAAATTGCCTATGAAATGAGAAATACAACTCACAAAGCTGTTTGCTGGTTAACCAGTCATTGATCCCCATTACTAAATTCCCCTAGGGTACATAAATATGCAAGCTAACAAGGAACAGACCCTCGCTATTTCTAGGGCATTTGGAGCTACAACAGCATCCTAAAAAGTGAAGGAAAGGCTGATCTTTGTTTTCAAATAAATAATTTTCTACCAATATTTTCAGGAAGATTTTAGAGTTTATTTTTGGGTCAATTTACTTCCTAAGCAAAAATTCTGAGGCAAAAAGTAGTTTTATGAGCTCTTTTATAAACATTAAAAGGGCTTGGCTAGACTCAAGAATACTTTAGCTCAGACAAGAGAAAAGGGGAATCATAATATCTCTGTGAAGACAGTCTAACCAAATCCATGCAAGAAGCATCTTCAGGTGATAGACTCTGGAGGCAAGTCAGCTTGGGTTGGAATTCTATCCCTGTCCCTTGGAAACTATATGGCATTAGAAAAATCAAATAAACTCTTTCAGTCCCAGTTTTCTAGTAGTATAATAGAGATCATAGACATTTAATGTAACCATGTGCGGGAAACCTAGCAATACACAACTATGTTAGATAGAAGTACAGGAACTAATGTTTGTTGAAAACCTACCATGTGTAGTCATTTTGCTAGGAATAAATGTTATGGTAATTAATTTTCTTGCCATAAGTGAGACTAATAATGTTAGTTTTATTATTGCAGAAACTTAATTCTCTGTAAAAATAAAAAAACATATGCTACCGTGTTTACAGTAAATGATAGACCCCTGATAAACGTGGTACCCAGTATGTCATGACTTCCTAATACATTATGACCAAACTAGATATTGTTTCAGTCTTTCATATAAAACATAAGAATGATAAAGATGACTTTTAGCTAGTCTAACAAATTCGGATATTTCTGTGTATTTACCATTGTGTACATTTTCAGTTTTATTAGTGAAGAAATTCCCCCAAATTTCCCTCCCATGTGTCCCATTGTTTTTCTTGTTTCCTTGAGGTCAAAGATTTGTGTTTTGTTTATCTGCGTATACTTCAATGTGTCCAGCACAATGCTCTTATCTACTTGATCTCTGAAAGTGGAGTTTAAGTGAAGTAAATTGAATGGAATTGCTTTAAACTGAAAGCTCCTTTCAGTACTGCTTATTCCTGAAGATTTCTGGAGGTTGCTGGAGCTGAAATGCTTCGCACAGCTATTTTTCATTACTTTGTACAAAATAACTGCAAAATTGGCAAGAAAAATGAAATGTCCTGACACAAAGAGTTAATATGATTGCCAGACTTTACACTATTAGAGCAAAATTTCCATCTATAATACCTGGCTCAGTTCCAGAGCATTTGGTTTCATAGCTTGCTGTCTTTGTGTGGATAATTATGATTTTTAATTGAAGTGTACATCAACTTTTATGTATTGGTTTGGTCACTGACATATCAGTAGTGTGTAACTCTCTCAATGAAACTGAATTTAACTCCAACCCCCATAAATTAAGTTCTAAGATTACTTTTTAAAAACTTCTCTTGGCTGCCACCTTGTGGTGGATTTTTCAAAGTAACAAAATTCAGTCTAGAAATACAGATTTCCAACCTTGTTGACTTCGGTAATTAACATATGAATGCTAGATTTTGTAATGAGGTCAATAAAGCTCTAAAAATAGCACCTCTGATATAAAATTGCAATTCATGGTAAAACTGTCTTTCCCCCCATTATTTCTACAAGTAGTTTGACACGTTAAACTTGGCAAAAAATAGGAAAAAATTACCTCAATCCCTAAAAAACATATGTGATATTATTGGAGGTTGAGCTTAGTAGATGCATATTATTGCATTTGAAGTGAATAAGCAGTGAGATCCTGCTGTAGAGAACAGGAAGCTATATCTAGTCACTTGGGATGGAATATGGTGGAGGCTAATGTGAGAAAAAGAATGTGTATATATTCTTTTTCTCACATTATGAGTGAGAAATGACTGGGTCACTTTGCTGTTTATCAGAAATAGACATAGCAATGTAAATCAACTATAATAAAAACGTAAAAAAATTTTGTCACTGGTTATTTTTTGAAACTTTAAAATTAGATTTGGCTACTTCACAAATATTTAAATAATAAGAAATTGCAGGTTTTATAAGACAACTTAAAATTACCTTCTATTTTTAAAAGTATGCAGTTAAAATGAACTATGGTTAGTTTATTAGTTAATTTTATAGCTATTTAAATAGCAACTACTGGGGGATAAATAACATGATTTATTAGAGTATTTGCAATATGCGCATTCATATATTTTTCTTGTCTTGATGACCATGGGTCATTTGCTTTTGGGAATATATCTAATGTGTTCTAAAACTAATTTAATTACTTGTCCAAGCAAATTCAGTGTGTTTTCTCAGAAGAAATGAGATCATTCGATAGTGACTTATCCTTAAAAGACCAAGATAATTGTTATTCTCTAATAACAAAAAGTGGGAAAGGAATGCAGGTTAACCACAATGCCATCAATCATGTTGATGGAAGAAGGTTGACAAATGATGTCTAAAGCTTTAAATTCATAAACCAGGTGAAACTATTGGAAGGTAAATTTAGATAGTACTGTCTAAAGAACTCTGCTCTTGAAGTTTCCGTCTGGAATCAGCAGAAATGAATCCTACTAGTAAATATGAGGATGCGCTTTCAATCCCTGACCTCACTCAGTGGGTTAAGGATCCAGCGTTGCCATGAGCTGTGGTGTAGGTAGCAGATATGGCTCAGATCTGGCACTGCTGTGGCTGTGGTGTAGGCCAGTGGCTACAGCTCTGGTTCAATCCTCCAAAAAGAACTCTGCTCTTTAACCATTTTCACAGACTGCCAAGATTTCCAAAGAGAGAGTTGTTGGCTTCATAGAACAAATTAAGAAATCCTGACCTTAGGAACCTGCTGTATATCACAGGGAACTCTACCAATATTCTCTGATAATCTATATGGGAAAAACCCTGAAAAATAATGGATGTGTGAATATGTATAGCTGAATCATTTTGTTGTACAGCAGACATTATCACAACACTGTAAATCAATCATACTTTAATAAAACTTTAAAAATGAAAAAAAAAAAAAAGAAATCCTGCCTCAAATCTACTTCCACACCTGAAGATGGCTAAATCCACCCCAGATCTGAGTGGGACATCACTCTGATTTAGCAGTGAACTCAATCCTCACCATCTTCAGTCTAGGGAAACCTAGAACAATAGGAGATTCCGCATCTGGACCCACGTCAAAGTTGCTTTAATTTCCTAATGTCAGGAAATGACCCTTGTTAAGATTCAAATTTGAATGGAAATTATAACCATTTTATCTTTCAACAAGAAAACAACCTAGACATAATTCAGACCTCTCAATGCAAAATTTAATTTGAGGGAAAATTTTTCATAAGAAGACAGCATCAAAAAGGGCAGCCTCAGTTAGTCTTTCTTCCAGTCTAACTCTAGTTCAACAGCTCAATGTCTATGTTCTTATGGACACTCACAGGTATTCACATCCATTAGGAATTCTGGGAATTATATTTTATACCTTCTGCCATGTAGGATAGTGTTTATTATGTTAGTATTAAAATAATTCACCATGGTACGGCCTTTTTCCATGAAAGTGATGGGAAAAGAATGCAAGAAGGTAGCATCATTTTAATTATTTTTTCTTAATTTATTGAACATGTATCTTTCATTTAGGTAGGGTCCATCTTTCTCCAGGTTTGTGTTTTAATGACTTTACGAAATCTTTTCCACCATGCCTTTGAAGTGGTCCTGTTTTCTTAAATTTTCTGAGAGACATGTTTTCTCTCCTTGCTTGCTGCCCTAGGATACGTGCAACTAGAAACTCTATCAAAAATAGTTTTAATTTACTCGCTAACATTCACTCTCTTGGTAGGAATAATTTTGATTAGTAGGGAAAGTGCTTTCTCATTGTCTTCCTTCACTGGAAAATAATGCTTTGCATTTGTGTCTTTCTTTACTGAGCCTAGAGCCTTTAGATTCATTATCCAATTAATCCTCCTAACAGTGCAATAAAGTAAGAATGGGGAGTAAATTCCCAATCTACATGTAGGGAGATTAAATGTTTTATATTATGTCACCAAGCCAGTAAAGAAGCAGAGTTAAGAAAACTGCTTAAGGCTTGCCTTTATTGCAATATTGGGTCATTATTTCTCATATTACAAGAACCTCTTCAGAGATAACTGGTACTAGGAGTTGAAAACTAGACAGGACTCTTTATATTTAATTGTAACAATGTTCTCTAAAATGGTCTTTTCAAAGAATAATTGGGAACGTAAATGTATTTATATTGGCAGAGCATAGTGGATGGTATTTTAATGATTTAGATAATAAAATCACTTTTGTTTTTCTAATTATAAAAGCTAGTTAACATTCATTAATAAATGACAATATTAATATTCACTAATAAGTGAATGTGGAACTACAGCATTTTTACTTTCTCCCTTTCATTTATTATGCATTAACAAGTTTAATCTGTTCTCTTTATCACATGAGAATTATGCAGCTCAAACTCATTTTTGATTATTTTAATTATGTATTTTTGAGATTTTTTTACATTCCTACAGAAGCAATTCAAGAAGCACCATCATTTTTGTTTATATTTTTAAATAAGATTTATTTCAATCTGTGAAAAGACTGAAAATCAAATATTAAATATCTTACGTTTCTCTATTTCTCATCTTTCTTTCCTGTATAAGAATACCAGCAAAATTACTGTCTGCATGGTATGTCTGATTACACTGATTATACTTCTGATATGTCGGAAGTCCCAGAAACACAGAGTTCCCTAGTAGGTTTTCCAGCCCAAGTCTGCAGACCAGGGAAGACCAGAGATTCAGATAAGCTTCACACTTGAACTTCAGGCTCTTTAGAAGAACACAAATTTAGATTTGTTTGAGATTTTCTTTGTTTAAGTCCATAGATAATAGATCTGAAGGAAACTTTTAAGACATCTCTGAATTTCTCCTTTGCATAAAACGACTTTAGGAAAAAAAGCTGAAGGTCCAAGGGCACCGGAAATATGATCAGCGGTATCCCTGCTCACTCTGGTTGTTGATGCCACTTTATGGAACTCAAGGTTCACTACATCACATGTTGAAATTAGCCACAAAAACCAAGGTCCAGAAGAGGGTCCAGAAACTTAGTCTATATGAAAGCATTTTGATGTATAAATAAAAGGCAGAGGATTAAATATTAAATTATATTATAATACTTTTTTAAAAGATTTAAATTTTCATATTTTACATTGAATATTAACCAGACATAAGATTCACTTTCTATTGCTAATATAAGAACAAATGTGCAGTCATATTTCAAAAAAAGCTGAATTGCTCTGCAATTTTTTTTTAATTTCTTCCCTATCATTTTATTTTACTCTTCATTTCCCTTTTCTAAGTTATATGTAGACTGCTAAGTTACTCAAATATGGCTAGAGGTAGAATAAACATATCTATCTAATTTTAAATTATAGTAATTGTGCTAATATTGAAACTAAGCAGAAGGACTAAGCCGGGGATAATGTTCTTGAAAAGACCTCTGTGAGCTTTGTGTAAAGAGCATAAATACAGAGGGGTTGGAACTCCTACTGAATCATACTAGGGAATGAATGAGGAAGAATTAGGAATTAGAATCTGTAGTTTTCAGTTTTAAAAAAAGTGCTTTCAGGAAGGATGAAGCTATTGAGATGTGCTGGTCTCCACTGAGAGAATAGGAAAGGGGAAGCTTAGTGCAGATTTAGGCTGGGACCCAACTCAGGCTCTGTGAAGATTGGACATAGGGTCCAGATAAGAACTATCTTCCAAGTGAGTTCAAATTGAGTTTTAATTTTAAGATATAATGAAATATAAAAGGCAGATTATTGGACATATCAGATTAAGTTATAGATTATTTGAGGGCTGTAAACCTCAGAATCTTTCATTGATCTGAACGCTTATGTTCAACGATTGTCAGAGCTGGCTGATCAATCAGAATCACCTGGGCCTCTTTTACGTGATGCTTTTTTGATCAGGATGTCTTCATATGGTCTGACTCTGAGCAGTAGCTCAGATTGGTGTCACAAGGTGATGGAATCTGCCTAGATTTCCAGTTCCAGGGATTTGAATATATATATATATAAAATTCATTGTTATCACTGGTCTTATGTCAACTGAAAGAATTTCATGGCACTTCTTGACCATATTCCTGTGAATGATCTTTTTAGTCCCTCTCTGCCTAAGCATCTGTCAGAAAATATTAAGAGGAAGCACCTGTGAGTCTGACACAACGAGGGTCAAAATGGAGGTCCTGAGGAAAAATTTTATTGTATCTGTGACGCTGATGTTATTCTTCGACTCCTTATTCTCAGTAGCAAGGGATTCCCAGTAACATCCTCAACAGCAGCCGGACCGCACAGAGCAGTGCTAGACATCAGGTGCTTTTCCCACTCTCTTAAGGATGCAGATGGATTTTCCACTTTATTTCTGTCTAGTGTCATCAGGGTTTAAGGGTCATATGACCATGATCTCTTTTAGTTCATCAGTTTCATATAATTCTGATTAGTATTTTCCATGTTATTTTTTTCCTTGCCTTGCCATCCTCAACTTTATAACCTGAGAGGCTAAACTACCTTCTTCACTGCCACATTTCTTGTTATCCAGTAATCATGATTCATTTTACTCTCTTATTTTTCTCCAGAGGGAAACTAACCAGTTAACTGAACGCTAACTCTGTCCATTCAGAGTAGCTATTCAGATATTATTTCTGGAGTTTTGTTTTTGTTTTAATTTTTTCCAGTGAAAGTATTGTGTTGATTTATTAACCAATGTGCTTGCCATTATCAACTCAGATGGTGGAGCAATCTTTCAAGCAAAATTTCCATCACCAAGATGACAACTGTGGTTGTAAATTGTGATCGCAAAAGTAACCTGAAAAGAAATCAGTGCAAAATTATCTAACCTTAAAAGTGCATGCCTTACTTTGCCACCCCTTCACAAAACCTTGGAAACCAGTCTCTGCAGTAGGCCCTGGACTATCAGTTGTTCTTGTCACTGCTCTATGGAGTAGGGCCAATAGCAATGATGTTTACAATGTTGACCCAACGCCCAACCTAGAATGTATATTCCATGTCCTTAATGGCTTCTAAGGCATCAAAAACAATCTCCCTTAGGAAGTTTAGTTCATGGATTAAAAAAAAAGGAATAATAATAAATACAAGTGCACAATCTGCTGGAGTATAAAGATCTCCCTCCTTCCCATTTGCACGTTCTATAGGAAAGTGTGGAAGTCTGAATGCTGAGGGAGAGTAGTTGTGCAAGGAAAGTAACTCAGGGCAGGAATGATGAAATTGTGTAAAGTTATCACAAGAAGACTGAAGGTTCATATCAGAGGCTGGCAAACTTTATTTCTTAAAGAGCCAGATAGTAACTATTTAGGTTCTGAGGACGAGATGGTCTCTGTTGTAGCTGCTTAACTCTGCTTTCGTCCCATGAAAACACCCATAGATGATACATGAACAAATGAGCATAACTGTGTTCTAACAAATGTTACCAAAACAGGCATCAAGCCAGATTTGACCCATAGGCCATAGTTTGTCAACATATGTGTTAGGTTATAATTAATATTTTATGTAGTTATGTTATAGTAAATGTGCAAAAGTCATGAGTTCAAGATCCATCTCTGACACTAGTTCTGTTAGGGACCTTTTATCCTAGCTAGCAGAATTTTCACATCTGTAAAATGAGAGGGTTAAACTTATCTTTTCTAAAGTTACTCTCTGCTCTAAAATTATATGAAGTGATTTGTGCTCATTTAACTTTTCTTCTAATATTTAAGACAAATGTGATTGTATAATTTTACAAAGACTAAATAAAAATCATTCAGAAAATGATGCTAATCATTTAAATTTTTGAAAATGGTGAATTTGTCTGCTAGAGAGAAAGGAAGAAAGCTCTGTTCCAAATATTTTGAATGAGTTCTTAGTTTCACTCAGTATGAATTTGAATTTGTCATGCCTCCCTTAAGAAATTCCAACAGAGAGCAGGCTGCATAAAGCCTTGAAGAGTTCAGGAAAGATGCAGTTAAGGAGTTCCCGTTGCGACTCAGCAGTAACAAACCTGACTAGTATCTATGAGGATGCAAGTTCGATCCCTGGCCCTGCTCAGTAGGTTAAGGATCCTGTATGTCTGTTGTGGCTGTGGCATAGGCCAACAGCTCTGGCTCTGATTTGACCCCTAGCCTGGGAACTTCCACATGCCAAAAGATGCAGTTGAAACATTTTTTTCTCCTGACTCAATTCTGTCTGATTTTCAGGAAAAGACAGTCATTGTTTGCTGATACCAAACCAATCTTTTTATTTTAACCCTAACTCCTGAAGAACATTGTTGTTTCTGGACCCCATTCTATTCATTTATTAACTCCAAGATTCTTAAGATGATGCCTTTTGTGGGCTTATGAAAATCAAAGTAACTGTTTCATCAACCAAAAAATAATGCAAGTGCCTACAATAAAAGATTTATTTGGGGCCTTAAGAACTGCACTTCAGAGTTTATCATACTAAGTGAAATAAGTCAGATAGATAAAGACAAATACTGTATCACTTATATGTGAAATCTAAAAAAATAATACAAATGAACTTATTTACAAAACAGAAACAGACTCACAGACATAGAAAACAAACTTATCGTAACCAAAGGGGAAAGCTAGAGAGGGATAAATTAGGAGTATGAGATTTGCACACTACTATATATAAAATAGATAAAGAGCAAGGACTTATTGTATAACACAGAAAACAATATTCATCTCCTGTAATAACTATAATGGAAAAGAATCTGAAAATTTTTCTATATACCTGTCTACCTATATGTATGCATGTATGCCTGAATCGCTTTGCTGTACACCTGAAACTAACACAATATTTTAAGTCAATTATATTTCAATTGCACTTTTGGAGACATAGATCTGGGTAAAGCTGAAAAAACTTTCCGGGAAGAGAACGAGTAGGCAACCTATAAAGACAAAAAGTCACAGTGTAATAAAAAAGTTGCCTGGTGGAATTGTGATTGATTCTGATCTGAATGAGAAAATATCTGTTCTTAAGGAATCACGAGTTGTTTTAGGGTAGGGGTCCAATAAGAAGATAGACTGTCGCCAGGTATTTTACGGAAAGGGTCTGATAAGTATCTTGAGTTTCTGGCAGATGGTCTGGATATCTTCAGCAGGAAAATAAGTGGTCAGAAGTTCAGATTCTGCCCAGCCTGAGACATCCATAAGACGCATATCCTGAATGGCCTCCCAGCTACATTTTAGAGAGCTCTATTCACAATACAGACTCCATTTTGATTTTCCTTTCAGAGTTTATATCATTTCCAATTTTTCTATCCATGTATGCACATTGTGGCTTGCTTGTGTCAAAGTCTTTGCACAAATAGAAAAACTCTGCAGAAACTAATGTGACCCTGCTCTGCCTTGTCCTCCACCAGATCCAGCCCTGGGGATCTCATTTACCTATTATCCTGCCCTGTAGAATGAGTTGACCTCTCTGGTGGGTCCAACCATTCCCCTTAATCCAATCTTCAGTTAGAGTTTTACAAAACCAGAGCTATGCATGTATCAATCCTATGCTCAAAACTTGAAATATGATGAAATAATATGATGAGACAATGACTTCACCTATTCAATAAAATAAAATACAAATTTGCTGATTACTTATTTTACATCAGGCACTAATCTAGGAAAGTAGATTCGAGCCTAACCTAGGATTGAACCATCTCCTGGGAATACTGAGACTATTGTATTCCTAGAGCGCAGTTAGAGCTAGTTGGTGGCATTCAATTTGCAATATTTAGAGCTGGTTGAAATAGGCATCATCC
>PVHT021183617.1:13121451-13143591 GCA_004024745.2 Catagonus wagneri
TAAAATATTCTACTATCTTACTAATTTAAATGTCAATTGACAACACTACATTTAAATATATGTTAGATAATGCTAGAACTATAAATAGAGTATACAGCAGGGTCCTTATCTTCAATGAACACGCTTCTTATATATCAACACATGGTAAAGATAATTTGCAAAGTTGCTACCAAGACAACTTCTGGGCATATTCAAATGTGAAATACCCTGTGCAAACACCCTATTGTAGGAGGTTTCACTAATCCGATCATTTGTAGGCCTAAATTTAGGCCTATAGACATATAGACATTCCTGGATAATTATATAGAAGAAAGCTCTGCCTCAGTTATCCTGTCAGCAAAGAAGGAAGAAACACTAATTGTTCATAATAATGAACTATTATGTTAAAAAAAAAGCCAGATAATATTCCATGTTAATGTAATCACATAGCTGCCATATATCTGTCAAAATAATGTCAACATGCTTTCATGTACATCATTATATTGAGTGATACTGTGCAAATCTTAATATCTTCATGTCTTTTGTTTCATGTCTTCTGTTCTTTTCATGGGTCTCTCTTCTCTGCTTCTATTTTAACAAATTCCATGTTGGAAATAATTAATGCCAGCTCACAAAAGCCAACTATAAAACTTTTAGGAATTTTGCAAGCCAGACGTTAAACATAGTCATTATTAAAAATTAAATTATATACATTATAATTAAGTTATATTTGTATAGAAGAGAATTTAACCTTGTTCGTAAAGGTGTCGTCTTTGCCCTTGGCTTCTGGGAGGTAATTACTATGCCCTTGGAATGTCATGCCTGATGGGAGTGTTTGCCTGGGGTCCATGTGGTTTACTAGGGGTCAAATCAGAGATACACCTGCCATCCTATGCCACAGATACAGAAACACAGGACCTGAGCCACATCTGTGACCTACACCACAGCTCAAGGTAATGCCAGATGCCTGACCCACTGAGCAAGGCCAGGGATTGAACCTGCATCCTCATGGATACTAGTTGGATTCATTTCTGCTGCACTATAAACAGACTCCCACCGACAGTCCTTTTAACCTGTGGGTTCTGAGTCACATCAATAATATGTTTTAAAGTGGGGGCTTTGGGTCACCCAGGGGCTGAAAACTGAGAACTGTCTATTCTGCAGCCAACCACTTCTATGAGTTTGAGCCCCAGTAAAGACTCTGGACATCAAGGCTCCATAGAGCTTCCCTGTCTGACAGTCTCCTTCATGAAAAAGCTGCCCTGACTCCATGAGAAAGGACAACTGGAAGCTCCACACACAATACTCTTCTTACTCTGCCCCATTTCCATCTTCCCTTGGCAGACTTAACAGTAGCCTTTTCCTGTAACACACTGTAGTGGTGACCACTCAGCTTTTAATGAGTTCTATGAATCCTTCTGGCAAATTATTGAACTTGAGGCCAGTCTTAGGAGCCTCCCAAACTTGTCACTGGTGTCAGAAGTGAAGGTAGTCTTGTGTGGACTTTTCCCACTAACTTTGTAGTTGTCTGTTACAGCATTAAAAACAAGAGTAATAAACACTCACAATTCACTCTTTCCTAACTATTTTATAACACTTTGCTCTGTGGGTTATTTACATCTATTTTAACTTTATGTTAGAAATGTGCAACTGCATATCTCTCTCCAACTGGGCATTAAGTGACAATATAATAAAATCTTAAATTTGGCCATAATGGGAGTATTTACACCATGAAAATCAGCAGGTACTACAAATTAAGTCTTGAATACTTGCTTTATTGATCTTCTAAACTTACAAAAGTGTTGGAGAATATGTTCATAAAATTATTTGAACTTAAAAGTATGTGTATAGCCACTACCTTGCGAATAGTTCCAAAAATGAGAAAATATTTATACTGTATTCAAAAACTATTTTCTGATTCAGCAAAGAAATATCACATTATTGACATGAGTAAAGTTCCAGATACATCTTCATTGTTTCACTTTCAAGTTACTAATTAAGAAAACTATCAACCAACATTCACATAGGAACTACAGTCATTCATCAGTTTTTGCCATGGTTTAACTGTGGATAAAAAGAGTTCCATAAAAATAAACAAAGGGATTCTGTGGGACAGATTGACTATGAATACTTTTTAGTAATGACTCTTGTACATTTTACTATTATTTGAAAACTTTGTCACATATCATTTATATTACTAAAATTTACGGCAAACTTACATACTTACAGGTATGCATCTTTTTTCTGGAAATCTGTTGTTAAACATTTACAGTGACACAGATGACTAACTATTGAAACTCTCTAGAATTCCCATTTTTGACCATTTCTGTTGTTTTTATATTCACTTTCCATTTGAAGTCTAATAACTTTTACTAAGATTTTCATGTTGACTATTCCAAAATATTGAATATTCAATCCTGGTTTCTTTTTTGAAATTTGGAACATATCCAATTCTCCACACTATTGTTACATAGGAACCTCAGTCAAAAGTTCAAATCTTGACCTTACGATTGTTAAATTACCATTGCTAACAACAAAACTGTTCTCCAAAATTGAGCCTGTTCCTACATTCTCAATCTCAGTGACAATATCATTTAAAATCTATTTATGCTTTATAGTTTACATGAACAGGACACCTTGTCTGAAATATCCCAGCCTTATCACTCAGTTCTGCTTTGCCTTATTTTTGTAATTGAAGTTTTACCACAGAAAACTACTCTTGACTTTTTTAATTTCCCATCTACTGATACTTGTTAGCAATATAATAATTTTACAAAATTACTGTTTCTTGAATCTGTACTTTCCCCTGGTCTCCTTTATTCTATTTAGAACCTCAGTCTCTGCCTTCAATTACTGAAAAAATTCTTCCCTATGTATAACCAGTTTCTACTAAGCTTTGGTGATCTACCTAAAACAACTCTCTAACCCGATCACTTCCCTCTTCATAAATTCTTGAGCGTTGCTTCATTCCCTATACCATGAGAACACATAGCTCCTTATGCCATGCAGTGTCTTGCCTGAAATGACATGAACTTCATCACTCGGTGCAGCCATATTTTATGCTCCAGTCATGCTTAACTATTTCTAGTTCTTCCATGCATGATTCTTTATCTATACTGTATTTCATGAGGCTGCCTCTTCTTTCTGAAATGTTCGTTCTTTCATCGTCTTCTACCTCAACCTTTGAAATTTTCGTAAGGGATCCTTTTCTTTCCAAGAGTGTTTGGGAGATTTCCCAGTGAGAGAACTTTGTCCCCATGGACCATTTTGCTTCTCAGTGTGGCTAATACCTGGGTATTTGCATATTGCATTGTCATTATCTGTTTATGTCAAATGTCTCTCTCCCTAGAATTTAAAATTTTTGAGGGTGTCTCTCTGTGTCCCCAAGACTTATCACAATTGCTGGTTCAAAGTCAACATTAAAAAAAGAAAGAAAGAAAGAAAGAAATAGGAGTTCCCACGTGGCTCAGCAGTAACGAACCCAACTAATATCCATGAGGGTATGAGTTTGATCCCTGGCCTCACTCAGTGGGTTAAGGATCTGGCATTGCCGTGAGCTGCAGTGTAGGTCTCAGTCCTGGCTCAGATCTGGGATTGCCTTGACTGTGGCATAGGTTGACAGCTGCAGCTCTGATTTACCCCTAGCCTTGGAACTTCCATATACATGCCCCCCCCCAAAAAAAAGTACCCTTTATCTAACTGAATAGCTTAAAACAGATTATCTTTTACTGCTCTTAAAACTATTATTATTTATTTTATATTGATGTTAGTTTTTAATTAATATGTCTCTTTATTTTGAGATGTACCTGAGCACATGAACTAGTGGAGGTTTTTTCCTATGTTTTGTAACATAGATCTCTCACTTCACTTTCTTTTCTCTTGCTAGCTTTTGTTTTAGAATGCATAATGTCTGCCATTTTGTAATGATGAGCTAAAAACATTGTTATAGCTATTTAAATATATTTGTGATTGTTTCTTTTAAATCTCACAATTTCAAAATGTCAAGGGAGTTGTATGTTTAGATATTAAGGCATGTGATTATATCACATAAAATTATCAGCACAGTGAAAAAATTTAGAGTCCTTGAAGAAAAATTAATGTCATATATCAAAACAAAATACTCATGTGTCTTTAATTAGGTACTTAATATATTCAAATAAAGCATTACAAATTGCACTAAAACTTGGGTCTAGTAAACTTAAATTATCTCAATATTTTAAGTCATGAGCTATCTAATATTTAAATACTCTGCTCAAGAAGATCAGGTCTCAAAACACACACACACACACACACACACACACACACACACGCATGCACGCACGCGCATGCGCTACTGTCATGATTTTTTTTTATTGAAAAATAACTCAAAATTTCCTCTGGTACTTCTTTCCCATACCCCAAAATATTGACTGTTTAATACCCCCTACTGCTAGAAAAAATATCTTACTGAAGTGCAGTTTCTAATGATATCCGAAATACAATTACTTTCTATCTTGGGTGCTGGTGACTTTCAATTTACTTCTTTATGCTAAAATTTCGTAAACCTGTTAGACCACATGGTTAAACCTTCAGCACTCAAATATACCCATGTGGCCATGTAAGCAAGCATTTTCTGCAAAAGTTTGTAATTAATCACAGTAATAAAAGCACAATGATGTTAGTAGTTAAGAATTTAAAAGAGAGGGAGTTCCCATCATGGCTTGGTGGTAACAGACCCGACTAGTATCCATGAGGATGTGGATTCAATCCCTGGCCTTACCTAGTGGGCTGGGGATCCAGTGAGATGGGCTGTGTTGTAGGCCACAGATGTGGTTCAGATCCCATGTTCCCATGGCTGAGGTGTAGGGTAGCAGCTGCAGCTCTGATTCGATCCCTAGTCTGGGAATTTCCATATGCTGTGGGTACAGCCCTAAAACAACAACAAAAGAATTTAAAAGAGAAAATGAGGCACAAAGCATCTGAGAAGCGATAATACAAAAATAACCTAAGTAATCAGCAGTGACAAAAATTCAGATTTAAATTCCCACCCTGATTTTTTTAAAAAATTATATGAATTACATCTAAAGTGATTTTAAAGTTCCTCTAGGATATAGCTATAATGAATAATTCAAATTACATTACTATTTCAAAACTTAATTAATTATATGCCTTATAAAAGGCCAGAGGTATTAGCTCCATTTTATCGTTCCAGTTACAGATTGCTGAGTAACAAACCAACACAAAACTTTAGTGGCATAAAGAACTGACTATTATATTCCAGACCTCATGGATCAGGAATTTAGACAGGACACAGGAGTAGTAGTTTGTCTCTGTTCTGCCAAGTTTGAGGTTTTAGCTAGAGAGACTGAAAATCTGGAGACAGGAATCATCTGGAGCAATCTTCAGCCATGTGCCTGGTGGCTGATGTTGTCCGCTGTCTGGGATCTGCTAAGGTTCATGACCAGAACAACTTCACCTGCCCTCTTCATGTGATCGAGCCTCCATCCCAGGATGGTGACTGGGTTCCAAGAGCAAACACCTCAAGATGACCAGGTAGAAGGAATATCATCTTTAATGACTTCATCTTGGTCGCTTCCACTGAGGCACAGGTCCAGTCATACGCAAAGGGAAACATCAGTCTCACCTCTCATGGAGAGAGTGTCAATATCATATTGGAAGAACTCTGTGTAGGAAGACAGATCAAGTTGCAATTACCTTGGGAAATACACTTTTCTCTATCTTCCTACAAGGAAGATCAAGGATGCAAGTGGGGTACTTTTAGGTAGTTTTTCAAGGTAGACGCATGCCGATAAAATGAACATTAAATGTATTGAACTTCCTTAGTTTTTCTTTTTTTAAAATCTGAATCGAAGCCAAGGTTGGTTTTAGAAATCAATCCCAAACCATACAAATGAACCTATAATAAACTTGAGAGGCAATGCCCATAGTGGGAAAGTTGTAGACTTTGATGCCAGATTGCTGCATTTCTGTCCTGCTGCCAACTCTCATTAGCTGTATGACCTCAGGCAAGTTATACTCTCTATGCCTCAGTTTCCTCTAAGGAGTGTTGATAATAAATATGTTATCACATATTAGAGTCATTAGAGTCATTCAATATGTTAATATCATATAGAATATTACCTGAAATGTCATAAGCACTATAATGTGGAAAATTACAATCCTTACATTAACCTTACATTAACACCTCTGACAGCAAATCCAGGCAGCAAAACCCCTGACAAATAGTGTTTGTGTTTTTAATCTCATACACAAGCTTTTTATTTTTCTGTTTGCAAATCACTTTCCAGCAGAGCAAACTGGGCATCCTGATTTGGCCAAGGTGTCATTTTAGTAAATTCTACAGAGACCTCCCTGAAGCAGATATATCATAGCTAATGAGTTAGCTATAACACTTTCAGGGACAGGAAGCATGGAAATAGTTAAACAGAGTGCAGTTATGTCTAGCCTGATTCTCTGATATAGTTCATAAGTATGCATGCAGAAGTAAGAGGGAGATCATCTATTTATTCTCCTCTAAGGTAGTGACAAGAATTCCTCTACTGCTGAATTTGCAATTAAAATATTCTCTATCCCAGGCACAGATACTCAGTTTTATCTGCCGTCTGCACTCTGTCCATTATATAAACCAAGCAGAAATAAATGACATTCCCTTGTGCCACCATTCCTACCACATAAATTGTCATTTTTAAATGGCAAGAGATTAAGAAACCTCTGAATAGTGAGTTTTCTGATATTTCCAGAGTAAATAAATTGCAGTAAGAAAAATTAACTTCCTTTATCAAAGGAACGATATCAGCAATCCTGCCTAAACTGAGAGCAATACCATGCATGGAACTACACAAAAACATTACATAATATGTTTAGGATTCAAAAATCCTACCAACTAATAGGTGGTGCAAACATTTGTTATCAACAAAGAAGAAAAGGAGGGGTTTCATCTCGGTGATATATAAAAACGAAACTGAGGCAGAGCCGCAGAAAGGAGGGTATTTTTTGTAAAATGCTGTTTCTTATGGACTCAAACATGTGACAACAAGCAAAAGGAAAACAGTTTATAACAAAAGCTTATGCACCCTCAAGAAATACTCATCTTTTAAGAAACAAATATAAATGAGAGATTTATAAAGCTCCAAGCACTAACAAGACATTGAATATGATGGTGAACTAAATCTTAAATGATTTCTTACCCTCACGGAACTCACAGTTCAGTGAGAAAGGAATTTAAGTAATCAAATAATCACATAAATGGCCACAAAACTACAGACCCAGTAAAGTTACAAAGTAATTTAAAGATTTATTAGGGCAGGAGTTTTCGCTGTGGCTCAGCAGGTTAAGAACCTGACTAGTATCCATGAGGATTCAGGCTCAATCCCTGGCCTCGTTCAGGGGCTTAAGGATCTGACATTACCGTGAGCTGAGGTGTAGGTCGCAGATGTGACTTGGATCCTGTATTGCTGTGGCTATGGTTGGTGTAGGCCGGCAGCTGCAGCTCTGATTCAACCCCCAGCCTGCGAACTTCCATATGACATGAGTGGGGCCCTAAAAAATGGAAAAAAGAAGACTTAATAGGGGGATTATCTCAAGAGGGATGTTAGAGACCTAAGTAAAAACATAGCTTGATAAATAGGGAATGGAAGGCTGGATTGCTCCAGTAGAGGGAAGAGTATGAACAAAAGCCCCAGGAGAGGAGGCAGCTGAGCAGGGGAACTGGGTTGCCAGTGTGCAAAGACCTATTGGAGGGAGGCTGGCCAGCTGAGGCTGGGAAGCAGAGAACCAGATTCTGCTGAGAGTTGTTATTTATATAACTGCCTTAATGTAACTAAATATTCTTCAGATGATGGCGAACTCTGCAGTGTCTTTGGAACAGTGTTTCCCCGGATTTCAACTTCTTAAGGTGATTTTTTTTCTTCTCCTGAAAACATTTGAAAAGCTTTTTTTTTTTAAGTGTTTTAGGCAGAGTTTTCCATGTTCAGGCTTGGATTTTGAAAATTCTTCCAGGTCTTTGAGTAGCATGGAATAAGAGTAGATGTGAGGAAACCAGTAATGAGGTTATAATCCACGGAGAATAATTAAACTAGTTGTGGGGCAGTTGAGATGGAAAGATATGCACCCAAAATCATACTGTCTTTCCCTAAAGCTGTCTTCTAATGCTGCTGTTATTCACCTGGGTACCAAAGAAAGCCCAAGTCCTTACAGACTTTGTCCTTTCCTTCATTTCTAACATCCAGTGGCCTCTTAAAGAACTCTTAAATCATCTCTTTGTTTATGCCTTCATCAGTTAATGATCTAAATTGCTGTGAATTTCTTCTAATTTTGTATCTTCAGAAGGCAAAGAAGTTTGGGGAGGGAAGCAGAATTTGCAAGAAAATTGAACAGTTCCTCAAATGCCTTTGTATGGTGAGTGCTGTGTATAGTGGGAGCAGCCTTCCCACCAAGAGTTGCATATCTGGATTGAAGGAATCAACCCAAAATAATGTTCCTAAATCCAGAAAAGAGACGTTAATAATGAAGAGTTAAGAAACCAAGCATGTTCTGAATCAAGAGTGGACAGATAGGCAGCTTGGAACTTTGATAGGAAATGAGTCCGAACTCTTTTGAGTTTAAGAAACTGAAACACAGCTCAATCTGGTTTACTTAGAAAGAGGAATATTCCTATACTAGAAAGCCTGCCCATAACTGCATGGACTTCAGGCAGGGCTCGATTGAAGTTGTAAAATTACATCTTCAAGAAATGATTTCTCCTCATATCTTTTCTCTATTTTCTTCTATATTAGTTTTAACCTGAGAAGGCTCTCCTCCACAATGATGGCAAACAATAAATAAAACTTGCATTTTTCAACTTAACCTTAGAGAAATTGAGCATGTTTTTGCCCTTGATACTATTCAATGCCATGCGAAATTCATAAGGCTAATTGTTCTTGGGTTAGATTGGATCACACATCCATCCTTTAATCAATTACTGTGCATCTCATTGACCAGACTTGTCAGCCTGGCCTGCAATACATGAATAAATAGTGGATACTCAATAAAAATATTGAAATGCTTTTGTCAATAAAAGGAAATCCAGAAAGGCAAAGACAATCTGAGTTCACTACAAATAGGCATAAATAAATCCACTGATAGTAGAGCAATAACAGCTGTGTTGCCAAACCCCCACAACAACTCTAGTTATAAGTAAAAAAGTACCCTGATCATTGTGAGGTAGTCAGGTCATGGAAATGAAATGGACAGGTAACTAATCTCCCTCTAAGTTTCTCGAACTCATAAATCTTCTTCTCATGCAGAGCTATATTATAAAGCAAAGACTGACCGTAGCAGTCCAATGACATGTACGTTCTCTTATAACCAAATCCCTAGTCCAATTACTTGACTAGCAAAAACGCATTTAGATTTCAAATAAATGCTTTTTAACACAATTTTGTACAGTGTTATTTCTGTTGCCTGAATTATACCCCTCTTTTCTACTTGGCTAGTAAACCTGAAGATTTATTTCAGTAATCACTGTTAATTTCCCACCTCAATATTCAACCTAAGATTCTAAGAATTTAATAGGAAAAATGTTAGAGAACCCTCTTAAACATTGCTAAGTAAAGTAAATAAGGAGAGAATCTCTCTTTGTAGTAGTGCTGTGAGAAGGAGGACCCCTTCCAGGACCCAGCAGTGGGCTTTTGTCTAACATTCAGAAATGAATTTTCTGGAGGAGTCACATGTGCTGACAAAGGCAAAAGACTCCATTAAGAAGAGGAACCTGGGCAGAGACAGGGTAAGGGAACCTAGGCGAGCTGCTCTGCCACGTGGCCTGCAGCTTCAGGTTTTATGGTAATGGGATTAATTTCTGGGTTGTCTCTGGCCAGTCATCCTTCTTGGCTCATATTTGGTCTAACTCAGGATCCTTCCCCGTGGCGCAAGCATCTCTCAGCCAAGATGAATTCTAATGCCAAGGATTCTGGTTGTTTGGTCATCTCCTCCCTCCTATTGGCCCCTCCCAAATTCTCCCAGTTTGTTTTCCAGGCAGCACAATGTTCTGACCTCCTCTTATGAGACAACTCAAGCAAGTGGTTATTATTGTGCCTGGAAAAAGTAAGTGGTTTTTGTCATGGGCCCCCTAACAATAACTTTCTTTCTACTCTGATGCTCCTTTCCCTTGTCATAGAGCTTTGGGTCTAAAAAGGTAAACCTGAGTCAAAGAAACACAAGATGACCCTCTATGCTATTTCATCAAGCCCGTCACAAATATCCACACACCCTTTTTTTTTTTTAATGATTTTTATTCTTTGCATTACCGTTGGTTTACAGTGTTCTGTCAAGTTTCTGCTGTGCAGCAAAGTGACCCAATCACACATACAAATATACAATCTTTTTCTTACATTGTCCTCCATCATGCTCCATCACAAGTGATTAGATATAGTTCCCAGTTCTATACAGCAGGATCTCATTGCTTATCCATTCCAAAGGCAATAGTTTGCACCCATTAACCCCAGATTCCCCGTCCATCCCACTCCCTCCCCCTCCCCCTTGGAAACCACAAGTCTCTTCTCCAAGTCCATGAGTTTCTTTTCTGTGGAAAGGTTTATTTGTGCTGTATATTAGATTCCAGATGTAATTGATATCATATTGTATTTGTCTTTCTCTTTCTGACTTACTTCACTTAGTATGAGAGTCTCTAGTTCCATACATGTTGCTGCAAAGGGCATTATTTTGTTCTTTTTTTATGGCTAAGTGGTATTCCATTATGTATATATACCACATCTTCCTAATCCATTCATCCATTGATGGATATTTAGGTTGTTTCCATGTCTTGGCTATTGTGAATAGTGCTACTATGAACATAAAGATGTATGTGTCTTTTTCAAGGAAAGTTTTGTCTTGGATATATGCCCAAGAATGGGATTCTTGGGTCATCACACACTCTTTTTATCTATGCCCAAACAGGAAAATAGGCCCAAAGAAATATTAATTTGACTAGGCTTTCCCCTATCAATAATGGACAGTAGGAGTTCCCCTTATGGTTCAGTGGGTTAAGAACCAAACGTTGTCTCCATTGTTTCAATCCCTGGTCTTACTTGCTCAGTAGGTTAAGGATTCGATGTTGACACAAGCTGCAACCTAGGTCACAGATGTGGCTCAAATCCTACATTGCTGAAGCTGTGGTATAGGCTGGCAGCTGCAGCTCTGATTCAACCCCTAGGAACTTCTATATGTCACAAGTGTGGTTATTAAAAAAAAAAAAAGAATGGACAGTAATAACATCTGTTCTGCCATTCATTGTTCCCGCCTTTACCCTTTTAACAACTAAGAACCTCCTCTGATTATTACAATTAACAATTGCCTCTTTTAGGAAACTTTCTATAACCCTATTCATCCAGGAAGAATTAGGAGTGTCATAACTTTGCATAGAGCTCCTACTTTAGGCTTCTATAAAAGAACATACTTTTTTCTGGGTTAATTGTCTTTTTAATTTCTTCCACTATATTGTTTGTTCTTTCAGATCAGTGGTCCCTTCTTTTATTCCCAGAAGTTGCCAAAACATATACTCAATAAATTTTTGGATGATTGAATTAATGGTTAAATCATTGATGGACAGAAGGACTACATAGTAGAGAATGCTATTTCTCACTTTGCAGGTCCTCTACCTGCTATGCTGCAGTGCTTCTATCCACACTGTTCACAGTGTTACCCCCTGTAACAATTAATATCTATCCCCTTCTCTTGAGAATTGCCTTTGCTTCTGTGCCTTTCAAATCTCATAACTTGCCTAGTGATTGACTAGGGCGAAGTAATTGTCAGAGGTAGGACTAATTCTGTGGTGCAAGTTGTGCTACAGAATATCCTTTATGAGTCAGATTGAAGCATATCTGCAAGAGAGCCAAAACCATGCTTAGATTTCTCCCTCCTTTGACCAGATTCCTTTCCTCCCCTTTTTCTAAGGGTACTCCTGAAAAAAATTATCTGAACAAGACTCACGTCAGTTTCCACTTCTAGGGAAACTGCTTAAGATATATGAATAGATAAATGAATGAATGAATGAATGAGTGAACAAAGTAACATTTTCAGAAGTATAAGTGAGTATGAAAAATCTATTAATTCCAGGACTAGGGGCAAGAATGCATCATGAAAATGGAGTTGGAGCTTAAAGATCTGTGACAAAGTATGTAGAGCAAAGGAATCAAATCAAAATCATCCTGGAACTATCCTTGAAGCTTGATAATCAAGTTTAAATACGGTCTAGACCCAGTCACAACTGTAATTCAAAAACACAAAGCTAAGTAGATTAAAGCTAGATAGTATTTGCACGGTTGGTAAGAAGTGTAGAAAGGAACACAAAAGTTGGTAGAGTTCATGGAGTTCCCTTTGTGGCTCAGCGGACTAAGAACCAGGCTAGTGTCCATGAGGATGCAGGTTTGATCCCTGGCCTCACTCAGTGGGTTAAGGATGCAGCATTGCTATGAGCTGTGGTGTGGGTCGCAGACACAGCTTGGATCTGGCATGGCTGTGGCTGTGGTGTAGGCCAGTAGCTGTAGGTCCGATTCTACCCCTAGCCTGCAAACTTCCATGTGCCACAGGTGTGGCCATAAAAAGCAAAAAACAGAAAAAAAAAAAAAGGAAGAAGAAGTTGGTAGAGTTCAGGTAGATGGAATCCAGGTCCAGGTGCAATGAATATATCTCATCCAGTTTAGAAAACAGAATGGTCTGTTTTGTCTGTTCATTTATTTTTTCTGAGAACAAGAATCAATCTCAACATGCAGTGCCACAACATTTTACTTTTGTGGATCTAGGTTTATGTATGAGAGCTTCTCATACCCTTATCAGTATCACAGTGTTGATCTGTGAATTTCTACATAACCAGTGAAAGTATTGGTCACCAAACCTCTCCAGCTTAAAAAATATTGTGTTAAGAAATGAAAGTTAAAGTAATAACATGTAAATGTCAAGAGAAGGTAATCACCAAAAAATATTTCATATATCTCAGTACTCTTTCCCCTGTAACAGAAGATATGTCTTGTTATCTAATGGATAAATTTTAATAACCTTCAGTAATGCAGAAGGATATGAGGACTAAGGAGTGCTCTAACCCCAAAAGAAAGTCTAAGACTTCCAGTGACAGAAACACAAGGAATTCCAGTGAAAAATGTCACTCAGCATGTTGTAGGTCAGATTCTTCCAAAACAAACTCTAAGATGGAGATCTGAATGCTGGAACTTGGGGGATGTGCTGTTAAGAACACCACTTGTAGAGTTGCCTTGGTGGAAGAGTGGGTTAAGGATAAGGTGTTGTCACTGCTGTGGCACAGGGGTCAGATCACAGCTGTGGCTCGGGTTCAGTTCCTGGCTCTAGAACTTCCACATGCCACAGGCATGACCAAAGAAATAAAAAAGAACAGCACTTGTAAGGAGAGAAGAAACAGAATTGAGCAGATAGAAAAAGTGAACTACTGATGCTATTGTAATAAATGACCCAGGCAATCCCATTGGCACTCTGAAACAGCAAGGGTCCTCTCTGGACAATGTAATGAACAGAGGGAAGGGGATGGGAACTATGTATCCCAGCATGGACCAATCACTGTGGGTGGGCTACTCTCAGGAACAATTATGTCAGCTGAGGCTGCTCCCAATTCCAGGAAGAGACTCAGCTATGAGCCATCACATACCTATATCTCAGCAGCTGGAGGATGTAGGCAGCACTGAACAGTACCCACCGCATCTGGTGTGTGTGTGTGTGTGTGTGTGTGTGTGTGTGTAGAGCACTTGTGTATTCCACTGTCTTTGCCTTCCCTGATAAAAAGACAGATATTTTTGGAGTTCTTGTTGTGGCTCAGTGGTTAACTAATCTGACTAGGAACCATGAGGTTGCAGGTTCAATCCCTGGTCTTGCTCAGTGGGTCAAGGATCCGGCGTTGCCATGAGCTGTGGTGTAGGTTGCAGACGCGGCTTGGATCCCGCATTGCTGTGGCTGTGGCAAAGACTGGCAGCTACAGCTATTGTTAGACCCCTAGCCTGGGAACCACCATATGCAGCGGGTGCAGCCCTAGAAAAGGCAAAAAGACAAAAAAAAAAAAAAAGACAGATTTTTTTGTTCTGTATACCTGCTTTTGCAAACACATTCACACAACTGAAACCTTCTCAGGAGAGTAAAATCCAAGCAGCCCTTGTACAATAATGGTGTTGTTACTCTCACAGCTTTATCCCAATGGGATATTTACAGCCTCCCTTAGTAAAATTCTAACTATAGCCGGAGCAGCAGAGGAGCATGTTTTCTACAGACTGGTGTAATCCTTTTTCATCAAAAGCTATTAAGAATTGCCAAACTCAGGTTTGCATTTTAAACCTTATTTTACTTTCAACTAGAAATATCAAACCATTTCAGAAGCAATCTCCATAAACAATCAAAATAACTTCTAAGACAAGACAACAGGTTCATGCAAAATCCCAATTTTATACCAGCTGAAGAATAAATAACTTAAATTCCCTTTATTAAGATTTTTGTACAGAATGAATATATTGAAATAACACAAAAATTCTTCCCACTGACAAAAGACCGTAAATCCCTAGGACACAAATAATTTGATTTGCAAAATTTTAACAAAATATCTTAAATGTTCACAACCTAACACTAGTTGTCATGGAATTTAGTTATTTTTACCTTTATAGGTGTCTCTAAAATTCATCTTAAATAACTTATAAAAATGAAGTAAGCACTTGTGTCATCCACTATGTAATTTCACTGGAAAATACTTTTCATAGCTTATTGCCAGGTTTGCATATTACCTTTTCACAAAACTTCCTGTGCCTAAAACTCTGAATTTTCTCTTAACGTCATATTCTCTGGAGAAAATTATGTGTCTATGGCATTGATTGTGGTGATGGTTCACAGATGTGTAGGTATTTATAGCTCATCAAATTGTATATATTAAATATATTTAACTTTTGTAATGTCATCATACCTCAATAAAATGTTCTTTTTAAAATTTTATGGCCACACCCATGGCATAAGAAATTTTCCAGGCCAGGGATCAAATCTGACCTACAGCTGTGACCTATACCACAGCTGTAACTATGCCAGATCCTTAATTGACTGTGTCACAGCAGGACCCCCAATGTCTCTTTTATAAAAAAGATTTAAGTTTCATGCAACTGCATTTCGAGCAGCTTATCCCAAGTAACTATTAACAGACAAAATGATTTTTATCCCAAGCCATACACTTAGAGGGTAGATTTTAACACATTAAAAGAAAAAAAAACTGAATAACATATAGAACCTGAAGCAACATTATTGGAACACGTTGATAAATGTATTTACTACATTAATTATTCTCATAGTGACACAAAACCAAAACAGAAGTAAGAACTTGTACAAATATCCATGTGAAATGTGAGTTATACATATTATAATGATTGAAAAAAGAGCAAAGCGATGGGATACAAAGTTTGAAAGATGAGTGAGCAGGGCTATCACTGTGAGCAAGTCTGAGAAGGCCAAAGAAAATGATAAAAAGGAGATAGTATAAAAATAAAGCTCAAGCAACATGTAGAATAAAGGTAGAAGGAAGTAGAGGCCATATGCAGATACTGTGATTTTCTGAAGAAGAGAAAGGAAGGAAGGAAGGGAGGGAGGGAGGAAGGAAAGAGAGAGAAAGAAGGAAGGAAGGAAGGAAGGAAGGAAGGAAGGAAGGAAGGAAGGAAGGAAAGAAGGAAGGAAAGAAAGAAAGAAAGAAAGAAAGGGAGGGAGGGAGGGAGAGAGAAAGAAAGAAAAAGAAGGAAAGGGAGAGAGAAAGAAAAAGAAAGAAAGAAAGAAAGGGATAGAGAAAGAAGAAGAGAAAGAAAGAAAGGAAAGAAAGAAAGAAGGAAAGAAAGAAAGAGGAAGGGAGGGAGGGAGAAAGAAGGAAGGAAGGGGCTTACATCCATACAAATAGGAGGAGATAGATGATAAAATGACAATAAATGTCAAATAATTAAAGATAAAGACCTCACATTGACATGACTAATAGAATACAAAGCATTTTAATATAAAGAAAAGCTAACATACACTTATATACTAGATAAAAAGTTCAAGAAAAAAAAGGCATGACCTACAGAGAAAAGAGACTCAGACTGACCTCAGAATTTTCAATAGCAGCCCCAAATATAAAGAAAAATAAACAAATAAGAGATAAATGTGTAGTAATTATAAAGTGGTCAATGGAAAATAACGTTGAACCTAAATTTACATATTTAACTGAATTTAAGTGGCAGATATATGGAAACCCCCAAAATTACCAAAGACCCACTTTGAGAATACTCTTGAAGGAGTAAGAAAATAGAGAAAAACACAAAAAGCCATAGAATATATAAAAAGTAAAAATGATTAAGTAATTTTATAAAGCAGATAGTTGACTAGTCAACTACATATATATATATATATGTATGAACAAAATATGCTTAGAACACCCCATGATTAAATTTCCAGACAAAAGAAACAAGATGAGAGGAAAGATGGAAAAATTGTAAAATCACGCTAAAAAAGCAATGGTGTTCTCCTGGGGAGCACAGGGAGGTAGCAGGATGTGATATAACTAGATGACAGATATGAAGTACAATTTATGCCATGCTAAACAATATTGATTTTCACCTGAAGCCCTGGAAAGATTTAAGTGGAAAAGGATTACCATGTGTAGAGATTTTTAAGAGATAATTCTTATAGTAATTGAGATGAATTTGAGTTTTAGTGGGAGAAGCTGTAGTGAAATTAATTATGAGGAAATTTATTATATAAGATCATATTCTATCATATGTGTTATGTTACATTACATTATAATATTATTATTTAATGTACTAGTTTTGTTGGTAGGTGATTTGGCCAGAATTAGAGCAGGTGAATATGAGTAGGCAAGAGACTGGGAGGCCAGCTGGTTTAATAAAAGGATGTATATACTACAGACACAAGTCATGACTGAGACAGGTTGACATTAGAGGAAGTGTGGGATAAAGATACTGAATTCTTATTTTGTACTTTGTGCCTACAATACCTGTGGGACATTCAAGTTGACAGTTCTCTAAGCCATCTGGAGGCTTATCATAGTGGTGCGGATGTGGATTGTGAATTTGAAAACATTAGAGCACAGTGGATAATTACTCTCGCTGTGAAGGCTGAGCTTGGTCATTAAGGAATGAGAAAGAAGAGAACAGGGCTACAGGTGGAAGCCTGGGAGCGGCAGGGTGTGCATTCAGGATGGAGGTGGACAACAGCTAAGTAAACCCACGAGTTAGGATTTTTTTCAGTTTTACTCCTTAGAACATGGATCATGTTTGGCGGAAATTAGCTTCTCATAAAACCATATGCTGCTGAAGGAAGAAAAAAAAAAATGAAGCCAGATCCCCATAGGAAATTCTCAGAAATACAGATTTTATTATAATAGAGACATAAAAGATGCATTCCTGGCCTTTTTTTTTTTTTTCATTTCAACCATCAGGAATATGCACTTTTATAATGCATACATACAGGGTAGGCATCTTTAATTTTCTCCCTTTTCTGTGATGTTAGACAATCCCATTCTGAAAATAAAGGGATTGCACTGCAGACTTTATATTCTGGGAAGCGAATTATTATGGGAAACATTCTCGGTTTGGAAGCAAATGGTGAACCAAACCTTAGAGTCCACACTGGGGCTTATGTAATTTATTTTCAGTTAAAAACTTTCTTGTACACTAATCTAGGTTATTTCATTGGTCTTATAATTCTCTCTTCCTGTGCAAACAAGAATATGGCATTTCCCTAAAGGAATGAGAATGACAAGTTAAAAAAAATCCTTTCAAAATAAGTTGAGGGAAATAATGTGAAACGGACATCCTAAGTAATACACTATAACGCTTTAATCTGTATATAAACAAAAAAATATAAACAGGGTACACATGCTAAGCAAACTAATAAGTAACCCCTTTAGAAATATTTTCAGGATATTCTAAACTGCCAATGTTAGTAAGAATTTTATACATATGTTTCTTAAAAATAAGAATAAAACTAATTGGTATCAGGGCATCAATTTAACCCAGGGTTAGAGTCTTAGAGTTTGTTTACAAGTACATGCAGAGATGACTGGCTCCCAGGTAAAGAAAGCATGAATATTTAAGACAGCATAGAAATGGGCAATGTTTTTGTTCTTGTGAGTATATTAAGCCAATATTTCAAGACCACCACATTGTCTGTGTAACTAATGCTATATTTAATAATATTATTTAATGATTTGGCAAGGAATCCATCTTACGTGTAGAGTCATTCTAAAAGGTTATACTTTGCCAACATTTTAAAAGGTGTTACATGGATTTTAGCTAGGGGGAAAAGGGCACAATTTGCACTGACATATGCATAGAAGAGCTGAGCATTGCTTCAAGACACAACCAGAAATGGTATAAATCTACAAAGGAGATGGAAAGATAACTTGAAGTTAATTGCATATATTACTAAAACAGAAGCATTCATTCTAAATATTTATGGACAGAATCGATCTCCTCCCTTTTCATGTACTCTAACTTACTGCATTCTTAGTATATTCATCAGTGTGAAAGCCTGGGAGAAGAAAGAGTACCAAAAATATTATTGCGATACTTTACTGTCGTTCAGAGGACCTGTGAGAAAACATGCGGCAAAGGATAATAATTATGCATTTTAAAATGATTAAATACTAATGCTGCAAACCTCACAAGTGATGAAATGATGAAATAAATTGCTGGTACTTTTATCCAGACACATTTAGATTAACAGGTTGTCTGTAACAGTTTGATGAATGCCTTATTCTTAGTATAGTACTGACCAGAATTCAAGAGCCTTTGCCTCTGGTACCCTGTTTATTAATTGGCTGCTATCTGTACATGTGTTAGAACCATGCTGTGATGTTAGCGGGAGATTTTTATCCAGACATATAAATATGTAGTTAGATAATTCAGTTTTAAAATTCATGAGTGGCACAGAAAATGTAATGGCTATGCTATAGATATTAATGATCATTTTAACATGGAAAATATATTTTCTCAAACTAACATATCAGAGGACATTATTATTTTAATAGAATAATTGGAACATTGTCAGCTTTTCATTAAATTGTGTTTATTTTTCCAAGTCAAAATATTATTTCAAATTTAGATAGAGCATCACTAGGTAGTTTTTGCTATAAACATTTTACCATTTAACAGAAGATAAAAATACATTTAAATGAAATATAATATTTTCTTAAATTTTCCCAAGTTGACATCTAAGTCTGCATTATCATAAAATTATTCTGAGACTAATAAACACCCTCAGTTTTTGTACGTTATGTACAAATACTTAAAATATTTCAAATAATCTTAAATTATCAGAGATTACCTATGGTAAGGATAGGAAGGAATTTCTTTCCCCTTGGTTCAGATGCCTAGTATATATATATATATATATATATATATATATATATATATATATATATATACACCCCTATTCCACAACTGCTTCATGACAGTCAATACGTAGAGATTAAAATCTTACTCTACTTCAGCTTCTATATCTATGAAAGAGACCCTGGTATATTGCATATAATGATTAACTTCATTACTTTATTTGTTATATTTTTCTATTAGTTTCCACCAAAGTGGAACAAAACATTGTTTTTAAACAAAGCTCTGCATTTATTGACTAGCTGAGAAGCAAAATAATTTTCTCTTCAAAGAAAAAGGAAAAATCCTCTTGAAATGAACCAAGGAAATTGTGAGGATTAGAAGCTACTTTAAGTGCTTTTTCCCCTGAATGGAATAAGACACACTCACATCCCCACTTCCACACCCACTGCAATGAGAAATACTAATCTTCTGTGTTTTCCAGTAGCACTATTATTCTAAAGAACAAGATGCAACTAGTAAGTAAAATGCCCCCTACCTGACTCGTGGAAAGCAATTTAGCTGAGGGTTTTAGAAATCCTCTAAAAAATTACCTAAATAGCATATCAGAACTAGTAATCCAGTAAGATTTAAGCATTGTTGGTCGCCTGAATGGATTAGTAGATAAGGGGATCATATTGGTAATCTTAGATCTCTTGTATTAATGATTGTCATTGAAGCACATCAAAGTCATTAATTTTGTAATTATCAGTAACTGATCATTTATTGATAATTATAATTTTTAAAAATTAATTTCTCTCAAATAACAAAAGACAGCTGAGACAATTACTCAAGTAAAGAAGAGGGCTGCACTCATAGCATATGGAAGTTCCCAGGCTAGGGGTTGAATCAGAGCTACAGCTGCCAGTCTACACCACAGCCACAGCAAAGTGGGATCTGAACCACATCAGCAAGCCACACCACAGCTCATGGCAATGCCAGAACCTGAACCCACTGAGTGAGGCCAGATATCAAACCCACACCCTCATGGATACTAGTCGGGCTCATTATCGCTGAGCCACAATGGGAACTTCCGCAATCATAACTTTAAAAGTAACATATTTTTTTGTTGTTTAAAATAACAATCTCCCTTAGATCCCATGAGCACTGAGTGAGCATTCTCAACTACACACCTTGTCTGTGTAGCAAAATTATGTTCGCTGGAGTTGCTTATATTACTTTAGGCTCATAAACATAAAATAACAGGATGGTAAACTGGATTCTGCTCAGAGTTTCAGCACCACATACAAAGGAGATGAAGTACACAATAGGTGATAAGTAGACCTATAGCTCAGGGTGCTGGTTCACCTGCTAATAGATGTACAATTGTTTTTTCTGCCCTTCAGCTTTATCTTCTGTATTAGACTGTGAAAAAAGAGGTGAGAAAACCCTAGAAAGAATTATTTTGTAGCCAGTTGCCAGAGTGATATATACCCCCCTGTCTATGGTGTATATGAGGGGTGGGGAGTGGGGTTGTTTCCTTCTCCAGGATGAACCAGAAGGGCTTAAAGGGGACCATTCAGAGACATCCATGGCAAGAATCTCCTGAAGGCTGAGGACAGGAGGGCCTGTAACTGACTCACATATGAGAGTCTGGGGCCAGCATGTGGCTAAAACTGATTTAGTTTGAGGGTAGATTAAAGGGAGTTATATTGGAAGGTGCTGAATTTCCAATGTAGGAAGGCAAAGATGGAACACAGTCAGTATCTGAGGAAGGCTTTCAGCCTAGGATTAGCACAAAAGGGATTGTTCCAAAGAAACTGACCAGGAGGAACAGAGGTTAGGAAACAAAGTAACTTTGATACTGGAACTAGAATGAAACTTATACTTTTTGGCCTGCTATGGAATTTAATGTTGCACAATATAGTTCATTCTTAATAACTCAAAATTCAGGAGATTGGATTAAGATGGCAGAATAGAAGGACTGGAGTTCAACTTCTGTCCCGAAAAACAGCAAAACTACAACCAAATGCCAAGCAGCCTTCAACCAAATGGACTCTAAACTTCCTAAAAATGTATTCTACTCCAGAAGTCAAAGAAGAGACCACATCAAGAGGTAGGAGGGGTGATTACGTGATAGAAGCAACCCCATACCTCCCAGGTGGGAAGCCCCACAGACTGGAAAGTAACTGCATCACAGAGACTTAGCTACAGGACTGAGAGTTCAGAGCCCCACGTCAAATCCCCACGACTGGGGATCGGGCACAGGGAGAAAGAGCCCCTGGAGCATCTGGCATTGAAGGCCAGCGGGGCTTGTGTGCAGGAGCTCCACAGGACTCGGGGAAACAGAGACCCCATCCTTGAAAGGCACACACAGACTTTCACGTGCACTGGGTCCCAGGGCAAAGCAGTCTCCATAGGAATCCGGGTGGAACCTTACTGCAATTCTTGGAGGATCTCCTGGGAAAATAGGGGTGACTGTGGTTTGTTGTGGGGGAAGGACATTGGAGGCAAAGCTCTCGGGAACGTTCATCAGCCTGCATTTCTCTGGAGGGGGCCATTTCTGGGAAAATCTGGTCCCTCCCATCAGCACTGAGAAGCCCCAGGCCAAACAATAATCCAGGTGGGATCACAGTCCCACCTATCAGTAAACAGGCTGCCTAAAGACCCCTCAGGCACACAATCAGCCTCTAATCTCATCCAGAGACAAAGCCCCATCCATCAGAGGGAGAGGAATCAACCCCACCTACCAGTGGCAGGCCTCAGTCCCTCCCATCAGGAAGCCTACAGCAAGCCCCGCCCATACCAACTTTAGTCACAGGGGAGGCAAACGCCAGAACTA
>PVHT021183617.1:13144591-13163600 GCA_004024745.2 Catagonus wagneri
GATCACTGAAGAAATCAAAGAGGAAATTAAAAAATACCTAGAAGCAAATGACAACAAAGACAAGACACTCCAAAACCTCTGGGATGCAGCAAAAGCAGTTCTAAGAGGAAAGTATATAGCAATACAAGCCTACCTCAGGACACAAGAAAAAGCTCAAATGAACAACCTAACTTTACATCTAAAGCAGCTAGAGAGGGAAGAAGCCAGGTCATAGAAACAACCTAAATACACATCAACAGAGAAATGGATAGGGAAGATATGGTACATACACACAATGGAATATTACTCAGCCATTAAAAGGAACGGAGAAACAACATTTATAGCAACATGGATGAACGTAGAAATTATCATACGAAGTGAAACCAGTCAGACAATTAGACAGCAACACCCAATGCTACCGCTTACATGTGGAAACTAAAGAGACACAATGAACTTCTTTGAAGAACAGACAATGACTTACAGATTTTGGAAAACCTTGGTTTTTCAAATAAGACAGTCTGGGGGGTGGGGGGATGCACTGTGGGTTTTGGCCACAAAATCTATCGAATTGACTTATGATCTTTGTACACCTATAACTGAAATAAAATTCATTGTTAATGAGAAAAAAATAGAAACACAAGAAAGATGTATTAACAATTTGCAAGTCTACTACATAATGCATAATGGCAATAGACAAAAGTACAAATGCCCAACATTGTAGTTCAATAAAGCAGATTATATCCAAAGTCTCATAGTACTTGTCATAGTGCTATGCAGCTGAAAAAGGAATTGACCCATGTGTCTCCACATTGTAATAAATTGATCTCTAGGATATGCCAAAATGTACTGCTAAGTGGAAGAACAAAGTGGAGAAAAACTTGTATACTATACTGTGCTATTATTTATCAAAAAAAAAATAACATAAAAGAAAAATAGGTATCTATAGGTGAAAAGAGAAAAAACCTTAGAGGAATGAGGATAAATACTAGACTATTCTGAATGTATCTTATTTTTTGATTTAACTCTGTAAAGGCACATTAAAAAGAGTAACTTTATGTATATCTAGAAAAGAATACACTCTAAGGACAAAAAGAACTGAAAAAGAAATGATCTGCTTATAGTATTCCTCTGTTAGTATTGTTAAGATCATTTTCAGACTGTTGTGAATATTGTGGAATAATGCAAATGATTAATTGTGTTGCAAACCACAATTTTCTATGTGGAAAATAGAGGAACAGATGTAAAATTAGCAAGGCTAAGTAAATATCCCTTAAGACTAAATTTGAATTAGAAATATCAGGAACTAGTAATATAAAACCCATAAAATATTTGTACTTCTCAATAAATATTCTATGTTATATATTACTGGAAACAATTCAGTCTTGAATAGGAAATACACAGCATGAGCTTGGGACATCTTTTCACACCAGAAAGCAAGATAAATTAGTTGAGCTTGTAAGAACTAGATCCAAACTCTCCTGCCTAGTTCTTGGGATACTAATTCACCACACCCACTACTAAAAAATTCTGAGTAAATCTCATTAATAAGCCTGCTTTGCTAGACTATGGACAATGGGGGTGGAGAGCTGAAAAACGGAGAGTTTGAAATCTGGTCATTTACTCAGGCAGCTTTGTTTGATGAAAGATACCGACAGTTAGATGTTGCTCTTAGGGCAACATCACTCCTCCCTCACTTCTGAAAGAAATTTGGCAATAATGAAAACAGATAGCAGCTAATTAACATTTATTATGTGCCAGAGAGTTTTGAGGATTTTCCCTCTATCTGCTAATTTCAAACTTGAGTCATTTTACAGACTAATAAACTAAGATGCAAACAAATTAAGTGGTTTACTCTAGGTCATACAACTAGTAAGTGATACACCTAGGTTCTAAATTCAGACAATGTAAATGTAGAAGCCACGCTCTTAGCCTCCATTCCATACTTTCATCCAACACAGCTCAATCATGCTTTATGAGAAGCCATAGACACTGCACCTGTCATAGGAAATATCCATCACTTGGGAAAGAATGTTTAGAACTGGAAAAACGTTTTATCTTGGTGCCATGTGTTAAAGAATAGTTGTTGCCATTTTTCTCTTTGTTCACAATACTTCCACCCCCACACATATACACAAAAGTCTCTTTTCCTTTCTAAGAACTTCAAATACTTGTTATTTAATTGAGGAAAACCTCTAGATCAGTGAAAAATTTGGAATTTAAATCACTTGAACTTGGATATAAAACTTCTAGAGAATAGAGATTAACCCACCAACTAGCACCAAGAAAGAAATATATTTTGAAATTTGAAGCTGTGACTCTTAGGTACTAAAGCTCAACATATGTTTAAATAGAGCTACCCTGTGTCAGTTACATAATCTCTCTTATCTTCAATTTTCTTACTTCATAAGGATATTATAAACAGAAATGGATATAATAACTCCTACCTAAAAAAACTCAAATGCACTGTAGCATTACTTTATCATTTTCATTTTTCCTTTTATCATTCTTTTAATGTTTAACATTCCACTTATTCACATTTTGCTTTTTAGCTTTGATGATGATTATGGTAAGGGTAATAAAATTATAAAAGGGTAAAACGAAGACAAAATAACAAAAGGATAATAACCTTTTTTTTCTGTTATTTCTGCAAGTAATAAGTGTTTCATCATAAATAAAATAGAGGTTAAAAGTGAGGAATACAAATGTCAAATGTAAAATAATCATGTTCCCATGGCCCCTAGAAAATTAGGCATGTAATTTACTCATTTTAATAAGAATAGGTACTTGGGTGTTGTCTTTCTCTAGAGGGTCTCATGATTTGGTTCATTGTTTCTAGTCCTACACTGTGAAGGTTGAGTGAGTATACTTTGAAAATATTATCTCTGCTGTTATAATACTATCTCTTAAGAGAGCATTAGGGATTTTTTTTCAAAGTCTGCTTCTGTAGCAAAAATAACTCTTAATTGTGGTCTTCCAGTAGTTCTTAAATAAATTTTGTCTCCACCAGTTTTCTGCAGCTTGAGCTGGCCAGATTTTATAAATCTAATAAATATGTATTTATGGAATTATCTCTGTTCACTTTTGGAAGTAAAGTTTGAATGGATGAGTAAAAATTTTCCAGCCCTTATATCCTCTGAGAGTAAATGGTTCAACTATTTTCTAAAATGCATGTTTGATTTATATCCATTTTGATAATTACCTTTTTACTTTTCATGATATAGAAAACCAGTTTAAGTAGATATAGTCTAGCACTTATGTAACAGAATCCTTTGTTCCCAAGAGAATATTGAAGCTTCAGGTTTTCTGAGTAACATTAATGCCACTTATCTTTAGAGTGCAGTATTCTTTACAATAACAAACATCTTCCAGCAGCTTTATTAGTGGATTATGTATAGTAAAAGTTCTGTCCTAAAAAAAAAATGGTAAATGAGACTGAAAACTGTTGGCATATCTGGAAGCCTCTCTGTCTCTAATACACCTCAGTGATAGTAAGCTTATCACCTAATATAAGTATCCATTAGGGTATAAATGTAAATGCTATGATGCTCTGAGCCTCTTCTTCATATAATTAACATTTCTGAAGTTTATCAGAGATATTAAAAATCTTATAATCATTCCACTCTTGTACACATAGGCGATATATTACATCAGCAACAGAAATCTGCTTAGTACCTTTAGTAGTCCAGGCAGAGTGTGGCTTAGCTGTCCAGTCTATTCTAGGAATCAGGTTCTAGAAATCAATTATTGACCAGCAATTATCACATTGAGATGCTTATGCATAAATTGCAAGGGTGTTTTTTTTTCTCATTTAAGTACTTTATAGTGAAGGTATTAATTGATAATCATTGAACCATACCATGGGATAGAGGCATAATTTGAATAGAGAGTTAACTTAGAATAACCATATACCAATATATTAGAAATAATCTGTAGTGGAGTTCTTATGTTAACTTCCAATCCTCTCACACTGGGTTTGAAGAAACACTTAAAATCATATATAAATGAGGAGAGAGTCCTTTACACTATTCCATTCATGCCTTTTTCTCCAGTGTCTTGATTTTGTGTTGTCTACTGCAAGAGTTTATTTCAAATTACATTACGTGTTCAGATTCTGCCTATACTTGGTCAATGTTTAAAGCCTAGTGACAGTCTACATCATTGCTATGGGTTTCATTTTCTCTTTTTTTTATCATGCAGATATAGATTATTGTGTTCTAATCCACTCTGCTGTGTACTTACTTCCTAGTTTGCTTTTTCTTTCTCTTTCTGTGACACTGTGAAGAATATGCATATACCTATCTTCCTTTTCAGTTCCAAAGTAGAATCTAACCTCTGAAAATTCCACTTGATGCAAAATTCAAGGACTCGATAATAGTCCCTAGTCCCTATAAGTAACATCAACTGACTCTCTAATCACTTCATTGTGTCCGCTCTCCACATTCTGGAGCTTTGCAGGTCATGTGAATCCTATGTACAATGTTGACAAAGTGATGTGGAATGCCTCTGCCTTTAGAGTGGCAAGTGACAAAGTTAAAGAGGGAACACTGGCCCACCTATGAATAGCAGACTAGTTCTTGCTCTTTTGTTTGGGGATAAGTCAGAACTGGTCATGTTGAATAAATCCACACTACCTAGTAAAAATTGTGATGTCACAGATTAGCTCTGTAAAATAAAGGAATTTATGAGCCATTTAGTTTGCAAATTAAAGAGTTGCAAAGTATTGTCAGCAGTAACTGGCTTTAACTTGCAACTTAACGGGACCAGTGAAATAAAGCAAGTGTGTATTTAGGATTGAGCAGCTACATTTGCACAACAGATTTGGATGATTTGACAAAGAAGTATTTTTAGAAATTAAAATCGATTGAAATTAAATATGCAAAATCATCAAAATATACAAAAAGTTATATTTAAGAAAATAAAATTATGAGTATTATGGAAGATATAAATATGATGATGGATACAGTCATAATTAAAATCATCTCTGGCATGAAAAATTATAAAAGCGAAAATTTTATAATTTCAGTGTTTCTCACAGGAAGAGAAATCTTGAAAAGTGTGATGCTAAAAATAAATATTCTGTAATCAGTACTTTCAAAGAAACTAAGTAATAACTATTAAATAATTATACTGGTGTTTAAACATAATAAAATGAATCTCAGGCCACCTGATAAGAATAAATCCTGTCATTTATTAATCCATATATCCAAATGTTGAAAGAAAACCTTTTTTTTGTTTGTTTGTTGCAAACATATTAAAAGCTTCTATTTTGGCTTCTAGTAATCTTTGAAAAAATTGTCTATTGAATATCTCAGTGCATACTGTTGCAATAATTTTATAAAGTGAATATTTATAATAGTATGACATTTCTTCATTGAAATCCATTGCAAGTTAAACACTTATCCAGTAACAAAACTATGAAGTTTAATATTATATGAAATTTCAATATCATTATTAAATATTCCCAACTACCTGACAGCCTATGAGAAATAATACTTCTCATATGATATAGAAGAAATCCAGTTCAAATGATAAGTCACAGTAAGGTCAATTTAATCTAAGTCTTGATAGAATTGCTAAGAAAGAATACCAGTATGACACCTGGGACTGGATTGAACATGTCACTTTAGCGCAATCAGGAGACAATGGGCTTTCCCGGAGCAATTTTAGATAAACAGGAATAGCCACAAATATTATGACATTGAAAAAAAATACATGTATGTATGTGACTTACAACCTTATCTTCCCCTTAGGTAAGTGGGATAAATAACATGTGTGCTCTATGAGTGACACAGAGATGCAGAGTAATTAAAAACACAAGCTCTTAAACCAGTCAGCCTGGGTTTGAATACAGGTTTCACCACTTGCTGTGTGATAAGGACCAAAAATTACTAAATATGTCTGTGCCACAATTTCCTTATGTTTTAAGTGGGAATGATATCATTGCCTACATTTTTGGCTTGTTGCTAGAATAAAATATGTTAATGTATTTAAAGCATAGGGAGCAATGCCTGGCACAGAATGAGAGTGCCCAGTAAGGATTCATGTTAGAAAAGATGTATAACAGTCATTGTTTATTTTAGAAAAATAGAAATTGTTTTGGGTATTACAGGCACAAAATAAGTTACTAGAGGAAGTCAGGCATTTATAAATGTGTTGGGAAGCTAGAAGTGTGAAAATAAAGGGGATGCCACAAAGTGTTTTGGTCACATCATAGAAATTGTGTTTGAGAGGGCAAGAATGTGCTTTGTCACCTACAATTCAAAAATGTTCAAAAATCCACTGCCAAGGTCATAGCTGACCAGAAGCTTTGCAGCTAATACCAAAAAAAAAATCAAACTCAGAGTCTGATTAGCCATTACAAAAAGTCTTGTCAGCCAAAGCCTTCAATAAGCATTAAGCATTCTCCATTGCAAAAGGAATTATCTGTTATTATTGCTAGAGAAAGAATATCTCTGTTTAACTTTTATCTTTAAAATTTTTGATATCTATGTTGTTTATTTTTTATATTCTATACATAAATTACAACATATGGTATTTTTTTTCTTCTGTCTGACTTAATTCACTAAGCACTACTTCCTTTCCCTTCTGACTCTTGCTTCTTCCTTGAATCAGCAGAGCTTCCTATAGAGCACAGTTTGAAGAAAAGTATTCTTGAAATTTTACCAAACCTATTACACTTCAGTTGGAATTCCTAACACATAAAAATTTACAGTAAGAAATCTGACACCCTTTTAAAAAATTTTTCTTCATTTTTTATTAAAGTATAGATTTACAATGTTGTGCCAGTTTCTGCTGTATAGCAAAATAACTCAGTCAAATATATATATATGTTCCTTTTTATATTATTTTCTATCATAGTCTATCCCAGGAGATTGGCTACAGTTCCCTGTGGAACTATATGGACCTTGTTGTTTATCCATTGAAATGCAATAATTTGCACTTACTAACCCCAGACTCCCCTCTCCCCTTTGGCAACCACAAGTCTGTTCTCTGCCTGTGAGTCTATTTCTGTTTTGTAGACAGGTTCATTTGTGCCATATTTAGATTTCACATATAAGTGATATCATATGGTATTTGTCCTTCTCTTTCTGACTTACTTCACCTAGTATGAGAATCATTAGCTGCAAATGGCATTATTTCATGTTCTTTTTATATGGTTGAGTAGTATTCCATTGTGTATATCCACCACATCTTTTTTTGTTTTCTGTTTTTTGGTTTTCTTTTTGGTTTTTAGGGCCGCACTTGCAGCATATGGAAGTGCTCAGACTAGGAGTCAAGTCAGAGCTACACCTGCCAGCCTATGCCACAGCCACAGCAATGCCAGATCCAAGCTACGTCTGTGACCTGCACCACAGCTCATGGCAACACCGTATCCTTAACCCACTGAGCAAGGCCAGGGAGCCAACCTGCATGCTTGTGGATTCTAGTTGGATTTGTTTCTGCTATGCCACAATAGGAACTCTCTGCACCACATCTTCTTAATCCATTCATCTGTCAATAGACAGGTTGTTTCCACGTCTTGGCTATTGTGAACAGTGCTGCAATGGACATAGTGGTGTGTGTATCCTTTTGAATTATAGTTTTGTTTGAATATATGCCCAAGAATGGGATTGCTGGATCATATGGCAGTTCTATATTTAGTTTTCTGAGGAACCTCTATACATAAGACATGAATCATAAAACTCCTAGAAGAGAGGAGAGGCATAACAACTCCTTAATATCCATGAGACAGTTAAGTTCAATCTCCAAATCTCAACACTGGGCATTCCTTTTAAGGTGAGCAGTGAAAAAAAAAAAAAAAAGATCTATTCTGAGGCTTATTTTTTTAAATACTCTTATGTTATAAGCGAGAATTCTTACCATTTAATAATTTTAAATAAAAATTAGTTAAAAACAAATCTCATTCACAATAATGACAAGAGGCCAAGAAATTTCTAAAAAAGAAATACATAAGTAACATATAAGCAGAAAACTACAAAATTTTTTCTGAAAGGTGTGAAAATACATGTAAAGAAACAGCAAATGTTTGGAAGAAAATATTCAGTATTTTAAATAAAAACTTTCCTTAAGAATTAATATTCAGTGTAAGTAAAATAAATAAATGCAACATTCTTCAAAAATGAGACAAAATATGTAAAATTAATAAAAATAGCAGTAATAAGAGTTAACCCCATGCATATTACACCATATTATAACTGATAATAATTAATAGAATGTTAGACTAATAAACACAAAAGTGTCAGAAAAATAAAATGTAATGACTGAGAAAGAAGCTCTCGCATCATTGTGATGAAAAAAGGAGGGTTATACATGGTGTTAGAAGAACCAGTTAAGGTCTGAAGAATAAAAAACTCAACCTACATTCCTCAAGCTGACTCCGATTCGACCCCTAGCCTGGGCACCTCCGTGTGCTGTGGATGTTCTAAGAAGCAAAAAAAAAAAAAAAAGAATCATTTTCACTGAAGGTAAATATTGACTCTCCCTTTGAATTTATAAATCATGATGCATTGCTAAGATAAGTCAATATCTACTTTATTGTTTCTCTAGACTCCAAATGGAGTCTTTGATTAATGCCTTTAAATTTTCTCTTGAGTTTCTGATGAAATGTTCTTCAGCAACAACCATCGCTACTAAAAAGTTGTACAATTAATCATGAGATAGATCCTCATACCTTGAAAGGAAATGAGCCAATAAGTACTAAAGAGATGAACTGCTTTGTTTTCTTCTTCAGTCACCTACTAATGTATAAAAAATAAGCTAATACAAAAGAAAGAAACTACCCAGTTTAAAGATTTTTCTTACACTAGGGTCTTTAACATTCTAATGGTTTCCTGAAATCTGACAGTAAAATATATTCTAATATTATCTTTATTTTTATCTTATTTGGTTAAGTACCAAGGATTCCTCTGTGATGATAAGACATTGGATACAAGTAAACATTTTAAAATATTTATCCCTTTTGATTCTAAAATTGTTCATCAAGGGAACAGAAAACAAGACAAAAATTCAATTCAAGATGAGTGGAATAACTTGTTTTAGGAACAATGTTCTAAAGCAATAAACCACAGATATGCACTGACTAAATTTTTTAAAAATAGGAGTCTGAGTCTGTGGTGATTAGTTGGGTATTTATTCTTTCAACATTGGTTACTATATTTGTTAAGAAATAGTTTAAGATTGCTTGTTCAAGGTGTTACTAAAATTAAATTACCTTAAGCATATAAACGGTCATATGGTTGGTCATTGTTAAACACAAAAATGTTTCTCTTAGACATTTCCTTTAAAGGTAAAATATTTCTATTTTATAGCATTTAAAATTAAGTCTCTGCTTATGTGTTTTAAAGCTGTTTATTTGCACAAGTTTTTAAATTATTTAGGTCATTTTCACCTCCTTTATTTCTTTATTTTGTACAGAATGAGAAAAAAACAGTTCTGTTACAATAACCTGTGGTTGACTTTGTAATCAGTGGGTCAGGAAAGCCACTGAATGTAGGAGTTAGAAGACAGATTCACCTGAGAACACGTTACTGACAGCCAGCAGGAGAGCCAGTCACAGTGAGAGTGTCTAATATCTGAGTGTAGCCCTGTCACACAAAATGTATGCAAGTTTAGACCTTTGCTTTACTGTTTGCTGTGTTCCTCTGCCATGAATGTGCCTATTCTTCTCCTAGGTAAATCTTACTAATGCTTTTGGATTTAGTTTAAACATAAACTACTCCAGGACCCCTTGGCTGATAAATTTTCTTCCTCAATATTTGTCAGATGCCCTTCCTGTGTGTTTCTAGGAGTTTACTTAGCCTCTGCCACTGTTGTTAATCAAACATTTTCCACACTTTTTATAATTGACACTTCACTAATTTTTAACTTCTCTGCTAGCCCATCAAGAATAAAAGTGTCCTGACGAATATAACTATGATATCTGTCTTTGATCTAAAATATTTAATACTTTGCCATTAACACCATAAGCTAGCAATAAATGATTATTGAATGTTTGCTGAATGAGTTAAGTTGAATTTCAAAGTTGAGGCAATACTGATTAGTGATTAGGAACACAGACCATCTAGGCTGCTAGATTTTATCCCCAACTTAGCAACTTACTAATTGTATACTCTTGGGTTGTTTAATTTTGCCTCAGTTTCTTCATTTATAAAATAAAATTTGCATTATTATGATGTTTTAAAGATTATATGAGTTAACATGCAAAAAGTAGTTAAATTATTACATGGAACATAAAAAACTTTAAGTTATCATATATAAATACAACTACTGTTATGTTAAAATTTTTACAATCCAAAAGGATAAGGTAAACTTCTAAATATCTTTACCCAATTCAACATGAAACACAAAATGAATCTAATGTTTAAAATAACATGTTAGCAGATAGATTCAACATTTGTACTTTTTTTCCAAATGATTTCCTGCCTGGTTCACACTTACCAAGTTATAATAATTATGCAGCTGAAAATATTTAACTAATTAATCTGTTTATTTGGAAATATTCATAAAATGTCTGAATGCACCAGTCATTATTATACACCCTGAGAACAGAAGAGTAAACAAAACAGATTGACTTTCATGCTCTGATGGAGCTAAATTTTAGTAGGGAGAGATAGTCAGTAGAAATAAAATACGTAAATACTTAAGAAATATCAGATAGTGGTAAGTGCTATGCAAAAATTAAAATAGAGTGATCCCTTAGAGATTATCTGGGTGACTAACATAGTTTGAAAAGTCAGGGAAGGAATCTGATACTTACACAGTTGTTTAACACAGATCTGAATGACAAGAAGGATCCAGCTTTGAGAAAGTTATGCAGAAGTATATTTTAAGCAGAGGGAGTAATTTTTGCAAAGACCTGTAGATTTGAACAAGCTTGCTATAATCAAGAAACCAAAAGCATTCCAGTAATTTGAGCACAGAATATGTAAGGAGAGAGTGATTAGGGCTGCAGTTTGAATGTTTAGCAGATGCCAGTACATGTATATATATTTTAGTCTATAAAGATTTTGACAATCATTCTAAGAAAATAGTTTTAAAAAATTAAGTAGAGATGGGCATGATCCGATTTAACTTTTAGACCATTACTGAGATCATACTGTGGATAAAAGAAGGGAAGGGCAAGAGGGAAAGCAAGATAATTTATAAATTGACTTTTACTATGATCTTGTCAAGAAATCACAATTGAATTAGGGTGACAATTGTAAGAAGTACATGAAAATGTACTGGAAATATACATGGGTCTACATGACTTGCTCATGGGTTAGATATGAGAAGTGAGTAGGGAGTTCCCTTCGTGGCTCAGTGGTTAACGAATCCGACTAGGAACCATGAGGTTGCAGGTTCGATCCCTGGCCCTGCTCAGTGGGTTAAGGATCCAGCGTTGCCATGAGCTGTGGTGTAGGTTGCAGACACGGCTCGGATCCCGCATTGCTGTGGCTGTGGCGAAGGCCGGAAGCTACAGCTCCTGTTAGACCCCTAGCCTGGGAACCTCCATATGCCGCGGGTGCCGCTCCACATAAAGGCAAAAAGACAAAAAAAAAAAAAAAAAAAAAAAAAAAAAAAAAAAAAAAAAAAAAAAAAAAAAAAAAAAAAAGAGAGAAGTGAGTAAAAGATTGTAGTCAGGTTAGATTCAAATTTTTTTTTGTTTAAGATATAGGGTAGACTATGATATCCTTACTGAAAAGGATGCTGAGGCAGAAGGAGGTTTGAGAACTAAAGGTAAGAGTTCCCTTTTGGTTATCTTAAGTTTGAAATACTTAGTGCACAGCCATGTGGACATGATATAGACAGGTTATGAGGCTGGAGTTCTGATGGAAATTTAGGGCTTAAGATACAGACCCAGGCTTAATATTCAGATTTGGAAGCAATCAGCATATTCATTTAGTGCCTTTACTGTAGTTCCTTATTCAGGTAAAATGATGTAATTAACATCAAATTTATTTAAGTTTTCATTCTAATATAATAAATACTGACTCATTGGTACCTACGAAAGTTAATATAATACCAAATTTTGCTCTACTTTTATAATTCAAGTACTTTATATCAAAGTAGGTATACTTCAATTTCAGATATTTTTTCACTGTGACATTTTATCAATAGTCATCTGGCAACTAGGTTTTTCCAGATATGAGAAGGAAGTAGATAATTCTAAAGTTACCTGTGACAGATACTGTATTGAATTGATTAATGAGTTCATCCTGCTTTTCAATTTACCAAGAACTCTAATTCAGCAGTGATTCTTAAAAATTCTACAGAGGAATTTTTATATGTAAGTTCAATGATCAACTTGAGTCCTATAGGTGTATAATTTGAAATATGATGTCACTCTACTGAGAAAGTACCTAATTTAGTTTTTTAATGTATTCTCAGAATTAGATAATAAGATATCTAACTCTCATTTTCTCATTAGAGTTCCAAATAAATGCACACTTTCTCCAAATCCAGAAATAAGAAAATGGTCTACTTCAATATAATTTAAGTTTCTTATTTGCAATAAAAATAAGGCTGGCATTTTGGCTAATCACATTTTACTCCATATATATATTATTCATTTAGCAATTACTGCCATCATCTGCAGATTCTTGAGGAAGAAATATGGAAAAATATGTTGGGAGAAAATTGGAAAGGAGGAGGTATTTTCAAATAGGAAATTTAGAAAAGAAAACAGATTGGAAACTTGCAGTAGTACAGAAGTAGAGGTGATTTTAAATAATGATTATTTCTAAGGGAATCTTTTGGAGGAACGGTTGGACGTCCCATCAGGATATTTGGGAAAGCCAGAGCCCTGATTAAGAGTTAGGGTTAAGGGCAAAAAAAAAAAAAAAGGCAAAAACAAGGGGAGTAAAAATGAGGATGAGGAACTTTTCTTCTTGTTCTCCCTAAGTTTTGCATTATGAATTATATTTACATATAAAGTATTTGGGCTTTTAAATTCATGAGATCGACACAAAGTGCATTATGTTATCAAATCTATTAAACTCACTTGCCACTACACATTTTAGCAGTTATCATGGGATTCATCCATGTCACAAGAAGCAAAATGGTCCTTATTTTTCAGACGTGCCTTGATTACATTCCTATATTTGACTTTAAAAGACAAGATGCTATTTATAAACAAAATGCAGTGTAAAACTCAATGTTTTCATTGTATTAGCCTTCACGTTTTTACTTTTCACAACTTGGGAGCTTTGTATATATGTGCCCTGCCATAGTCTTTATGAGAATTTCATAATTTTAAACAAGAATGGTATTCTCACACACTATGCTATATATCAGACAATTATATTTAAGTTTTAAAAATTATCGGTTTTTGTTCTCCTGATTATGCTTCTGTTAATGCAATTTTAAATACTATAATCTTGGAAAAAATACTTCCCTTTTAAATACCCATATTCATTATGGCATCACTGTGCATTAGAAGCTAAATCCATTTGTTTCATGAGAACAAAGGTGGGCATGACAGAGGGGTATACAAATTAACTGCAAGTTTCTAAGCAGTAGCACTGAAACCACGATGAAATACAAACTGTTTAATATTTTGGCAACTGAACAGACAGTTACCAGCAAGTGATCCTCATTTTTCCTGACATCCCATTTCTGTCTCTGTTCCTATCACCTACCACTGTGAATTTATAATTGCTAACAAAGCATTTCAGCACATTTGCCAGATTTAAATGGATTTCATGGCACATTGATGCAATTACATGCCCTTTCTTCAAAGGCTAAATGTGTGTCAGCTCCACAATGCACCACATGGCAACAGACAGCAATATTTGACTGACTGGTCTACTAAGTTAGTGAAGAGTGTCATTCTGCTCTCATAGACTTCTGCCTGGACCGGGGGAATTCATTAACAATGGGAAAGACATAATGGACTTTCATTCTGCCCATTTAGTTACCTTCCAAAGCTAGGAGAGGTCATGCAATTCTTTTGAATCTAGAGCAGATTAACAAACATCACTGGTTTTAGGCAAGTCACGCAAACACTCTTATCTCACTTTCTTAATTTATAACTCCAGATGCTAGGACTTCAAGGTACCTTTTAAAGATACCAAGTTCTTGTCGTTCAGCATTAAAGGTTAAGCAGTCCTATTGGTCTGTCTGAGAAGAATCAGTAAAGCAGAGTTGGAGCAATTATTTTGTCCACAGTCCACAGGAAGTAATACATAAGTTGTTACATTGACTGAAACATTTTAATACCTAAATGTTTACAGAGAAGCTTATAATGGTCCTGCTTCAACTATATACCCATAAAAAACTTCAGAAGCAGGCCAGAGACTAGTGCTTGGGACACCCCATCAAAACTAGTTTCCTGATCTGCTCTTCTCTTAGGCAGTATCATTTATTTGTTCATTATTTCAAGCTTCATCAGAGCCACAAATTAAAGTATCATTACTTGCATACATTACACTCAAGGTGACTTGGGTGTTTAGCTGGGACTTCTCGTGTGGGTATAATTGCCTAAAAAAAAAAAAAAAGGATCAAATTTCTCCCCCCATTCATCCCCAGAGAAGTAACACAAAACATAAATACTGGCAGTTAGCTAGGTACGAGTGTTCCTGTTAGAGCACTGGTCCTGATTGTAGATCACCACCTGCTCGGAAATATATACAAAGAAATTCCATCATTTTGCTTCATCTTCAGCTTTGGAAATGCAGCTACAGAGTCAGTCTAGTAAATAGCTTCTTTGTATCAGCGGGGAAAAAAAAAACAGATGTTTTACAACTCTAAGATTAAAAATTTCTATTAATATTTCCATGCAAATAGGGAACATCTAAAACTTAAGTTCTTTGCTGTCATTACCTTTCCTCTACTCTGAATGAAAATAGCCTCTTTCCAGTTCCTAACCATTAGCCTAAGTTTCAGGAATGTTGGTTTTAGCCATGAAATTTAGCAGACATCAGAGATCATAAAAGTTTTGCATCATAAAAGAGAGCAAAGGGGGAAAAAATCTGTTTTTTCTTGATCTGGCTTTTAGTAAATTCCATGTCATGTGATAGATACTATTCAGCCATTTTTCAAATTGAACTCCTGATACAGGAATTTAGAATTTATAATACAGATACAGTTTCTAATTTACTTGACTCAAAATCCAATAAGGGTATAATAAAGGAAATGACTATGTTTCTGCAGCCGCTGCTTCAAAGATAGTGTGCAATCTGTTGGCTCTCTTTTCCTCATTTCTTAGTGATATATTAGGCTCAAGGTTTTTCTTTTTTCTTATTTCCCACAGTGTTGTTTTTTTCTTTTTTTTCCATTGCCTGACTTTCTTTCTTTTCCACCATTTTGATTGTGTCTATGTAACGGAAAAATCCATTTCAGCACTTTCTCTATCAACAAATCCAATCCAAAGTAAATCAAATCTTTGTTTTTATATCCGATTCATTTAAAGCTTCTTCTTAGACCCATCTTCCCATCCCAGTTCAGGTGTGCCCCATAATTAGTGATTTCATATTTCAGAGCACTGAAGCAGTCAGGTAATCCAAGATAAGTAATAAACTATAAAATCATTTAAGTTGGTAGCAAAGAAAGTTTTTTAATATGCACTGTGTTTTACTAAAATCTGGTATGTATCACTTTTACTATCATAAGTAAATTTTGCAAAATGTGTATAATAAATGTGTAAAGAGTATTTTTTTTAATATTATTGCTGTATCTGGAGCATATGGCCGTTATGGCCAGTCCTGGGCCAGAGACTGCATCCAAGCCACAGCTGCAAACTACACTGCAGCTGGGGCAGTGCCAGATCCTCTAGCCCCCTGTGCAGGCCAGAGATCAAACCCGAACCTCCACAGAGACCTGAGCCACTGCAATCTGATTCTTAACCCACTGCACCACAGTGACAACTCCAGAGTATTTTAACTTTAACTTTCAATTTTATATAAGCAAAATACACAATAAAAGTGTTACAGTAAGGTGCCTGTATCTCTCCTCCGCCATTTTAATTCCAAACCAAAGTTACTTTTCCAAAGGTAAGAACTATAAAAAAATTCTTTAAAATCCTTTAAGATAAAGGTATATATAGATATAATATAGAAAAATGTATATATATATATGTATATATATATGTATTATTCACACAAATAAGATAATATAAACACTGTTCTACATCTTATTTTTTCTATTACACGTTTCCGTATCAATTCATTCAGATCTTCTTCATTCTTGTTAATAGCTTCCATTATATGATATATTTATTAACTAGAAATTTTGTTTATTCCCTCTTTTTTCAGTTAGATTTTTTGAAAAGTTTTAGCTTTACAGAAAAAATATAAGCAGAAAGCACACAGAGTTCCCAAATATCCCATCTTCTCCCTCCAGTTTCCCCTATCATTAATATCTTGAATTAGTGTGGCACATTTGGTATAATTCATGAGCCAGGCTTGATACATTAATATCAGCTAAAGTCTAAAGTTTACTCTTTGTTGCATTCATTGTATGGATTTTAACAAATATATGATGACATATGTTCACCATTACAGTATCTTACAGAATAGTTTCACTGCCCTAAAAATCTCCTGCTCCTATTTCTTCCTCCCTCTCTTCCACTGAATCCCTGACAACTACCATCTTCATAGTGTCACCAGAATGTTATATAGTTGGAATCATGCAGTATGTGGCCTTTTTTGATTGACTTCTCTCACTTAGAAATAAGTTCTTCCTGTTTTTTTTATGACTTGATGGCGCATTTCAACACAGAATAATATTCCATTGTAGCAGATTACTTCAGTTTCTTTATCAGTTCACCAATTAAATGACATCTTGGTTGCTTCCAAGTTTTAGCAATTTTGAATAAAACTACTACAACAAACATTTGTTTTCAGGTTTTTGTGTAAACAAAAGTTTTCAACACATTTGAGTGAATACCAAAGAACATGACTACTGGATCCTTTGGTAAGAGTAAGTTTCATTTTGAATGAAACTGCTAGTATTATAGAGTGGTTGTACCATTTTGCATTCCCACCAGCAATAAATTAGAGTTCTGCCTCTTCCACATCCTCATCAACATTTAGTGCTGTTAATGTCCTGGGTTTCGGCCAGAAACTTCAACCATTAAGGCCATGCAAATATAGATTCTTTTGAAGTCCTTTAAGGAGGGTTCTAAAATTTGCCGGTGTTTGCCAGAAAAATGTCTTTATTTAGTCCTTAGTTTAATCAGGTTTACACTTCCAGCTTGTTATTTTGTTTTCAGCAATTTGAAGCTTTTATTTTGTGTAGCAAATGTTTCATCATGGCTTTTGAACTTGAGGTTCTAACAGACATAACAGACTGTATTGTTTCCCAAATTCCCAACAGTTGAACTATTGTCTTTTTTGTAATGGGTTGACTGCATATGAAATTGCAGCCATTGGCCATTTTCAGTTTATAGAAAACAGCAATTTGAAATATATTATCTATCTTTCTCGTTGCATACTTCAGGGATCAACTGTTTTAAATTAATCACATGCATTTTCACTCTGAGGTGTATTTGAAAATTTTTTAAATGTATCCTTCAATAAATATACTTACTTTTATAATTTGCCTATTTTCAGTTTTTAAAGTAGTATATTTAAATATTTCTTCTCCATATTCTACTATCCATTCTAGATCTCCAGTTAGATGAGAGCTAGAACTTCTTCATCTGTTATTTATGTATTTTAGCTCTTCTTTTTTTAATTTTAAAATTTTGTTTCATTGTTTCTCATTTTGTGTAATTTCCTTATATCTGTCTTTCAATATATGAATCCCTTTATGGTTTCATCCTTTGAGGATACTTCTGCCCTAGTTGGTATAGTTGTTTCTTTCTAGGATTTCACTTCCATCCTTAGGCAAAACTACCTGGTCATTTTTTTATAGTCACCTGTTTCTAACTCATAATTTCAATAGTCCCTTTACTTTTTTTTCACTTTTTAGATTCATATTTTATATTCTTCATCTGATGATTTCAATATTTGAATCCAATGCAATACAATTTTATTGTTTTCTGCTATCTCTTTTTTTTTTTAATGATGCCTTTTTTTCTGATAATGACTTTTACATAAGATCATTGTAAATTTATCAGAAAAAATTCTTTGAGATCTGTTTTATTTTTTTTATTTATTTTTTCTTATTAACAATGAGTTCTATTTCAGTTATAGGTGTACAAAGATCATAAGTCAATTCGATAGATTTTGTGGCCAAAACCCACAGTGCATCCCCCCACCCCCCAGACTGTCTTATTTGAAAAACCAAGGTTTTCCAAAATCTGTGAGTCATTGTCTGTTCTTCAAAGAAGTTCACTATGTCTCTTTAGTTTCCACATGTAAGCGGTAGCATTGGGTGTTGCTGTCTAATTGTCTGACTGGTTTCACTTCGTATGATAATTTCTACATTCATCCATGTTGCTATAAATGTTGTTATTCCGTTCCTTTTAATGGCTGAGTAATATTCCATTGTGTGTATGTACCATATCTTCCCTATCCATTTCTCTGTTGATGTGTATTTAGGTTGTTTCTATGACCTGGCTTCTTCCCTCTCTAGCTGCTTTAGATGTAAAGTTAGGTTGTTCATTTGAGCTTTTTCTTGTGTCCTGAGGTAGGCTTGTATTGCTATATACTTTCCTCTTAGAAATGCTTTTGCTGCATCCCAGAGGTTTTGGAGTGTCTTGTCTTTGTTGTCATTTGCTGCTAGGTATTTTTTAATTTCCTCTTTGATTTCTTCAGTGATCCATTGGTTGTTTTCTTGTTTTTGTATCCATTTGGCTAGTCTATGTCTTTTGGTTGGGGCATTCAGTCCATTAAATTTAAGGTAATTACTGATATATATGTTCTTATTGCCATTGTAATAACTGGGGTTTTTGATGCTCTTTTGTTTTTTTTTTTTTTACCCTGCAGTTTTGATATAGGAGTCTATATACAAATGAGATTATTTTAAGTTGTTGGTTTCTTAATTGCACATGCGTCTCCAGTGACCTGCTTTTGTGCTCTCTTCTCACAATTTCTGATTTTGGTAGCATAGTTGTGCATGGATGATTTAGTATCTTTACTGTATATATGACTTTACTGGTGAGCAT
>PVHT021183617.1:13166708-13227890 GCA_004024745.2 Catagonus wagneri
TTTGCCTCCCCTGTGACTAAAGTTGGTATGGGCGGGGCTTGCTGTAGGCTTCCTGATGGGAGGGACTGAGGCCTGCCACTGGTAGGTGGGGTTGATTCCTCTCCCTCTGATGGATGGGGCTTTGTCTCTGGATGAGATTAGAGGCTGATTGTGTGCCTGAGGGGTCTTTAGGCAGCCTGTTTACTGATGGGTGGGACTGTGATCCCACCTGGATTATTGTTTGGCCTGGGGCTTCTCAGCGCTGATGGGAGGGACCAGATTTTCCCAGAAATGGCCCCCTCCAGAGAAATGCAGGCTGATGAATGTTCCCGAGAGCTTTGCCTCCAATGTCCTTCCCCCACAACAAACCACAGTCACCCCTATTTTCCCAGGAGATCCTCCAAGAATTGCAGTAAGGTTCCACCCGGATTCCTATGGAGACTGCTTTGCCCTGGGACCCAGTGCACGTGAAAGTCTGTGTGTGCCTTTCAAGGATGGGGTCTCTGTTTCCCCGAGTCCTGTGGAGCTCCTGCACACAAGCCCCGCTGGCCTTCAATGCCAGATGCTCTGGGGTCTCTTTCTCCCTGTGCCCGATCCCCAGGCGTGGGGTTTTGACATGAGGCTGAGAACTCTCATTCCTGTAGCTGAGTCTCTGTGATGCAGTTACTTTCCAGTCTGTGGGGCTTCCTACCCGGGAGGCATGGGGTTGCTTCTATCACGTAATCGCTCCTCCTACCTCTTGATGTGGTCTCCTCTTTGTCTTCTGGAGTAGTGAGATCTGTTTTAAAAATGACTTTCTCAAGAGAAGACTCGCATTTCCTTCTCCCAGGCATCTAAGAGGACTGTAACCTGAGTCTAAACAAATTGCAGTTTGAGGTTTTTCAGGACATACCTACTTTGTGAATTCTTCCAGTAGCCTTGAGGTATGTGGGTCAAGGGAAGTTATTTTTTAGTGGAAAATATTGCAGCAATACTGGTAGCTTAGAAGTTACACATTATTAGGAGATTTTTTTTTATCCCACCCTTGTGGCCAGAGCTAAGTGAACATGAGAAAATAGAAGACTATTTAGAATAGTCAGAAGTAGGACACAGATTATTTCTTTCCAATTTTGAATGAGATGAGAAAGCTTTGAAAAGTTTTGGAGCAGGGATAACATTATCAGTCTTTAATTTTTAAATCCTTTTGCATCATAAAGAATAAAATTATATAAGAGCAAGGATGGGAATTCTCTGGTGGCCTAGCAGGTTAAGGATCTAGCATTGTCACTGCTGTGGTGCAGGCCCAGTCCCTGGCTTAGTAATTTCCACATGTCATGGGTATGGCAAAAAAAGAGAGAGCGAAAGAGCAAGGATGAACATGGAATTACCAGTTAGAATTCTGCAATAATCTTTGTGAGTAATAACATTGAATTTAGATCAAATGTTAGAAATAAAAGGAGGGAGGTGATCAGAATCTGTATCTATTCTGAATGTAGATTTTACATATATTTGCTGTTAGACTGGATATAGAATACGAAAAAGTTTGTGAAGTCAAGAATGACTCCAAGGTTTTAGACCTTGATAACCATGAAGAATAAATTTTCCATTAACTGAGACACATAGTCCTAAGAGAAATAGGCTTGGGGAAACAGAGCATCAGAAAAAGATTTTTTTTAGGCATGCTCATTTTGAGTTGCATATTTGATACATGCAATAGAAAATATTGATAAAAGTTGAATATATATCTTTGGAGTTCAGGAAAAAAGTCTAAGTAGGAGATAAAAATTGCAATGTTCAGAATAGAAACTATATTTGTAACAAAAAGCCAAGATTAAACCTTGGACATGAAACAATCTAAAGGTCATAAAAATGGAAGAGATCACAAAGAATCTTTAGAAAAAGTGGGAAAAGATGCAGGGAAAAACAAAAGGAGTGTTAAGTCTTAGAAGTCAAAAATGAATAAAATATTTTAATATGTAGCAAGTTATCAACCATATCAGTCAGTGCATAAAGCAAAAATAGGTTGTTTGCATTTGAAAAGAGGGAGGTCATTGGTAACCCTGATATCTATTTAAGAATTGTAAGAATAAAAACATAAAAGAAGTAGATTTGAGAGAAAATTGAATGAAAGTAAGCAGATGTTAAATATTAACAACTCTTTCAGGGGTATAGCTGCAAAAGAAAGCAGAAAAGTGAGATAGCAGCTCTAAGGAATGTGAATGAAGGAAGGTTTTCTTTTCTTTTCTTTTCTTCTTTTTATTTTTTGACTGGACCCATGGCATATGACATATGGAAGTTCTGGGGCCAAGGATCAAAGCCAAGCCACTGCAGTGACAATTCCAGATACTTAACTCGCTGCACCATAAGTGAATTCCCATTTTTTTTTATAATGAGAAATACTGTAGCAGATTTTTTAATGCCAGTGATAATAATCCATAGAAAAAGAGAGAGAAAAAAAGGCAGCAATAAAAAGGGAACAAATGTAAAGTGGCACCAAGAACCAACTCGAGATGAGTAGCCATGAAATTAAAATGAGATCGTTCAGCAAAACTGTGCATTTTTCTCCAGCAACTTTCAGCTGTTCAGGCACAAGTTCAGCGAAGGTAATGAGTTAGTCAACTCAGCATAATTAGTCAGCATGTGAGCTGAGTCAAGCAAAGGAGAATGAGGAAAATAAGTTGAGGGAATAAGTATAAGGACATACCATAAGGCTAAATTGGGTGAGCTGGGAGCGGTGATGTGAGGTTTGTGGGGGATAATGCAGAACCAATGATGAAACATGTTGTAGAGACAAGGAGTTGTTTTTCTACACATTGACAAAGAATTGCTGAGATATGGTGCTGTAAAACATGACTGACTTGGAAACATAGCAAGTGAAGCTTAGGAGTAAAATGGTTAGAGTTATGATTATGAAAAAGGTGTAATTACTAGCATTCACTTGGGATTAAATTTAAGAGGTGAGTTATAGTGTAAGATCATCACTGAAGAGGAAGCAAAGAGCCAGAAGAGTGACATTACATGAATATTGAAATGATCAGAATTTATAGTAGGATTTGTGCTAAAATCTAAAAGAAGAATTACAGAGTGACCCAGTCCTTTGTCACTGAAATAAGGAGAATGGATGGTGTTGTCTTACTGATTTACTGAAACTCTGAAAATCAGAGAAATGATTATATCATCAGCAGTAAAACATATAGTTTCTTTTGCATATTTTAACATCTCTTGAAATTGGGATTTGTCTTACAATTTATGGAATCTGACAGTCACTGTCAGAGAGTAGTTCTAACCTAATTTTCATTAGCTTGAAATCTGGTTCTTTTACATGATTACATGAAGAGACCATTGCAGTTTCTTCATGTTTTAGTCAACAAAATAGGCATCTTCTTCCAAAAAAATTGAAGAAGAAATATGATTCATGGCTCTTGACAAAAAGTAAATTAATGCTTTATAGTAATAGCAAGAATATCTCAATATCGAATTTTCAGAATAGGTGTCAATACTTAAAAAAAAAATCTCTCAAAAGACAGTGGACTGCTGTTTTAAGAAATGCTGCACCACAGCTGCAGCTCTGGCCATGGCGTGGAGCCCCAATGCTATTAAGGAAACACAGGATGAAACCGTATGGGGAAAAAATGTACTTTACTTTATATGAGTGGGAAAGTGAATTGAAAACTCTGAATTTGAAACTCTGAATTTGAAAAGCTTTTTTTTTAACCGCACCTTTTTTTTTTTAACCGCATCCATGACCTATGCCACTGCTGCAGCAATGCTGGATCCTTAACCTATTGCACCACAGTGGGATCTCCTAACAATATCTTAAAATAATTATATTACTTGTATGTTGTCTTCTTTGCATATATGCATTTTTTGCATATATGATAATAATACATGATAAAGTATGAGATTAAGTAAGTGTAAAACCATTATTTTAATAAGAACAAAAAAACTATGATATAAAAAACATTGTTTTATACCATAATTGGAAGAGAATATTTTTCTTCACGATAGTACCCAAAGTAATGGTGTATCTTCCAATCAATAGCATCTCAGATATAATAAAATAGGTAGTACATTTTCATTTTTATTGCAATATTTTTAATTTGTCATTTTAACACTTTGTTGCCTTATCATCCACTCTAAATCCTTCATTGACTTCACAGAAGGAGAGATAGATGTACTTGAAGAGACAAATATGAAAAAGTGCACCTGATAAGTTCCAATGCAGATGAAAATTTTTGATAAAGCATCAGTGTTCTCAAAAGTCCAAGGATCTCAAAAGCTTCCTGGACTAGCAATGGTCACCATCACTTAGTAACTTATTAGAAATGAAAATTCCCAGCCTCTATCTCAGACCTATTGAATTTGAAGAACTGGAGTGGGAGCCCAGCCATGTGTATTTTAACAAACCCTCCAAGTGATTCTGATAAATGCTAAAATTTGAGAACCACTGGCTGAGACTATCAGGCTTAATAGTCTTCTTGCTTCCTACTTTTACCCCTTTTCGGAGATGACAGTGCTGGCTGACTCTCCTGGCTATCTACCCTTCTGGCAATAGAGAGAGGAAGAGGCAGTATATAGGAAAAACCTCAAATGCACTTGATGTTTCACTTCAGTGATTTATCTCACTGGAGAAAGTAAGTCTCCTCAATGCATTGGAGCCTCCTCAATCAAGTAGCAGCAATCCTATTATTTAAGGGAGTAGATAGTAAGCGTGAAGGATGAAAGAGGCAAAGTGGTAATACAAGGGCTACCCACCAGCGCCCTTAATAGTAGCTCATACTAAAGCTCATACTAAAGCTAACCAGTTTTTAAGAACTTGTCTGATTTGTGTGTTTTACATGATCCCTTGTCATGTCATTACCAAGGAGGTAATAGTACTATTTTCAATTTAATGAAAAGTAATTGAGCCTTAGAAGAAACTGAATCTTAATATTTATAGTTGAATGTGAGTATAATTTGATATTTGGAATTGCCCTGCAAGGAAAAATTTAAAACACACTGTGAATAATTGACTCAGGTGACATTGAAAAATTATTCGCATTCTTTATTCTAACTCTTTGTTTCCCTTTTTAATTTCTCTCTTGTTTTTTTCATCAAGCTGTCGATACATGGAATAACTTTTCTTTGCATTATATTAAGACTAACTACATCTCCATGTATATAAATTGAGATAGTTTGGCTGCAAGCAATAGCAATCAACTATGTCTAACTTAGCTAAAAAGAAATTTATGGGAAAGATAGGGGCCTATTCCATGCAATCAAAGATGTGGCTTAAGAACTAGGTTCAGAAAAGAGAGCCAACCTCAGCTTTTCAGGTGCCTGGAGCTGACTCCTTTATGTGCACTTTGTTTTTCTCCATTCTCGTGTCTACCTCTTTTATTGTGTGACAGCAGGGAACCTTCACTGAGAGACTCTCCCAGGTCATACACAGAGGGAAGCAAAAATCCACATGAGGGAAATCGGGGTATCATCCAGAAGAAGAGCAATGCACAGCAGAGGTCGTGCAAACAGCAAACTGCACAGTATTTACCCTCATGTTGGCCCAGCTATAACTTGGGTATTTACTTCTGGTTTTCAAGACTGAAAGAGAGAATTCTGCATTCCTTCTTTCATTCAGTAAATGTTTACTGCATGCCCAATAGTGAGAAAAATGAGCAACTTCAGATACCGAAGGAAACAAAACTTCATTGATATTAGGACCTTGAAGTCTAACTTGCAGTGACAACAATGACAACATGTGATTGCATCAGTTGGTAGTTGAGGGGTATAATCATTGCTCCAAAAGAAGTAGAGGATATTTGTGGGGGATTTTTGGCCATGCCTGTGGAAGTTCCTGGTTCAGGGATCAGACCTGTGCTATAGCAGTGACCAAAGCCGCAGCAGTGACAATGCCAGATCCTTAACCTGCTGTGCCAAAGGAGAACTCCTCAATCTGCTAATAGAGGTAGTTTTTTGTTTCGTTTTGTTTTCTTTTCTTTTCGGGCTGCATCTGCAGCATATGGAAATTTCCAGGCTAGGGGACTAATTAGAGCTGCAGCTGCCAGCCTAAAACACAGCCATGGCAACGCTGAATCCCAGCCTCAGCTGTGACCTACACCACAACTTGTAGCAACTCCAGATCCTTAACCCACTGAGCAAGACCAGGGATCAAACTGTATCGTCATGGATACTATGTTGGTTCTTAACCTGCTGAGCCATAACAGGAACTTCTAATAGAAGTTTTCAAGGGAGTGTTCTTTGGGTAAGAGATAGTTAACAGAATTTAACTTTCTTCCATTCACTATTATTTCCTAATAATTGTATTTGAGCTAGTAAGCCAGGGGAAAATATTACATAATTTCATAAAACTTTTTCCCTTCCAGCCTCACTTGAAACTGCAGTCCTGCCCAGGTGATGTAACCAATGGAGCAAAGTAAGTGAGATTTAAAACAAGCACTTTCACAAATTTGACTTCAGGCTCATCCTTACAGTGAGCCGTAGACTCAAACCCCATATAACCTAGAGCTGTGGTTGATGTTACATAAATACTGATCATAAAATTATAACATGGACAGTTGTTATAGGTAACTTTTTAGACACTATGTCTACTTTTTGAAAAAATCTTTCATATAAGTTTAGATAGTTCTTCCTTATAATTCATCATGTTTCTCCCATTGGTATTTCACTTTCCTCTTTCAAAACATCTTAGAGTTGCTATTAATTTAGTGGAGAGTAATAGGTTAAATGTACAAAGACTGCTTCTTCCAGTTCCTGCAGAGAGCTCTTGACCCATTGATATCTGACAGTCTTTGCTGTGTTGTAATGTCCCTTTGGTCTCATCTCTGTAGTTGCAATCAAAAATGTTTTAATGTGATGAAATACACTGGTACTCAGACAGTTTATTTCTTGGATGGTTTATCATTCTTGAAGCCTTTTGGGGAGTCAGCTCTTTTCTAGTAAAGTGATGCAATTTCTTAAGGGAAATAACTAGGTGTTATACTAAAGTGAGAGCAGAAACTCAAGGAGAGGAGAAGAGAGAAAAAGTGAAAGAAAAAAAGAATCTCAAATATATATGTAATGCAGAAATTTCAGCCCAAAGTGATTCGCTACTGATCAAATTAAAAAGGTCTGCTGGGAATCAACATTAAACATCTTTCTTAAGCACAGTTACAAGTAACAGGTAAAATTTAAAGTGGTGACTGTCAGGAGACAGGGAAAGTTCCTAGTTTGTAAATACCTATACTCTCACAAATAGGAAGGGGCAGCAGTAATGAAATATGTCTTGAGCCAAGCAGCATAATTTTTCTCCCATAGACAGGATTCCTTAAAGGAATGATATGGTTTAGAAGCAAATCTGTTTTTAGCTGAAGCTAATTAGATGGTGGGAAATGTAAAATGACCCATTAAATCCAATAAACTTATTGCTACCTCATTAAATCAGCTTCTCAAAGGGGGATCCCTCTCCTCGTAATGTGGGATTAACCAGTGGCAAATGAATATTTTACTATGGAAGAGAATAACCCCCAAAGCAAGTACAAATAATGGAGATTCAATAAAATCAGAAAGAAACTGAGAAGGAAAACTCTGAGATTATAGTATGACAAAGAAAAGATTTTTTTCCTACCAATTTAAAATAAGCCATCAAAACTGTGTTAAAAAAAAAAACAAGGACTTAGAGAAATCACATAAATAGAAACCAGGAGGGAGGGGATTAAAGTGCTCTATACTATGTGGGGACAAAAATACTGCCAGATATGTATCCCCAGAAAAAAATTCATAACAATGAAATTATAGCATAAATTGTATCAAAACCTTATAGAAAAAAATAATAAAACAGTTAAAATAGATTTAAAAAATCTTATATGCTCCAAATCAGATGGCATATTTGTATAATAATTGTTTTCCATTTTCAAAAAACTGGAGGAGACTGGATTACACAGTTAAAAGATAAGAGTAAGATAAAAAGAAAACTGAAACTTTTTTTTTGGCTTTTTGTCTTTTTAGGGCTGCACCTGCAGCATATGGAGGTTCCCAAGCTAGGGGTCTAATCGAAGCTGTTGCTGCCGTCCTATGCCAGAGCCAGATCTGAGCTGCGTCTGTGACCTACACCACAGTTCACGGCAACCCCGAATTGTTAACCCACTGAGCAAAGGCAGGGATCGAACCCACAACCTCATGGTTCCTAGTTGGATTCGTTTCAGCTGTGCCACGACGGGAACTCTGAAAACTGGAACTCTTAATAAAAACCATTTAGTCCAAAGTCAAAGATAGATGTCAAATAGGAAAAATATCTGCAACTAAAGGTCAAACAAAGGGCTAAAGTTTGTTTAAAGAGTTCTTAGAAATCAATAATAGACAAAAATATGAAAATTAGAGACAAAGGAATGCACAGAAAAGGAATTACAAACAGTTTTTTAATACATGAAAAGATTTTCATCCTCACTTATATTAAGGTAAACGAAAATGAAAAGTTACATACAGATTACTAGAACGTAAAAAATCCTAGTTTGATAATGTAAAACACAGAAAAGCTTGAAGAATCAGGCATTCTTTGATTTTACTGGTAGGAATGGAGATTGCTACAATTCTAACAGAAAGCAATTTGGCACGACCTATGAAATTAAAAATGCTTGTAATTTTGACCTTACAATACCTGAAATAATACTAGGAAATAATGCTTGAAATATACTTTAAAATGTGTAGGATGAAATGTGCATCCAGTAATTCACTGTAGCATTGTTTTCTTTTCCTATCTTTTCTTCCTTTCCCTTTCTTTTTATGTACTTTTAATTAAGACATAATTTATATATCATAAATTTTTCCCATTGTAAGTAGGGTTGTGAAGCCACCAATAAAATTTAATTTTTTTAACATTTACCCCCCCCCCCCAGTTCCCTTAAGTTTATTTGTGGTCAGTCACCACTCCTACCCCAACCCCATGTGAACACTGAACTGTTTTCTATCTCTTTAAACCTGAATTTTCTGAATATTTTATATGATTGGAATCACATGATATGCTGCCTTTTGCATTTGGCTGCTTTTAATTGCCATTGTTTTTGAGATTCTTCCATGTTATAATATGAATCATTTGTTTGTTCCATTTTCATTGCTAAATAATATTCCATTGTGTGGATAAGCATCATTTTGTTTTTCATTCCCCAGTTGATAAATACTTGGATTGTTTGCAAGTTTTATTATCAGGGAATTGTGTCTGATAATAAGTATATCAACACTCAAGCATTGAGTGTTGCATTAACACTCAACACTCAAGTTTGTATGAATATGTTTTCATTTATTTTGAGTTGCGCTCTAGAGATTAAACCACCAAGATATACGATTATATTTAGTTTTTTAAGTTAAACAGAAAAAAATTTGCAAAATAGAGGCACTGTTATACCTTCCTCCAGCAATGTGTGAGGATTCTAGCTTTTTTCATAATTCAGAGACGTTTGAGATAAATATTCAGTGTGCTAACATGCATGCAATGTTAACCTTGGAAAGAGAGGAGAAGGAGAAAGGTTATAAAATTTACAATAAGGGTAATAACCGAAAAGTCCCAAATCCAATGAAACATGAATCTATAAATCTAAGAATTTCAGAATGCCCTAAGTAGGATAAAAAAGCAAAGAGGTTCTAATAAAACTGTTGAGAACTAAAGACAAAGAAAAACATGAAAATAGCAGTAAAAATTTATTCATCATATTTATTATACCAATGGTAAGTAGGTAACTTTTTAATCAGAAACAATGGAGATCAGAAAGCAATGAGATAAAATATACAAAATGTGAATAAAAATTATACATGTAATAAAATGATTCTTCAAAAATAATGTTTGATTTAATTCATCATGGTATAATAAAACTTGCAAACAATCCAAGTGTTTTTATTTTTCTTGAAAGAATTTATTTTCAAATTCTATAGGAAGAATAAATGAGCAATGATGCAAGAGTTCCCCAAAAGCAAGACTATTGTAATTAAATTGTGTCTAAGTAGAAATATACAATAAGAATATACAAATAAGACCGTAAAAAGTTCTTTGTTGGATAATTCTGCTCTAATAAAAAGCAAAGGTCAAATATGTATATGTACAAGTAGAAGAAATTATGAATATTGGTTAACCCAAACAATACGTCTTAAGTTTTGTTGTATTTTTATGTAACAAGAGAGTCTTTTCAAATGTTGTATAATAAAAAACAGTCATAGTTATGATAGAGCAGTCTTGGGGATTAATAGAACTTAGCAAAACAAAGCTCTGCTATTTGAAATCGGAGTGGGAAATGTTAAGGTCAATTAATAGACTTATTTCAAGGCTGCGAGTGAGATGAATAAAACAAATGGTTTAACTCCTGGACCTTCCTCATGAAGTCCCCCATTGGAGGTCTCCACTGTTAAACTCCTAAGCAAAGAATCCTAGTGTGAAGTCCAGGACTAAAATCGGATGATGATGGCATGAGTGCCCTCTCTTTGAACTATTATAACGCTCTTGCAGTATAATAGACTTTAACTGTATAATTAAGAATACACTGGATAATATACTTTTGTTGTTGTTGTTGTCTTTTTGTCCTTTTATGGCCGTACCCGCTGCATATGGAGGTTCCCAGGCTAGGGGTCTAACAGGAGCTACAGCTGCCGGCCTGCGCCACAGCCACAGCAACAGCAACGCCAGAACCGAGCTGCGTCTGTGACCTACACCACAGCTCATGGTAATGCTGGATCCTTAACCCACTGAGAGAGGCCAGGAATCGGAACCTCAACTTCATGGTTCCTAGTGGGATTCAATAACCGCTGTGCCACGATGGGAACTCCAGATAATATACTTTAATTATTCCTCATAATCAGGGAACCACTTCTTCTGCTACTAGTGAAAAATTACTTGGATCATCTGTGATCAATATGAAATAAACAGAATAGAGAGCTTAGAAATCAACAAATGTTTTCAAGGACATTTTCTGTATAATGAAGGTATATTTAAAATCTGTAAGGATATGATTAAATATTCAAAAATAGGTGTTAAGACAATTGGCTGGCTATTTTGAAAATAAAAGCTGGATTCCAAGTTCACTGTTCAGTTCAAAATAAATTTCCCATTCATAAAAATGACAATATGAGAACATCGCAAGAAAATTATGAAGGTGTTTATCAATGGATAGTAAAAACTCCAAAATAAAACCAAAAAAATATAGTTGAAAACCAAAACATTTGACAATCTAAATGGAAAGACTTGGTCACAATAAATAAAATAAAACACTAATAACAAAATAATAAAACAATTGCAAGATACATATAAACATGAAAGAAAACATTAAAATTTCATACATAGAATTTTCACAAATTATGAATTTAGTTTAGATACATGACAGAAATTGGCAAAGGATAAAATAGAAACTCCTAAATTAGGAGTTCCCGTCGTGGCTCAGTGGTTAACGAATCCAACTAGGAACCATGAGGTTGAGGGTTCAGTCCCTGGCCTTGCTCAGTGGGTTAAGGATCCGGCGTTGCCGTGAGCTGTGGTGAAGGTTGCAGACGCAGCTCAGATCCCGCATTGCTGTGGCTGTGACGAAGGCCGGTAGCTACAGCTCCTGTTAGACCCCTAGCCTGGGGACCTCCATATGGTGCAGGTGTGGCCCTAGATAAGGCAAAAAAAAAAAAGACAAAAAAAAAAAAAAAAGGAGAGTCCTAAATTAAATCAAGTAGTTAAAAAACATGAAAAGATATGTATTGTTGCTAATATTCAAATAAAAGCAAGATCGGTTAGTAGAAAGGCAAATTAGTATAGTCTTACTGGTAGGTGTTTTGTCAGCTTACTCAAAAAAATGTATAAACAGCTGATACTTTTTTATCCTGTGACTTCACAGTAGGAGAATAATTACATTCTTACAAAAAAGATATACAGCATCCAGTGCAGTTTCTCATAAAAAACTGAAAAGAGCCTAATGCTCTAAACAAATGATTGATTATATAAATTATAGTATAAAGACACATTAGATAGTACGTAACCATTTTAAATGGTGCTTATTCAAGAATTCACAATCACATTGGTAAACATTATTAAGAAACCTTTTAAAAAAATGAATTAATGAAAAAATAGCTTTCAGTTTTTTCTGATACAATGCAATAAAGAAATGGCAAGAAAAAAGTTTCTTCTGGAAAAGGCTTCCTTTTAACTTCCAACAATAACAAAAATGGTAACTTGAAAAGAAAATCCAGCATCAAAGGTATTTAAACCACACACACAAGCACACACAGCCACACACTCTCTTATTTATCTACTGCACAGTTACATATGCATAAATTTCTGCAAAGATTCCGACTTCCTGATTATTTAAGTCTTATATGTATAGGCCATATGTCATCTGGGTTTACCCTGCCTTGACAGTTCTCAAAAAGGCAGTTTCTTGACTTACAGGAAATTCCCCATGCTTAGAGATAGTACAGATTTCTCTCTGTGATACATATAAATTCCTGCAGGTTGATTTGTTCTAGGGCTTTTTATATAGCTTCTGCATTTCACATGCTCCTCCTACTTTTCCCTAATGTTGGACAGGATGTAAAATACAGCCTCTCTGCAGTTTTCAAAAAATTGAATTGTAACAAGCATTCTGTGAATTTACTCAAGTCTTGAAGATTTATGGAAAGAGATCACCTTTCTCAGGGCTTGTATCTCTCACTCTCACCTCTTCTCCAAAGAGTTAAAAGCTTCCCCTCACACAAAGTAATTTATTTTTTTCTTTTCTTTTTTTCCTTGTCATCTAGGAGCAAATTACTATCCATTCCACAAACGGAACACACCTACTACTAGGGGAAAAAAAATCCTCCTCTCAGATATGGGGTTGTCCGTTAACAGCAATTTTCTAGCAGATGCAATGTTTTCTAAATATTTTCAACTTTTTATCTCTGGCAATAGGTGACCCCAGTTCAATAAGTCTTAATCCCTTGGTTTGCTTATGCTAGCGATGGCAGGTAGTATGAACATGCAGCTCTGACACTAGGCGTACTCCTTTCTCTCTTGCCTTCCTTTCATAGGAGGGAAAGTAAATCCTAAAGCTCCTAGACCCTCATGTAGTAAGTAAGGGGTGATCCTATGATCCAGTGTTCACTATGAAAAGAAAACCTTAGTATGTAGGCAGGGCTTCTCCCTAGAAAGCTTGGTAATGAGATGAAATGGCACATTAGCCGGCAATACTTTGACTCTTCACACTTCTTGTTTGAAAAGCAAAGGCAATATCTGGAAATTCAGCATCGACACTGATTATACAAAGATGAAAGTCCACATACAAAAAATGACAGGCCAGGATGACAGGAGGATACTGAGTCCTATATGTTGTAGCTGAGCTGCCATACAATCCCAGGACTATCTCCCCCTGACTTATTGATGAAAGAGACAAAGAAATACTTGAAACACAAATCCATGTAAGTCTTACAGATGCAGTAGGTTTCCATAAATATGTGATGAAAATGACATCAGGTTCAGTGTTTGTAAGGAAGCTCCTAGTTTCTTTTACTTCATAGTTAAGCTGGCTATTCCATTGTGCGTCTCATTTTATTAATTTTTTCTTCATATCCCTAACAAATACTAGCAGTCTTATTACATAAATTTGGTTGATTATCTGATTACTGCTTATTGTTAGCATATAAAAGTATTAATAAATGCATTAGTAGTGTAAGGTCATACATGATAATTACATAATGATTAATTTCATTTCAAAAGCAAAAAACTGCACTGACCTACAAAACCTCATAAAACTGTCCTCATTGGTTAACATATTGTTTGTTAGTTATTCCTTTAAGTAGGCTTATAATAAAAGCAAAAACAAATCAAAGCCTAATTTATTATAAGATTCTGATAACATTTGTATGTCTACCTTGTCAAAATCCCAGTAATCTGAATTATAACAATGAAAGGGCTAATATCATATTGGGAAGTCAGGCCTCCTTTTCACCTCTAGTTTAAAAAAAAGAGTCATCATCAAGTCATACAAATGTAATACCACATTCACACTACAACCTATGATGAATTAGGTCAGAGGTGCAATGTGTCAACATTAGGAATTTTATCTTCTTTTAGTGTTATAATGCTTCATGTCTTAAAATTGACACAAGAAAATCATTAGAAAAGGAAATCAACACAGAACTCATTTTTCTGAAATGTACTTTCCAGAAAAAAATCCATATTAGAGCCTAGTATATCTTTGGAAATAAGCACACAGTCATACAAGCTGAAACTGAGGAGGGGAAGGGCATCACCATGTCAGCAAAGTGCTCTGTTTTACAGTGCAACCGCACAATCCGCACTACCGGATAAAGCTTTAACCTTTTAATGATTCCGTAGTTGAAGAACTTTTGCTCATTTTTTTTTCTGAGATACTTGTTGTATTAGCTGAACCCTTAAAACTCTTTCTTCTTACACTCAAATTCCTCTAAGTATATATTTAGTGAGATATAGAATGAAGTTTGCACGGCAGATATTAAATTAGTTTTACTTTCCCAAGATTTTTTTTTTCTGGTTAAAGCAGATAATGCACAGAAAAGTGTATTCCTGCAGTGTATTCCAGGACTCTAAGAAGAATTAATGTTACTCTCAGATTATGGTATGTTGTGCTCATAAACCTAGAGAAGAGATTGGTTTAGTGGATAATATTTTGATTTATTCATTTGAGTATTTTTTTCTCACTAATACCGTTAGTTATGTGTTCTTCTTTTGATTTTAAACTATATTCTAAGGTAATGCTGTCTTATCCAAAAATATAACAAAAATGGTATTAATTTCTTGATCATAAGGATCAAAACAGTCTTGAATACATACTCACCTCCCAAGAGTTTTTTCAGTAACAGTTGATCTTCAGGATCAAGTACTTGCAAAACATAATAACTGTTTGGGATTCTAAAAGTTTGGCTTAGGATATCAAAAGCAAACCTTCAACAAATTGTAGCATAAAGTTTATACTATAAACCAGAGCTTCCCGAAACTTTAGCAACAGAGCAACTATATTTCAAGAATGTGTCATAAATATGCCAAGAAATATTACTGGCTATAAAAGTTTTAGAGTGATAAATTAATACTTATACAATAAATTTAATTTTCAACCATTCAAAAATTTCCAGCATTGAAATAATAATAAAAATCTATTTATGTGACAATTCAATTTCCACCCATCAAAAAAGTGACTTGTATCTTATGTGATCTCCAGCTATAAATAACTATAAAATCAGACAAACTATATGAGGGTTGTTTTTTTTTTAATGCACTGAACAATGGGCAAAGCAGTAGTGTGATTTTTAAGAGAAGGGACACAGCAGTGCTCTAAGTACAGGTGCTTTCTTTACTTGTCTCAGGGAAATGGAGCCCAAGTGAAATAGTGGTATAGCTGAGTTCTGGAAGTCTGTAGGACTGAAGGGGATAAAATTTTCAGGGCAGGTTCCTGGAAAGGAAGTAGTGGAATGAAGGGCCCCAAAAAGTTTCTGTGAGCGTTTACTCTGAATTTTGGCTGAAGGCTATTCTGTGCATGCTTAGAGGGACCCTGTTAGACTTGGCAGAAAGAGGTAGTGCTGGACTATGATTAAATGAGATAACAGTAGTCACACAAGGATGGAAAATATTGCAATTATGGCCCTTTCAGAGATAAGACACATTGCTGAGGATTTCAAGTATTCAATTGAGAGCCCAGAAATGACATTCCTTTGGAATAAAGGCAACACCTTTTAATTAGGGATGAAATCAAATAGACTTATGTTGACAAAGACTAACACCAAGACTAACAGAATTAGTAAGAACCCACAAGTAAATTAATTGCCAGACAAAACAGCTGAAGTACAGGGAAACTTTTACATCCATGATTCTATTCTGTATAGTTCTCTAGAGGCAGATACATAACCATCCACTTATAAAAACCCAGAGAACTTCAATGCAAAGAGTGAACCATAATGTGTACAAATTGAAAAAAAAAAATCAAATAGAGGGTGGGGGTCCAGAATGGATGGCCCACCGTGACAAATGACTCTGTGTTAAATATGTATAATATAACCTAACTTTAGGAGACAGGAGAAAAGAGGTGCTGACCTAATAACTTTGGAAATGACTAGATCATAAGATGAAGGAAAATGTACATAAACTTTAACTGGTACAGTTTTTTTTTTTTCCTCCTAATGGTTGATATACGTTAACAATGTTGAAACATATGTAAATTGAAAACAAGTAAATGGATGGTGGATATTGGGAGTCAGATTTCTCATTGTTGGCATAGGAAATTATAGATAAGCAAGGGGGAAAGGTTAGAATAAACTAGATATTCCTGCATTAGAGTCATAAATTTCAGTACACATTCATGTTTACCTTATATAGGTTCTGAAAGATAGATGTAGAACTAACTTCACATATGGGTTTATACATGAGTTAGTATACACACATATGTGTCCTAGTTATGCCTACGGGAAGTGCCTAGAACCAATAACTCCATAGCAATGAGCAGACATAAAAACCAAATATTGATTTTTAATACTGTTCTTCAATAAAAAGAACCAAGGCTCCCTGGAGAATAGCCAAGTTTAGAACTGTGGCAGAGAATATATAAAATGAGCCTGGAGCATCTTGCAGTGCCAGAAAGTAAGTACTAAAAATCCAAAATAATGAGGTTAAGTTAAGGGGCCATGAAAGTTCTTACAACAGCCAAAGATGGAACAGTTTTGAGCAACAAAATAAATATCATAGAATTGGATTAAAACCTTAAACATATTATAAATATCCATGCATGAATATTGATATAAATGATTTAGTAAATAAATAAATTTTAGAGTAAAGACAAATCTAAAGAGGACAAATAATTTATGTAGGCTCTCCCGTCTCAAGGAGGTAGAGTATAACTCCTACCCCTTACTTCCAAAGAGTAAACTATGAAAAGTGTGTGTGTGTTTAGTTTACAGTATATAAACCTGGCAAACATTATCTTAAGCAGGTGATCAACATTAACATAACCAGTGGTAAATCGTGGTGATAGCTTGTACACTTTGTATGCTGTGATCTTCCTCCACAAAACCAAAAGCCTTTTCTAATCATAAGAAAATCATTAGAAAAACCCCAATTGAAAGCAATTCTAGAAAATACTTGACAAGTACTCCTAAAAAGTGTCAAGGTCAACAAACACAAGGAGAGTCTGAAAAACTGTCACAACCCAGAGAAGCCTACAGAGACATGATGATTAATTGCAAAGTGGTATCCTAGATAAGATCCTGTATTAGAAAAAATATATTAGGAGAAAACTAATGAAATCTGAAAAAAAGCATTGAGAGTAGTTGATTATAATATATCAATATTGGTTCATTAGTTATAACAAATGTAGCATGCTAATGTTAGATGTTAATAATAGCCAAAAACTGGGTGTGGAGTATGTAGAAACTCTATACTATTGCAGCAACTTTTCTGTAAGTCTAATCCTATTTAAAAGTAAAGGTGTTTAAAAATATTAAGCAAAAATGGATATGCAGGAAGAGCAGTGACCGTCCATATTATAGACAGAATATCTACACCATGGCTGAAATCACTGAGAACAGAAAATGAACTAAAAAGCAATGCCCTTCACTTAATTAGGTGGCCTTCAGATATTAGACAAAGTGGAATAAGAGAGAATTATATTAGTCCTAAAACTCACTATTTTAAACTGGTAGAAGCTAATTAACTTTAATTGGCAAGATTATGATTTCTACTGTTAAAGGGATGGAGAATTTAGAAACGTGTTTAGTTCACTTATGGGTGATAAAATAATGTTTATTCTGGATTTTGTGGGTAGTCATAAATTTGAAATTGTATACCTTCTACGCAGACATCAAAGGAAAAATTGATGAAGAATGCAAAAATGGAAAGTTGAGGGTACTACGGAATGAGAACACCAAGGGTTAACCCACTCTGGTAATTCAGTAGATCTCTCCTATTTGTTAAACGAAGAACTTAAGTAGAGAAAGATATGTGCTATAGTCAGACATAAGTGAAATAAGCATACTGAAGCGACTCAGAATAGTAGCATTAAATATATCTAATGATATAATTTGAGGCAATAATCTGATATGCAGCATCAGAAATCCAAGTCTTTGGTGGGGGAAGCAGGTTGTAATTTTAAACAGCCCAGTCAACATAGAATTCATGGAGAACACACTGGAAAAAAACTCTATGGAGATTAAAAAGTTAACAATACGGATATCTGGAGAAGGATTTTTTGGTGGAAAGAAAAGTCAATGAAAAGATAATAAGTCAAAAGTGAATCTGGCATGGTTAGAGAACTGCAACCAGACCACTGTGGCTTGAAAAGAGCAAGCAAGAGAGAGTAGTAGGAAGTGATGAGTTCAGAAAGGTGATGGGGCCTCGATACTGCAGGGTCTTGAAGAACAAAGAGTTTTAGCTTTAGTCTTAGATAGAAAGCCATTAGAAAGCTTTCTCTAGAAGAGTGACATGATCTGACATTTTGACATAATCATTTACCCTGGAAAAATTTGGCTTGGCTTAAGGAAATATATGAGGAAAACAAAGAAACAATAGGAAGCATTATTAGAGTAAACATACTATAAGCATGGATATATTTAACTATATGCATTCTGAAATATGTAAAATGTAATTTCTATTCAAGGAGATACATTTTCAGAAAATAAGGAGAATAATTGCTTCTATGGATAGTACATCTCCCTCCCTATCCCTCTTTTGCTTTCACTAACTCTGCCAGCGATCTCCCTCTTCATTAAATAAGAGAGATGCTCATACTGAGTGAAGTAAGTCAGAAGGAGAAAGACAGATACCATATGATATCACTAATAACTGAAATCTAATATACTGCACAAATGAACCTTTATGCAGAAAAGAAAATCAAGGACTTGGAGAACAGACTTGCGGTTGCCAAAAGCATCGGGGAGGGAATGGGATGGTAGGGGTTCTGGGGTTAACAGTTGTAGACTGTTGCCTCTGGGCTGGAAAAGCAAGGAGATCCTACTGTATAGCACTGGGAACTATGTCTAACCACTTGTGATGAATCCATATATGTATGTGTAACCCTGTCACCATGCTGTACAGCTGGGTATAATGTAAAAATTAAAATTAAAATTAAAAAAATAAGCATTTGTATATCACCACTGCAAACAACACTAGTAAAAATTAAATTCTTTAGAGTGTGTTTAGTTATACCACCACATATGAGGATTACATTGAAGGAAGGTGGTGAAAAATATAAAGCATTATATTAAGGGTTGAGATTGTGCCCACATGAAGTCTCTAAAAATAAATAAAAATCCTCTAACATAATAGCAAATGGGTATTTGGGCAGATAGGGAATATGCGACTACCTGTTCTGAACTAGAATCTAACTTGGGGTTCTAGCTCCTACCCATCGTGTCAAATCTATTCCCAATTTAATTGATAAAATCTTCAGGCGAGACAATCCAAGGCAGAGTATCTGTATGGACCGTATATTGAAGGACCAAGGAAAGGTCTCATTTTTCTCTCTCGGTGGCCAGAGGCTCAGAGCTTGCACTACTACATGTGTTAGGACTGCCTAATACAACCATAAGCAGGTCAGTGAAGAAGGAGATACACCCAGTAAACGGTTAAGGATCTTTCCCTTCTCACACATTTCTACATGTCAAGAAAATCAGAGGCAAGAGGGAGGAAAAAAATAACCTAAAATTACAAAAGCAACAAGCCATGAGCTTTGTTTTTGCTTTTTTCCTAACTAGCCCAAGGCAAAATTGTCTTCTATGGAGAAAACTGAGGAAACATTGAAATTCAAATTCGAGACATAGCTATGAGCAAAAATATCTATTAAGAAACACAATGAAATCATGAAATGTATTCTAATAATAAAAAAATTTATGTAGTAATTTAAAGTGTATAAATTTTGTTCTATATTCTGCATTTAATATTTACCACAACACTATGAATAAGGCATAAGAAAATCAAATTTAAATGAAGTTATTGCCATTCTGTGAAGAGATTTATCTAGAATTGTCCCCTTACACAACAGTCTTCCAGCTATCATTTATGCCCCAAAATTAAATGTTTCCATCAGTCTGTGTTATCTTTCCAACTATATTTACAGATAATTAATTTCACAAATTTAGCTCAATATTTCAAGTTGCCACCATAATAACAAATCCGAACTCAATACTGTACTAGAGAATCTCAAAGTTCCTAAGATAGTCGGAAATAATGATTTCCTTGTTAATTTCTCCAAAGAGAATAGCACTATTTTTTTTAATGAATGAAAGATTCTTTAAAATCTATAGCAGAACTTTTCAATTTATGTTGTTTCTTGTTTGCACCTTATGGCTGCACCTTGTTAACTTAATAGGGAAAGCAATGATCAGGAGATACAAAGCTAGAGGAACCTTCTCTTAAAAGTTTATACACAATAAGCCTAGGTTTCAAAGGATGGATATGTATATTTCCCTGTGGGCCCATTTTTAACCCATAGATAAAGTAACTTCTTTAAAATTGTAAGTCATGACAACTAAGGCAATGATTCCTAAGAGTAGAGTCCAGTCTTCACAAGTTATTTCCATGGTAAAAAAAATTCTTAAAAACAGCAGTTGTCAAAAAAGAAGTAAAATGCTAAAATTGGGAGTAGGAGTTTGTTAATAAAATATTTTAAAAATTATAATTGTAATAAATCTTTGTGTTAGGAGAAATGTCAGTCTACAGAGATAACATTCTCAGTAAATAGTGGATTATAGAGTTTAACTTTATATTTTATTTGGTAGAGTGTTTTGTTCTTTAAAAAATAAAATATTTTAGTATCTCACTTTATCCATTTCTCATAAAGTTGAATGGTAGACTTTTATCTTTGGTCTTATTTTTTAAAACAAGACATGCACTTTAGTACCTTTACTGCGCTAATCAGCTTTCCCCACATATATGTAATATATATATTACTTTTACTGTAACTTTCAAACAAAATTTAATTTTTTATTCCTCAAATCTATGCTATTCAAAATGAAGAAATAAGGCAGATTGATGTAAATGACTGTTTAAGATCAGAGAGCAATATATAACAATAATGCCAGAGACACCTATACGCGCTTCACACATTCTACATCTCTGATTCCTATGTTAGAGTATAAAAATAAAATATGAAAGCTGAAAAATTAATTTCAAATAATTTTTGAATTATCCATTAATGTATGCATTCATCACATATTCTGAGTATGACGTATGCACCAGGTACTATTCTAGATGCTGAAAATATAGCAATTACCAAGACAAAGTATCTGACCTACTGGTACTTCTAATGAGGAGATAAAGGATAAAATATATAAACAAACTAATGAAATAGTTTCAGACAGTAATTAGGTATGTAAAGTAATTAGGTATATAAAGAAATTAGGTAAGATAAGGTGAGAGCAAGTGAGAGTAGAGAAAATGATGAGGAAGCTATTTTAGATAAGTTTATTGGAGAAAACCTCTCCAATAATGAGAAGAAACCTGAATATTGACAAAGAGAACTCTGTAAAGGTAGGGGAGAAATGTATTTCACACTAAATGAATAACTAGTTTAAATTATCTAAGATGAGAACAAGCTTGTCAAACAAAACAAAAAGGACATTGTGGATGGAACATGGTGGGTAAGGGTCAAGATGATGGCATTGTAAAGGAGGCCAATTATATTATATGGGACATTGTAAGCCTAATGTTGAGATTTTGCACTAAATTCCAAGGAAAAATATTAGAGTTGTAAGTGTGTGCGTGTGAGAGAGAGAGAGAGAGAGAGATTCTGGCTGTTCTAAGTAAAATGAATTATAGAGAGGACAGTGTAAAAGTAGAGATGATACCAATTTTGGAACTATTGCTACAACTGAGGTGAGACATGATAGTAGTGTGGCCATGTTGGTGATGGTGCTTCAAGGACTGAAAAATGGTACGATTTGGGATGCATTTTGATGTCAAGCGCACAGATGTCATCAGATGTATATAGACATAATTAATAGAACTCAAAATTTAGTTCTAGATTTTTAGATTGGCTATCTGGTTGAACAGTATGAATGAGGACAAGAAAAATAGGAAAAGCATTTTTTTGTGAGAAAGGTAGAGCTAAAATTCAAAATTTGTCTTTAAGGCATATAAAGATGTTTAAGATACTTAATAGATAACCAAATGAGTTTATTTAGTCCATGTACGAAGGTAGACATTGTACTCTGGACCCAGTAAAGTGACTGGAACTCAGGATCTTCTTTAGGAATTGTTCGAACAAAAGAGAAATCAGATTCTTACTCTAAGTTTTAAACACACATATGAGTGTATAATATATGCTTAAATATATAAATTGAGATAAACAGAAAGGAAAAATTCAACCATTATTTGGAACTCGAGTTAAAAAAAAGTTTGATTAAATTCCAGAACGGTGTGTCAGAGTAAGTGTGCATGTATGTGTTTGTATGTTTACTAAGCCTGAGGAAGCTGTTTCATCAAAATATCTCTGGACATATTCTATTCCCTCTGATGGCAATGGATGAAATTCCATTTACAGTGTATTACATTATGTTATTTTATTATTGTGCTTCCTTATATTTATTCCAAATAGCATTACATTATACCACAAGTTTTAAAAGGTATCTTACAATGTTATTTTATAGATATAAATTCACTTTTCATGGGTGATCAATGTGCACATAATTATTTTTTAATGAAGAAATGTGACTATAAATCCAACAAACTTCTTTATATAGGAAAAACTATAAGATTTTCTTCCAAACCTGATACTTGCTTTCAGTAGACTAAAAGGTGTTGGAAAGATTGTTAAAATGAAGGGAGGGAAATCTAATTAAAGCCAGATTTTTGACCTGTGGACTTGATTTGGAATGATATCATTCATTCCTAACAAAAGATATTCCTCTCAGCATGACAGAATCAAACTATATGGGGAAAAAACGGTGATTCCACTGTCCATATTAAGAAAATTGAAAACAGATGTTTTCAGCAATTTGAAAAAAGCATTTGTGAAAAGTTTTCTTTAAAAGATCCCAATTTAAATTAAACAGCTATATGAGGATATTCCCTTGTATACATTTCAATAAATTAAGATATGTGCTATTCTATCATTTAAACCAACATATGTATTTTAAAAGTCTCATATGAGGACTTGTTTATTAGGTAACTGTTAACAGACAATCAATCTTTATTTAGAAAGCTGTTTTTATTCACATCACATCTTAAAGCCTGCAGAATAAAAGGCATAAAAATACCAGTGACAGATAAAACAGAGAAAATTGCTCTGAACAAACTCTTCTAGAATAGCGTAGTGCATATAAATTATGAAAACACTAAAACTTGATCAAAAGAGAATGTCTTTAACTTTCATTTAAATGCATGAACAGATGTGGCAGACCTAATGTCAATGGATAAATGGCCCCAAAATGTGGAATATGAGAACGAGATCTCTGAATCTTTTTAAACTCATGCCAGGCATGGCTGGATTCCTTTAACAATGAGTCAAAGACCTAGAGTTCGTGTAGGGCAGTTGTCTGTCAAGGTTTATAGGACTTTGACCACCAAAGGTTTTACTAGTGCTGTGGAAAAAAAAAAATATGACCGCTTAAAAGTTAATTTGCCGCTTCCCAGTTACCTGTGCATAAGAAGGCAAGTTGAGCCTCACTTCAAAAATAAATACCATGTCAATTCACTTTGAATTATGTATCTGATTTTATTCTTATATATTTTATTCTTACAGCTAAAACACTATAAAATTTGTTTGTAACTCTACAACTTCAACAGTCCCTTTAGTTAACCCGGTTGTGTGTGTGTGTGTCTGTATGTTTGTGTGTCTGTGTGTGTGTGTCTGTGTGTGTGTGTGCACGTGCGTGTAAACATGTATTTTCTGGTAAAATTTTAAGGCTTTATCAATCTGATCAGATGTTATAAGTTAACAATAAACTTGAATTCTATGGAGGCACTTATCAAGACAGCATACGTTCCCACAAATATACGAGGTTTGTTAGGACAGTCGCTAGACAAAGATTGAAAGACTGTATTTAAAAATACAATTTAAAGCCTTAAAAACTTTAAGAGCAGATAACAGTTTCTTTTGAAGAACAAATATTAATTGTGTCTTTAAAGCAAATGATTATGTAATCTTGACTGTGGGTGACAACTGAAAATCATATAGAGCTTTATAGTTTCAAATAGCTTTTATTTAAATATCTCATTTCATTTGTTCTGTCATTCCATGAGGTTTTTCTGACTGCAACCCAGACAAAGCCTATCAATTTGATTCCTTATGTATTTACCACAATTTTTCCTTTCCTCCATCTTCAATGCTATTGCACTGGTTCATGAATCTATGATTTCCTACCTGAACTACAATTATCTACGAGTTCCCCTCCTGCCCTTGGTTTTGTAATATTCCGTTTTATCCTCCATACTGATTCAAGACAAGCTTTCTAATATTAAAACCTCTAAAAAAACCCTTCAATAACTACAAAGAAAAATTTTATGGCCATACCCATGGCATAGGGACTGAATCTGAGCCACACCTGAGACCCATGCTGTAGTCTGGATTCTTAACCTGCTGCATCACAGTGGGAAATCCAACTACAAATCCTTTTTTCCAGCCTCTTCTCCATTCCATCCCCAGACTCTAGACACTCTTTCCTCCACTCTAACTATAAGGAATAACTTAAAAGATAATGAACACAAAGTTATTTCATACCTATGTACTCTCCTTTGTGTACTTCTCTTCACCTAAAACATCCCTCACTCCACCTGTAGCTACTGACAAACAATATGTATTCTTCTAAGTTCTAAACAAAGAGTCACATTTCCACAAAATTTTCCCTTATCTGCACATAGAACAACCATTCCATTTTGGGAGTGCCTACTGAATTCTATATACATTTCCATCAGATCTTCATAATCCTTAATTGAATGAGTTTATGTTTATCCCTTTCTCTCCATTAAGCAACTCCTTGAAAGAAAGATTGGACCCCTTTATCCTTGTACCTTAAGTTTCTAACACAATGAAAAAAAAAAGCCTTCAGTATTTATTGATTATAGGAATAAGTGTTCGAAAACAAGGATCAATTTGAGTTCAAAGACTAGTAGTTTCCCTTTATCACTATAAAAATATGATGTTTACTGAATACTTATTTAATGCCCAACACTCTTTCAAGCAATTTACATTTTATTTCAGTTTCACAATTCCTTATAAGGAAAGCACTATTTTAATGTCCATTTTACAGATGATATAACAAAGTCTGAGCTGTTACTAGAATCCCCTAGGGTCACACAAATAGTAAGTGGCTCAGGCTATAACTTCAGACTCCCTGGATTTTACTGCCATTTATGCTTATACAGCAAAAAAATGAATATAGCAAAAGCTATAACTAGAAAACACTAAGGAGTAGATGTAATTAATTTTCTCTTTTGAGGCCTTAATGCAAGGAGTTATTGGCATCTAATCCAAAACTAGTAAAATCTTGCCCACCTTTCTCCCATTTCTCGTCTTTTCCAAGTTGTTGTTTCTTTAAAAAAAAAACCTGCGTTACACCGTGAGATTTGTATAGAATTATAGTGGATTCTGTGCAGGGAAAAGTAGTAAAAAATGAGTAATCTTTGTCAGCTCGCAAACTGCCTAATTTAAGGCTGAAATCGTTAACTTGACTTGTCTCTCCCATATCACCAAGTGTCAAAATGTACAGTAACAAACATTTTGCTTTATAATTTCAAGTGTAAAAAGAGAAGTTTAAAAAATAATTTTTATTTTTATCTTAGCTTATCTTGATTTAAGGGCATATATATTTTTGCCTTATATTCCATGCTGCACTTTGTTTATATATGTAGGATTTATGGGAGCGAGTATTTGAGGGAAAAAAAAAACTGCCTTGTTGTTTTCTTAAAACTCCTAAAGAAAAATTACCAAGAACTAGAGGTAATCACATGAAAATGTATCTATAGTAACATCTGCTTGAATTAAAAAATGAACAGAAAAGGCAGGCACACAAAGGAAAAACTGCAAAACGAAGTAACTCTAAGAATCTGATATCTGATATAAAGAAGCCTAAAAGATCATCTATATTTGACCAGAAGAGAATTTCACTGCAGAGAATTGCTTAGAGGGCACATGCCACTTGTGTGTTTTAAAATAAAGCTTTTTAATAAAAGTCAATACATTTATTTATATATGAATGCTTAGGAATTTTTGTGGGATGCAAACAGGCTACTCCCAAAGAAAAACAAACACAACGTAAAATACAGAAATATTACACTACTTTTTTTAAAATTCTGAATTACAACCACTAAATCTAACTTGCCTAAGTTTATTCTTTTTGTGTGTTTCTTCTTTCTTTCTTGTCATTAATATTTAACCCTCAATATATCAAGAAAAATGGTGGCTATCATTTCTTATCCAGATCCAATGGACTCCTTTAAAAAAAATTTGTCATCTAATAAATAATGCACAGAAGTAAGAATAAGATGATGGTCAAAACAACTATATTCAAAATTTTAAAATAAATTTAAGCATTATAAACCTTTTTGTAATCAAATTTTGGCATACAAACATCATGAAAACTAAAAAATATGTCCCATCTCCTGTTAGCAAAATAGAATAGCCCTTATCCTTGCTACAAAACTTTGCTGATGAAGTCTTTCCTAATTAACAACCACTGGATGAAATTTACATCCACCCTTTGTTCTCAGCAATATATTATTCATGTATCTCATTGTCTAGTCTAAGATTCCACTTACATGATCCATTTCACATCCATGATCCATTTCACCATCATCATTAGAGGACTGTTATCTGTCTCTTTGTATTTCTCTTCTGATTCATCTAATAATTGTGAAACATCTTTCTATGTTAATTTTCTTCTCTATGCTATTATTAAGGTCTAGTAGAAAATAAAATATACTGAATTCTCAATTGTGTTCAATAAAAGCTAAAAGCAAATTACAGAAACGACGTCTCCAGTTTTCTCATATACATTCTGGAAAGACAATGCAATGTTTGAGGAAACAAAATGATAAAAATGAAGGACAACAATAACTCTTTCACTATTATTTTATCCTTCTAACAAAACTATAGCATGTTTACCTTATGAGCTATATAGTAAATATTTTAGGCTGACAAGCTATATGGTTTTGGTTGCAGTTACTCTGTCATTAAAGCAAAAGGAGGCACGGAATATATGGAAATGAACATGCCTGTGTCTCAGTGCAACTTTTTTTTTCATAAAAACAAACAGTGACCTTGATTTCATGATCCACCTATCTCTGTGAACCTATATATTTATACTATTTGTCCTTTTTAAAAAATTTAACCTTTCAAACCAGAACTAGGAATGATTGATAATTATTGATAAAATAGTCCTTATAATGATGAAATGGAGAAATGTTTCAAGATAGAGAAAAAAGATCATTAATATCTGATAACTTAGTTCAGATTTAGAGATATGTCCAGTGGATCAATACAGAATGAGTTTTTTCTATTTAAAATAATTAAATTTTCACTTTGTTCTTTAAGGAGTCCTAAGACAAAAGCATGTTATAAAATATCAGATTGACAAACAGTTGGCAGTAGTCAAAAATAAAATTCATTTCTAAAAGTGTTGCCATAGAGCCTGATGATGTAGTGAGTATTAAAGCTCTCCTATGTCCATTGCATTTTGCTAAATGCAAATGATGGCACAGTCATCTATGTTTGTATTTTTCCACACTTATCTGTCTTTCTCTATAATGCAAGGCTAGGCACCTAAAGCAGGTAAGAACCACTCAAGTCAGGAAGTCAGAGAAAAATATTTGAGAGTTATAGTAGGAATTTGTTTACAGTTGACTAAAATAAAATTCTAATAGCAACAGGAGCTGGCTAAGAAAATGAGTGGCAAAAGTATATGATAATGTTCATAAAGAATGGGGACTGGTAAATTTAGGGGAAGATAACATAAGAGTGATATTTTAGGAAATATTAAAAAATGAGGCTATAAGGCAACCAATGATCTCTGACAATGGGGACAAATCAAGGTTCTGGAATTCCTTTGAGAATTGAAAAGCAAGAGCAGTTTCAGATAAATGAAAGGGAAAAAAAGAGATAATATGAAATGAGTTTAACTTCAAAAAGAGAAGCCAGAGTTACTTTAATTCAAAAAATGTGCAACTAATATGTGGGAGACTTCTGAGAAACTCTCATGTGAGTACCTAAGTTGGTTCTTAATTTTACATTTGCCAGGATTTTTGCAAGAAAATTAATCTCTCACTTGGTGGCAATTGCCAGATGCCTGTCAGTGGAACATAAGAAGTAAAAGCATCCCACCCACTGGTCTAACAGCTTGACTTAAGAAAATATGAGACAGCTCTTGATGTGAGAAGATAAACAAAAACAAACCTAATGGACATTAGTCAAATTAGAAAGAAAAAGTATGTTCAATTAGTTACACGAAAACTTCTCTATAACTTGAAAGCAAAGCACTATGGAAAAATAAAGAAAAAAGACGAAAAGAAACAATGTTGCACCGAACAGTTTAAAACCAATTTAGTGAAAAACCAAAAATAATACTGCTTTTAGGCAGTAAAAACTTTTTTGTAAAGACTTGATTCTTAAAACTCGAAATACATTTCTAAATTCAGTTTACAATCTTTTGTGGAATGCATGGTTTGCTAACCTGAAAAATGCTCCTTTTGAAATTCTAGCATAAGTCTAAATAAAAGATGAAACTACAATCTAAAAAAGAAATTCTACCATAAAAAGATTAAAGAGAACATTACGGGAAGAATCATTTTATAAGTTTAACATCCTACGGATAAGCAAAGAATGCTTTAAAATATTTTATGTGTTTGGCCACTGGTACATGCTACATTGGCAGTAAGATTTGATGTATTATTATATATTAATGCTGACTCAATTTTTTTTCAAATGTTATAGGAAGTAGTCATTTCTTACGGTTTTGCAATAAAAAAAGTACATATTGTAGACACCATGCGTAATAGAAAGAAAATCTATAGTTAGAAGCCCTGACATCTAGTTCTAATTCTGCCACAAATCTCTTGGACAATGCGTTTACCACCCCTGGCCTTAGTTTCCTTATTACACCTGAATATATTATTTCAAACTTCTCCTCCTTCTATTACATTGATTAAGTTAAAAAAAAAAAAAGCCGTATTTTTTTCTCTGTGATTCCTGTGTTCAGATGTTACTTTCGATTGGTTTACTCTCATGTTTACTAGCAACAGAAGGCGCGTTTTACTAATCAGGACAAGCCCAAGCAACGGTTTAAATCATGATAGAAACTCCTAATCAACTCTAGGGGTTACATTTCTGGAAAGTATTGTGCTTGGTAAAACTAGAATTAGCAAGATCAAGATCTAAAGTATATGCATTAGGGCCTCACCCAAGGCATATGGAAATTCCAGGCTAGGGGTCAAATTAGAGCTGCAGATGCCGACCTAGACAACAGCCACAGCACCCTGCGATCCGAGCCAAGTCTGCGATCTACATCACAGCCCATGGCAATGCTGAGTCCTTAACCCAATGAGCGAGGCCAGGGATGGAACCCGAGTCCTCATGGATCCTAGTCAGGTTTGTTACCACTGAGCCGCAACAGGAAATCCCTCCAATTATGTCTTGTCCTGAGCTATTCTGCCCTGCTAAATGAATGTTTAGTATCACACTTTTATGTAGATAAGTACTTAAGGGTTATATGAATTCTGAGTACCAACCAGCTTCATATTTAAAAGCACAACTATAATCACATATCATTTAATTAGAGGAATAGTCCTGGGTAAGTTTACATGTATAGGGACTCAGTGTCTCTGTAAGATGAAAAATGACTGCTATCCAAGTCATTTCATTTTTCAACTGTTGAATCTGATACTAGTTTCCTTAAAGCTCTCTTCACATCACAATTTCTCAGGCTGTAGATGAAGGGATTGACCAGGGGAGTCACTGCAGTGAAGATGACCGTGGCCACCACGTCTTGTACTGAGTAGGAGGATGAAGGGCGCATATAGACCCCCAGGATTGCCCCATAGAAGAGGGAGACCACAGTGAGGTGGGATCCACACGTGGACAGGGCTTTCCTTATCCCGTGGGTAGATGGCAACGTCAATACATTAGAGAAGATGTAAGCATATGAAACAATGATACACGTGAATGGTGTCATAAATATCAGTCCACCCACAGTGAAGACCATCAAGTCACTGATAATAGTATTAGAACAAGACAGCCTTCGAATAGGATAAGGGTCACAGAAAAAGTGATGCACAGTATTGTTGGAACAAAACGTGAGTTGCATCATGAGAAGAGTGTGTAGGAGAGCATGCAGGTTGGTTATGACCAAAGAGGCAGCCACCAGCAGGACACAGAGTTTGGGCCTCATGATCAGGTGTAGTGGAGGGGGCAGCAGATGGCAGTGTAATGGTCATAGGCCATCACGCTCAGGAGGAACCCATCCATGTTGATGAAAGTGATGAAGAAGTAGATCTGGGTCATATATCCCACGTAAGAGATGGACTTGCTTCCCAGGATGTGATTCACCAGCATCTTGGGGATCGTGACTGATGAAACGCAGATGTCGACACAGGAGAGGTTGGCCAAGAAGAAGTACATGGCTGTATGGAGATGCGTGTCACAGCCGATGGCCAGGACGATGAGGAAGTTGCCAATGATGGTGACCAGGTACATGCACAGGAAGAGCCCAAAGAGCACCTCCTCCTGCTCTGACTGCCCAGAGAGCCCCAGGAGAAGGAATTCTGTGACCCTGGTTGTCTCTGCCCATGTCTGCAGGGGAGAAAATGTCCTCGCAGGGTAGGATCATATGCTATCATTGGAGCACATTTCATGTTCTGCTACGGTTTATTCATTTGGTTGACAATTACCTACAACTTAAGCATCTTTTTGAGTCATTTTGGGAAAACGCCCTATTAATTTCAATAGTGCTTAATGACCAATGACTATGGTTTTATTTATTCTATTCTCATTTACTGAGTAGCATTTATAGATACTTTTGTGTATAGTATTTAACTTAGTCCAATAATTGGGGTGTTTGTTGTATTTCAGTTTACAGATGAAGGAACTCGGGCTCATGATAACTAACTGATGTTTCTAAATCTGAAACTGATAAAAGTTAGGTATCCAAACCAGAAAAAAAAACAAATAAATAAAGTATATGCATCAGTGGGGGAGGAAGGTAATCAATACTGTGGTCATTATATAATCTAAAACGGGATGTAATAGAAGTTCCAGAATGCATCTATGTCTAAAAGAAATCTGATTTGTCAGCATTAGAAACTTATTCTGGTAGATGAACTTTCCCCAGAATCACCTTCATTTTCAAGCAACATTGCTACAGCATCCTGATCTGCAAAGATATATTTTTATAATTAAGGCTTTAATTAGAGGAAATGCATGTTTTTTTAAAGTAAAGAGTTTTTTATCCTGCTCTTAGATTGAAATTGAGTGTCTTTGAACTTGTATACATTAGTCTTTTATTCTCAAAATTCTCTGCAATGTAACTGTTCCAGATTAAAGGAAAAAAAATAGACACAATAAGTAAATGCAATATGTAATCCTGGATTAGATCCAGGGAAAACTACTATAAAGGATATTATTGGAACAATTTTCAATATTTGAATATGAATGGTACTTTAGACAAAATATTAGTCAATTCCTAAATAAGTCAAAATCATAAATCCAATCATTGTATTATTGTGATGTAAAAGAATACCTGTTACTGACCTATAGATAAGGAAAAATAATAGTCCAGAGCAGTTTGTGATAGGAAAACCTCATTGAGAAGAGGGGAGTGAAGAGATAGAAGATGAGAAGAGAGAGGAGAATGTAAAGTAGCAAAACGTTAAGTACATTTGGGTGAGGAGTAGGTATATAAAATATATATATATATATGTGTATATATAATTTGTAATAGTCTCACAGCCCTTCTGTAAGTCAAAAGTCTTTTAAAAAATAGCTTTTATTTCATTTATTATTTTGGCCGCACCCACAGAATATGGACTTTCTGAGCTAGGGACTGAACCTGCACCACAGCAGTGGTGAGAGACACTGCAGTGACAATGTTGGATCCTTAACTCACTGCACCACAGAAGAACTCCTAAAATAAGGTTTTGAAAAGTCTCTGTTAATTTTTGCAATATAACACCCATATTGCCTAATAAGAAATTATTTTCAGTGTTCAAGTTTACATTTTTCTGAGCTTACCCTTATATCTATGTATAATAAGTAAACAGATATCCTTCTCTTCATTATCAGGCAGACTCTCTCACATAGGTAGGCGCCAGCAATCATATTATAATTTAAGAAACAGCTTCTAACCTTCAAGGGCAACAGCATCATAAACACTTGAAGAACATTTCTATAAACATTTGCCTGTACATACAAATATATGGAAATAATTACAGAGGCTCTTTCACAAACCAAAATGATTCTGAGCAACTGATATATTGAAAGATCAATTTTTTAAAAAATTGTTGGAGTTCCTGCCCTGGCACAGTGGGTTTAGAACTAACTGCAGTGGCTTAGGTCACTGCAGAGGTGTGGGTTCAATCTCCTGCCAATGCAGTGATTTAAATGATCCAGTGTTGTCGCAGCTGTGGCTCTAGTTGCAGCTGCAGCTTGGATTCAATCAGTGGCCCATGAACTTCCATATGCTGTGGATGGGACCACAAAAAGAAAAAAGGAAAGACTCTGTTATGCTGAGTAATGAGATTGTTATTTTAGATTAGTGTATTACACTACTTACTACCTATAGTTAGCTCAGGATTATAAGGTTTTTGTTCTTTAGTAAATGGTAGGCCAGAGCTATCATAAATGCAATCATTCACTAAGGCACCTTGATTTCACAGTTTAGTAGGGCAGATTAAAATCATAAATTTATTTTTGACATTGCAATTTTAGCATGACACTTTTATCTAATATCAAATTTTGACATCTCAAAATCTCACATAAGGCATGATAATTGGTTTTTAAATGCAAATCCTGAAAAATGGCTTTCACCAGAGGATAAATTTGAAATTTCAAGTTGGTCATGCCTGGGAGGACATGTGAGTATTTACTGTTGAGTTATGACACATGCATATTTCTTTTAACAAATTACTGACAGAAAAGGTAAAATACTGTATTGCTTATTTCTGACATAAAGCATGGTCCTATTCATAAAAGAAGACAATATGGTCAAATATGGTCCCCTCTCTCTCTCTGATTTACTATTCACTTACCTTAAAAACCTGGGTAAGTAAAGAAAAAGCAAGTACAGTTTTAACGAAACATTTCATAGATGAAAATGGATTTCATAGGAGTCAAAATTGCTAGATAAAGGGAATTCCCATAGTGGCTCAGCAGAAATGAATCCCACTAGTAACCATGAGGTTGCAGGTTCAATCCCTGGCCATGCTCATTGGATTAAGGGTCCGGTGTTGCCATGAGCTGTGGTGTAGGTCACAAATGCAGCTCAGATCCTGTGTTGCTGTAGCTGTGGTGTAGGCAGGCAGCTGAAGCTTCGATTTGATCCCTAACCTGGGAACTTCCATATGCTGCAGGTATGGCCCTAAAAAAAAAAAAAAATTGCTAGATAAATTAAAATTTTCAACTAAAAATTATCTACAGGCAACATCTTCAGATGTTAGACAGGATATTTATAACACCCATCTGGTAGTCAGTAGATGTGGAGGTGCTTCAATATGCTCTAGGTAGTAGAGCAGATTAGTTTAGGGTAAGAAAACTCTCGGGAGACAAATTTTGAACTTTGTGGGCCAATGCATAATAACCGACTTGACCCTTAATTTGGTGAAACCTATTTCCTCAGATTTCTTGATTCATGTAAATTTAGTTTTTAAGGAAACATTCAGAAAGCATAAGTCCAACTACCTATTTTTTACAAATGTAAAATCACCTTCTTGCCAAAGGTCATTTGATAAGTTAGTAGCAGAAAGAGAACAGCAACTCATCTCAGGCCTTTTGGCTTCCAGGGCTATCCCTGAATTCATTCTGCTGTCTTACCATTTTAATGTGAACACACAAAAAAAGTATGGAATTTCAATCTTTAACAAAAATCTGAATAATTTAAAACATGCTCCTTTTTTTCAAGGGCTGATTCTCCCAGTTCATATATTACAATTATTGAATGGAAAATGAATAATCAAAGATAATTAAAATTTCACGATACATTCATTTTACTTCATTTAATTTATACACTAAATATTTTAAGCATATGTGATGTACATATCTTTGAAGATCACTCATTTATGAAGAAATAATCCCTGTCACTTGCTTTGCATTGACAAAAGTGATTTAGATAATAGAGAGTTTATATTTTTTTTAATTCTATATGCCACACTCGCAGCCTATGGAAGTTCCTGGGCTAGAGGTTGAGTCTGAGCCACAGCTGTGCAACGCTGGATTCTTTTAACCCATTTCACCAAGCCAGAGATCAAACCCACAACTTCACAGCAAACTGAACCACTGAGGTCAGGTTCTTAAGCCGCTGCACCACAGTGGGAACTCTAAGAGAACTCTAAGAGGAACTTTTGGAAATTGTATTTGTATACCAAAGGCTTAAATATCTTCAACCCTATTAATTGCAATAGAACTAAATTTTTTCTAACCTTTTTTTTTTTGCAGCATGTCATTGATTTAACATAGAGAGTTTCAGTAGAATTTAACAAGAAATAATGTTAGATTATACAAGTAGAAGAGAAGTGACAATGTGACAATGAGCATCAGAGTAAATTTTCAGTGTCATGATAGTGTTCTTTTTCTAAGAGTAAATATAATTAAAATATTGACAGGGGATTTAAACTTAGTATGGTCCTCCTGTTTATTTGAATTTCACACAATATGATGGACTATGCATATATTTTGAAGTAAATTTTATTGACAGCCTGTCATTATTAAATAAATTGAGGATTTGAGTCCCAATTATCACAGTATAAGGAGGATTTAAAAAGTGAAAAACAATCACTTCTTCTGTCAAAATCAAGTATACAAAGATTCTCACGATAGTTTGGTGAGAGAAAATTATATGAGAATCGGTCATTATGAAGAACAGCTGTCCACTCTCAAGCCCTTTTAATTCCTTGCTACTCAAAGTGTGGTCCACCAACCAGCAGCATCAAAGTGTGTTAGAAACACAGAAACCCAGGTCCTACTCCTAAACTAATAGATCATAAACTACATTTTTAAGGGCAGTGGGTTACATACATATTATGATTTGAGATTCATCACTTAAATTTTGAGAAGGTGTGGGAGAGGAGTGAGGGGAAATGATCGCACTTATTCTGTATTTTCTTACCTAAATAGGCACTTAATAGATAGGGAAACAATATTATATAGTATCTTTCAGACACCCAAGACTTTTAAATTCATTGTCAAGTATAAATCTCACAACAAATTTGTGTGATGGGCACTGTCACTTAACATTTTATAGTGAGAAAACTATAATTTACAGAAGTTAAGTAGAAAAGTGCACATAGTAACTGGTAGGAAGAAGGCCGTCTGACTCAACTTATGCACTTAATCATCATTATATTTTATGGCTTAGTACAAATAGGCTTTCAAAAAACCTCCAAATCTACCAATTTGTGTTTTTTAAGATGATAAAATACCACAATTGGAAAATCTGGATGAGAACAAGTACTGACTAATTTATCACAAACCAAACTGGTATTTAACCCTCTACTCATAAAAATAGACTGAGATATCAAGAATGTATTCTAAAACTTTTTAATAGTGTTCTGATGATCATATACATTAGAAAATTCTTTTTTGTATCTGAAAAGATGCATGTCTATATTTTCATTTATTCTGGAAAGAAAATTATACAGATACAATTTTTTTAATGTTTGTTTCTTTGGCTACCGCTATTTTTTGATAAAGATACAAGAGGCTGCTCTGTTTCACAGTGGCAGGACAAAAATTAACAGAAGATATAGGAAATATTACAGTGATGTTCTTATTTAAGTCCATAACTAATGACTAAAACAGCTGACACTTACTAAATAGTTGCTTACATGTAAGAAACTATCACAAGATTTTTTTAATATCATTTAAGTTTAACCATGAAACACGAACTAGCTTTATTCAAATAAGGAAACAGAACTGTTAAATGTTGGATCTAGGATTTAAACCCAGGTAGACTGGCTCTAGATCCCACAATTCACGCTGCATAATTTTATGAAAAGCTTCCTTTACCTCCCAGTGTACTTAACATATTTCAGGTTTGCTCCCTCTTCGATAGAGACTATAACCTATAATTTTCTCTTTGAATTATTTTGGAGATGTATATGATGACCTATTTATAGTCACACCGACTTAATAGTCTTATAAATGAGATAAATGCCTTAGGTTCATGTGATCAATATTTATGAATTATGTCTTTACTGCCTAATTTTTCATTCAAAAAAGACTGAGATAAACTATACTGTAGTTTGTTTCCTTGCACCATCTAGTGGATTTAAATGACAACTGCGGCAGTAGTATAAACGACTATAAGTCAATACTATGTCAAAGTTTCAAACGTATCCGATGAATTATTCCTAAAACTGTATTTTAGATCACACCACAAATGTGCCCGCTGTCTTTTTCAAAGGGGACTCGGTTAAGCACAGATGCTGACTCTATTAGCGGAGCGTTCAAATCTACAAACAAAAAACCCCCATAAAATAGCATTCTCATTTCTTTACATTTAGAGATAATGAAAGTCTGATACCCTTTAGTCTTTCCCACCCATTTCCCTAACTCCAAGGCTTCCAAGGCAGCTGCGCCTAAGGAGAAGCCCCGCGAGTCTGCGCGGAGCCAGTGCGCAGGCGCGTTGAGGAGCGGAAGTGGGGAGGCGGGGCTGAGCCCGGACAAGCGAGCGGAAGAGGTCTGGGCCGGTGGGTGAGGCGCCGAGACCGTTTGGCGGCGGTGAGTCCCGGGCCAGCCCGAGCTCAAAGTCTAGACTTGAGACGCCAAAAGAAACGGAAGAACTTGAGGTCCAGAGTAGTCGCCGCTGGCCGCTGCTGCCCTATCTCTGCCGCCGCGGACGCCTCCGCCCTCGCCGCCGAAGACGCGGCCCTGACAGGCCTGTAGGCCTAGGCGCGGCCCGCCGAGCCGACGTGTTGCCGCTGGTGCAGCAGTGAGTAATCCGAACGCCCTCTGCACGGTCGTTTACACATTAAAATGGAGGAAATTTCGTTGGCTAACCTGGATACTAACAAGCTAGAGGCCATCGCTCAGGAGATATACGTAGACCTGATAGAGGATTCTTGTTTGGGCTTCTGTTTTGAGGTGCACCGGGCAGTCAAGTGTGGCTACTTCTACCTGGAATTCGCAGAGACTGGTAGTGTGAAGGATTTTGGCATTCAGCCAGTGGAAGATAAAGGAGCATGTCGCCTCCCGCTTTGCTCCCTTCCTGGAGAATCTGGGAATGGGCCTGATCAGCAGCTGCAGCGCTCACCTCCGGAATTCCAGTAGCTGCAACATGAGCGTCTGAGGGTGACCAGGACAATAACAGACCAGTCCTGTGGTTTGGAGAAGTTAGGTAGCTAAGTAGGAAAAAAAAAAAAAAAAAATTCATACAAAAGTCCCAATTCCCATTGAAGATCCTAGCCTTTAAAAACCCGAAGTGGAGAATATAGGAATTCGGATCCTTTTATGTGTATTAACTTGGATCAGCTTTGAAACCCTGAACAGGAGGACCTCTGCTGTGTATCCTGCACACCATGCAGTGGTTGATTTCTAAACGCACAAAGTGCACAAGAACCCTGTATTGTCCCCGGTGCACAGATGAGCAGCTGTGTGCTCAGCATATAAAGTTCTTTGGTTCCTCAGCCTTTCTGTCTGTCTGATGTCAAGGGCTTTCTGTACAACTGACAGTTTGAACATAAGTGATGGTCAGGCCTTAATCATTGGGCCACAGTGGGACTGCACATCTGATCTCTGAGCCTCTGATTTGGGCTTCTGCGAGACAAATGAAAGTCAGATATGAGATCTGGATGTTAATCATTCCAATTTTGAAAACCAAGAAAAGGAATTTCCAGCCGAATCTGGTAGGAGAAGCTCTGAGGTACTGACTCCAACAAGAAGAAAAGCTCAAAGCCACCAGCTTCCAAGAGATCCAGCATTTACAGTGACTTCAGTGGACTTGGGGATGTGGGCTAGCCTTTTGCTGAACAGAGCCCTCTTTGCTGCTCCTCATCTGGTGGGATAGGCTTAGCAGATGAACAACTTGGTTATCCAGGAAGGCTGAGGATTAAGTTATGCTCCCTTGGGGAAGTAGCAGGCCTCTGCAACTATGCACAATCTTTCCAATTGCAAGATTCATATCTGGATATATTATGCTATGGACAGAAGTTTGGTGGGGCATTTTTCTACTCTGAATTACTAGTTACCTAGCCAGGATCTGACTTAGTTATTATGCCAAGTCGCTACCTGCCTCCCACTTCAGAGGCAGGAGTGACCTATGGAAGAGCATCATGGCTGTGCAGGAGGCTGTGGTTTGAAAGCTGAGCCCAGAGGGGACCTTTTCCATCTGCGCTCAATAATGTGAATGGGTTAATGCTAGGAGCAAAGGAGCAAGACTAGGTCCTCTCTCATCTGACTGTGCAGTATCCTGTTGAGCGCCCCAGTTCTTGGGTTGGGAATTCACAGAGCTCTGTTACAGTGAACATCTAGACTGTCAACACCTTCTCTGCCCCTCACAAAGGGGCAGTCCTTTCCACTTGATCTTCTTTGAACCTTTTTGACAACAAGAGCTGTCTTTTGTTGTTGGAAGTCAGGGAAGGGCCCCCAGAAATCCATGGCTTTAGAAAGTGGGATAGGGGAGGATGGCAAGTGTGAGCTGCGTATCAAAACTACTCTCCACATGACTCCCTGATTGGAGTGTGTGAAGTGTAGAGGGGTGGGAGCCCCAAGGTAAGCGAGAACGGTGCTGCTCTATTTGAAATGTTTTCTTACCTCATTCTGTGCCCCAATAAGGGGCCCAGCCTCATTTATCTGGCTTGGCCCTGTGTACTCCTGTCCCCTGCTCCACTGCCTATCTGGTGCAGCTCATGACCCGGTGCTGCCTGCCACTCTGCATTCACACTGACCAGTTTCAGTTTCTCTTGTTGCTCCTGCTTCTGAAGCCTTCCCATTTTCCCTTTACTTGGCTTCTATTAAATTTGTTTTGTTTTGTACTGTTTTCTTGTTTTTGTTAGAGATTCAGAGAAGAATCTTATGGCTCCCTCTGTTGGGATTAGCGTGGGAAGGGAAGATAGTTTTTTGTATGTGAAAAGTGGTTCTCTTATAGAACTACCTTGCTGGTATGCCTTCCTGCTGTGTCTTACTTCCTGAGGAGTTATATCCTCCCACTTCCACTTGGATACTGCCTTGTAGGACCTAAGCAGAAAAGCAGTAAAGGCTGACTGACACAGGGATGGAGCAGATTCAGATCCATTTGCTCTAATCCTCGCTGTGCATGTATCCTTCTTTATCTCAGAAGGGTCTGTTTGGACTGTATGTTCTGACCTGGGTTACATAGTCCAGAGGGATAGGGGAATCATAAGAATAGGGCCTCAAGACTATTATTGCATTCTTCTGCTAGAGTTTTCCTGCCCAGGGTCAGAGCCATGGTAGAGATTGTTCTTCAATCCAAGAATTGTAATAACTTTAAAAAGTCAAACCTTGGCATGAGCTAAAATAATTTGGGGTTATCTGCCCTTGACTTTTTTTATAGACATCTCCTTCTAAGGGGATGCAAAGGGAAAGAAGGGTCTAAGTGAGACTCTGGCCTTCTTACAAGTGATATTTGGGAAACAGGCTGAATTTAAGGCCATTGTCTGCTCTTCAGAGAGGGAGCTCATATTGTGACATTACTGTTTCCTTTCCGGTGTTTTCTCCTGGTTAGAGGAGGCAGAAGTAGAAAGAGTTTTGTGTTTTGGTCGCTTCATATTACCTCTCTCTTGGTTTGTGTTTTTGTTTTTTGCCCTCCATTCTTAGGGCAGTAGCCCTCTGTCCTGGATGGGTATTAGGTGGACTAGGTCCAGCAGGTGCCCTTGGGGACAAACTAACTCCTTTCTTTTAGGGGGAGAGAATGCCCCCTACCATAGAGTTGACAGTGGTTAGGAACTCTCCCTTTCCCTACCTATCTCCTAACAGCAGAATTCCTGTCCTCCTCTCCTCAATTAAGCGTATTGAACACCCTGTAATTCTATTATGTATCTGAGTGTGCGTGTGTGTAAGGGGTGGGGGGTGGGGGGAGGGGTTCTTTACAAATTTCTGTGGTTTGTGGCTTTTTCTTCCATACATTAGTTTCCACCACCGCATGCCCAGGGGCCATTGCCTGGCATTATCGCATGCTGGGGTCATTTGGGAAGTGTAGTGAAGCTCACCACTGTCCTTTGTTTTGGAGAGTCTTATTTTTGCATAAGTAGTTCATCCTATACAGGTTGCTAACTAACTGTGTACTCCTCTTGCCCCTATGGCTGCTGGTGTAAATAAACTGCATCTCCCCATTGGTAAACAATAATAATAAAATTTTAAAAAATGAGTTTATTTGGAGTGTATGTTCATCTTTTAAAATTATATATATATATATATATACACACATATATATGTGTATATATATATGTATTTTTTTTAGATATTGACAATGTTGAATCACTTTTGAACCTTAGTCACTTTCTCCTGAATGAGAGTTTTATCAAAATAGAAGAAATTCTGCCCAAGTTTGTTTCTCCATCTTGTTATGCAAATTAACTTTCTGCAATATCCAGTGAAAGAAACTAACTTTATGTAATCATCCATTTCCCATAAGAGGTAAGGAAGTAATAAAATAAATCTAATCCAAGCCCATCACTAAATAAGTCCAGTATGAAGGGTAGTTCAATTTAAATGGAACTCAAGATTATCTATATGTTTTACCACCATTTCAATCTAATATTATTTTTGCTCTCAAGGCAAATAATTCATAGCAGAAAAGTCAGCCTTTCTAAAGGTAATTTTTTCCCATTACTTTTATTTTTATTTTACTCCAACTATTTAGTTCTGTCATTTGTTTTTAGATAGAGATTTTTCATTTCTTCCAGTTTCTAATCCAAAGTTGGAGCACTTCCCCTAGAAAATGTACATGTCGTTCCTTAGTATTGATCAAAACCACTTGTCTACTAAATGTTATAGTTCTTTAAAGAAACTCCAAAATTGAAAATAACATTTAGATGAATAAAAGTTATAGAAATTGGATGAGAGGAAACCTGTCTCAGTAGGATATTTCAGGGGACCTTATAGACCTATGATGTGATAAGCGTCACCCCGCATTCATATGCAGCGGTGTCAAATATTTTTGGATTCTATTCCATATGTTTAGATTTGAATTAATGAATTTCATTCTAACCTTTTCTGAAACGAGGTATTTGCAAGACCTCAATGCCTTATGAAATCCACTTGATGGACTTCTAAGATGATTCATTTTCATATTTTCTAACTAATGATCTTTAAAAAGGAAAAAAAAGGCGTTACCTACCCTTTAACTCCCGAAAGACTGCATTTTAGCTATGGTGTGCAGCATGAAGTCAGGAACCTAATAAATAGTTGCTTGATGTTGATAAAGACATAAAATGAATAATGCTCAAGTAGTTAAGGATTCAGAAACAGCTTTCTTGAAACATCTTTTCATATAGTCTTTAGAATAATCATGGTTAGTGAATTACTGGTTCTCAGAGATAACTTTTAACATTAGTTTTCGAAAGTTTTACTCTGCTGCGGAGAGTACAAGCTCTTTGATTTTTTTATGTTCCCAAAAGTGCTCAGGATGCTGTAGAGGAAAATATTTCTTGAAAGTGATGTATTCAGAAAGACATTGCAGGTAAACCTGTAAATCCTTGATTTTTTTTTTCCATTTTGAAAACTTAAGTCATTATTACTTGAGCCTCATTCAAAAATAAAAATACAAAGCAATAGAAGCAAAAGAAGAGTGCTACTGCTAGGCCAGTGGACTCATTGAAGCAAGAGAATTTTTAATAAATGAAAGGGATAATTTTCTAGAGAAAAAGACAAACTGGTTAAAGTAGAATGAAAAAATGGTGATACTAGTGAAAACTTTAAGATGAGTGAAAAAACTGAAAAAATGGAAAATATATTTAAGAATATAATTCAAGAATGACTCAAAAAAATTTTAATCTTAAAATTTAATACATTTAGTATTTAACTACATCTAGAACTTTAAGGAAAATCCCATCTCTACCCAAATACATATAAATATGCTAGACAGAGTTTTACAGACAATACAGCAAGAAACTAAAATCATTGGCTAAGTGTATTATGAAAATGTTAGCAAACTATCAAAAATAAACTTGAGTCAGGTTAATTGCAGGAAAAGTTTTGATTCAAAATCATCGCGTTACCATTAGAGAAAAAAAAATGTGAAAACTCCAGTACAGAAAAATAATTTATAAGATTTGATGCCAATTATTGATTTTTAAAACGCTTATTAACCACGTAGGAACTTATGGGCTAAAGAACTTCCATACACTGATAATATATGTATCAAAAATCTACAATCGCTTTGCTTAATGGTAAGTACCTTAAAGGCATTCCCTTTAAAAGCAGAAGTGGAAGAAACAAAATTCTCATTCTCAGGTGATATCTAAGTGGATAATTTTATCGAATCTATGAACATACCACCATTTTTAAATGTTATAGTGCAACTCAGCAAAAGTTATAATGGTCCTATGTAATATTAATATAACAGAAGTAAGATTTTATGGAGAAAATGAGAAAAGTTACATCTGAATGTTAAAAGAAATGCAAATAAATGAGTCATAGAAAAGGAAACCAAAAATAAATGGAGTACGATAGGATGTTCACGGAAAGGAAGCACAGTATTACTCTATATGTATTGGAAAGAATCGTGATTAAAATCCAAATGAACATTTTCATGAAATTTGTTAAGCTAATTTTAAGATTCATATGAAAAGCAAGGTGCAAAGATAGACAAGATTTAGTATGGTTTTTGTACAAAAAAAAAGTGGAATAGAAGAGAGTTTAGAATTAGGTGGCAAAAACTACCCACATACAGGGAGTTCCCATTGTGGCGCAGAGGTTAACGAATCCGACTAGGAACCATGAGGTTGCGGGTTCCATCCCTTGCCTTGCTCAATGGATTAACGATCCAGCGTTGCTGTGAGCTGTGGTGTAGGTCGCAGACGCGGCTCAGATCTGGCATTGCTGCAGCTGTGGCGCAGGCCGGCAGCTGTAGCTCCAAATTGACTCCTTGCCTGGGAACCTTGATATGCCATGGGTGCAGCCCTAAAAGAAAAAAAATACTCATGTTCATATTTATGTCATCACAATGTATGACTAAATTGGTATTATAGTCAGTAGATTATAAACTGGGTATTCTCAAATATATTATCCATAAATATTAAACTGTACTCCAGACACAGAAATTAATTCTCATGAGGATTTAGGACTTACTGTGGAAAAGTAAAACATTAAAACTTTAAAGGGAAATATAGAAGGATATGTTTAAATTGTAGGCAAGGGAAAATTTCTTAAAAGCACATAAAAGATTAAAAATTGCTATATTGGGTCATGATAAAAGTAAAATTTTCTGTGCACTGTCATATTAGAAACAGACAACAAAATGCCATCACATACCAATATACGTTTTAGTTCTTATAACGGATAAAATATTATTAACAAAATATGCAATTGGCAAATGAGCAAAGTAAAATAACTGCTCATTTATAGAAGAAATCCAAATATTATATTAATATGAGTTTGTTTTCTTAGAGCTGAATGCATGGAGAAAATGGCAATATGAAAAGATAAATGGAAAATATGAAGTAATTCAGCTATTTTATCACTTCAGGATGAATGCTGCAATGAACTGCTCAGTTACATTTGTAGTATGGCAATTATTTTTTAACTTTTCTCGTATACTATTTCCCAGTCTCTCAGTATCAATATTCCATTCAGCTAAAATTTTGATTCAAGGGCTTTATATTTACAGTCAGTGATTTATTCCCAGGTTTAATGACACTTCATAAAATTTAAAGACTTTGATTTTTCTCATCAAGTTATCAGCAATATTGTCTGTAATAACTCCTTTTTTCTGGGTAATAACAGCAGACCATGAGAATAGTAGCTTAATAAAACCATCTCTATCAGAATAATATTCTACGCAAAAAGAATATAGAGTAAAACTCCAACTGGTTTTTATCCAGTATTAATTATAGTTTGTTTATTTATAGCAGGGCAAAGAATAATCCAAAATCCCGTCCATGAAAGTAAGGCCAACTGGTCTATAACAATTAGAATTTTTACTATTGGGAAAGCTATGAGATAGGTCTGATGGGAGACTAGAGGCTCAGAAAGTGATATATTAAGGACATTTATTAGGTCCAGTGGAAAAAGATAATTAAGCTACTTTACCTTGTGGATGTGTGCAAATAAATATTTATTCAGACTTCCTGCCTTAACAAGGCCCAAAGAAGGACCATATATCCTTATTTTCCTAAGAGAGCCTTGTTTTACAACGGTTTTCTGTTGTTGATAATGTCACCTTGTCCTTTCAAGAGTGTTATATTTTGAACAATAAATTATATGGTTAACCTAGTTATAACACACAGAAGAATTAAGAGCTGCTTTTAAAAGAGTTGAAGGCCAAACTGTGATGGAGGTTGTGCGATCAGATCTTCAAAGAAATTGTTAAGTTTGCATGTAATATATACTATTTTGATAATAGTATGTACCCAGTCAGAAGTTAAAAATGAAAGTATGGATTGCATTGACATGTAGTCAGAAATGACCAGTGGATTGACTAATAGGGTAATTTGAAATATATGGGAAAATCAAAGGGATAAAGATATTTGAAACTGGATCTTCCATGCTTGCTATGAATTGGAATGAAGAGTGGATAAGGGATGAATTGAATCGATGAAACAATAAACAAATTATATGCTGTGGGAGTCCCATATGAAGAACCTGTGCGTAAAAGCAGATCGTCCAAACTTCAGTCTTTACCTGTGTCTAGGTGGCAAAACCACAGGCAGTTTGCAATAGGAGACCAAATCACTCACTTTGCATTAATACTCACAAACAATGCTATTTAGCAGGTAACAACAATTCACAGGTATTGGTGAGCTGCATTGTTAAGCAGAGCATGAACAGAAGTAATTCAGAAGGATCTGTTATTCAGTTTATAGTTTATCATGGTTCTTGGATGAGGATAATGTTCCAGGCCTTAAACTTCACCTGTTATTGACTGACTTAAAATACTATAGGTTGTGGAGTTCCTGTTGTGGCTCAGTGGAAACAAATCCAACTAGGAACCATGAGGCTGCGGATTTGATCCTTGGCCTTGATCGGTGGGTTAAGGATCTGGTGTTGCTGTGAGCTGTGGTGTAGATCACAGACTTGGCTCAGATCTGATGTTGCTGTGGCTCTTATTGGACCCCTAGCCTCCTGGGAACCTCCATATGCTGCAAGTGCAGCCCTGAAAAGCACACACACACACACACACACACACACACACACACACACAAAATACTGTAGGTTATGTTATTCAATAAAATTTTCTGCAAGAAATGATAAGGCTGTATGTCAGAGTGTGGATAACTGTGAGAATGCACAGCAAGTTATGGCTATTCCAGAAGTAGCAGTTGATTATGCAAATGAAGATATGGGTCTTCCCATAGATCAGCCTTTGTGTCATTTTTCCCCCAGCTCTCCCCCCAAAAAAGGGGCCCCCAGCTTTTAGAGCCCACCTTCCCATTCTGGCCATGTAACTACTCTCTCATAACAGGGAAGCTTAAAGCCAATAAAAGAGCATCTCTGTTGCTTTATTCTCTAGGACTGACATGATTAGTCAGGCCCACTCAGTATAATGTCTCCTTTCATGAACTTAGAGTCCACAAGCAGGAGTGATATCCCATTCTTTTCACAGCCCAGCCTTGCCCCTTCAAGGGATTGGTTATAAAAAGTAAACCAGGGGGCCACCATGTTTAGAAGCCACCCTTTGATAGACAATTTTCACTTCACCCTTTAGCACTCTATGCTGAACTTTTATGAGGCTAAAGATGGAGTTTCCCAGGATGGAATCTCCTGTTTGCTCTTTTTTTTTGGTCTTTAGGAAGCAGGGTTATACAAGTTCAGTGCAAGTAGGTACCATATAAATAATAGACAAAAAGTACTTATCACCCAAATTGTGGGCTCCTCAGTTATGACTTTTCATTTCCATCCACAGGGAAAATTTATCAATAATATGTGGGCTGTGAATAACAACAGATTGTAGCACATACCTGGGCACTTTTGAATCATCATTCCCCAGCCACAACCCCACCTCCATACCACCCCAGTCTCAAAAGCTCTACCCACATCACTCTTACTTCTCCAGCAGTTTAAGCACAACTCCTTACAAAGTGTGGAATTTTTGTTGGAAGGTAAGTTTCATGAGAACTGATGGTAGTTGTCTTATATACTGCCCAGTATTAATGTCTATCATGTAAGTAGATATTCAATAATATTGACAGATGTTATGAAAGAAGTAAACAGTAAATATTGAATTGAATAATATTCTGTTACGTTAATCACAAGAGTAAAACAATGGATACCATCTCTTCTTATCAAGGAGGAATAAGATTCTCTTACCTATTATTTCAATTATAAAAATTTGTTTAGATATTTGTATCTTCCAGGCTTTTATTCTGAAGAATTCAAAAGGTTTTTTGTTTTTAATATATTCATCTCATAACTTTCACTTTCTAGGAAGTGCCTTGGCAATTAAAGCTTGATTAATTTATTTTCTCTTTTTTGGGACAGCATTAATGAGATCATTACAACTTCTGTAAAAAGCTAAAATGTTAGGTTACAAAGTTGAACTATTAATGAGATCATTACAACTTCTGTAAAAAGCTAAAATGTTAGGTTACAAAGTTGAACTATTATATGATGATATAGTCACAAATTTTACATTTTAATTTTACGTAAGAAAATAAGTATATAATTTGATAGCTTAATACAGCAAGAGGTTTATAACAAAACATACACCACCACAACAAAAATATCTCACAAATCTAGAAAGCTACAATTAAATCTAACCATTGAAATAGAAAAAAAAATTGCTTTAAAGCATTTTTCCATTGATCTGCTTTGTTCATATAGCCTACTGTTTACTTTTACTATTGTTGTGCTTGCTAAAATTAAATTAATCCTAAGGTTTTATCAGCTCTGGTGTGTCTGTTCTTTCCATTATGAAAAATGAATGAAACTTTAAATCTTGATTAACGTCTTTCAGTGACCAAATAATATTGACCAAATCTCAGGTCTATTTAGAACAGCAGATAATTTAATGTGTCTGATAAATGTCATATTTGAATAGAATTTTTTAACAATCACTTTTCAAAAGAATTCACACATCGAAAACATTATTTCTTAGACTTGAGGACAAAGACAATTCATTTATTATGAGATAACAACTAGGTTATAAATCACTTAAGCTGTAATTTTAAATGCCATCCATTTTCTTCTAACAATTTTGTTCTTTGTTTTTAACTCCATGGTTTTGCCACAGGTCAACAAATTACTGAACAGTTCGGCTTGTGAATCAGTGAAATGGCTTCTGAATGCCATTTAATGAAAAGAGTCTCTGATCTATTAAAAAAAAAATTCAGGTTCAGTCACACAGAGGGATGAAATCAACTCACTTAGTAGATTATTTCAAAGTAAAGTTTTGGGATTGAGTGAAAACTCCAAAGGTGGTATTACAAATGCTGCCACAAAGGAACCTTATAATGTTTGGCATGTCGTCTCTCAAACTCAGGTTTTCTCGCTTCTAAAAGAGGGATAATGATTTCAGTCATTGCATTCTCACAGTGATGTTGTCAGAATTACTTAAAGATGTAAGCATGACAGGGCTTTTTTCAACATCATTGTATTTTATTCTTCTTATTTGCCCCATACCAGAAAATGTGCATGAAAATAGCAACTTCGTACCCAAGGTTCGAAGGAGAGATTTCCTGGGACAGTCATAGAAGTCTCTCTATTTAAAGAAATGTCATCTGTCATTGAATTTTAAGTTTAGTCAAAAGTTACATAACAACTATTTTATTTTTTTTAGAATTGAAAAAGAGGTCCATTCTCTGCAATGTATTATTTCTTTGTTTATTTGGTAACAGACATGTATCCAAGTATTGCAGTGATTTCATAGTAAGATTGTCTAACAGAAGAATCTTTCAAAGACTTGACAATTCATTTCCTCCTAGAATCTCTTTTAAAAGTGTGTTAATATAATTATAAAATAATCTTTAGTGTATAACATGGGAAGGAGCACAGCTGGTGTCAAAGACAGCTTACTCAACTCTTTTACCTTTACCTTTTTTCATTAAGTGCTTTGCTTGTTCTAAAGGCCTATTCCACTGTTGTCACAAGATTGCCAATATCTGTGCTGTTGTAACTCAATACAAATTTTAGCAAAATGTAACAATTTGAATTCTCCTTTCATGATAGCTTTTGTCCATGTATTTTTTTTGAAATGGAAAAATATACAATTATGTACTTTATGTAGCTTCCCTTTTTTCTGTGTTTCCTCTCCTTTTCCTTATGGGTTTGGGCTGTGTAATATTCCTTTTATCAATACCTTATTCGATTATATCTTAGCAATATCATAAGTGGGTGGTCTCTTGTAACCAAAATATGTAAATGTACAACCGTATTTTTGAAAGCTGAGAAATAATGCTTTCCTACACATTCAGTTCCACTAATCCATTTAAATATTGCATAGTATTTTTTATAATTGTAAATTTGGCAATTATGATATACCTCCGAAGAAAAATATCTCTCAGAAACAGGTTTCATTTTTTGGTGGAGGAGGGCTTCTCCTTAGTTTACTTATTCATGCTAAAGTTTAAATGGAGGGAAACTTTAGGATATAAACTTCATGGAGTTAGAGTATCTCTTTTAAGATTGTATGCTGAAATACATATGATATTCTTACTCTTATACCATGATTCATAATCATTCGTTAATTTTCAAGTAATTTCTTATTCTGTCTTTTTTTTAACTTTTAACAGAAGTCGTTATTTCTGCTTTGTATTAATAGGTTTCTAGCAATTATCAGAATTGTTTTTGTGTAGGTGCAAGTTGCTTGATTAGAAATACAATATACACGAAAATAACTCTATAGCATATCTTTTTTTTTTCCCATTATTGGCTGCTCCACGGCATATGTAATTCCCAGGCCAGGGATCATATCCAAGCCACAGTCGCTACTCAAGCTGCAGCTGTGGCAAACACTGGATACTTAACCGACTGTGTGGGTAGGTATCGAACCTGTGACCCAGTGCTCCCAAGATGCTGCAGATCCCGTTTTGCTGTTTTGCCACAGCAGGATCTCCCGTAGCATATCTTTTTATTTAAAACTTTTAACCTATGCAGCACAATTAGAATCAGTAACTTTTATTAAATATACCTCTTAAGCTACAAATATCTCTAAATAAGAAGCAATTGCAACTTCTCAGTTTGAGTCACCGGCATCAGTATTTCAAAGAATTTGTCATGCTGAATGTTGATCAGGGGGTTCTGAATAAAATAACGATTAATAATGTATGGCATCTTAGTAAGTATTGTATGTCTCTTTTTAAGGCAGTCTCACCGCCTCTATTTATATTTCTACCACACTACAGAATAACTACTTTATCTCTTGAGACTCCTCTTGTAGACCCCAACGTGAATCTTTGTATGCCAAACCATTACAAATGTACCTTCCAAATTTGGGGAAAACTGTCTGGCTCTTTTAGCAAGATGTGATTTACAGACAAATGGACAAAATCTTTAAACTTCATTTGTAATAGAGATCCTATTTAAGTCAAAAGGTTCTAAATTAGTGCAGCTTTAAGATGCATGAGAACACTTCTACCACCTGGTGGTCTTACTTGCTATTCCCTTGATGAGAGTTGAGGTCTTAAAACCTCTTTGACTCTCAGCCTACTTGAACTGAATTTCTCAGTGGAATCAGCTCCATAAACTTAACGAAAGCACCAGGTCATCTATCGCCAACAACTATGAGAGAAGAAAAGAATATTTCAGAGAGTCTCAATAATTTTCTCATGAGCTTGATCAAAACTGATTTTAGTCTTTAGAGAGATGGAACTATGCAACTGCAATAGTGTAAGGGGTTTGATATTATAGAAATCTGGTTTTTAATTCCATCTCTGTGATCTATAATCTTGCCATTTTTCATATTAGATCACATTTCTAAGCTTTGATACTTTCATGGGTACAATGGGATTTATAAAACCAACTTTTTATTTTGGTTGTAAAGATATAATGTTACATTCACACCTATACCCACAGACACAAAAACATACTCAGCTTGTAAAGGCTTTCCCAAAACAACACATACATGTCCTCTAGAATAGCAGTACTGTCTATTCATTGATTTCCTCACTTCAGTCTCTCTTTTCCCTGAAAAGCATCAGAGTCATCTGCTTATAGCAGAGGCCCTTCTTTGAGTTTAAAGTACCCTCAGTGTGTTTGGATACTTAGTTGGGCAAGACCATCAAGTTTCTTCTAGGAGATATGTCATGAGGACCTACTATTGTTATGGGCTGAATTGTGTCCCCCTCAAAATTCATATGCTGAAGCCCCAACCTCCAGTACCTCAGAATCTGACTGTATTTGGAGACAGAGCCTTTAAAAATGGTAATTAATATAAAATGAGGGCACATGGGTAGGAATAAGCAGGGCTTAATCCAACATGACTAGTATCCTTTTAAAATGAAATTATGAAATAGACTCACAGACTGAGGGACAGCTGCATGAGGACATAGCAAGACAATGGCCATCTGCAAGCCAAGGAGAGAGGTGTCAAAAGAAATCAAAGCTCTGATCTTGGACTTCTAGGCCCCAGAGATGTGAGAAAATGAATTTCTGCTGTTATAGCCGTGCAGTCTGTGGAATTTTGTAATGGTAGTCCCTGAACACCAATACAACTGTGTATTGAAGCCATGAGATCTGATTTACAAGTTGATAATATCTAAAGGGAAGGAGGATTCTCAGTACAGTGTGGTACTTATAATTCAGATCGGTACTGCCAAGTTCTCATGGAATTATGACCAATGTTCACTGATTGCATTGAAAACTAAGTTATTAAAAACTGCTTTTTTACCATAATTTGTGCAAACATTTAACAGCTATAACACCAGTAGAAGACACAGAATCAGAACTCAGGACATCAGACGGTTTTCAAACCATACATGGAAGAAAACAAGCACATGACTAGAGTAGAGGAGAAATTGAGAAGCATCAACCTAGAAGACAAAGTGGATGTCAAATATTTGATTTGTACATTTTCAATGAATTTGTTAATTCAAATATCCTAGACAGCACAATTGCATATAATTACAATTTATATTGAAGATGGATAACATAAAACTTGAGTTTGTCAAAGCCATGTCTGTAGAGTTGGTAATGAGGAAAGCTCAAGTTATTAAAATGTATCTGTAGCCAATTAGGCAATGATTTGATTTTGACTTAGCTATCAGTCCAGAATATATTTAAAAATAAATGATCCTAATAACTTTACGTAGATGAACAGCCTGATAAAATGAAGGTGTCAAATATTGGCATTATTCCCCATTCATGAAAAGCTAGAAATGGCTTTTTTAATGAGCAGTATGTTTGTTTGGAAAAACACAGTATCTCTGAAGCCAAGTAAACAAATGAGGCTATTGGGTGCAATAAAATATAAACAAAGAAGTAAGGCTAATTGAGAGCAAAATAGTGATTTAAAGACATTTTCTCATGTTAAATGCTCAAGTTATCTTTCCCCTCTTCTTGCCATTTTGGTAACACTGGATTTCCATTCACCAGTGCCTGGTGCCTCAATATTGTTCAATTTTCATTCATGCTTTTTTTTTTCATTCAACAAGTTGTTATTGAGCACTTCCTGTGTATCAATCACTCTCACATTTCTAAGTTTTAGAAGCTTTGAAATCACCCAGCAAGATTCTCTATTACAATAGAGTTAAACTAGACTACTTGCTAAGACTAGAACAAGCCAGACTTATTTCTGTTTCAGGACATTTATACTTGTTTATATCTCTGCCTGGACCACTTTGTCCCAACATCTTCACATCTCCTTTAGTCCCATCTCCATATTATATTAGAATATGCCAATAGGACAAGGATGCTAGAGGCTTCAGGATCATACTGCCAGGTCTCACAGAAGAAAAAACAAATGTGTTTCATAGCCAGGATTATAGTTTAAAGACTTAGAAGACTGTTGAAATAGAACTGATCTCAGTGAAAGTAGCTGCTGCCTACTCTTCATTTCTGATACTATTATGACTCAGTTACTTTCCCAGCTTTTCTCCCACTACTGCAGGTGTAACTGAAGGCAATATAGTAACATAATGCTTAAGTGTATGGACTCTGGGGCCAGAGTGTTGGATTCAACCAGCTATATGATGTTGGATGAGTTCTTTTTTTTTAAATATCGCCCTATACTTCAGTTATCCAGATCTCTAGGATTTGGGAAGATTCTATAATATTGTAGGATTACTGTGACGATTGAATGAGTGGTATATGAAATGATCATCGTACAATATCTAGCTACATATGTTTATGCCATTATTACTATGAGCAGCTCAGCTATCTCTCTTCTTTTGCTTCACTTGAGTTTTATGTTTATTTTCAACCACTTCTGCTTCACAGATATTACTTACTACCTTCTCTGTTCACTTTTGGCCTTCTGCCTACCCTCATCCCGCCCTATTCACCCTTCAAAAAGACAGTCTTGATTTAAACACTACCATCCATGCTTGGCCAAGGATTTATGAGAGATAGGATTGGTCCTAGTTTCCCCAGTCTATTCCTAGTCTCATCGTAGTTTTGACTTAAAGAGTCAAGGACACATGGCCTCTCGTCATAAAGGCTACTTCAGACATTGAGATCCTAATAGACTCTTCTCCAAGGTGTCCACCACTCAAGAATGACATGCATTCCAAAAAATCTAAGTAAAATTTACAAATGTGGACTCCTATTACTCAGGAAGAGTGTGGGAGTGTTAGAGATACTCCTAAAAGAAAGAGATGTCAAAAACTATGGGAAAAAATAAAGAAATAGGAAATGAGATGGAATTAAAATGGAGTGGGAAGACTGTTTTTTTCCCTTCCAGAAAACGTAAGTTATGTTTCCACAGCTGGAGACTAAAAACAGCTGCATTATCTATAGCCCATTGAATGAAGATCGGTCATTAATATTTTACTCATGTACACACTTCATTTTGATGCAATTTTCCTGTATAACCAGCCAAAATCATTTGCAGGATATTTAACAAAATGATGGAAATACTCAGCTGCATCTGTTCATCATTTGGGTAACCATATTTTTGCATAAATTTAACATGGGCTTAGGCCACTGCCATTATTTTCCTCATCCCTTCTCCTTCCCTGTTCAAATCTGCATGCCAAAATTTATTATTATTCAGGTATCCAATCACACTACCATCCCAGCAATCAAGTCAAAAGCAGCAAAGCGAAATTGAGAAGATGTTGTTTTCTAAAACTGCAGGCACGTACAATACTTCCCCGAGACAACAACCAGTGGTTGTTACAATGACAAACAGCTTTAATAATGAAAATAGACTCTGGTTTTACCTACACAGATGCAGTTTAATTTTCTTTTTCCTTATTAGAATCTTCACTAGCTCTCCTCCCCTGCCCTGCCCCCAGTTATGAAAACGAGTTGGCAAACACAACAGTCCTATTCATTCTCAGTTTAATATACAATTTCTCATATACACAAGGGGTGAAACGGTTTCTAAAAACATTGGCTGGTAATGATGACAGCAGAATCTAATTACCTCAGGTGCTCGCTTAATACTTATCTCTCCGCGGGAGAGTGTAATAAGGTCGTCAGGATTATTGAAGTTGACAGAGCACCAAGCTCAGATTAATTACATCACTGAATTCAGAAGGAATCAGAACAAAGCAACAATAGTGCCCCTGGCAAGTGCATATATTTTTTACAGTTCTCTAAGGACTCTGAGTACTCTATAATACAAATGATCTAAGGGTGGCTGGTGTAATTGATTTGTAGATTTTATGATACAGATTCTGAAAGATTAATTATTCTGAGTAAGATATCACTATGATAAATTCAAAGAAGATACCCAGAGTGTACTATCTCAAATAAAGGAAGAGTAATTGAAGGGTGAGTAAAGTATATTAACATATATAAATCTCATACTGAGTTCCAGAAAATATATATACATTGCAACATATAATTCATACAAATATGCAAAATAGGTATGGTTCTTTAAAAAAATGGACACTGAGGCTGAAATAAATTTTAAAAAATTTTCTCCAAATCCCATATCTAGCAAGTGGTCAAGCAGCATTTGAATTTCTAACCCAAGTTCTAATCTCTTTCCTCTTTAATATAGGAAGTAACAAAGCATTGCTCTTGAAAAGTTGCCATGTTAAATGAAGAAAAATTTACACAGGAAAAATTCAGATGATTAATAAAAAATCATCTATTGAATGCCCTTTATTTAAAAAAAATTTAGAGTTAATTTGCAATGTTGTGTTAATTTCTGCTGTACAGCAAAGTGACCTAGTCATACATATACATACATTCCTTTTCTCATATTATCTTCCATCATATTCTATCCCAAGAGAGTGGACGCAGTTCCTTATGCTATACAATAGGATCTCACTGCTTATCCATTCTAAGTATAATAGTTTGCATCTATTAACCCCAAACTCCCAGTCGATCTGACCCCCCTCCTCCCACCTTGGCAACCACAAGTCTTTTCTCCACATCTGTGAGTCTGTTTCTAGTCTATAGATAGGGTCATTTGTGCACATTGCAGATTCCACATATAAGTTATATCATATGAAATTTGTCTTTCTTTTTCGGACTTAGTTCACTTAGTATGAGAATCTCTAGTTACATCCATACTGTTGCAAGTGGCATTATTTTGTTCTTTTTTTATGGATGAGTAATATTCCATTGAGTATATGTACCACATCTTTTTTTTTTTTTGCCTTTTGTTGTTTTAGGGCTGCACCCACATCATGTGGAGGTTCCCAGGCTAGGGGTATAATCAGAGCTGTAGCCGCCGGCCTACACCACAGCCGCAGCAACACTGGATCCAAGCCGCGTCTGCGACCTACACCACAGCTCAGGGCAATGCCAGATCCTTAACCCACTGAGCAAGACCAGGGATCAAACCTGCAACCTCATGGTTCCTGGTCGGATTCATTAACCACTGAACCACGACGGGTACTCCATGTACCACATCTTCGTAATCCATTTATCTGTCGATGGACATTTAGGTTGTTACCGTGTCTTGGCTTTTGTCAGTAGTGCTGCTGTGAACATAAGGGTGCACGTATCTTTTTTAATCATAGTTTTATCCAGATATATGCCCAGGTGTGGGATTGCTAGGTCATATGGTGGTTCTGTATTTAGTTTTCTGAGGAACTTCCATACTGTTTTCCATAGTGGTTGTACCAGTTTACATTCCCACCAACAGTGTAGGAGAGTTCTCTTTTCTCCATACCCTCTCCAACATTTGTTATTTGGAGACTTATTAATGATAGTCCTTCTGACCAGTATGAGGTGATAACTCATTGTAATTTTGATTTGCATTTCTCTAATAATTAGTGATGCTGAACATTTTGTCATGTGCCCACTGGCCATCCAAATGCCTTTTTTTAAACAATGCTGTAAATTTTGTGATTAAAATAAAAGAAATTTTAGAGTTCTCATTGTGGTGCAGAGGGTTGAGCGTCTGGGGTTGTCACTGCAGTGGTGTGAGTTTAATCTCTAGCTTAAGGATCCAGCATTGCCACAGCTATGGCAAGGTTGCAGCTGAGGCTTAGATTTAATCCCTGGCCAGGGAACTTCCGTATGCTGTACTGAAACATATCAGTATTGCAGGACTGAAAATCTAAAATACACTAGGATATAAAATAAAACAAGATGAAAAAGACTTCTGGGCAACTAAGACAGACATTACAAAACAATTACTACTCAGTTCACACAACATACTTGTAACTGGATATCAAAGGGGCTATTCCTATTGTCTACAGAGAGTGACTGAGGCAGCAAAGTTAGGGCAAAGTGTAAAAAGTACAGGTCTACGTACATTCCTAAGAGAAGCAGTCACACATTCCAAAGGACTTATTAAGAGGTGACCAGGTTTGTCATTGTCAGTATCCAGCCAGTCTCCAGGTTATTTATTTATTTATTTACTTATTTATTTATTTTTTGCTTTTTCAAGGTGTATGGAAATTCCCAGGCTAGGGGTTGAATTGGAGCTACAGCCACTGGCCTACACCACAGCCATAGCAATGCCAGATCCAAGCCATGTCTGCAACCTACACCATAGGTCACTACAACACTGGATCCTTAACCCATTGAGCTAGACCAGGGAAGGAACCCACATCCTCATGGATCCAAGTCAGGTTTCTTAACTGCTGAGCCACAAATGGAACTCCCTCCAGCTGATTTTTACAAAGGCTAGAGACTCATCAGAGATAGAAACTGTAATGGCAGGGAGAAAGTCCTTCCACTACTCAGAAAAGTAAAGCACTTCACCCCAAAAATATTCATAGAGTTTGGAGCTGTCTCCATAGACACAGATGAACTTCAGAAACTTGAATGTGTTCTCAAGAAGACACTTGTCATCTCTTCCTGTGAGTTTAGAAGGGAAGACAGAACAGGTACCTGACCTTCTCTGAAGAATCTGCAAGTTAAAAGCTGGCTGAACAAGCCCATAGGTAATGAGAGGGGGTGGGAGGACAGAAGTGTCAGTGGACCAGAACGTCCCCCCTTCTTTTTTGAGACAAGGATGTGTGAGTTTTCCAGTGGCTCCGAAGGAAACCATGGTAGTGGCTCAAGGGTGTTGCTCCTCAGGGCGAGGAAACCCTTATCTGTAAAGCCAACAGGAGCTCACAAAGGTGATATAAAATCTCCTAGAAAATAACCCCCCCCAAAGATACGGTACATTGTTGGTATTCTCCAAAGAATCCATTAATATCTTTCAGGAAGATATATCAACTATAGACACCTGCCAAAATTAAGTGAGACCCATAAATAGGAATTTGTTGGGGTAGGGATGAGAGAAGAGACATTTGGTATAAAGAGAGTGAATTACAGACAAGGTTCCATCTGTAATTCCCCCACCCCACCGGTCTTCTCTGTTTGCCTGGCAGCACATTAGTTAGGCCTCAACTAGTGAGAGGTGAAAGCTTTAAACATACAAGATTAAAGTTTTGATTTAGACTGGAACAGACCTTTTAGTATCTGAAAATGACTTCTAAATTATAGTATATCCCTGAAATGCCATCCAAGGAATGAAAGGAAACTTCAAAAGAATGTGGTTAAGGCAATGGGGAGATAAAGTAAAGCTGTTCTTTTAGTCGAGCCCATTACATAAATTGGTTACATATGCACAAGAGAGCCTCTTGGGCTACACTTAGAAAATATCTACTCAGCTTTTGTAAAAAAAAGTATCACATTTGCAATATTTATCATTGTTTTACAATATGGCTATATTACACAGCAGGGAATGGCTGTTACTAGCTGGTGTGCTGGCTGGCAGCAGTGAGCACTGACAGACAGCTGTCAGCCTCAGAGCAAGGAGAAAACAGCAACACTGTAAAAGGCAGCAGTAAGGACTATAAAATCAGATCAGTAGTTGCCATTTTGCATTAGGGCAAACTTCCATCCACAGATGCAGTCAAGTAGTTTCTGGGAGACTCTTATTCAGTAAGTCAAGAGTCAAATTCAAGAATCCTAGTTACTTTCAAAATGATTTTGCCCAGGAGGTCCCGTTGTGGCTCAGTGGTTAATGAATCCGAGTAGGAACCATGAGGTTGTGGGTTCTATCCTTGGCCTTGCTCAGTGGGTTAAGGATCTGGCGTTGACGTTAGCTGTGGTGTAGGTTGCAGATGCGGCTCGGATCCCGCGTTGCTGTGGCTGTAGACCGGCAGCTACAGCTCCTGTTAGACCTCCAGCCTGGGAACTTCCATATGCTGCAGGTGCAGCCCAAATAAGGCAAAAAGAGAAAAAAAATGATTTTGCCAATTTTGAAAGAAAAGAAACTCTTAAAAAACTGTTAAATCCCAACTGTAATGATATTACTAATCTTTTCATGTGCTTTGATTTTAGTATCTTATAATCAGGCATAAGATAGGTATAACATCTTAAATGATGTCCACTGAAAATTAATTTTAATTGATTTAACTTTAGTTTGCTATTCATAGATGCATGGCTTCAGCTTTTCAGAAAAGTCAGTTGATAATGATGTGCTGCCCATATATATCCGGTTAGGTAAGTAAGTTAAGAGTTTATGTAAATCTTAACAGCACTGGACACAGGGCTAGACAAATTTTAAAAGGTGAAGGAATTGCCCATTTAGCCCTCGGTGTGGGTAAAATTATTGTGAAAAAGAATTTTGTACATTTTCTCTCAGCTTGCTCCTGCAGAGAAACAGAGGACAAGCTGGGAAATGGCTGGGTGTATTTACAAGATTGCTTAAAGGACACATTACGCAGAAGATAAACTAGAGAAATTGTATGGTCGTGTTTGTCTATATACCATCAAATGCTATGCACAATTGATGTATCCAATAAAATCATGAGATGCTACATGGACTGTACAAAAAAGCAGAATGAGGGCATTTTGCTTGGAAGATGTCTAGGAGAGAGTATATGAAATATCTTATTGCATTGCCTAAAGCCTGATATCAAAGATGTCTGAATAAAAAAAAAATGGGGAAGAAAAATATAAAGGAAACCACTGATAGCAAATCATGGAAGTCAAAGTTCTTGCCTACAAGAGAGGATTCCCACTTCTGCTCATCGAGCATTCCTATTTTAGAGTGCTCAGTGCACAGTGAATATTAGAAAAGTCAGCCGAGACCAAATATTATTCAAATCTTTTCCTCAACTTAGTAAATTAAAATCCATTCACTAAAATGAGAGGCTGAAGTGACACTTAATAAATGCATGTGAGTAATGAGTACTTGGTTCATTTTAGGATTCCTTGCCATAACATAGAAAATGAAGGTTGTTTAAATTTCATGAGGTATCACTGCTTCTCTAAGCCAATTTTATTCACATACAGATAAAGAAAAGATGAAATTTATTATTTTGCCTAATACAAACACTGATTGGAGCCTCTTCCTTTTTCTAACCAAAGCACTCGTTTTTGTTTCCTACTTCATTTATTACATAAATGATCTTAAACGTCTTACTCTATTGATCCTATTTTTCCCTTATGGGTAAATTCTACTAAGGAGAAATATCCTAAAAATTGTCTTCTTTCTCTCTGATCATTCTGTTCTTTTTGATGCTGCCTCTTCTATCTTTTGCCTCCTATTATAGTTTCTTTATGTAATATTTATTGAGTATTTTCCTATGTCCAGGCACTGCTCGAGATCATGGACACACAATAGAAGCAAGAGAATGCCAGTCTCTGAACTCACCAACTGTCAGTTAAAAAAGACACCCAGCTACCATTGCCCAGGGTTGAAGGTGGGAAGGACTAAAAACAAAACAAACAGAAAATCAGAAAATTGCTCCGCTCTTTGTTTCCTGCTACTCTGACCAGAAAGAGAAAGCTTCTTTAGAAAAAATTTCTTTCTGCAAATGGTATGCACTTCCAGGCTTCAGGCTGTCTTTAATTTCAGGCTGAGAGATGAATAAAAAAAGAAGACCAAAACAGAAAACTCACCAGCGGTACATCAGTACTTTGAGCTCCCTGTACCGGCTAGCATTCACTTAGCACAGTGCAAAGCAAAAAGCTTCATGCATATTGTCCAGGAATGTTAGTTGTATTCAGTGGGGAGGTCAGGATCACATGCCCTTATTCCATCTTAATGGGAACTCAAACACTCAGTGAATACAACTTTTGTCGTTCTCCAACAATAATCTCTGGACAAGTTCCTCTGAGCCATGTCCATATGTTATTTCTCCTGCTAAGAGATGTTTATGGTGACATCCCTGTAATTCTTCCATGACCACCTCATTTTTAGAAGCGGAGAAGCTTGATCAGTTCTTCTTAAAGTTTCTTTTCTATAAAAATTCAAACTCCAAAACATCCTGAGCCTCACAGCTGGCGCAGATTCTGCTTCATTTCTAGTGCTCCTGGTTCTCCCCAGCCTTCTCCTTCTCCAACCACTTTGAGCCCAACCATGAGGACAACCCAACTCATTTTAAGGAAAACTACATTATATCGCATTTAATGGATATATATAGCAAAATGTATTCATATTTCCAGGCTCAAATAGATGAGCAGGCAGTTGTCTCCAGTGCTTCAAGACATCTGGTATTAAAATGGCACTGCTGCTTTCGACAATGTATACTGCATTGTGTAAATATTTTCATGAGTATTAAATAAAATCCTAAAAGTAGAATATGATTTCACACATTTTAAAAAGTTAAAGGATAATATGTCATTTACTTCCATTGTTTTCAATTACCCTAAAAATAACATTTTGTAACTCTATTTTCCAATACTTTTTCTCATTATATCCACCACCTATCGCTCTGTTATCCTTTATAAAATTGTAACACAATAGCTTATCTTTCTCTATCCATTTTTCTAGACTAATGCTATCTAATGGCACTGAAGATGGACATATTCATATGCTGTCCAACATGAAAACCCTATCCCTATAGCTACTAAACTCTTGGAATATGGACAGTGTGAAAGAGGAATGGAACTTTATTTTTTTTTAATATTAACTAATTTAAATTTAAAATGTGTTTGGTGGCTACCATATTGGACAACATAGTTCTGTTTCATGGTGCTTGAAGGAAGCAATTTGGTGTTTCATTTCTTTCTCTCTAGCACACAGGGTAGTCAGGACAGGCTATGGTCTGCTACAGTACAAATCAACCTCAATGTATGACTGTTTAAAAATTACGAAGTATTATTTCTTATGTATCATACATGTCTAGTGTGAACTGATGGGAGCTTTGCTTCCCACCATTATTTGTAGTCAAGCTAATGTAAATTCTAACACCTCATGTTTGCATCATTTGGAATGTAAGACCTCTGTGTTTCCCATAGTGGGATAAAGTGTGCATAGAAATTTATACAACCCTTTCCATACTTTACTAAAAACCCACTGTTTAGAACAAGTCACAAAGACCCTACTGAATCCCAGGGGCCAGGTAAATGTGGAGGAATATACTGTTATTAAGTGATTAGTGATCATATCTGCTACACAACGTGTCTGGCACATAGTGATTCTTCATATGCTGCTTGAATATTGAAATAGAGAAGACTGTGACTGGTGGAC